>CM066033.1:635128988-636328988 GCA_033557465.1 Ichthyophis bannanicus
ATAGAAAGATAGATCTGAGAATCATCAGCATAAAAGTGATATTGAAATTCATGGGAGGGGATGAGAGGACCAAGGGACTGGGTGCAGAGAGAGGAAAGGAGAAGGCCTAGAACAGACCCTTGGGGAACACCTATTGAGAGTGGGATAGAAGTAGAAGAGGAACCACTACAACAAACGCTGAATGAGCGATTGGAGAGATAAGGAGGAGAACCAGGACAGGACAGAGCCCCTAAAACCAAGAGAGGATAGTCTTTCAAGGAGAAGGTGGTGATCAACTGTATCAAAAAGCAATGGAGAGGTCAAGAAGGATAAGGATGGAGTAGAGGCCCTTAGATTTAGCCAGGAACAAGTTATTGGAAACTTTAGCAAGAGCTATTTCAGTAGAATGTAAGGGGCGAAAGCCAGATTGAAAAGAATCCAGAAGGGCTTGAGAGGAAAGAAATTCAAGACAGTGGTGGAGGACTTGCGCGCTCAAGAAGTTTGGAAATGAAGGGAAGAAGTGAGATGGGGCGATAATTTGAAGGAGAGCTAGGATCATGAGAAAGTTTCTTGAGTAGTGTTGTGACCACAGTTATCTGATATACTATGATGGAACACTGGCAAGAGAAGCTTGATTCTGACAGAATTGTCCCAGAGGAACAAAATGGGCCAAGTGTTTCACAGTGCATTAACATTTTGCTGCAGAGTGAAATATGGTTGACATGTATGCTGGTAGAAAGACACTATGAAAGTGTAGATTCTGTTAAGTAATGCTAAGATCTTTCTGCACCCTTGTGTCTGAAAAAAAAAACACGTTTAGAGCATCACTCTCCGTAATTTATTGCTCCATGGAACTGTGCACAAATGAAACAAGGGAACAAATATTGTGACCCTTCTCGATTTATTTAAGAAAACAAAATCTATAAGTGATTTTCAGCTCAATAGAAAATAATGGAAATAACTAGGTGGGGAGGAAAAGAGGGGAAGACATAAGAATTGTTGTTTTTTTAACAGAAAAATGAGGGAAAGAGGAGTTCTCAGGAATACTTTGGAAGCCTTTAGCTAGAGTTTTAGATGTCTGTTTTTGTAAGTGTTTAATGGTTCTGTAGCACTGCGCTTGTTTCATGTGTGCTGGTGAAAAGTATAACACTGTGGGGCCTAAACCTGCCCTCATACAGTGTAGAGCAGACATGCATATCTCTGCTACTCAGGGGTCACAAATGGGTATTCCTGGTAACCATTTTGAAAAGTCCCAAAGATTTGCAAATACACCTGATAAATATTTTTGTAGATATCTCAAAAGCGAGGCTTTTTCAGAGTCATTGAGGACCAAAGTTATGAGCAGTTGCTGTAGAAAAAACGTTTAGTGACTACCTTTAAAAATGATCTCCTTTAAATAACATAAAGCACTACCTGTCTATAATGCTTTAAGTGTCGGAGTATTTCGGTAAGGTCTGTCATTTAAAAGAAGACTGGAAAAATGGGATGTGCAGTTCTTAAAGTTAAGTAGACTAAAATTCCATGGCAACTTGTATGATATGAAAAAGTAGTATGCAGAAATGATTGATTTCCACTGTGAAATGATTTTTATTGGAGCTGATTTAGGTAAGTCCGGGAAGTTCAGATTTACAAATGCTAAAGAGTTCTAGGGGCAATTTTGTGATGCTTAAGTGTTTTCAGTGGCAAAGCTGCCTTTGGAAAAGAGGTTATGAGATTATCCATTTATATTTGTCATAGAGCTCTACAACGAAAATCATAGGGGCTGACAAAAATAGAAGTAGGGCTAAAATGGAAATATATATGGCCTATAAAAAATGTTTGTCCTTATCGGGGAGATTCACAGAAAGATTTTCTGGGGGGCTGGAGTGAAATAGCCAAATATAAGAATATATAAAAACAAAATAATTGAAATAATTACAAAGTAACCATTAAAATTAAGGTTAGGGCGTCATCCCTTCCCTTGCTGCTGTATTTGGTGTTAGTGCTACAAGGCTCTATGAAAAATTCCTAGATAACTGATTTAATGTTTTTTATCTTCATAAGGCTATTTGGAAGATGGTGTTGAAAATGTGTGCGTTTTTACGGTGATAACAATTGACTTGGTTGTATTAATAAAGACATATTAGAGTGCCAATCCTGGAGCACCGATGGCTTTACAGAGAGAGATAACTCATTAGATGCCACTAGGCCATTTGCAGTTATTCCTTTTCTTCTGGTCAGCTACCTCTGTTAATTGAATAGTAACATTTATCAGATAACTCTGCATCAGTGTCAGAGGATTCAGCTGACTCCCAGCAGCACAAGCAGTTTGGGCGCTTAGTTTTGCCTCTGGGAAGCTTTAATTCTACCAAGGAACTGTGACTCTTGCTTATGGTTATAGGCACTTGATATGCCGCCCTTTACTGTGTGTATCAGAGCGGTTTACAGATATATTCTAACAGGCATGTTTTATTCCCTCATCCCCAAAAGGCTCGTAGTCTAAGCGTACCTGTGGCAATGGAGGGTTAGATGGCTTGCCCAAGGCCATGGACTAGAGACCCAGTCCCTCCAGCCTGAGGTTTCTTGTCCTGTTGCATAGCACATCCCCTAGTGTGGACAGTAACTGGTGTGAGAGGCTGGGGGGTCTTTTGTTTTTGATGAATTTGGTGTAGTAACTACAATACAGTCCTGCTTTAGTCCCAACAGGGACATTGTAATTTATGAAGATGGGTTGAGAATTTTGAGGAATAATGTAGACTAATTCAGTAATATTAATTAGAGGTAAATCTAAGCAGGTTTGTTCCCTGGGGAATAAAGGAATGGGGTGGGGGGGGAATTGATAGAGAAGGGGTGGTTACTGAGCTTTTATATTGGTCCTGTGCAATGTGATTGATAAGGCAGGCAAGAATATACCATGCTTCGTAGTTTTATGACTCTGAGATGACGTTTCAGCATTCTTAGTTTCTTAAGAAAAGTTGCTTTCCGTGGAGATCCCAGAAGTCTCATAGATCATGAATTATAAGCAAAAAGAAAAAAAAAGTTGTGTTTTTATAAGGGCACAGATCAGTTGAGGTTGCAAACTTTTATTGCAGTTCTGGCTTTCATAGGGTGCCGTTATCTAGAATGCCTTGCAAAAAAAATATGCTTACACAGTAAAGGCAATACAGAGAATAATGGTTAATGACACTTTTATGAGAAAGCTAGAAGATTTTCTTTTAGAATTAAAGCACAATGTGAATGAGGAATCTTGAATCTCCGGTAGAAATTAATTCCAATGACAAGGCTAGGAGAGATTAGATCTGAAAGCGGGAGAAGCATGGAAGAGATGCATAGGAGAGATGCATGCACTGCATCCATTGAGTGCAAATCTCTGATGCATATTTATTGAGTATATCCTAAAAAACAGACTGAAGCTGGAGTAAGAAGAATGCGTCGTCCTGAAGGTCCTTTGCTGAGAAGGAGGGGCAGAACCATAGTCTGTTAATATGGAAGGAAGATGGTAATGAGAGAGAGAGAAAGAGAGAGGCCATTGGGTTAATCAAAAACGGTTCTCTGCTGGAGAAGGCCTGCAGCTCTGATACCCACCTAGAGGATGCTGTGACCACCAGAAAGACTACCTTGAGAGGGGCCTTTTCTGTGCCTTCAACACCAGAGAGAGGCTCCACTGAGGAATAACCAGAAGCATTGATGGATAGATTTATTCCACTCCTTTGAAGAAGCAGGAGACATTAGGTTGCACTACTACCATTCCTTGGTTGCGACTACTGAAGCCCACCAGGGCTGTTACCTGAACTTTGAGAGAGTTCAGTGCTAGGGCCCAAGTTCAGACCAGAATGCAAAGAGGACAAAACTGTGTGTGTCTGCCTTCAGTTCTCCTAGGAACAAGAAGAGCACCATCTCTCGAAAACCCTCCACTCAAACATAAAACAAGGATGTAAAGGCCCTTTGGACCTTAAGCCAGGATGTCTAGTACTGTCATAGAGTAACTCTTTTTGGACACCCTATGCTACTCAAGGCCAAGGCTGTAAGCGAGAAGGGACCAGAGCGCTCCATCATTAGATGTCCCTGCCAAAAGAGACCCCTTTCCTGAGGCAACAAGAAGGGCCTTCCCCGCCCACCACCAACAGGTTCATGAGATCGGTGTACCATGGCCTGCGAGACCAGTGCAAAATCACTAGAATCACAAAGCCTGGATGTGCCTGAATCTTTCATAGAAAATGGCTCACCAAGGGCCATGGAGAGAAGACTAACAACAATCCCTTCTGGGGGTCACTCCTGAAGTAGGGCATCCAAGCCCACTAGCCGTAAATTCGGCAGCCAGCGCCAGTGCTACCATTAGCTTTTCGAGTATGGCCCATCCCACCACTGCCATCCCTGTCTTGGATAAGCATAAACATAAGAACATAAACATAAAATATGCTATACTGGGTAAGACCAAGGGTTCATCAAGCTTAGTTATCTTGTTTCCAGTAGTGGCCAATCCAGGCCTTTCAGGTCTCCAAAAAGATACACAGATTCCGTGCTGCTTGTTCCAGGGATAGGCAGTGGATTTCCATAGTCTTCCTTAGTGATTTATGGACTTTTCCTCCAGGAACTTGTCAAAGCTTTTTTTAAACCCACCTTCATGAACAGCTTTTACTACACCCTGTGATAACTAATTCTAGAGTTTGATTACTTGAGTGAAAAAATATTTTCTCTGATTGGTCTTAAATGTGCTACATTGTAGCTTCATTGTGTCCCTCCCTTGTCTTTCTATTTTTTGAAGGCATAAACAACAGATTTATGTTTATCTGTTCCACTCCATTCCATTATTTTATAAACCTCTATCAAGGGGATATTTTAAGGGCAACCAACCTTTTTGTTAAAATGGTAAATAAAGGTAAAAGGAAAAGGAGACCGCTGTGGTTTTCAAAAGAAGTAACTGAAAAGGCGAAGAGGTGTATTTAGATTTCAGTAAAGCCTTTGACACCGTTCCTCACAGGCGACTTATAAACAAACTGAGCACCCTAGGGATAGACCTTAAAGTTACTGCTTGGGTTGGAAATTGGTTGAGTGGGAGATGACAAAGAGTACAGGTAAATGGAGCTCACACTGAAATCTAAATACACCAGATCTAGGGCTCTCCCTCGGTGCAACTCCCTGTCACCCAATCAAAGAAATCTATCAGATTTGTATGGCAAAACTTGCCTCTGGTGGATCCGTATTGCCTCAGATCCTGTAATCCACTGGACTCCAGAAACCTCAATGTTTTCTCTTTCAGCAGTGCTTCCAAATTTACTCACCACCAGAGTTAAACTAACCAGCCTGTAGTTTTCAACCACATCCTTACTTCCACTTTTGTTTAAAAGGACACGTGTGCCTCTCTCTAGTCTTTTGGCACCACTCCTGACGCCAATGAGGCATTGAAAAGGTCAGTCAGGGAACTGCTAGAACGTCCCCAAGTTCCCTCAGTATCCTAGGGTGTATCCCATCCGGTCCCATCGCTTTGTCTACTTTAAGTTGAGCTAGTTTCTCACGAACACAGTCTTCTGAAAATTGTTCAAGATGCCCCTCGCTTCTGTTCCTGTTTGTGGGTGTTTTCTGAGGTCCTGTTCCTGGTTCTTCATTTGTGAACACAGAACAGAAATATTTGTTAAGCAATTCCGCTTTATCCTCATCAGCTTCTACATATTCCTCCCCTGCACCCTTGAGTCTGACAATTCCACTTTTGCCCTTCCTCTTCTCACTAACATATCTGAAAAAAAGTCTTATTCCCCCATTTTATTGCACTGGCTATTTCCTCCTCTTTTTGAATCTTTGCTTTCCTGACGACTTTGCTAGCTTCTCTACATTTTTCCAATTATAGATTCCTGTCTTCCTCTCGCTGTGATCTCTTGTATTTCATGAAGGCCTCCCTCTTTTTCTTCACCTTTTCAGCTGCTACTTTCAAAAATCATAGTGGTCTCCTTTTCCTTTTTATCTTTATTTACCATTTTAACAAAAAGGTTGGCTGCCCTTAAAATATCCCCTCTCAGTTTTGCCCACTGTTTTTCTACATCCCCCAACTGTTCCCATCCCCCCTAACGACTCCCTGAGGTATTGGCCCATTTTGGCAAAGTTAGTTTTCCTGAAGTCTAAGATCCTCGCTTTTGAATGGATTTTAATAGCCTTTCAGATTGTTAGGACTAAAGCTATGTACGTTTTAATCGTGTTTTCTTCAATACCTAGAATTCCTGCAGTCTCTTGGCTTGTTTGTGTATGGACTAGCTTGTAAGTTTCATGGTGCCATGGATTCTATTGTATGTGTATCTAAGAATAGTCCAGAAATAATATAACAGTGGAATAAATTAAACAGGCAATTATAGAAGTATAGTTATTGTTCACTGTAAGAACTCAACCTAAATATGCTATTTTTCTGCTAACCCACTGGGTTGTATGTTTACAGTTTCTGATTAGTGGCAGTTTTTAAATTGCTAGACCTATGTGGATTGATCTCAAAAGGTGCTACTACCAATGCTGTACCTATTGGCAAACGAAGAAGCATAGAAAATGACGACAGATGGAAACCATATGGCTTATCCAGTTTTGCCCATTCTTGAGAGCTATTTATAATGCATTCCGCTCCTACAGAGATCCTCTGTGTTTGTCACATGCTTTCTTGAATTCAGATGCAGTTCTCCTCTCTACCCTTTCCACTGGGAGGTTGTTCCATGTATCCAGCACCCTTTCCAGAGAAAAATATTTCTTCAGATTATTCCTAAGTCTCTTCCCTCTCACTTTTATTCTATAACCCCTCTGTTCTGAAGTTTCCTTTCAGCTTGAAGAGAGCTACCTCCTGTGCAGAGGAACCGTAAATGCTAAGTCAGCAACGAAAAACATGTATAAACATAGGTAAAAAATTACAGATGTTTGTTCACTTGTGATACCTGATGTTTCCAGGCTGGCAACTAACCCCTCCCCCCCTTCCAATACAGTAGTACTCGCCGCATTATTGAAAGTAGAAAATGCTCTTGTCCTACTCAGGAAGAGGGCACTAATGAAAGTTGTGCAGTCTCCCTGCCGCTAGATGCTCCAGAGAAAGTGAGGTAAGGCAGATGCAGAAAATCTCATTTCTGCAACCTAATAACAGGAGTGTGTTGCATGGCAGCAGCAGTGCATGTCCTAAGGAATGTTTCCTCCTTCCCAGTGATCTGAAAGGAGCAAGTGCAATGCTAGTAAGTACTTCCCCTACTTAGAACTGGGAGGGAGGACTGTGTGTTGGGGGAGGAGCGAAAACAAAAATAAAATAGCTGCAGAGAGAAACTTGACTATCGGCATGATTCCATTAAAAAACAAACAAAAAAAAGTTACTGGTGGAATGTGACAGGCTTCAATCCTGCATCCAGTTCTATAAATATGTTCATAGTTAATCTTGCAGGAAGCTAGTAAGAGAGAGTTTCTTTCGACATATGCAAATCATCCAGATGGAGTGGAAGAAATGAGTAAGCTAGTACAGTTTGAGGAGTGATTAGGAATTTTTGTCAATTAAGACGTAATGCAAAAAGTACAGAATCTTGCACTTGGAACACAGGGACAAAGAGCAGTGAAGGATAGGGAAGGAGGTAGTGATAAACATCAAAAAAGAGAAGTTTCTAAGTGAAATCATACCTAATGTTCCCAGGTTGTCAAATAGAGTATCAAGGCAGTGGAGAGACTGAAAGGAATGTGAGTAAACAGAAAAATCGTGAGTGCATTTGTGTACACCATGGACATGGGCGCAACTTCAAGAGTGCATTGTGGTGCAAGTGCAACACCAGACTCAAAACGAAGTGTTCCATGTGCTACCAAAATGCTGTAGCCAGTGGCATAGCCATTGGGGAACTCAGGCTCCCACAGCCGGACTGCACCTTTGCAGTAGCTGGTGTATTTCTCAAGCCCTGCCAGCCGAAGATACCTGGACAAAAGTGCTGGACTTGGAGCACCAGTACAGCTACAAGTGATCACTGAAGAAGCACTAGCAGTGGTCCAGCCTCTTTTACGGTACTGCAAGCACTTTTGGTATGTACAGGAGTACTTCACGATACTAATATTGTGTAATCAGCATTGGGAAATGCTATACTACCTGTGCTCTGTTTTCTTATGGTGCCATGTTAGAGGTTGGAATTGGTGCTGGGGCGGCTTCAGTGCTTATTCATGGCCTCACGAGGGTGCTAGCGCCACTGTCTTGATTTCTTCAGCTGGTGGGACAATTAATTTGTCAGATATGGTACAATTAATGTAATATTTTTTGTGGGGGGTTGGTAAGTAAGGAGGGGAAAGTAGGAGACATTTGGGAATGTGGTGGTGTTCTCCAGGAACAAGCCAGGAAGTCAGCCCTCACATATGGGTGACGTCCATGCCGACTGAGCTTGCGCAGAAGCATCTCCCTAGCTTTCAAAGAAAGCCTTTGGGAGATGCGCCATTCATGCATGATCCACTTCCCACCCAAGGATGCCATCTTGCCTCAGTCTCCTTTTTTTCCATGGAGCCCTTCAGATGCTGTCCAATTTCCCTGGAAAAAGTCTGATTTTATTCTAAAGTTTGGTCCAGTTTGTGCACCGGTCTCTTCCCATCCCCAAGTCAGCTCATCTTGGCATCACTCCTGCGGCCAGTTTGGTTATTTTGTCCTTAGTTTTCCACCAAGGTACCCTCGATAGGCGTTCACACCCTTTTTTCAGTCAAAGGCCTCAGACCCCTGCTGGGAGGTGGTGACCCCCTTTTTCCGATGGCCTCCAGTGGCTTCAATAAGGGTGACTGGTGTGGCAAAATGATGTGACTCACTGACCCACATGACTGCTGCCTTCAATGCCTTGGTCCAGAGCACAACGACTCAGACTGCGAGTTCTGCAGAACCATGACACCCAAAGGCATTAAAGAGCCACCATCAGCAGCAGGAGAAGTTCTTACAGAAGTCCGACTCCGCCCCGGAGTCTCCGGTGACCTCACACTCCAGGGCTCCCTCCGATACTTCTGTGCCCTCCAAAGCCAGAGCCTCTTCAGAGTCCCATGGCCACGGTTCCTCAGAGCAGAAATCCCCAGAGGTGGAGCACAAGAAGAAAAAAATCCTTGAAGACCGCCTCGGTGGATGGATCTGGGAAGAAGGTGAAATCCCACCCCAGGTCCCACAGTCCCAGGCGTGAGTCCGGGTAGTCGGGGCAGGAGCAGCCCACCAAGATGCCCTGCATGCAGTAGTCTGCTCCTGCTAACCGGCCTTGGGATTCCGAGACCATCAAGGACTCCACCTCGACAGTACCGATGCTGGGCCTGAGGTCCTCGGTGCCCGTGTCGAAGGCTGCATAGCCAACTGGCATGGAGACCAGAATGGCAGCCCTAGAGAGCAGTATATCTGCCCTAGTAGCCATGCAGCGGGCATTCATGTCCAGTTCATCTGCCCCGAAGACAGGACGCTTGACATCAAAAGCGTTCCCGGATGTCAAACCTGTCCTCGAGCGCCATCAGTCTCAAGAGAACCCCAGTCAAGATCCCAGTCCCATTCCTCGGAACACAGGTCTTCCCCAGCAAGTGCCCGAGGCTCGAACAGACAATCCTCCGAAGGTCATGCATGCAGTGAGTGGTCCTTGACAGAGGCGATCATGCAGCGTCGGAGTCATACTCAGACTTCGACTCTAAATGGGAGACAGAGGATGAAGAGTCCCCAGACACGAGGACCCAATGCCGTTCCCTGCCTCAGGACGTGGCATTCCTCGATTTTGTGAGGGATATGGACAAGATTTTTGCTATCGAGACCGAAGCCGAGGAGGACCCATGAACTGAGGAATTGAAGATCCTCCAATACGAGGCACCCCCAAAGGGAAACCCTTATGGTCCCTGTGCCCCTGATCCTCGACCGCCGCCTCTTACGCATGTGGGAAACACCGGTGTCTGTACCAGTTGTTAGTGGGTGCCTCAATGCCATGTACTGAGTATGCTGAAGCCCAGAGTTCCAAAAGACCCAGCTTCCCCACAACTCCATGGTTGTGGAGTTGGCCATGCATAGGCCCAAGAGCTAAAAAAAAAACCCATTTGTTGGTACCACCCTTTAGGGAGGCCTGAACCCTCGATGCCCACGGCTGAAAAGCCTTCCAGGACTCGATGCTAGCATGCCAAATTTAGTCCTACCAGCTGCACATGGGCATGTACCTGAAGGAACTGTCGAAGGAGCTTGGGGGATTTTTAGCAGCCCTCGAGGGTGAATCCCTGCAGAGATTCAGGACTCTAACCTCTGCAGTAAAAGAATCCTCAAAGTTTCTGTCCCGAGCAGCCTATGATGGATTTGAGTTATTGGCCAGGGTGGCTGACGCCGGTATCGGGATACGATGCCAAGCATGGCTCGTCATCTGACCAGGAACAATTTGTACAGGACAAACTAATTGATGTGCCCTGCATAGGTGAAAACCTAGTAGGGAAACCCATGGTGGATAAAATAGCGGAGATAGAGACAGAGTATATCACAAGAACCAGCTTCTTGAAGAAGACCTCGGTGCAGCCCTGGAAGAAGCCCTTCTTCCAGAGGAAGAAAGGGGGCTTTGGTAGCAGTCTGCACTTCCAGGCCTTTTCGACCCCTCAGCAGGGCCAACAACAGAAGGGCCAGGGACATGGTCCTAGAAAACAAAAAGCCTCAAAGCCCCAGGCACCGGCTCAAGCCCAGCCTGGGGGAAGCTTTTAACTGCCTGGGTGTGACTTCCTCTCCTCCAGGAGGGTGACGCCTAGCCCTGTTTGCCCACAGGTGGACAGCCATCACCACCGATACCTGGGTGTTAAAGTGGTTAAGGAGAGTTATCTCCTCCACCTACATCGGCCACCACCCTTGTACTTCCCAGGAGAACCCACCGGGTCTCTCCTCCACCAAACCCTTCTCCTCACTGAGCTAGCAGGGCTACTCCACGACAGAGCAATGGAGCCAGTGCCACAAACCTCTCTGGGGCACCGGCTTCTACTCCAGGTATTTCCTCGTTCCCAAGAGGACTGAGGGACTCAGGCCCATCCTGCATCTGTGAGAGCTCAACAAGTTTCTGGTCAGGAAGAAGTTCAAGATGCTCTCCCTTGGAACACTGCTGCCATTCCTCCACCAGGGAGATTGTCTCTGCTCCTTAGACCTAAAGGATGCCTACATTCACATCCTCATTCACCCCAGCCACGGAAAATACCTTTGGTTTGTGGTGGGGGGATGCCACTACCAATACAGGATGCTGCCCTTTGGTCTGGCCTTGTCTCCAAGAGTCTTCATAAAGTGCCTTGCGGTGGTCGCAGTCCACCTCAGGCTTCAAGGGGTCTTTGTCTTCCCTTATCTGGATGAGGGACTCATAAAGGGAGACACCGCTGCAGAGGCACATTGCGCCACAAGACGCACCATAAACACCCTGAAGCACCTGGGATTTGTCATAAACTACCCCAAGTCCCACCTCACTCCGGCTCAGTGCTTAGAGTTCATAGGGGCGCAGCTGGACACCCTTCAAGCAAAAGCCTTCCTCCCTCAAGAAAGGTCAGGGTGCCTCAGGGAAATAGCTGCAGAGGTGCAACGGTGCAGGACACTATCCACCCGACTCTTCCTCCATCTGCTGGGACACATGGCCTCCATGGTCCACATGAAAGCAGCCCAGTGGTGCCTCAACTCTCAGTGGGCTCAAGCCACGGGCAGCCTCAAGGACAGGGTGCAGGTGACCCACTAGTTAGCAGGCTCCCTTGGATGGTGGCAGATCCTGTGCCTCCTTCAGACCAGGATGCCCTTCCAGGCACCCACCCTCCAGAAGGTCCTCTCCGTGGACTCTTCTTTAATGGGCTGGGGAGTGCATTGCAAGAGCCTCCAAACACGAGGCTACTGGTCCAAGAGGGAATCCAAAATGCAGATCGACCTGATGGAAGTCGGGGCAATTTCCTGGCCTCAGAGCCTTTCGCCACCAACTACAGCACCACACAGCGCTGATCCATACCAACAATCAGGTCGTGTGATGTTTTACGTGAACAAACAAGGGGGGACAGGGTTATACCCCCTCTGCCAGGAAGTGGTAGCCCTCTGATCCTATGCCATACGCTGAGGGATGCTCCTAAGGTCTGTCTTCCTTCCGGGTCAGGACAATGTCTTATCAGACAAACTGAACAGGATACTCCAGCCTCATGAATGGCTCCTGGACCCAGTGGTAGCCTCGCAGCTCTTCAAGCTCTGGGGCGTCCTAGTGATGGACCTGTTCACCAGCCTGGACAATGCACAGATGCCCCGTTTTTGCTCCCACCGACCGCACCTGTCTCAGGTAGCGGCGGATGCATTTCTCATTCTGTGGACAGAAGACCTCCCGTACGCCTTCCTTCCAACACCGCTGATAGCCAATACTCTGTTCAAGGCTTAGTTCAGCAGTGTGTCGCTAGTGCTGACAGCTCTAGTTCCCGCTGCTCCTCTCCCTATCCACGGTACAGCCGACTTCCCCCAGGCCAAGCCCCAGGACTATTCTCGCAGGAGCAGGGCTTTCTCCTGCACCCCAGCCTGGGGTCCCTCTCTCTCATGGCTTGGCTGCTGAAAGGGTAGCGTTAGCCCCCCTCAGTCTCCCACGAGACGTGGAAGAGATTCTCCTGGTCTCTCAAAAGGCCTCCACAAGAAGGACGTATGCCTTCAAGTGGCATTGTTTCTCATTGTGGTGCACGGAAAAACAAATGAACCTGCTCTCCTGCTCAGTGCATGTGGTACTCCAATACCTGCTCCACCTATTGCAGGTGAGACTGAAGTCCAACTCAGAGTACATCTGAGTGCCATCACAGCGCATCATCACTCCATCAAGGGGAAATCCCTCTCAGCTCAGCCCCTTGTGTGTCGGTTCCTATGGGGACTGTGGTGAAGAGCGCCCTCCTGAGGAAATGGAGACTGAAGGAAATCCTGAAATGCAGCAGGATTTACACAGGATTTACAATCCTAAAAGGAAAAAAAAGCCCTCTTCTGGTGAGCTGAGAATGAAGACCAGCCCAGGGGAGGAGTTGAGCAGTGCTGATTGGGCACACCCAGGGGTTGGATGGGGTGTGTCTGAGAAAGAATCCCTTTATGAAGTGGTGAAGGACGCTGCTAAACAGATTAAGGGGATCAAGAAGAAGAAGAAGAGAGAGAATAGTTTGAAGCAGAATTCCCAGGAGCAGAGGACCTGTGAGCAGAGGGCCTGGAAGCAGAAGCAGAATAGCTGTGAGAAACAGGAAAGCCATGAGCAGAGGACCAGGAAGCAGTTTGGCTGCACGTCTGAGCCTGGTAGCAGCAGAGGACCTGCAAGGATCTTAACAGGTGCTTGGAAAGGAAGTCCTACAAGAAGTGGACGAAGCCCTGGTTTAGAGTCTTGGGAAAAGGCAGAGCCCTCGTGGATACAGTTTGGACCGGAGAGACCCAGAAGCACTCACAGCTGCAAAGCTTTTGAGCTACCAAAAAGGAGAGGAGCCTGGCAGAAAGACAGCAGTTTCTATAGGAACCTGGATAGAGAAGGTAAAATCCCATCTCCTATATTTAAGGCTGTTTTAAAAGATCCCAATTGTTACCCTGAGTCATTCAAGCCAAGAGCTGAAGGGGGAAACATTATTGACTGGGAGAAAAACTCAGTGTGGGCTGACAACGGTTTGTCAGGAACTGAACAGGCTGAATTGCTCCTTCAGGACTTTAAAGAGTTCTTAGAATTGAAAGCAAGCAGACAGTCAAAGCTGAATGAGGACAATAGCTCTGTGCAGTCAGAAGATTTTATGCAAGTGGAAAATGCCTTACCTTTGATAAACTCTGATGATAATAGCATGGACTGTTCAATATGCTGTAAGGAAATAGCAGTATAACAAAGCTTGCCTGTACCTTGTATGAAAAGAATACAACGTGGAAGTTTCTGCTGCCGTGCTCTGAAAACCTAATTGTTTGCACCTGAGTTTGAGTTCGCACTGTGAATGGAACAGTGATTGCATGAGGCTGCAATACATGTAAGTCACCTCTTGAGGCAGAGCTGAGTTAAGCTCCATAGAAGAAAAGCTGATCTCACTTTACGTTGTCTTATATTCCTGAATTTCTTCTGTTACCATTTAAAGCACCATTTATGTTCATGTATCTGAATTTTGATGCGCTGGAGGAATCTCCCCAACACGAATAAAATATTCTTGCAAAGCCTTACCGTCTCTGGCGCAACTACATTTATCAGTGAGAGAAAGGAGAACAAAACTACATCTCCCATCATTCCAAGGGAATAGTTTTAATCCATTCCTCACGGGACAATAGGCCACTCCTGTCCTTTAGCCCTAGGGCGGGGGCAGGAGCGTCGCAGGACTCATGTTGTCCGAACCTCCCATCTGCCCTCCTGTGGCGGAGTGGGACCTTAATGTGGTGCTCTCACAGCTCACCAATCCTTCCTTTGAGCCTCGGGTCACCTGCCACCTGCGGTACCTCTCCTGGAAAGTCACCTTCCTGATAGTGCTCACATCAGCACACAGAGTCATCGAGCTCCAGGCTCTGATGGCAGAGCCCCCTTAAATGAGATTCTACAAGGACAGGGTGGTGGTCCGCACACACCCCATGTTTCTGCCGAAGGTGGTGTCTCCATGCCACCTCAATCAGAAGGTGGTGCTCCCCACCTTTTTTCACAGGCCTCGTGCCAGTAGGGCGGAGACCATTCTTCATACTCTGGATTTCAAGAGCGTCCTGTCCTTCTACCTGCAACGGACTCAGGGCCATTGCTAAGCTCAACAGCTTTTCGTATCCTATGACCCCAGCCTTCTGTGGCTCCCAGTGACTAAGCAAACCTTATCCACTTGGGTGGCAAACTGCATTACCCTTTCCTTTTAGCAAGTGGGGATCCCACTGGACCAGAGGGTCACAGCACACCACGTAACGGCCATGGCTACTTCTGTGGCCAATCTGCATTCGTCCCCATGATGGAAATTTGCTGGGCTACCACCCTCTTCGGTCCATATCTTCGCAGCTCACTACTGCCTGGAGATGTAGTCCCAACAGAATAGTGCCTTCGGCCAGGCCGTACTCCATAATCTTTTCAGGATGTAGGCAACTCCTGCCCTCTGACCCTTCTGTGTTCAGGCTTCCGGAGTGCTGGTTTTCACTGGATATTTGGGTCTTGTGAAAGTCCCTCTCGAGATTCAACTACTGCTTATTACAGTTCTCCTTTGAAGGTCGCCATGGCATTTTCTACAGGTTTCGGTAGCCTATAGCTGTGGAGCCCCATATGTGAAGACTGACTTCCTACTTGTTTCCAGAGAAAGCATAGTTATTCACCTGTAACAGATGTTCTCTGGGAACAGCAGGAATAGGTCCTCACAACCCTCCCTCCGACCCTTAGAGTTGCTTCTTTACCATCCTGTATTTTTGCCATCTTAGCTATGTCATTTGTCTGAGGCAAGATGGCACCCTTAGGTGGGAAGTGGATCATGTACGCGTGGTGCATCTCCCAAAAGCTTTCTTTGAAAGCTGGGGAGATGCTTCCTCACTGGCTCTGTCGGCGCCAACCTCACCCACGTAAGGACTGATTCCTGCTGTCCCCGGAGAACACCTGTTACAGGTGAGTAACTCCGCTTTAAGTACTGTCGAGTTGGTGTCGGCTCATGGTGACCTTCTGGATAGCTGTCCTAAACTGTGTCTGGTCTTCAGTCAGACATCTCATGGTTGACAGAGTGGCATCCACAGCTGTTGCTGTTGTATTGATCCATCTCATTGCTGGTCTTTCTCTTTTGTATTGATCTTCAACCTTGCCAAGCATGTTGTCTTTCTCTAATGATCTCTTCGCATGATGTGTCCAAAGCATGAAAGTCGAAATTGTCATTTGACCTTCTAAAGAAAGCCTCCATTTGATCTCTTCTAGTAGTACTGACTGGTTTGTTCTTCGGGCAGTCCATGGTATACACAGTAATCTCCACCAGCACCATAATTCAAGGCATCAATTTTCTTCCTATCCTTTTCACTGCCTAACTTTTGCATCCATAAGATGTTATTGAAAATACCATGATTTGGGCAAGTTGAATCTTTGTATGGAGGGAGACATCTCTGCTCTTGACAGTCATGTCAAAGTCCTTCATAGCCATTCTGCCAAGAGTAGTGTGTCGTCAGATTTCTTAACTGCATGTCGTTTCTTTATGGATTATTGATCCAAGCAGGTTAAAATTGTCCACTATTTCAATTTCCCCTCTGTCAACGTTGAACACTGATTTTGCCAGTTGTCAGGATCTTTGTCTCTTTTATATTAAAGTGCAGGCCCATTTTAAGACTATGGGCCCAATATGCAAAAAGCATTTACAAAGTTAACAGACATTCCAAGCCCCATGGGCACCTGGAGCGAGCGCCTCCCCTTCGTGAAGGTGTGCCCCCCTTCCCCACATGGCGGAACCAGCGCAGCAAAAGTAACACTGTGGGTAACTTGCTGTGCTGTCTCCATTCCAGGCCCGGCAGCTGTTCCTCCCTGCTGAAATCTTGCAAAATGTGAGACTTCCAGCTGCCGGGCCTGGGGTGAAGGCAACAGAGCCAGCCACATATGACATTCAGATATGCATGTGGACCAGATGGGGTTGCACCCCCGTCCTGGCCGCCACCATGGGCAGGCCGCATTCACCACTCCACCCTTGGTATGCCACTGCTTATGCCTTTTTTAAAAATTTTGTTTAGTACAGAACAACTTGAGTTTCTTTCTCTTTCTTTAGTATTCCACTCCTGAAAGATTCTGGTTTCTTCAGATTTCCATTCTAGTTTTTGTATTTGTGCTTCTGTTTCTAATTTTTTGTCTCTGTATTTGGTGAAAGTCTGTCTGTGTTCCGCATGTCACATATTTTGCTAGCATATAATTTCAGTGTTGGCATCTGTAACAGTAGTGCTTGTTCTGTTTTGCTGATAGGAGACTTTGGTGTTCTAGGGCCTGGTGTAATTTTACGGTGGTGCCTTTTCATAGCAGGATTGTTGCTGTTTTGAGTTTGTGTATCCCTAGAAGAAGGAAGAGCAGCAGAAGGGTCATACAGTGGGTGTGCGGTTGCTTTTATCTTTGGCCAACATGAGCTGCCCTGCCTTGCCACCGCCCCCCCCCCCCCTATTGGTTTAGTGCCCTAAATTTCAAACAGAATACAATCTTCTTCTTACTACTTGATCCTCTGTCCTCTCAGGCAGCCTGCAAGGAACAGGAAAGGAGGGGATGAGGCTAGAGTGGACAGAGCAGAGCATAGGAAAGAACTACCCTACTTCCTAATGTGGACAGAACAGCTTGGGGGCAGGAAAGTTGAGGTAAGGTGAGGCTGATGTGGATAACCGAGCATAGAGTTCAGTTTTTGCTTGTTTATTTCTGGGTTTATCTTGTGGTCACACATTTTCTATTTTGTGAGGGCCTGTTATCTCCATATATGATTGAGATGGAGTGTTTAGCACTGGTATATAGTTTGTGTGTCGGGATCTGTTTTGTTCTTTTTTCCCATTTGGAGGTGTATTCATATACTAGGGATCATGGGAAGCAGCATTGCCTTTTCAGCAGAGGTTTTGCTAAACATTTTGGTGCATCACCAATTTGAGTAGTCATCCTATGCCTCTGATCATGGGTGAGATCCTGTCTATGAATACTGGCACTGATATTAAAACACCAATGCCGGCAACAGTGGCACATAAATATTGGCAGAATAGTTCGTGTCAGTTTCTGGATAAGAGCTGCTGCCAATATCCAGACTGAGCAGTGCTAACTGTGGGCAGTGAGCAGTGCAAACTGAATCACTCTTGCATGTGTGAGGAAGTAAGTTTTTATTTCCCAGTAGAGTTCTTTATAAAAAAAAGAAAAGCAAGAATTATGCCTTCAAGGATATAGTGAGGTAAAACCAGTACCAACTCCGCATAGGCCTAGAGATCGGAAGGATCAGAATAAAGACAACTTTTTTTCCCCTGTTTTTGTTAAGTGTCGTCGAGTCCGTGTCGACTCATGGTGACTCTCTGGATAGTTGTCCTAAACTGTGTTCAGTCAGGCGTCTCATTGTTGACAGAATGGTACCCAATAGCTGCTTTTATTGTATTGGTCCATCTCATTGCTGGCCAGGGCCGTACTGAGTGAAGATCGCACCCTGTGCGACTTGCACATCGGGCGCACGCCGCCCCCCCCCCTCGCGGCAGGAGAGAAGAGGTGCACCCGATGTGCAAGTCTCTGGCAACATCTCCGGCATGCAAGAACAGGGAGGAACAGATCTGCTTAGCATGCCTGCGAGAAGGCTTAAGGGGCACATTTTAGCTGTCCTGCCATTGCCTGCCGCCGCTGAGAGAAGAAAAAGTGGCAGTGGCAGGCAATGGAAGACAGCTAAAATGCGTCCCTTAATCTTTTGTGCCCTGTGCTGCCGCACCGCTCACACAGGGCTAGGTACGGTCCTGTTGCTGGCCTTCCTCTTTTGCGTTGTCCTTCTACCTTGCCTAGCCTGATTTCTTTCTCTAATGATCTCTCTCTTCGTATGATGTGTCCAAAGTATGAAAGTCGAAGTCTTGTCATCTGAGCTTCTAAAGAAAGCTTAGGTTTGATCTCCTCTAGTACTGACTGGTTGTTTGTTCGGGCAGTCCATGGTATACACAGTATTCGTTGCCAGCACCTTAATTCAAAGGCATCGATTTTCTTTTCTATTTTTTTTCACTGTCCAACTTTCACAGGAAGTGACGCGGCCACCCTCAGCAAGGTATTCATCCCGCCTATAAAAGACAAGCGCCAGCGGCGCTTGTTGCCACGGCACGCGACTTGGGCGCACACCAAAGGAGCGCACCTAAGGAGCACACCGTGCTCCTTAGGTGTGTTCCTTGGGGTGCCTCCACAGGGGCAACCACTATCCTTGGCCTGGGGACATTCCTCTCCTCTTACGGACTCCTTCTGTGGCTCATCTCTTTCCTGTCCTGTAACCAGGCTCTGCTCATACCTATTCAGGTAGGATCTTTATATAACTCCCACGTAATGTCACCAATGTCAGCCCCGACTCCATTTCCACATCTGTGCACCCCATCCCAGTTGTTTGGGGTAACCGTCCTGCTTACCCCAGCCTTTCACCCCCGGTTTCTGGGATCTCTCCATTGCTGCCCTGCAAACCTTATTTCATGTATATCCTCCTCCTCCTCTCATTCCTCCCTAACACAGGCCACTACTTGCCCCTCCCCTCTTAAATTAGGTCTCCTCAACTGTCGATCTCTAAGATCCAAAACCCTCTTGATCTCTGAACTTGTCGTCCGTGAATCCCTGGACTACCTTCTACTTACAGAAACCTGGCTGAAAGAAGGAGAAGATTCTCTCCTGACTCGCTGCCTTCCTCCTGATTTCTCTGCCATCTCTATCCCCCGCACAGGTCGTGTGGGCAGTGGAGTGGCTGCTATTCTCCATTCCTCCATCTCTTTCTCACAGATTTCATCCCCCGCTGTACACTATCCTGAAGCCCTACTCATTCACCTTCATACTTCATCTCCCCCGCATGTTCTTCTAGTTTATTCCCCTCCTGCGCTACGCCTTGACCTCTGGGACTCCCCCCTCCTGTTAATTTCTGATCTATATCTGTTTTTTCCCCGATTGCACATTGCAGGAGATTTTAACCTGCATTTGGACTCTCCTCCTTCCTCTAGGAATCACCCCTTTATATCACTCATACAGGATCTATCTCTCCATCAACATGTTCCTTTCTCCACCCATTCCGCGGACCATACTCTTGATCTCCTCCTCTGTCCAGTCTCTTTCCCCTTCCACATACAGTCTCTTCAGGCCACCCCTCTCCCCTGGACTGATCACTACTGCATAACTTTCAACTGCTCACCCTCTCCATCTCAATCCATATCATTCCTCCAGGCTTCCCTCTCCCTCTACTCAGCGACTCTCCCGCCGTATTACTGCCCTCACTCTCCAGAATTTCCCATCCGCAGTAGATCTCCTACCTTCAAACTTCCCCTCCGTCTCCCCAAACTCACAAGCCTCCACTTGGTCCTCCTGTCTCTCTACTACTCTTGATCACCTGGCTCCCCTCCAGCCACGTTCCATATCTCGTCGCCCTTCACAACCGTGGTTCCATGATGGTCTTCGTCTTCTCCGCACTCAACTTCGACACACAGAGAACACCTTTGGCGGAAATCACCTTCTTCAACTACCATGGCCAACTTTAAAACCAGTCACGCCCACTACCGATCACAAGTTCATAAGGTCATGCAATCCTACTTTTCCACCGCTATTTCTTCTGCACCTAACCAGACTCGTCACTTGTACACAGTTCTTAGGACCCTTACGTCCCTCCAGTCCAACTCTACCTCCGCTCCACCTCCACCACTTTCTCCCCCCTCTCATCTTGCAGCCTTCTTCAGTAACAAGATTTTGGATCTGAGAATGTCTCTGCCTCACTGTCCTCCACCCATCTCCTCTCCTCCCCAAGTCTCCCCCCCCTCCTACCTCTCAGCTCTCCCATACCTGGGCATCTTTCCATTCTATTACCACCCCGGAACTCATGGGACTCATATTTTCTTCCAATAAAACTTTCTGTCCTCTTGACTCTATCCCTTCTTCCTGGTTACTTACCCCCTCCCTTGCTCTCATTCCCTCCATCCTTATCATGATAAACACCAGTCTCTCCACAGGTGTTTTCCCCCACTCCTGGAAGCATGCCCTTATCCACCCCATCCTCAAGAAACCCTCACTCGATCCCCAGATTCCTGCTCACTATTGTCCCGTCTCCAATCTCTCCTTTCTCTCCAAGATACTCGAGAAAACTGTCTTCGCGCAATTATCACATCATCTTGACTCTACCCATTTTCTTCATCCCTGTCAGTCAGGCTTTTGACAAGGTCACAGCGTGGAGACTGTTCTCTTGGGCTTTCTTAACGAACTTCATGTAGCTCACGACCGTGGTAACTTCTCGGTGGCGGTATGCCTGGATCTTTCAGCAGCATTTGACTTAGTTGATCACTCTCTTCTTTCTCGTCTATGTGAAGCTGGTTTCTGTAGCACAGTTTATCATTGGTTCCACTCTTTTCTTTCCTCCCGTTCCTGCACAGTGATTTCATCTTCTGCCCCATCAACTTCCTCTGATTCCTTTCCACTGCCCTGTGGTGTCCCTCAGGGATCCGTCTTAGCACCTCTCCTTTTCAACATATTCCTGGCACCATTGGCACTATTAATTCAACAGTTTGGTATTTCTGCTTTCTATTACGCTGACGATTTGCTCCTTCTTCACCACACTTCCCCTCTTCACCCTGATCTTGTCCCACTCAACTCCTGTCTTTCTGCTGTTGCTAACTGGCTTACTATAAACTGTTTGCACCTAAATCTAAAAAAAACATTAGCCATCTGGTTCGCTTATGGTAGCCCTCCCTCCTTTTCTGACTCACCCATTCCTCTTGTTTCGGGTTTCCGCTATCTAGGTGTTTTCTTCGATTCTGACCTTTCTTTTCGTGCTCACATCTCCCACGTTACTAAAACCTCCTTTTTCTTTCTTTGCCAGATCCGGGCTAGCCGTCCTTTTCTTACCCCTCAGGCTCTCACCACCCTTCTTCTTTCTTTTGTTATGTCACGCGTCGATTTCTGTAACTCAGTTCTGGATGGGCTTCCTCTTTCACAATTACATTGCCTCCAACGTATTCAAAACACTGCCGCACGCCTTATTTTTCACTCTTCACTCCGCGATCATGTCACTCCCCTCTTTCTTCACCTTCACTGGCTTCCCCTCCAATTTCGCATACGTTACAAAGTCCTCTCACTGGCCCACCAAGTATTATACAATCACACCCCTCAATACCTGGCAGATCTACTCCAATTCCATACTCCCACTCGTTCACTTCGATCATTACACATTATCCGCCTTCACCTCCCCTCTCCATCACGTGCCCACTTAAAATCTACATGCTCCTCTGCTTTCTTTTTCATTGGCCCTGCCCACTGGAATTCCCTACCCACTTCCCTCAGACTTGAACAACACTATCCCACCTTCAAGAGAGATCTAAAAACGCACCTTTTCTCCATTGCTTTTGATCTCCCTTCCCCTTTTGTGTGAAGCTTTTTGACTTCCCTTCCCCCTTTTGTGTGAAGCCCTCCTCTTCCCCCTTTCTCTCACTCCTCTTCTCTTTAGTTCTGTATATTTAAATGTCTTGAGTGATTTCCTATCATACTTTGTAACTTCCTTTCCTTTTCCGGCTCATTGGCCTCTCATGTACATTTATTAACTTTGTAAACCGCTGTGCTCTTATTTAAACGGCGGTAAATCAAACTAATAAACATAAACATAAGCACATCCATATAACGTTATTGAAAATACCATGGCTTGAACGAGTCGAATCTTTGTATGGAGAGAGACATCTCTGCTCTTGAGAATCTTGTCTAGAAATGAGCTCAGAGCATGAGTATACTTTTTTTTTCCAATTTCGATAATGCTGAATACAGCAAGACTATTTCAGGTAATAAGTTGCCTTTTATTTACTTTGGTGTTAGGGAATGGAGTGGAAAATAAGAACCATTAAGTTCAGCCAAAAACTATAAATCTGTTCAGATTCTTAAGTTTCAGCAGCATGCAGGTTGATTTTCTAGTCCTAAATATGTAATAACTGCTATATTTATGAAATTGCAAAGTAATTGTGTATGTCAATTTTCCTAAAACCTTTGTTGTTTTTTCCTATAAGAAAACAGAGGAAAACCATTTTTTCCCTTTATCACTTCAGAAATTCTGGACACTTTACATCTCCTTTTATGCCCCTTGACATGGAGCTATAAAGTTCTAACAGAAGCAGCTTCTCCTCTCTCTTGTCCTGCACTCCCATACAGCAGATGCTGCTGAAGCCTTGGGGCAAAGGTCCCCTCCCCTTCCCCCATGTAAGGTGTTGAATGACTAGCTATTGTTTCACTGGCCAGGTGCATTGAAGACTTAAAATGAAGCCAAACCTTTGTAAATCGGAGTCCTTTCGAGAAACAGTTAAACCCCCCCCCCCCCAAAACTTAGTTTCCTAACTTCAGCACCTGTGCGGAGGAGTCTGCAGTTCCTTTGTTATACTCTTCAGCTTGCTGCCTCACTTGGTAGCCATTAGAGGGGTCTAGGCTTGATCTGTGGCAGCTCCAGTCTGAATAATGATCACCCTCAACTGCATTGTAATCAGCCGACATCACCTTGCTAAGAGAGAGCTACTTGCCAGTGCTTAATTTACTCACTTAATTACAGAAACCACGTTTCTCAATATTGCTAATACCCGCTCTTGGTGGCTCATTTATTCTACCGTGGCACTCATATAGTTGCCATTAACACATTGGTTTTTTTATAGCCAGCGGTGGTGCAGGCACTGCATTGTAGAAAGGCAAAGTACACCAACTATATAAGCTCAAGAGAAAGCGAGGATCAAGAGATTTTGATTGATCTAGTCTCGTAGTAATAAATGATCATCATTACTTGAAAGTTAATTGGGTAACATCAGGAAAGTTTATCTGGTATATTGGGATTGTATGCTTGAGCTGCTGCCTACAGTACTTCTGGGGTTTTTGGTTACGCCACACCTCAGGGTTTGATCATGCATTGTGTTATAAAGAATATTAATAATGCTGCAGAACAATTACTTGTTCATTTACCAACTGATTAAAATTCATGCATAATTTATTGAAATGAGAAGAGACTTTATAAATAAATCTCCTTGTCCTCAGGAGCCTAGAAACAAAACACATATGCTAATGTAAAAGTACACTTTACCTCAAATGAATATTTTTTTTAATATGCAGTGGTACATTGGTCTCATTAATGCAGGCTTCCAGTTGCTGTTATCATGCTATTAATCAAAGTCTGTACTTCCCAGCAGAATTTTTACATTTTTGAAAAAGTATTCAGAGTTTGTGACAAAAATGGTGGTGTTCAAGTTGTACATTATCTGTTGGTTTAGCTATGCAAAATGTTGCTTTGTGTTGTCATTCCTATGTCAGCTATTGTACCACTATGGGAACTGCCCACTACCCTTGTTGACCTAACAAGTGGTGTGAACGCTGGCATCGGATTGAAACCAAAAAATCCTGAGTTTTTTTTTCTGCCAAAGAAATATTTTCATAGTCAAGCAAAATAATTGCTTTGTGCCCTGCCATATGCAGTATTGGAAACAAGGTGTTAGGACCTACCTTGGACAGGAACACGTGTGGGGGAAGCTAGGCCCAGGGCAAGGTGAAGCAGTGCAGGAATCAGGCAGGATCAGGAACCAGGTGAGTAAGCTCTCAATTATAGGTAGCACGCCCAAGAAGACAAGTCAGCATCCAAATTGCAGCAACAGACTCGCACCACTGGTGAGCAAGCCGCCAGCAAATCGCCTTTGCCTGACCAGAAGCCACTTTAATCCGTAACACCCAAGTGCTTAAATCAGCAGAGAAAAGCCACAAAAATGAGACATTCTCAGTCAGACCCACAAGACAAGTCTCAAAGGCCCAATCTGCCACCAAGGACTCACATCGGGAATAGAGGTAGGGGCAATTTCAATTAACACCGCAGCCAGAGTAAGAGCTTTAAGCGGCCATCAAGATGTGATGCCGAGTGACAGACCTGATTTAGTAGACTTGCCTCAGTTAAGATGGTTGCCTTTCCCTGGCTTTCATTTGAGGTGCCAAATAGAGTTCTTGAGGCACTTCAGAAGAAATTTTGAATTTTATGTGGGGAAAGAAAACCCCCCATATTTTATTTAATTATTTAGCTGCATTTATATCCCGCTTTTCACCGGGACAAAGCGGTTTAGACAAAAAAGGGGGGGCCATCAGGGCGCCAACGGTGAAGATCTGAACAAGGGGGAACAGTACTAGACAGTTGACGTAAATCTCTTAGTTGGTAGCAGGGGAGGTATGTCTGGGGTCTGGGAGGGTAGTCAGTGAGAGATGTCTGTTTCAGATCCAAGATATTCATGAAACAGGATGGTTTTTAACTGCTTCCGGAATGTGGAGAGGTCTCTGTTTTGGATCTGGTGCAGAAGTGAGTTCCAGAGGGAGGGTGCATACAGCTCAAATGCTCTGTTACAGGTTTGCTGGTTGAACTTAGTTCGTTCATGTGGGATAGTGAGAGTGTTGCTGGTGGTCTGTCTGGTCGGCCTGTTGAGGTAGGCTGATGTAGTAGCATCTGGAGTTGGGAGGTTTGCATTTGATGGAGGGCTTTGTGGATAAGTAGGAGAGATTTGTATTTGATCCTTGCTTTGAGGGGGAGGATGTAAAGCTCTCTGAGGACTGGGGTGATGTGGTCATGTTTTTTCTCCCTCTGGATGATCCTTGCGGTGGTGTTTAAGGTGGTCCAGAGGGGGTTGGTGTGGGTGGCGGGTAGTCCATGATAGATTGCATTGCAGTAGTCCAGGTGGGGGAGCATCATAGCCTGCATGACTGTTCTGAAGTCCTGTGGATCGATGAGTGGTCTGAGCCATTGTACTGTCTTTGCTTTGTGGAATATTGTTCTGGTAGTCTTTTTGATCTGTTGTTTAAATGTAAGCGCTTGATCAGTGATGATTCCCAAATATTTTATGTGGGGTTGAACTAGTATTTGGGTGGTTCCCAAGGTGAGATGTGGCGGTGGGGTGAAGTTTGGGTCCTTGGTCACAATGAGGGCATCTGTTTTTTTGATATTTATGGATAGGTTGTTTTCCTGTAGCCAGCTGGAGACATCAGTGAAGCAGTCTGATAGGTGACTGTTGGGTTAGTGGTTGTGATGGATCCATAAAGCAATATGTCGTCTGCGTAGATATGGTAGTTGATGTTGTGAGCACGTATTATTGAGGAGAGTGGCTGCAGGTAGTTATTGAAGAGCATGGCGGATAATGTGGAGCCTTGGGGTACTCCTTGGTGGTGCTGAAAGGGGGGGGGGAGGTTGCTATGCTTGTGCAGATCAGTTGTTGTCTATTGGTCAGGTAGGAGCGGAGCCATTGCACGATGTCCTTGATGCCAAACTCCTGTAGTCTGTGTAGGTGGGTGTGGTGGGAGATGGTATCAAAAGCTTCTGATATTTCAAGAAAGACTATAGCATATCCAGAGTGTTTGGCCTGCGTACCTTTGAGTTGGGTGTTTAGTAATGATATCATGAGGGTCTCAGCTCCATGCGATGGGCAGAATCCATGGTGGTGTTGGTCCAGGATGTTGGGCATATTGTGAAGGAAGTCTTTTTTTGCTAGTAGAAAAAGGGGAGCTGGGCCTTCCTAATGTGAAAATGATACTTTGTGTGGGCAGCAGTTGAATGGATGAATCTCGAGTGGAATAAAGTTTGGGTGACCATGAAACATGGGCTTGTAGGATTGGCCAGACCTTTGGTCAGTTGTAGGTGCCAGGGAAGCACAGGCTTTAGAAAGGGGACAGGAGGCAACCCATATGTGCATTATATTATTAAGTGTTGGGATAGGAGCTCTTGGTCTCATAACTTATTTGCCTTGGGGGTGGGCTCTGCGGTATACTGACAGTGGGAGCAGAGTGGGCTGAAGAGGCTGGGGCAGTTGTTTGATGGGCAGCTTCTTTCTCAGTTCTACAGGAGGACTATCTTCCCTCAACCCACTTTTGTGGTTATAGGCAGTTGGTGCATTGGGTGGAACAGACCCATTAGTTGTAAGAGAAAAAGCAGTTCTTGAGAACCTATATGAGGCTAGTTGCTGGACAAAGGGCCTTATCTCAATGTCATATTGATACATACAGGACCGGGTACCACGTCATAAGATATGTAGAAAGTGATGGGTGCTTGAGTTGGATTTGTCAGTATACTGAGAAGCAGAGGGAACAAGTGGAAACAGATTGGGGGAAGAGTTCAGTAGCAGTCTCTGCTCAGGAAAACTGCTGTGAGGTATTGTATGGGTCATGCTATCTCCCCTCTCCACCAAAGCGCTTTTAAAAAAAAAATTTGGGGGTGTCTGCTCTCTGTTGGCGAAATTGTGGGCCAATATGAACCTTGGCACACAGGGCTGGTGCAATCTGTTAAGATGGGTAAGAGCTGAAGGGGGCACTTATACCAAGGAGAGCGCCATCGCTAGCTGCCCCCCCCCTCTCCCAAGCAAGAATGACAAGTGCTCTTCCATTCTTCGCTGCAATCACAGCCTTGCACAAGTCTGCCTGCAGGACCTGTTGTTCCCACAGACAGGCTTTCTTCCTTTCTCTGCCACATTCGTGGCATTGTGCAGTTCTTCCACTTGCACAAGCAGCAAGTCCTGTGGGCAGAAGAATTGCACAAGGCCATGAATGCAGTAGAGAATGGAAGAGCCTGCCCGTGGGAGCAGCATGTTCCACGGGCGGAAGGATTGCATAGTCAGCTGAGAATGGAAGAGCCTGGCTTGCGGGAGAAGCAAGTCCTATGGGCAGAAGAGCTGCCGGCTGATTGCACCTTCTGCAAGACCCTTGAGATAGCAGAGCAAGGGCAAAACTTTTAGAGTTGGGGGCCAGAAAGAAAGAGGCGGAGAAGTTAGAATAAATTTAAAGGGGCAGTTCTTTAAGAACAGAAAGGTGAGGGGGGCATGAATGAAAGACGGGATGAGAGTGCAAAGGGGGAGTGAGAAAGGACAGAGTCTGGGAAAGGGAGAACAGAGTGGGGGACAGCAGGAAAGAGGGAGGGAAGATAACTGGACATGAGTCTGGCGTGCTAGGGAGACAGATACTGGACAAAGAGGGAGGCATAGGGAGATGGAGGGAAAATGGAGGTGTGAGATACTGGACGCAGGGGGTATCATAGGAAAATATCAGAGATGTGGAACATGGGGCATTGGGAAGTGGAGGGGGCAGCTGGACATTGGGGGCAATGGAAAGTGGAGGGGCATAGGAAAACAGAGGGGTATGCAGGGGTAGAATAGGGCCGCAGAGGGAACATACTAGATGGGGGAGGTGGGGCTAGGGAGCTGAAGGGGAGATACTGCACATGGGAAGGAAGCATAGGGAGAATCAGAGTGGAGATTTTTGAGATGGAGTCATGATACTGGACACGGGACTATAGGGAGACTATGGGAAGATGATGGACATGGGAGTGTGGAACAGAGAGAGACAGAGGAGAGATGCTGGACACAAGGATAATAGCGGGAATGCAGGACATGGGGGTACTCACAAGACCAGAAAACAACAACGAATTATACATGCTGACACTAAAATCTTATAAAGAAGCCATAAACGATAGAAAGATTCACACTACTCTCCTAATGAAAACGCTCAATAGGCCAAGAGAACTATTTTCCATTATTAAATCTCTGACAAAAACTCCCACACCTGATGAAGAAAAAATGATCATACATCCACAATTACTTGCAAACTTTTACATGGAGAAACTTAACCCAGCAACTTATGATAGTACCTGCAACCCTGCAGACATATCCATGAACTTACCTGTCCTACAACCCAAAAGTCTAGCCATCACAACCAAATCACAAGGCAGACATTTCACCTTATTGACCAAAGACATCTGAAAACCATAATAACTACTTTCAATACAACCACATTGCCCAGTGACCCATGCCCAGTCTCTTGGCTAAAAGCATCTAAAGATGAGTTTTCCACAATCATCTTAAAAATAGACAACTCTTCTTTACGGCAAGGATACATGCCAATTGCCTTTAAATGGGCAATAATTCGGCCAATATTAAAATCAACCAATTCTGATAAGAACCAACCAAATTCCTACAGACCTATACTGAGCATGCCTTTGCTAGCTAAGATCATAGAAAAGGTTGTACAGATTCAGCTAGAGGATTTTATTGACCTAAATGCACCACTAGACAAACATCAGCATGGGTTCAGACCCCATCATAGCGTCGAGACCCTGATGCTATCATTTCTAGATAAACTCATACGGGGCCTAAATTCCAATAAACAAGCATTCATCCTAGTCTTTCTAGCTATAACCTTTGCATTTCATAGAATTGACCATAAACTACTCATTAGGAGACTGAAACAAATTGGATTGCGAGGGGCTATAATACAGTGGTTTACATCCTACCTTACAGATCACACTCATCAGGTTCTGGTTGACAACACCTCATCCACAACCTTCAACCAAAAACAAGGTATTCCTCAAGCTCCTACAGCCAATATGTAGTCTCTTTAGAAGACACGGGATAAACTATCATCTCTATGCCGATGACATAATATTTTCTCCAGGAACAAGCAGGAAGTCAGTCCTCACATATTGCAGCGAGACTTCTTCCAGCATTGAAGAAGCCACTGATGCTGTTTGCAATGTCGGGATCCCAAAGAGAAGGGCAAGGTGTCACTGCTGTTCCAGAGAAAAAGACAAGAAAAGCAACATAGTTTGCACCTTCTGCAAGCCCAATGTTTGCAAAGAACATTCAGAAATTGTCTGTGTCTCATGCAAATGACTGTAGTACTTTACTTTGTTCATCAAGTGCATGCAAAAACTGCTTTCATGGCAACTCTTCATGTAATTTTATGATAAAGCATTAAATTTAAAAATATTTAGCCTTCATATAATTAATTTGGAATAATATTTTGTCTGTTTAGTTTAAAATTTTCTTGGTTAACAATTAAAATTCATCATGGGATCATTTATCACCCCAACGGTATTTAGTGTGTGCAAAAAATCTCGGTAATTCCAGGGTTAAATAGTTTACCCTGTAGCTTCATTGCATGTCCTCTAGTCTTTCTATATTCTGATAACGTAAACAATCGATCTACGTTTACCCGTTCCACTCCGTTCATTAATTTATAGACTTCTATCATATCTCCCCTCAGCTGTATCTTTTCCAGGTTAAAGAGCCTTAACCTTTTTATCCTTCCATCCCCTTTACCATTTTGGTGGCTCTCCTATGAACCTTTTCTAATAACGCTATGTCCTTTTTAAGATACGGCGACCAGAATTGCACACAATATTCAAGGTGCGGTCTCACCATGGAACGATATAGAGGTATTATAATATCTTTTGTTTTATTTTCCATTCCTTTCCTTATGATACCTAGCATTCTATTTGCTCTCTTGGCTGCCGCTGCACACTGAGCTGAGGGTTTTAACATGTTATCCACAATGACGCCTAAATCTTTTTCCTGGGTGATGGTTCCTAATGTGGAACCTTGCATCGTGTAACCATAGTTTGGGTTGTTCTTCCCTAGGTGCATAACTTTGCACTTGTCCACATTAATTTTCATCTGCCATTTTGATGCCCAGGCTTCCAGTTTATCAACATCTAATTGAAATTTTCCACAATCCTCTTGGGTTTTAACAACTTTAAATAGTTTTGTTTCATCTGCAAATTTGATAACCTCACTCTCTTTCAGGTCATTTATGAATATGTCAAAAAGCAGCAGACCCAGCACAGATCCCTGGGATACAACACTATTTGCCTTTCTCCATTGGGAAAATTGGCCATTTAGCCCTATCCTCTGCTTTCTATCTTTTAACCAGTTCCTGATCCACAATAGTACACTGCCTCCTATCCCATGACTCTTTAGTTTTGCCAAAAGTCTCTGATGAGGGACCTTGTCAAAGGCTTTCTGAAAGGCCAGATACACTATATCAACCGACTCACCTTTGTCCACCTGTTTATTCACACTTTCAAAAAAACATAACAGATTAGTAAGACAAGATCTTCCTTGTCTAAAGCCATGTTGGCTTTCTCCCATTAGGCCATGACTATCTACATATTGAGTAATTTTGTTCTTTATGATAGTTTCTACCATTTTTCCCGGTACTGACGTCACGCTCACCGGTCTGTAGTTTCCCGGATCACCCCTGGAACCCTTTTTAAAAATTGACGTTACATTGGCGATCCTCCAATCTTCAGGTATTATAGATGATTTTAATGAAAATTCACATATTACTAATAGCAGGTCTGCAATCTCATATTTCATTTCTTTCAACACCCTTGGATGTATACCATCCAGCCCAGGTGATTTGCTACTCTTCAGTTTATCTAATAGCTGTAATACATCTTCCCGATGTATCGATGTTTCCTTCAATTCTTCCGCACCTTTAAATACCACTTCAGTCATGGGTAACATCCCTACATTTTCCTTAGTAAAGACTGAAGCAAAGAATTCATTCAGTCTCTCCGCTATCGCCTTGTCGCCTCTTAGTGCCCCTTTAACCCCTCTATCATCTAATGGACCAACTGACTCTCTCACAGGTTTTTTGCTATGAACGTATTTGAAAAAGTCTTTATTTCGTGTTTTTGCTTCCGCAGCAAGCTTCTTCTCAAATTCTCCCTTTGCCTGCCTTATCAATACCTTGTATTTGACTTGCCAGTGCTTGTGCTGTTTCCAGGTTTCGTCATTTGCCTCTTTTTTCCATTTCCTGAAAGATGCTTTTTTGGCAACAACAGCATCTCTGACCTCACCTTTAAACCATGCTGGCAGTTTTTTTGCACTGCCTTCCACTTTTCTTATAGCATGGAATACAGCTGGTCTGGGCTTCCAGGATAGTATTTTTCAACAACACCTAAGCTTGATGTAAGTCTTTAACCTTTGCAACTGCTCCTTTTAGTTTTTTCTTAACTATTTTCCTCATTTTATCATAGTCTCCCTTTCGAAAGTTAAAAGGTAGTACTGTGGATTTCCTTACTATCCCTCCTCCACTAATTAAATCAAATGCGATCATGATATGATCGCTATTGCCAAGTGGCCCCAACACCCTTATCTCTTGCACTAGATCTGGTGTTCCACTAAGGACTAGGTCTAATATGGCTTCCCCTATGGTCTGTTCATGAACCAGCTCCTCCAAGAAGCAGTCATTTATTTCATCTAGGAACTTTATCTCCCTAGCATGTCCTGCCGTGACACTGACCCAGTCGATACTGGGGTAATTGAAATCACCCATTATTATTACTGTGCTGTAACGTTTGTTAGCTTCCTTGATTTCTTTGAGCATTTCATCATCCATTTGTTCATTCTGACCAGGCAGTCGATAGTATACCCCCACTGCCATCACCTTCCCCTTTTTAGATGGAATTTCAATCCATAGAGATTCTACAGCAGATTTTGTTTCCTGCAAAACATTAATCCTTTCTGACTCAGTGCCCTCTCTAACATAGAGAGTAACCCCTCTACCAATTTGATCAGCTCTATCATTACGATATAGTTTGTACCCAGGTCTCACAGTGTCCCACTGGTTGTCCTCCTTCCACCATGTCTCTGATATTCCAATCATATCTAACCTCTAACCTTGCTCCCCACACAGAACTTAGAGTTCATAGGGGCGAAACTAGACACCATTCAAGCGAGGGCTTACCTGCCAGAGGACAGGACGCAGAGGCTTCTGGAGCTAGTACACCAAATCAGCCATAAGTCTCAGATATCTGCGTCTTTTAGGACACATGGCCTCCACAGTGCTTGTGACCCCAAACACCCGGCTCAACATGCGAACAGCTCAATGGTGCCTCCGGGATCAGTGGACGCAGGCCACAGGGCGACTCTGAGACAGGATAAGGGTGTCCAAACGACTGCTGAAGTCGTTGGCCTGGTGGCTTCAACCACCCAACCTGCTCAGGGGAGTGCCTTTCCAACCTCCAGTGTACTCAAGATTCCTGATGACAGATGCATCCCTGCTGGGCTGGGGAGCCCATTGCCAGGACTCATGCACTCAAGGGTTGTGATCTCCTCAAGAGAGGACACAACCAATCAACCTCTTAGAGCTCCGAATGATACGCCTAGCTCTTCAAGCCTTCTGCGATGTTCTCTCACATCAGTCTGTTCTCGTGCAGACAGACAATCAGGTGGCTATGTTCTACATGAACAAGCAGGGGGGGGGAGACAGGGTCCCGTATCCTGTGCCAGGAGACACTGGACCTGTGCTCTTTTGCCATCAGACAGGGTATGTCTCTCAAGGCGGTTTACCTGCCAGGTCAAGAGAACTACCTGGCAGTCAAACTAAGCAGAATTCTTCAACCTCACGAATGGCAACTGAATCCGTAAGTGGCCCAGCAGATCTTCCACAGCTGGGGACATCCGTCCATAGACCTCTTTGCCAGTCTGCAGAATCATCAGTTGCCCAAATTGTGCTCCAGGCAGCCACATCCCCAAAGGATGGCTGCAGATGCATTTCTGATCCCCTGGTCTGCTGGCCTCCTATATGCGTTTTCTCCCACGCCTCTGGTGGCCCGAACTCTGTTCAAAATCTGTCGGGACAAGGCCTCGGTCATTCTGGTAGCCCCCAGATGGCCGAGGCAACCTTGGTTCCCACTTCTTCTCCAGTTGGCAGTGGAGACCCCACTCCCTCTGGGGACGAGGCCCAACCTCCTGTCCCAGGAGCAGGGCTCTATCCTGCATCCCAACCTCAGGTCTCTCCACCTGATGGCATGGCTGCTGAAAAGGTAGTGCTGGCTTCTCTCCCCCTACCTAGGAACATAGAGGAAGTGTTACTGGCCTCCAGGAGGCAGTCCACTAGAAAAACCTATGCCTTCAAGTGGCGTAGGTTTGAGGTGTTGTGTAAGCAACACAATGAGAGAACCCTTTCTCTTGCCTTGTACCAGAGGTGTTGCAGTACCTGCTCCACCTCTCTGACTTAGGCCTCAAGTCTAACTCTGTCAGGGTCCACCTGAGTACTTTGTCAGCATACCACTCACCAGTGGAAGGACAACCTCTTTTGGTTCACCCCTTGGTGTCCAGATTCTTCAGAGGCCTGCTAATACTAAAACCCCCGGTGCGCCTTCCGGTGACCGAATGGGATCTGAATGTGGTCTTGCAACAGCTTACTCGCCCACCTTTTGAGCCGATGTCCACTTGCCATCTGCGCTTCCTCTCTTGGAAGGCACTCTTCCTGGTGGCGCTCACATCTGCCAGGCGAATAAGTGAACTACAAGCTCTAGTCTCAGAAAGACCGTACATGCTGTTATCTCCAGGAACAAGCAGGAATGTAGTCTTCACATATGGGTTTTGTCTGTACCGACGGAGCCTGCGCGGGAACGCTCCCCAGCGTCCAATAGGAACGCTTTGGGAGCATCCCTCAGCACATGCGCGCTGCCTTCCCGCCTTTCCAACTGTCCCTCTTCAGTTCTTCGTTTTCCGTGGCGCCGACAGAATCCATACCCTGTCACCGCAGAAAATTCCGTCTTTAAAATTTTCTTGTGGTCACGTTTGCCTCCGCACGACGCTTACCGGTACCGCCGGTTCTTTTCTTTTCTTTAAAAAAAACCAAAAAAAACCAACCACATTATACTTTGAACTGTTTCTCTTCAGAAACGTTTCTTTTTCGGTGCTAGGCGCCATTTTGGGCACTAGGCCCCATATTCCTAAAACATGGAAGAAACAACTAGTGGTTTTAAAAAATGTACTAAGTGTGGCAGTACCATTTCCGTCACTAACACCCATGATTGGTGTCTTAAATGTTTAGGTCCTGAACATTCTCCATCTGAATGTCTCTTCTGTATGGGGATGACTAAAAGAGGAAGACAGAACCGGGCTGAAAAGCTCGGTACCTTCTTTTATTCGGATGCCAGATCCATTGCATCGAGATCTTCAAGGGCCTCCTCTTCCTCACATGGATCTCAGGTAACTAAACATAAAAGCCGGTCCTCAAAGGGTAGCTCTCCTGCTAAGCATCGAGAGGCCATTGGCATTGCCCTTGAGGGAACCACAAAGGCAAAGCAGCCCTGGCGGGAGGCTTCAGCTTCTAAAGCATAAATGGGGCTCCAGGATGTTCTCGAAGCCTCAACCTCGCAAGAACTACCTGTGCCATGCTCAGGGGTCCCGGCCGTTTTCACCGGTACCAACACCCAGGCATCGGCAGCGTCGATAGACCAGAGGTTCCTCGCTATCAAACGCAGCATCGCAGCTCTCCTCTCAGCTGCGGTACTGTTGGTCCAACGGGCACCGGTACAGACACCGGTACCGGTACCGATGGTACCGGCCCCGGTGGGAATTCTTCCCACGCCATCTTTGGCTGGAATCGACAGATCGGTACCGGATCAACTCGGTACCGACTTCGATCGATACTGGGAGCGTGCTTTGCATGAGCATCGTGGTCAGGAATACTTAGAATCCTCCGATTCCAAAGACTCTAACAATTCTGCTGGTACTAGAGGGTTTCTCACAGAAGATCCCTCTTCTCCCCAACGCAGAATGTCACCTCCAGAGGACATGTCTTTTCAGGATTTTATTCGTGATATGGCCAAGGGCCTTTCAATCACGTTGGCTCCTGAAGAGGAACCCAGAGCAAAGGAATTGGAAATTCTCCAATATCCTAAAGCTCCAAAGGAGGCAGCCACTATGCCCATCCATGAAATTCTGCATAACTTGATGCTCAGAATGTGGGAGACACCTTTGACTACATCTTCTCACTCTAGGAAACTTGATACTTGATTCAACAACACATTGATTCCGAAGCACCACTAGACCCAAACCAGCATGGGTTCAGAGAAGCACACGGAGTTGAAACTCTTCTGGCTTCTTTAATGAACATGCTCATTAATACAACAGACAATATTAGAAATGGAGTTGCAATGGTCTTCCTAGACATAGCGGCAGCTTTTGACTCCGTTGACCATGATCAATTGCTAGCCCGACTCCATGAAAAAGGGATACAAGGAACGGCCTGGAGCTGGTGCAAATCTTATTTGGAGGATCGCTGGCAACAGGTCCGGATCGGTAACATTACGCCCCAGCCTTTTCGACAGAAGCAAGGAGTACCGCATGGTTCCTCCCTCTTGGGCTTGCTATTCAATATTTACATGCAGCCAATCTGCAACATCACCCGTTCATTCGGAATTTCATGCCTTATCTATGCTGACGATGTGCTCCTATTCACACAAATTAATGTGACAAAACCCGACTACACACCTTTAACCACCTGCTTCAATGCAATCTCAGATTGGCTGCTCACACAATATCTCCGAATCAATTTTAAAAAAACAGAGGTCTTGATTATCACAAGGAATAAAGACTTCTCTCCTCCACCAACATTAAGAACAAGAGATGCCGATTTACCAGTCAAAACCACGATACGTTACCTAGGTGTCATACTGGACCAGCGGCTGGAATTCAAAGAACACATAAAAAATACAGTAAAAGCCATCTATCACAAGATCAGGACCCTACGACTTCTCAGACCCATGCTCGAACCAAATGACTTCCGCACAACCTTCCAAGCATTAGTCACCCCGCACTTCGACTACGCAAACATTGTGCTGCATGGCCTTCCCAAGAGCACGCTGAACCCACTACAGTTGGCCATGAATACAGCAGCCAGAGTTCTATATGGGGCTTCAAGGAATTAACATATTACTCCCATCCTGTTTGAACATCATTGGCTCCCAATAACATGTAGGATCTTATACAAAACTCTTCTCTTGACCTTCAAAGCGTTCCACCAAATCTCACCATCCTTGCTTTCTGACATCCTTCACCACTCTCAAAACACCAGATCTAGAAGATCTGTAACAGAAAACACACTAATGGTCCCAAAAGACCTAGCAAAACTCACGCAGACGACTACCATGAGAGCATTCTCATCCTTCGCCCCCAGATGCTGGAACATGCTACCTCCTAACATCAGATCACAAAAAGACCTGTCCCAATTCAGAAAATCTCTAAAACCACACCTCTTCCTTCAACACTTCTCCCAAGGCATTAGCTCCCCACCTCCTCCCCTTCCAACCCAAACCAATGACTATGGTTAGTCAAGTAAGTCCCCTAAACTCCTTTGCTTGCCCCAGATTAAAATCTCGTGCATCCCTAATCTATGAAGCTCAAAACTTATGCTAATTTGCTGTAAATAGTTGTGAATATTTGTTATTATCTTATCTTATCTTTAACCCCATTTATCCCTGTTTTCACTCCCTGTTATCTGTAAACTTGACATATGTTTTATGCTTAAGTACAAGGTTGTTAAAATGTAAACCGCGCTGATGATGAATAGCGCGGTATATAAAAACTGTTAAATAAATAAATACTATGTATCGAGTTCCGCCATGTCCTGGATTTCAAAAGACTCAGTTGCCATACCATTCAGTGGTGGTGGAGTCAGCCATGCGAAGGATAAAATGTGCAAAGAGGCATGCATCCAATCCTCCAGGTCTTGAATGCAGGACTCTGGATGCTTTTGGGCGCTGAACTTTTCAGGCTTCCATGCTTTCAGCTAGGATCAGTTCATATATACTATATATGGGAATGTTCCTCAAGGAAGTTACAGGAGACTTGGAGCTTATGAGCCCATTTCTCCCAGATGACAAGAGACAAGACTTTCTTGCTCTAGTTAAGCATGCTCAGGATGTCTCCAAGTTTGTAAATCATGCAGCCTTTGACTGCTTTGAATGCATCAGCAGAACCTCTGCTATTGCCATTGGCACACGACGGATTGCCTGGCTTCAGGCATCAGACTTGGAGACTTGGGTACAGGACAAGTTAGGCAACATTCCTTGCACAGGAGAGAATCTCTTTGGCAAGAACTGGCAGGAAAAGGCTAACGAGTTAGATGCTGACAATACTACTCTAGATAGATTGTCGAAATCTACAGCCACTCCAGCCAAAAAGAAGCCTTATAAAGACCCCTCTTTAATCAAAAAGAGGAAATTTTATCCTTCCTATACCCAGCAGAATCAAACTCAGGGTCAGGTTGCCCAAAAGGGACAAACTAGACAGCAAAAGAAGCCAAAAGGCCCAAGAGCCCAATCAGCTCTGCAGGTTCAGCCCCCTCAAGGGCTTTGACTCCTTCCTAGAGAGCTTAGCCTTCCTGCCTCTGAGGGGTCCCCAACCCCCCAATATCCCAGGCAAGTTATGCCACTTTGCCAACAGATGGCATCAGATAACAGCAGAAGATTGGACTCTGTCCATTGTAGGAGAGGGGTACAAGCTCCATTTTCACAGCATGCCCCCTCCTACAATTCTAAAACAATTCAATTCTCCAACCTCCGCAGACGATCTGCTAGATCACGAGGTCTCAACACTTCTTGCCCAAGGGGCAATAGAGGAGGTACCCATGCTTCAGTGGGGTGCAGGGTTCTATTCCCCCTATTTTCTAATTCCAAAGAAAACAGGAGGACACAGACCCATTTTAGACCTCAGAGAATTGAACAAATACCTGTTTCGAGAGACGTTCAAAATGATTTCTCTAGGAACTCTTCTGCCATACCTTCAATGCCAGGATTGGCTTTGCTCTCTAGACTCAAAGGATGCATACATTCACATTCTGATCCATCCAGATTACAGGAAATTCTTATGATTCCTTTTCAGGGGAAAACATTTCCCGTACAGGGTTCTTCCCTTTGGTCTAGCTTCAGCACCAAGGGTATTCACGAAATGCATGGCAGTAGTAGCTGCATTTTTACGAACCCTGGTGATATTCGTCTTCCCTTAGACGACTGGCTCATTCGAGCCCCTACAGTTGCAGAGGCCAGCACTGCACTGTCTCGCACAATGCAAATCTTCCAATACTTGGGGTTGGTAATAAACTTCCCAAAATCCCAACTTGTTCCTTCCCAATGCCTGGAATTCATAGGGGCCTGTCTAGATACCAGACAGGCAAAGGCTTTCCTTCCACAGGCCTGGTGTCTTTGCATAATGCAAATAGCTTCTCAAGCAGCAGGGAAATTCTCCTTAACTGCTCGAGAACTTCTACAGTTGCTGGGACATATGGCATCCACAGTTCATGTAGTCCCATATGCTCGCCTCCACATGCAAGCAGCTCAGTGGACCCTATCCACACAGTGGACACAGGCCACGGGTCTTTTATCAGACAAAATAATAAACTCTCAACGTCTAATTTTGTCCGTCCAATGGTGGCAGTCACTAGAAAATCTGACAGTGGGGTCTCCTTTTCATCAACCCTTTTTTCAGGCCACCCTAACAGATGCATCACAGGTGGGTTGGGGAGCACACCTGAATCATCTCTCTACCCAGGGAACCTGGACTCCACAGGAGGCTGGTCTACACATAAACCTCCTGGAATTAAGAGCAATTTATTTAGCTCTTCGAGTATTCCATGCCCAGCTCAGCTACATGACAGTCCTAGTCCAGACGGACAATCAAGTAGCCATGTTCTATGTGAACAAGCAGGGCGGGACAGGCTCTCTGTTATGCAACAAACTTTGACTGTGGGCCCTCGCCAGAGAGTATCAGATTCACCTTGTAGTGGTATATCTTCCAGACATTCAAAACTTTTGGGCAGACAAACTCAGTCGAGTACTGCTGCCTCACTACTGGTCCGTCCACCTAGACCAGGTGGCAAAGATTTTTCATCTCTGGGGCACTCCAGACATAGATCTCTTTGCAAGTCCACTGAATGCCAAACTTCCCCTGTTCTGTTCCAGGATTCCTGCTCACAATTGTCAGGCAAAGGATGCCTTCCTCCTTCACTGGGGTCAGGACTTCCTTTATGCCTTCCCACCCATTCCCCTCATCCCCAAAACACTCTTCAGACTTCAGAGAGACAGGGGTCGCATGATTCTCATAGCGCCACGATGGCCACGCCAAGCGTGGTATCCCCTGCTTCTACGTCTCTCTCAAGCTGCACCTCCGGAGTTAGGGCATGCTCCAGATCTCCTTTCCCAAGAAGACGGGACGCTGTGGCACCCGAATCCCCAGTCCCTGCACCTCACGGCCTGGTTGCTGAAGGCTTAGACCTCCAGGATTTCAACCTGTCCCAACAGGTAAAGGATATCCTTCAGGCTTCTAGGAAACTTTCCAGAAGAAGATCTTATGCCTTCATGTGGAAACGGTTTACTATATGGTGCTCCAAGAAGGAATTAAACTCCCTTGTCATACCTTTAGAATTGATACTAGAGTATCTCCTTCACTTATCGAATTCTGATGTAAAGACCAATTTGGTAAGAGTCCATCTTAGTGCAATTGCAGCTTCTTATAAGCCTTTGAATGGACAACCAATTTCCTCTCATCCACTCATATTTTTATTTATTTAACTTTTATATACCGCGCTCTTTACACCAGTGCGGTTTACATGTAACGCAATTATGCAGAGCAGGGGACTTCACTGCATTTACAATATAACGGGTTTTGTACAGGAAACAAACGAACAGGGTAACTATGTGCAAATAAACTATTAACATATGTACATGGATCATTCAACTATTTACATATTGGATCTATTGTGTGCATGCTGTCAGTGTAATGAGTGCAGTACTACTTATCAGGGGGGTTGGTGTTTGGTGGGCTAAGTTTCTGTCTTAAATGGCGGTTACATGGAGATTGTTTGCATGGGCTCATAGGTGTGGCAGGGAGTGTGTGGTGACCTGGGTGTGTGTAGTATTGTAGGAACAGGTGATGTTTGTGCCTTCCTAAATTGGGCAAGATCACTTATGGCCCGGATTGCAGCGGGTAGGGCGTTCCAGCAGGTTGGTGCATAAAAGGCAAATGCTCTGTTCTTGGCTGATTGCGAGCATTTTGTGATTTCCTTTGGGATGTTCAAGGTGTTGATGGAGGCTGATCTCCTTACTCTGTTTAGGGGTGTCGTATGGATGAGATCTGTGAGTGAAGTGGAGGAGTTTTTATTAATGGCTTTGTGAGTCAGCGTCAGAACTTTAAAGGTGATCCTGGATTGAACTGGGAGCCAATGTAAGTTTTTTATGATTGGGGTTATGTGTTCCCTCCTTGATGCCCCGAGTAGCACTCTGGCGGCCGCATTCATTGCTAGTTGAAGCGGGTTTAAGGTGTTTTTTGGAAGGTCATGTAGTATGGCATTCGCGTAGTCAAAGTGCGGGATTATTAACGCCTGATAAACTGTCCGATAATCCTCTGGTTCTAGTAGTTGTCTCAGGTGGCGGAGTGTCTTAATTTTGTTGTATATTGCCTTGATCATATTGTTTATCTGGGCCTTCATGTTGAGTTGTTGGCGAGCATGACTCCAAGGTACCGAATTGTATGCTTGCTTAGGAGCTCCGCATCCCTGACCTTCAGGGAGCTGGTTGGTATGAATGTTGTGTTTCTTGTAAGGAAGAGGACTTCTGTTTTCTTAAAATTTATTCTTAGTTTCTGTGAGAGTAGCCAATCAGTAACAGCATCAAAACAAGCGGTCAGGGGTGATAGGTCTGGTTTGTTTAGTAGGAAAGGCATATATAGAAGAACCTCATCGGCGTAGATCAGGCAGTTAATGTTGAACGAGCGGACGAGGTTGCATAAGGGCTGCATGTAAATGTTAAATAGAAGGGCTGACAGCGATGATCCTTGCGGGACTCCTTTTTCTTGGAGGAAAGGAGAGGATGTTGTGGGGCCAGAGTGCACTTGTTGCCATCTATCGGTTAGGTACGAGGCGCACCATGATAAAGCATTGCCCTGGATGCCCTTCTCACTAAGACGGGAGAGGAGTATTTTGTGACATACGGTGTCGAATGCCGTGGCAATATCAAGGAAGATCAGGGCGAATCCTTGTTTGATATTATCCATCCCGATGGTAAGGGTGTTGAGTAATGTGGTCAGCAATGTTTCAACTCCGTGTGCACTGCGGAAGCCATGTTGACAAGGGTCGAGGGGTGCATTGATCTCAATGTGTTGGTCAAGTTGCCGATCAACCACCTTCTCGATGATCTTTGCTAGCAGCGGGATGCTTGATATTGGCCTGTAGGAATCCATCTTTGCTGGGTCCAGTTTACTATTTTTTAGTAGTGGTCTTATTGCTGTATGCTTCAGACTTTGTGGGAAGATCCCCGTTGAAAAGGATAGTCCAATGAGTTTGGAGAGGAAAGGGCTAAGCTCAGACTGCAGGGATTTTATCCCAAATGCTGGACAGGGGTCGTTAGGTGCTGTGGTGGTATTTATGGTGGATATGATGTCTTGTATACTTCTCTCAGTTGGGGCAGAAAAAGCGGCGATGATGTGGTTGCTGTCAGGTGCGGTATCCAGTGAGGTACATGGCAGGGATGGGTGGGTGGAGTGGTACTGGGTATGTGTGTTGGATTGAGCTGACTTGGCTTGCAGATAGTCCGCATATTCTTGAGGGTTGGGGAGGCTTAGTTGTGCGGATGTGGGCTCCTTTGCTAAGGACTTGACTAAGCTGAAGAGCTTGTGTGGCTTATTTAGCGAACGTTGTAATATCTCCGTATGATATTGTTTCATTCGTTTTGTGACATCAGCTCGGTGTCTTTTAAGGTGATCTTTATATAGTTCGAGGCTCTCAGCTGATCGCGAGCGACGCCATCTTCTTTCAAGCTTCCTGAGTAAAAGAAGTGATGTTCGGAGTTCGGGGGAGAACCAGGGTGCATTCCTTCTTGTTCTCACTGCTTTCTTGGAGACGGGTATACTGACTGCAGCATCAAGGCTTGAATTCTATGCAGCGATCATATCATCAAGGCATTGATGTGGTTGGTTCTGGAGAGGTTAAATTCTGTCCAAGATGTCATCTTTGTTAAAAGGCCAGAAGCGTTTTGAGAGGGATTCGATAGGTTTATTTGATGCCTGGGTTTTAATTTCTGGATGGTGTACTGGCATCTGGAACTTTATTAGGCTTTGATCGGACCATGGTACAGGGCTTACGGAAAGGTCCGTCGTGTGCATGGAATCAAAGACCTGCCAAGACCTGGATTCACCAGAGGCAGGTCTTGTCCGACAAATCTGATTGATTTCTTTGACTGGGTGACCAGGGAGTTGGACCGAGGGAGAGCTCTAGATGTGGTGTATTTAGATTTCAGTAAAGCCTTTGACACTGTTCCTCACAGGCGACTTATAAACAAACTGAGCACCCTAGGGATGTACCCTAAAGTTACTGCTTGGGTTAGAAATTGGTTGAGTGGGAGGCGACAGAGTACAAGTAAATGGAGCTCACTCTGAGGAGAAGGATGTTACCAGTGGTGTGCCCCAGGGATCTGTCCTTGGTCCGATTCTTTTTAACATCTTTGTTAGTGATATAGCGGAAGGGCTGTCGGGTAAGGTTTGCCTCTTTGTGGATGATACCAAAATCTGCAATAGAGTAGACACCCAGGAAGGTGTAGATAACATGAGGAGGGATCTAGCTAAGCTTGAAGAATGGTCTAGAATTTGGCAGCTGGGATTTAATGTTAAAAAATGTAAGGTCATGCGTTTGGGCTGCAGCAATCCAAGGGAGCAATATAGTATAGGAGGTGAAGTACTTTTGTCCACTAAAGAAGAGCGGGACCTATGCGTGGTTGTGTCTGATGATCTTAAAGTAGCTAAACAGGTAGAAAAGGTGACGGCAAAAGCTAGAAGGATGCTTGGGTGCATACGGAGAGGAATGGCTAGCAGAAAAAAGGAGGTGATAATGCCTCTGTATAAGTCTTTGGTGCGACCTCATTTGGAGTATAGTGTGCAATTCTGGAGACCGCACCTTCAAAAGGATGTGAACAGGATGGAGTCGGTGCAGAGGGTGGCTACTAAAATGATTAGTGGGCTTCATTATAAAGCATATGAGGACAGATTTAAGGATCTTAATATGTACACCTTAGAGGAAAGGCGGGATAGAGGTGATATGATTGAGATGTTTAAATACCTCCGTGGCATAAATGTTCAGGGAGAGAGCCTCTTTCAATTGAAAGCAAGTTCTGCTACTAGGGGACATGGGATGAGGGTGAAGGGAGATAGATTCAGGAGTGATATGCGGAAATATTTCTTTACGGAAAGAGTAGTGGATCCATGGAATAGTCTCCCAGTGGAGGTGGTAGAGATGAGGACAGAAACTGAATTCAAAAAAGCATGGGACCAACACAGAGGATCTCTAAAGGTAAAAAGTGGACTGTTGTAGTTGTTGATATGGAAGGACAGACTAGATAGGCCATGTGGTCTTTTTCTGTCATCATGTTTCTATGTTTCTATATCTTTTGGAACAAATATAAGGTCAAGTGTGTTTCCCTTTACGTGCGTGGGGGCATTGACCATTTGGATGTAACCTAACTCAGTGAGTGCCTCAGTGAAGGCCTCAGAGTGAGTAGCTTGAAGAGCTGGGAGGTTGAAATCCCCCATCACCCAGTTTTGAGCACAAAGGTTCTGGGGGTTTCCAGCAATGTCTATGATGGAGGATAAGTCATCTGGGGAGGGCGATGGAGCCCTATAGAACAAGCTGATGTTGGTGAATTTGTTTGATATGGTGATGGAATCAAGGTTTGTGGTGCTACTGGCTGTAGCTAGCTGGTATTGTAGTTCTTGCTTTGTCAGGATGAGGGCGCCTCCACCTCTTCTGTCCGATCTGTACCAGGGGTGGATGTCGAAGTTAGGAGGGACTAGTTTGTGCAGGATAACAGTGTCTGTAGTGGATAGCCAGGTCTCAGTGATGAGTAGGATGTCTAGGTCGTGGGTGGACAATAGGTCAGTTACTGCTGGCCATTTGTTTTGGATCGATTGTGCATTTATGAGTGCACACTTTAGGCTCTGGGGGTGGGTGTTTTGTTCACTTTGGGGGAGTTTGCTTTGCTGGATGGCGTCGTAGATTAGGTGCGGGCCAGATGGGCGTTCTGATGTGCTAGGTTGGTGGTAGAGGGGGCTTGACCAACTTCTCCATGAGCGTTGTAGCACTGGGATGGAGCTGTAATAGGAGGTGAGGGCTGAGGCATTGTATGTGATTGCTAGGAGAAAGCAGCAGATGGTGAGTATGGAGTAGTAATGATTCATTATGGGTGTTAGCCTAGCGGGCAGGGGTACTGGAGGGGTTTGATTTTCTCTGCTATTGCAGGCAGGGGTGTTTGTCTTGAGGTCAAGTATAGTGTGGTTCAAACTAGTTGGTTATATAGTATTGTGTAGGTAGCATTCAGAAGACACATTGTTTCAGCTTGGCTATCTAAGCAATAGCTACACAGTATCGTGGGAAGCTGTACAGTAACATTTAGGCCAGTGTGTTCGCTTGGCTAACTGGGCAATAGTAGGCGTTCAGTGGAATTGTGGATTACTGGCAACAGTAGCAATGTTCAAAAATGGTAACAGATATGGTAGACTACTGGTAGCAGATTACTAGCAATAGTAGAGAGAGATCGAGCTAGCCGTTGTTGAAACCAGTTATAGGTCACCGTAGAGGTTATAAATCATGATACTAGTAGTAACAGAGGTAATGTCGGGGTACTTGCGGGGGGTGTAGGCAGCTCTTCTGGTCAGGCGTGGTGGGATACAGGCGAGTCTTGGGAGGAAAGGCTTTGAGTTTCTTCTTGGGTGGAGTTATGATCCGGATGCTCCTTTTAAGCTTCTGGTGCAGCAGGAAAGGAGGCAGACGGCGATCCTGTTTGTGAGTTGATCATTAAGAGGCAGGGTGCTATAGATAGTGGGAGCTACAGAGTGGTGGGGCTTACGTTGGCACGTCCTGTCAGGCCCGCGCCTAAGGACCAAGCCAAAGGGCCCTCTGGCGCGGCCCTCAGGCGCGGGCACGCCGGACAGCGCTGCCTTTTGAACTGGCCCGTGGCTGCCCCGATTGGGCAGCTGAAGCTGGAGGAGGAGTCCTGGTGCCCCAGCTCGCTTGATCCCCGCCGGGAGAGCTGGAGGAGAGCTGGGGTGCTGATGGAGAGAGGGCCACGCGCCGGACGGCGCTGCCTTTTGAACTGGCCTGCGGCTGCCCCGATTGGGCAGCTGAAGCTGGAGGAGGAGTTCTGGTGCCCCGGCTCACTCGATCCCCGCCGGGAGAGCTGGAGGAGAGCCGGGGTGCTGATGGAGAGAGTGCTCATATCCTGATTTATGAGAGGTCTTCTATTAACCAAACCTCCCATTAAGCCACCACCGGTGGCATGGGATCTAAATCAATTTCCGAGCAGCTCATGAAGCCGCCTTTTGAGCTTTTAGCCACTACAACCCTTACGTTTTTGACCTGGAAGGTCATCTTCCTAATTGCAATCACCTCTGCACATCGCATTAGTGAACTGCAAGCTTTAGTAGCTGATCATCCTTATACTAGGTTTCATCATGATAAGGTTGTTCTTAAAACTCCTCCACCTTTATGCCAAAGGTGGTTTCGCCTTTTCATTTGAATCAATCAATTTATCTTCCTGTATTTTTTCCGAGGCCTCACACCTCTAATGCAGAAAGAAACATTCATACTTTGGATTGTAAAAGAGCCTTAGCCTTTTACCTACAGAGAACACAGCAAAATAGAAAGTCCTCGCAACTTTTTATAGCTTTTGACCCTAGTCATTTGGGACTTCCAGTCTCCAAAAGAACTTTATCTAAATGGATTGCCCAATGCATATCCTTTGCTTATGAGAGTAAGGGTCTTCCTCTTCCTGGCCATGTCACAGCTCATAACGTGAGAGCCATGGCAACTTCTATGGCTAATCTCCACTTGTGTCTATCCATGACATTTGTCGAGCAGCCACCTGGGCTTCGGTATACACCTTCATAGCCCACTACTGCTTGGATAAAGCCTCCCGTCGGAATGCCTTCTTCAGCCAAGCTGTTCTTCAAAATCTCTTTCAGACCTAATTCAACTCCTACCCACCAACCCTGGTGGAATGCCAGAGATCCATTTGAGGAAGGATTCCCACCTTTCTAGGGTGGCACCTTCCTGGGGCTACCTCCCTGGCATCTTCAGATAGGGAGTCCTCCATATGTGAAGACTACATTCTTGCTTGTTCCTGGAGATAGCGTAGTTACTCACCTTTAACAGGTGATCTCCGGGAACAGCAGGAATTTAGTCTTCACAACCCACCCACCTCCCCTAGGAGTTGTCTCTCTCTCTCTCTTTGTCTCTTTCCTCTCTCCCTCTATCCTTTCACTCAGCTACAAACGTAACTGAAGAGGGATAGTTGGAAAGGCGGGAAGGCAGCGTGCATGTGCTGAGGGATGCTCCCAAAAGCATTCCTATTGGACGCTGGTGAGCGTTCCCGCGCAGGCTCCGTCGGTACCGACGATACCCATATGTGAAGACTAAATTCCTGCTGTTCCCGTAGATCACCTGTTACAGGTGAGTAACTATGCTTTGTCGGAACAGGGTGGTCCTATGCACTTATCCTAAGTTCCTCCCGAAAGTAGTCTCTCCATTCCACCTCAACCAGGAGGTGGTTCTTCCGACATTCTTTCCCAGACCGCATGCCAGCTGGGCAGAGGCGGTTCTGCATACCCTTGATTGTAAGAGGGCATTAGCCTTCTATTTGGAGCGTATGAGGGGACATCGAAGAGCTCCTCAGCTCTTCGTCTCTTTTGACCCCAGTAAGCTGGGGCTTCCTGTCTCCAAGCGCACATTGTCTACTTGGGTGGCGGATTATATCGCCTGGGGTTACAGGGCAGCCGAACGTAATGAATAAATTTCTTGTTAGTAAATCACAATCTCCTAAATTCATAATTTTTTAACCATTAACAATCTGAATTTGTGTTTTTGTCTCTCCAGCATTATTATATTGCTGTATTCTTTACCTTCATAATGTGCGTTGTTGGTTCTTGTCTCTGACCTTTCCAAAGGTCTAACAGCTTCTCAAACCGACACCGCACATGCGAATCTGCTGTTATCCATGCCTTTTAAAACTGTTGATCATTTCACTCCACTTCATTTTATAATTTCTACTTAACTAATCAGGGCACGCATTATCAACAGTCTTGTATAACACAGGTACACTAGAAAAATTTTTTTTTAAACTGCCTCTGTTTCGATTGATTTTTACGTTTTTTGGTGCGCTGAATCCAAATCTGGTAACCAATTTGCTCCATCACGTACAGATTTTTTGCTACATTGGGTTAGCAGTTTGAGGTGAACGTTTCAGATTGAGTGCGATGGAGATAAAAGTTTCTTGGATGAATTCTTTATACTAATTGTTTAGTAGTTATTCAAATAAGAATAAAGAAAATTGTAACAAGGCAGCACATAAGAATAGAGTAATGTCAACAAAACACACTGTGATGGTAGCAAAATTGTCTGCACTTAAAACAGCCACATACATGTGCACAAACATTGAGCATATAAGAGCGAGGTTAGACACAAAGCAAAGCAAAGAAATGTGCAAAAAATGTTGTACAGGTATGTATGTAAGAATAGAAAACGCAAACCGCACCATTGCAATACATGAAGACAAACACCCGATGGTGTGAAAATAAAATTCTAATAAATGAGATCCGACACTGTGGTAATAACTAGCAAATTTTTATTTCAAAGTTTAGTAAAAACACGATATTTGTCAACACAGTTTAGATTTTAAAGTCATTCTTGGGTCAATCAATCTCCTGATGGGCCCGTTTCTTCTTCCCCCGAATGCTTCTCTTGGTGCGCTGCTTGGCGTATTTTTCATCTGGGGTTTCCCGCAGCAGCAACCAGCAGAAATCAGCCATCATAGTGGTGTTCCATCTTCCTTGGTACCTTCTCTCTGCGTCCTTGATGTCCTGGTGAAACCTTTCACCTTGTTCTTCACTGTACGCCCCCAAGTTTTCGGGAAAGTAGTTCACATGGGAGTGCAAGAAATGGACTTTCAGGCTCATGTTACAGCCTTGTTCTTTGAAGGCATTGAGCATCCTGGCAACAATATCCTTATAGTTCTCATCCCGCCTGTTCCCCAAGAATTTGAGAACAACATCCTTGAAGGAATCCCAGGCTTCTTTTTCCTTCTCAGACATCGTTTCAGCGAATGCTCCATCTGAAATGAGTTTCCTTATATCAGGGCCAACAAACACTCCTTCCTTTAGCTTTGCTTCAGAAAGACGGGGGAACTTTGAGCAAAGGTACCGAAAGCACTCACCATCTTTTGGAAGGGACTTGATGAATTGCTTAATGAGACCCAACTTAATGTGGAGAGGTGGTAATAGAATTTTATCACGAGGTACCAAGCTCTCATGAAGAACATTTTTCTCACCGGGTCTCAAATACTCCCGAATTGGCCAGTCTTTTTTCCCCCAGTGTAGGTCGCGGGCCCGGCTATCCCACAAGCAAAGGAAGCAGGGATATTTGGTGAAACCGGATTGCTGCCCTAATAGCATGGATAGAATTTTAAAGTCTCCACAAATCATCCACTTATGCTCATCATAACGAATCTTCTGAAGAATCAGGGCCAAATTCTCGTATTTTTCTTGGAGAATAACAGAGTGAGCAATAGGAACTGAAGCGAATGTGTTGCCATTATGAACAAGAACACCTTTTATGCTGTCTTTTGACGAATCAATGAACAGCCGCCATTCAGCAGGATCATACTTGAGTTTAAACTTTTCCATCACTCTGTATATATCGTTGCAAAATACCAAATCTTCCTCTTTGCTGAAATACTTCAAAAATTGTGTCTCACGGTTGCGGTACCAATAAAAAGTTGTTCCTGGTGACAATAGATTTTTCTGTTTAAGCCGAGAACCTAGCAGTTGGGCAGCATCTTTTGGGAGTCCTAAATCCCGGACTAAATCATTCAATTCAGCTTGAGAGAAAAGTTAAGGTTTCGGATCTGGTTCAGTTTCAAACTCGGAAGTACTGGACTCATCGGGAAAAGCCATCTGAAGAGTCTCATCATGATCAGAACCGTCCACACAAATATGAACCAAAGATTTTGGTGGTTCAGGCACAGGTACTTCGTTGCTATGAGGCATAGGCCTAATTGCTGAGGGAAGGTTGGGGTAACTTATTACGTTCTTATTTTTTAAGTTGTATCCCTTCACAATGCAAGAGCAAAAATAGCAGTCACTGCTGTGGTCTCTTTGTTCACGCCACATCATAGGTATTCCGAAACGAAATGCTTGTTTTTTACCTTTCATCCATAAGCGTAGATCTTCCTCACATGTCTTGCACACTTTGTGAGGAGCCCACGGTTTGTCTTGATCGCCTAACTTCAAACCGAAATAGGCGAAATATACTTTTTTAATAAATGCAGAAATGTTCCTCTGCCGCTTTTTCACGGTATATTCCCCACAAATAAAACAAAAACTGTCCAGAGAGTTGACGCAACCTCTGGCTCTGTGAGCCATCACAAATACACAGCACTGCAAACTACAACTGTAGTGAACCACTTCGGAATAAAGCTGGATTACGACTGAGCAAACAAAAGGTAATAATGAACTTGCAAGAAACTGAAATTTGACAGGAACGTTCATGTCGCAACCACCGTGTTTGAGCAAGCGAACGAGGCGAGGCGAGGCGAACAGGAAAGAACATGCGCCAGCGCGAGTACTGGATTTAGCCCCCCGCCTCCCAATTGTCCTGTTAATGTATAAAATGAATACAAAACACTCTAAAATATCATGAGGGAGTGTTTCTAGTTAGTTAACCATTACAACCTCTATTTTGGGCCAAGAAAATAAACTGCAGTCGGCTAAAAAGAAATTATGTGAACATTCCTTATATGGGTAAGAAATCTAATTTTGCAAGAAAACGTGACGTGATGGAACATTTTGGCTATTTTTCCTGGATTCAGCACCCCAAAATCTATAGGAATCAGTTGCAAAACTGGAGGCAGTTTTTTGGTAGTGTACCTGTGTAATCTTCCTCACTAATCTGGGCATTTATTCATTACGTTACCAGTGCTTGGGAACGCGACTTGGAAAAGCAAACCCCCTGAAGAAACTTCATAACGGTGAAACGCAAAGGCGCCAAAATATGGTGTTGAGAATACCACACTAAAGTTAAGCACTGTTTTCTAATAAGCACTGTTTTATAATCGTGATCCAAGAAAATAATGTCTGTTCATAACAACATTAAGTGATGTTAGAAGGTCATTGATTCAAAAGGGTGCATAAATGTCAGATGTGTTGCAGTCTGAATTATAGCCCCATAGTGAGTCTGAGACCTTGCCGCTTACAATAAATTAGATTTTTTAATGAACAGCAGTTTAGATCTACTGAAGTAATATAATATCACAATCTCACGGTTAAGGTTAGAGCGCGTAAGGAGTATACATTTAACCATTTCAAAGTGACCTATAGTGTGTATGATACTACCTCGTGGCACAATAGCATGGCTACATGTGTCAGTGTTGTGTGAGGATCACCATGGCTGTCTCAAAGATCCCCCTGCATACAGGATACAAGCTTTAACTGTTAGGCTATTCTTTCACTCTGTCTTGGAGTGAAAACTTCCTCTATGGATTTCCTCCTTTTCCTCTCATCTCCAGAAGATCTGGCAGAACCAGGCCTTGGCACTGCTCATAGCACCCTGTTGGCCCAGGCAGCTATGGTTTTTGCTGCTCCTCTCCCATGCTAGTGGAGCAGTCCATCTCTCTGTGACACCACCCTTCTCTCCTAACACAATGGGAGGGATGTTTGCTTCATCCCAGCCTGTGTTCCCACTCCCTCACATCATGGGAATTGAAAGGGCACTGATTTCATCCATTCTGCTCTCCCAAGAGGTGCAAGAGATCATTTCAGCATCTTCGAGAGATGCAACCAAGAAGTCTTATGGTCTGAAATGGAGCCAGTTCTCCCATTGGTGCCTGGGCTGCCAGCTGAACCCATTCCTCTTATCTCCTGCAGCTTTTGGAAGGAGGCCTCCAAACAGCCTCCATTTTATCTGTTATCTCAATAAGTCTTTTGGGTTCCTGTTTTATGAGAGAGCTTATGAACATCAAACTACCTTTGTACCCCTATAGTAGCCTGGGATCTCCATGTTGTCTTATCCCAGTTGTTGACCTGATTGTTTGAACCCATGGCTTAGACCTCCCTCAAGCATGGTGCTTGGAAGACTGTCCATGATCACAATAACGGGCCCTGGTACCACTACTTCCTGTACACTCAGTGTTTCACCAATACAGTTGTCTCTGGACTCTTCTGAAATTTCTTCTGAAAGTGGTTTCTGTATTCTGTTTAAACCAGTCCTCATCCTTCCTATCTTCTTTCCAAAGCCTCACACCATCTTGGCGGATACTGCTTTGCACTCCCTTGACTTTGGGAGCATGTCCCTGTGCTGTCTGCATGCCACACAAGTTTTCTGATGAATCATTTTGTAAATTTCAGTCCAAATAACCCAGGGCTGCTGCCAGCCAAGTGAACCCTAGCCACCTGGGTCTCCAACTGCATCAATATGCTACACAGCATCCAGGCTTCTATCCCCCAGGAGAACCACTCTGCATTATCACAACAATGGCTCACCTTTGTTCCATGCTCCTGGAAATATCTGCAAGGCCTGCAACATGGTCGACAATCCAAACCTTCACACGGCATTATTGCCTAGATGCTTCTACTTCCAGAGACACTGCAATTGGTCAGACCATTCTTCACATCCTTTGTGCCTTACAAACTGGCTCACCAATACCTGTAAAGAGTCATCCAGTGGCAATCTAGAGCTCTGAAATCAGACAGCAAGTGTGCCTACAAATTCCCTTGCTTGTTCATGGAGAAAGTGGCATTGTTTACATGTAATGAGGGTTCTCTGTAGATGGCAGAGAAATGCATCCACACGTTTCCCCGCCCTCCTGTCTGGTGGTTTCTTCATACCACAGCTCGAGAAGGAAGGAAGGAAGGAGGGGGTCGGCAAGCATAAGGCACCCATGTTTGTTAGGAGAATCCTAAAAGAATCTCTGAACTTGAGGACCGCACTACATACAGGATCCATCTGGAAGACATCACCCAGCAAGTGTGGCTGTGTTACCTTCTGTCTGTGGAGAACTCCTGTTACAGGTATGCAACTCTTCTTTATCTGCTCTAGGTCTTAGTGTCTGCTGTTTTTATAGGCTGCTATTTTTTTTTTTTTTTTTAGATATTGTAATTTAGCTTATGCACCATTTGCATGGATTGAAGTTTGTTTTGTTTTTATTGCGTTATATACAATTTACTTAATTGGTTCTTTTAATTGCTGACTTTTTAGGATTTGGCTAAAACCCTTTGAATGTAACTGTAATGTTGATCAAAATTCTAAATAAGTAAGTGAGAACATAGATTTTGCAAGGTTAGGATAGTAACATATGATAGCAGATAAAGAACAGTGAGGTCCATCTAGTCTGCCCAGTAAGGTGGCTAGAATAGTTGTACCTGCCACTGTGCAGATAACCCCCCTATATGCTTTTGTTTAGGGTTGTAGCCTCTGCTCTGTGCAGGTCACCTACCTCTATTTTTTGAGGTAACTTTTTAAAAATATTTTCTGTGTTAAGATTTGTGCTGTTCTCAAGCAGTTGAGCAATACTGAAAAAAGGAATGCTGAGTTATAGAGAGCAAGCAAAGCTGGGAGTTGAGGATCAGACTTTAGACTGGATGTTTCCTTATCCAGGTTCATCCCAACTTAAGTAACTCAAATTTTAAGAACATTGCTGCAGGAGCAGAGCTCAGTCTTTCTCACTTGGCAAATCTTAAAGAGCACACTGCATCTGCCATAGCAGGTTTGAATAATATGCAGCTTGAAAGCTAAAATAATACTTTTAACTCGGAAAGTACTGAGAAGATGCTTGAGCCAACTGACCTTAAGACTTTTTTTTTCCCCAAATTGTGAATTGCTCCCCCCCCCCCCCCGAGTCATGGTTTAATATTCTTAACTGAGTTAGTGTCAGGCTCTTAATTGTGTTTGTGTGCATATGCATCCTTCCTCCTTACCAGTTGCTTCTCCGAGGTTAGCTTTATTCTTAGACTGGATGAGTATAAATAGTATATCTTCGCACTTCTTGCAATATTCCAAATGCTGAGTGCTCCAAAACTGCCAGGCTGTGTGACAATGAATTTAGCACGGCTGCCTAATTAACTGAAACAGATTAGTCCAAATATGAGCCATCTGGAATGGAAATGTACCATTCGTGTTTCAAAGTGGATTTATTTCATTATGAGAATGTGCCGCTTTGGTGGTTCCTGAACTGTGGCACTTCTCGTGGATGGATGATCTGGTGCATGCAGCTGGAATTTACCAGAACTGCTTTTTCAGTCCTTGCTAGCATAAAGTACGTCAGCTTGTTTTTTTCTTTCTTCACATCAGCATGGTTTCTATACCCCCTCCCTCCTCACCACCCTACTACTACCTGCTATTTTTCATTTCTTTAGCTCGACTAGAATGCAGACTGTGCTATTCAACACAGACAGGACAAATAAGAGAATTAGAGCGTTTCATGTATTATGGGAATGCTGAAGATTTAAAAGCAGCCTCAAAAAGATGAGCTTTTAGGACAGATTTGAATAAGACCAGAGGGGGAAGTATATCACATGAACTGAGGAAATGTATTCCAGACTTACAGCGCAGCAAGGTGAAAAGAAAGGAACCTGGAGTTGGTGGTAGAAGGGCAAAGATATACTCTGAGTGGAGTTCCCAAGGAGGGGTTATAGGGAGATAAAAAAGAGGGGAGGTAATGAAATGTTTGAACTGGGTGTGGAAATGGATAGGGGCCCAGTGAAGAGAGATTATATGAGGACTGACAAAATAAACTGTGCAGCTGGAGTCATTCTGTTCAGTGGCCAGTGGTGTTCTCATCTTCCACATAATCTCCCATGTAGATAGACAGTGAACTGCAGCGATCTCCGCTGGCTCTGAAACCAGAATGCTCACATTCTCCTTTTTATTTTTTCCTTCTTTTGCTTGGCCTTTTCATGATGCTGTGAGCTCTCTCTGGCCAGTTTGAAGGTGTAAGTTATTTTAAAGACGATCAGAAAAATAAAATCCACTTTTTAAAAATGCCCTACAATGTGAGGCAGCCTAGGGGCGTACTTCTTTCTAATGTGGGTTTGGAATTTTCTTTTTAAAACTACTGTAATCCTGGTTGACCCTGTTTTTATTTTTTTAATCAATACCCCTATCCCTGTTGCTTGGAACCAGCAGTCTCTTGACATCAGATGCTCTGAACACTACTGCAGCTGTTGTCTGGGTATTTTGTCAGGTACTTTATCTATAGTAGGAGTGTCAAACTGTAGTCCTGGAAGGATTCAGACCATTCAGGTTTTCAGGCTGTCCCCAATGAATATTTAAGAAAGATTTGCATGTACTGTCTTCATTATATGCAAATTTATCTGTTGCATATTGTTTACTGATAACCTGAAAGCCAGCCTTTTTTGCAGCCCTCTGGGATTGCAGTTTAACACCCCTTGATATTAGCCCCATTTGTTTATTTTTCAGAAATGAGTCTCCTTTCCCCAAATTGCATGTTTAGATGACCTGAATAGGATGTTGGTTACCTATAATAGAGATTGAAATAGTGTAACTCCTCAGGGAATGAGATCATTGGTGATTCAACTAAGGATGTAGAAATATATGAAAGGCCGGAACGTTTTTCATTTAGTTGAAAAAAATGTTTTTGAGTTATTGACTCTGCATCTGTCCGTGCAGTGTTCAAGAGAGACATCACTGGTATACCTGCTTATATACATCACTTATAAATATGGGATAAGCCTCTTTTGGGCTGTGAATGAAATGCCTACTTTTCTTTCTGTTAGTCACGCCAGTAGGATGGATCTTGAGGTGCTGCATTGATCTAATGTGGAACCTCAGTAATACATATGGTCTAGATTTGTTATTGAGAAATTATAATGTTTAAAGGGGAGATTTTACAGTTACCCCCCTCCTTTTTTGTGTTTTTGTTATGGGAAAATGAACATGCTTATCTTAATAAAGCTTTAGGCTCAGGACCTGCTAAATTAGAAAAAGGGAGGGAAAGGAGGAGTCTGTAGAACTAAGAAAATAATTTGAAAAAGGCTTTAGACAATGGGCTTTGCACCTTAGTGTGTTTGGTGCGGGACCAGTCTCAGAGAAGGACGTTTTCTAATGCACCACAAGGGAAAAGGGCGCTACACAACTGTTAGTTGTTGGGGCAAAGGAGGCCTTCTTTCAGAGTTGGCAGCAGTTATGTGCTTCTGCAGTATCCAGAACAGCAGATGTTGGAAGGCCCATGAATTAATAAGACAGTATTTCTTAACAGAGTCCTCGGGGCACATCTAGGCAGTCAAGTTTTCAGGATGTCCCTAATGAATATGCATGAGCGAGATTTGCATACAATGGAGGCAATGCATGCAGATGTATCTCATGCATATTCATTAGGAATATCTTGAATTACCTGACTGGTTGGGTGTTCCGCAAGGACTAGGTTGAGAACCACTAAATTAAGGGTTCACTCATATTTCCTAAAATATAGTCCAGTCTAGGTATTGTGTTAGCGCATGCCTTTTTAGTAGTAGTTCAATAATCTAAGTTAAATTCATATTTCTAATAATAATCTAAGTTAAATTCATATATTCAAATTCAATAGTTTCATATTTTTCACCTATGTATCCTTGTTACTTTGTTCCATTGTAAACAGTTGAAACACACTGCCATGAAAAGTTCTATGTAAACCGTCTTGATTTGCAGAAAGATGGTATATAAATATTGTTAAATAAATAAATAAATAAGTTCATGTGTACTAAACCAGAGAATTTTACTTCATGTTCAAAAATTAAACAAAAGCAGAGTAGGAAAAATGGAATGGGTAGATTAGAACAGGCCTTGACAAATTTTGTTTGGATTTAGGAGCCAGTGACTGTGACGCTTCCTGCCTCCCCCTTTTCCCATTGCCTCTTCGCCAATGTCATTTCTCCGTTTGCAAACTCATACATGTCCAAGGAGAGCGTAAGAGTTTGAAAAGAGATGATAAAATGTGTCTTGTTATGTGATAGCAGGGGCTGTATGATGTATCTTTAGACAGAAATATAGAGACAGCAAATGTCTTTGATATGTGTGTGTATGGTGCAACAGTGGTTTGCCTGTCTGCATGGCATGTGGAGTGGGTGCCTTTGTGTGAATGGGATGCAGGACTGCAGTGAATGTATATGTGCGTGGTGTAGAGGTGGGGTGCCGGTGTGTCTGTGTGGTGCGGAGGTGAAATGCAGACTGCTACCTTGCAAGTCGTGATTGTGGCCTTCCCCTCCTGTTTTTGCTCTCGGGAGACTGGATCCCCACAGATGGGCAATAGGGGTCTGCTAGCCAAGATCTCATCCTTTTTTTTTTTTTGAAGGGGGAGAGGGGGATTGAAAATCTCAGGCACCAGATGCAAATTTCTGATTGCCATGGCAACGTGGTGCCTGGGATTTATCGAGTCCTGGATTAGAAACAAAGAATATCTGGGAAGTCCGCTGTTCAAGGTTTCAGTGAAAATTCATCACCTAAATGAAAAACACGTTCAGAAAACATCTACTTCAACATTCACTATCTGGAAATCTTCCTTTGAGTATTTTCCTCTTAACTAGGGGAAACGTATAAACTCCCTGTCTCCCTTTTCATAGATAATATCCAAAATATCTTTTGGTGAAATACTGATCTAGGACCAAGGAATTTTCCTGTTGTCTGAGTTCCTCATCGTCCTATAGACTTCATGGAGATTCTCCTCTTGGAACGGAAGGCTGTCGTCTTCAGTTCCCTTAGATTGATGATGCTCTCTGACTCTTGTAGTCATTCTTCATTCGCTGAACCCCTCCCCTCCCTCACTGTTGGAGAAAAAAGAACAGCATCTTTTCCATCACCTTTGCTGAATTCTCTCCCCCTCCCCATCCCCATCCCCATCCCCCTATGCCTGGAAAATTATTCATTCTAACATACTGAACAGGTGGAGGCATAGCCTAGTGATTAGAGCAGTGGCCTGGTGACCAGGAGACCGGGGTCAATTCCCACTAGCACTCCTTGTGGCCTTGAGCAAGTCACTTGACCCTCCATTGCCTCGGAAGAAAGGCCTGACAATCTATTTCCAATCACACCTTGCCAAGAAAACCCAGGGGCTGCTGGATCGCCATGGGTCAGCATTGACTCAGCAGCACGCATTGCATTTGCAAGATACTGAACAGATAAATACCTTCTCTATACTTGGCTCTTGGGGGCGTTTAGTGATTGTGTGACTCTTTAAACATATCACTGGTCTGTGTATAAACTAATCAGCCACTTCTGTGGACTTGGATGCACTGGTCAACACACTTCTAGGTGTTGGTGATGGTAGTAGTATTACTGTAATGGTTGTCTGTTCCGACTTGCTTTGTGAACTCTTGCTTTTGCTACCCAGCTTTTCTTTTACTTTGGGGCAGGGGGTGTTTGAACTTTCTTTTTTTTTTTCTAATGCATGTCTTTCAAGAAATATGATTTATTTAAATCCCCATTTAATTGTTTTGTGATTTGGTTTTTTTTGAGCTGAAAAATATATGCTTTCTTGCAGAGCCACCACGACCCATAGCACCACCTCAACTGCTGGGTGTTGGGCCAACATATTTGCTGATTCAGCTGAATGCTAACTCTATCATTGGTGATGGACCAATTATCCTGAAAGAAGTGGAATATCGTATGACCTCAGGGTCTTGGACCGAAACCCATGCTGTGAACGCAGCAACATACAAACTTTGGCACTTGGACCCAGACACGGAATATGAAATTCGGGTACTCCTCACCAGGCCTGGAGAAGGGGGTACTGGACAGTCAGGACCGCCGCTTATTACTAGAACCAAATGTGCGGGTAAGATTTTGAGTCATTGATCTGTGAGCATTTTCAAATCATTATTGATAATGATGATGGACTTGTTATAGCCAAAGGAAGTCCTTTGGATCTTTGTAATTTTTTTAAGCTATAAGGTGATCACAAAATTAAAGAGTAGAGTAGATCCTGATCATGGTTAATAAGTTGGAAGAGGTCTTAACATCTTAAAAATGTTAAGATGTGATATGAGATGCTAATTCTTGCAGCTGTGCATTACTTGATTGGGAACTGTATCAGGCATGAAAATATTTGGAGAACAGCTTTCCTGTGCTTTGTGAAGTTGCCCCCCCCCCCCCCCAACACATCCCAGGAGCACATAGTGAATAAAGCTGGTAGCTGTTCCAGGTGTCTCATTGAAGCACAATGAACCTGTAAAACATAAAACTTCCTCACTCAGAAGACCACCAAATACTTTTGTCAAACACCTTCTGTCAATTACTTTATGGAACCATCAGAATAGAACTTTGGGATTACTTTTACCACGGTGCTAATGTCCGCTCCAGAACTCCTGTTTTGCATTCTTTCTGGTTAAATACATATTGTCCATTTTAAATATTCAATGAAATGGTCCCCAATTATTGCAGCTCACATGGTTCACATATGAATCAATATGCAAAATTCTGATTATTAACTATTTAAAAAAATGCCAAATGACATTGCTGACTGTTGTGCAAGGATCATCTTAGTGGCTGGGGAGACACTGGCAGGTGCATCGAGGCAGCGAAGATCAGTGCAGTGGTTTTTGGGTGGTGCTTTAACCTTTAAGTATTAGAATTTTGGGTATTGGTTCATATACAGATATTGTCATCTGCAGTAATTTGGGACTATGTCATTGAATATTTATATTGAATATTTAAAATAAACGGTTATTCATGCATTTAATCACAAAAACCGCAAAGGTGATAATTGAGTTCTGGAGCGGATGTTAGTTCTCTAGCATAAATGGTGCAGATGGTCCCTTAAAAAAATTGATATAAGGTGTGTTTGAGTGTATATATCGCAGCAGTATATTTTTCTCATCGGAGCTATGCTTTATCAACAACTCACTAAGAACATGTAATTTTATTTGTTGTTTGGCTATATTTTGAGGATGAGGGTGGGAGACTAGAGAAAATGGATTTTATTGCCAGAAATAGTTTACTCTTGTTCTAGCAACATTCATGTTTTCCATTTTTAGTTTCTATTTGTTTTCTTAAAAACCTTTTATATGCCATTTTTCTAATTAAAATCAAAATGCTTTACAATGCTACATAGTAGCCATAAAATACATAAAGAGAAAGCACTGCATATATTTATTTAGTTAAGCTTATATACCACAATCTAAGCGGTTTACATATAATCCCTAACGTGTCCCAAATGCGTATTAACTATGGGCTCTTAATCCTACAAATTGCACAGCATTTAGAGGCATGTTTATCAAAGTGCGCTAGTGGTTAGCTTGGGGTATACTGCACACTAAGCATATTGCAGTAACCATGCGGCCACATGTAAATATCCCATGCATGAGTTGGGGCAGACACTGAGAAGTTCAGGGGCAGAATATGAACATTGCAGTTAATGCAGGTGTCTTTGGCGTATGCTAACCGGCAATGTTGCAGTTAGCCTGGATGCACGTAGCGCCTCCTCAGTGGGTGGTAGTAAGTGCACCTATTTTAATGATAGCAAACAGCTTAGCATGGGGTCAGAAGCGGAGCCAAACCCGTGCTAAGTGCATGGGAACATTCTGGCCAGGCTCCCATTATCTAGCATAGGTCTGGCCCTGGCACTGTAATAACAAACAGAGCTCAACACATGTTAATTTAGCACATTTTAATAAGCATGCCCCTCAGTGAGAGTAGTGTTATCCAGGTATTCTTACACTACCCAACGTCAGCTTAATTTTTTAACATTTTTCCTCTTTGAAAGGTGCTCGAGTTTACTTTTATAGTCTGTCCGCATTTGATGAGCTAAAGTATTTTAAATCCCATTTTAAAATCTTGTTTGCTTTTCTTTTGTGACTAGATGTGACACCTTGCTGAGCGCTGCTTTTCTTCATTTTTAAATGTTTCCATTCAAAATGCAATTGATAGTTAAAATATTGAGTCATCGTTACTAAGGATGGGAAATGCTGCAGGCCAGTTTACTCTGCAAATAAACACTTTTAGTGGCAGATTGAAAATGATTTTTTTTGGATGTACTTGCTTTAGGATCTACAAATGCCATGACATTTTGGAGTAGCATTGTATTGATCTTTGTTCTTGCCCTAGTTTCTTCCTGTCCATCCCTGCTTGGAGAAACAACTTTTATTTCTTGCAGTCATTCCTCATACCATCTGACAATTATAGTTCTGTTTGGGCAGTTAAAAAGTTTGTCTGCTTGCTTTTATATTGCTTGTCTGCTCTCTAACCCACTGTGGAATCAGTCAAGGCTCTGCAGCCCCCAATAGCCAGGGAACCAAAAAGGGAAGGAAGATATTCACACAGTGCGCACTAAATCCCAGATGCTGATATAAGCTATGTGTGTGGGTTGAGGGCAGAGATGCCAAGAGAGGATCATCACAGAGTTTGGTTTTTCAGATGGTGTGACTGGGGTATAAATCCTAGAGAAATGCACGTGGCATGTTAAAGTTTAACGTGCATTAATGAAAGTTAATGTCTACTAATGGCTGTTGCCATAAAAATACTACTACTGCTATAACTAATCATTTGTATAGACAGTTATTTGTGTAGCACTACAAAGCACATGCAGGGCTGTACACAAACACAAGGCAGTCCCTGCTCCATAGAACGTGTAATCTAATCAAGACAGAAAAAACAACAAATATGGAACCAGAGTAGCTAAAAAGGGACATGATTAATGCACACATGGGTTTTACCAGGAGAAAAAGTAGGTCAGGAACCATAAATGAGCCATGGCCCCCTTAACTTGTGTTAACATTCATTAGGAGATCCAAGATGGCGCTGGTCTAATGGCACTGGCTGGACATGGTTCCCTTTCTTTTGCTGCCGGTGGTTTAGTGTGTCTGTGAAAATGGATAAACGCAAGGTGAAGGGGAAAATCGGTCTCCTGGATGGCTCCCAGACCCAGCTGCTGCGACAGACAACGATGGAGGGGTTTTGTGTGCTTGCCAGTCCTCCAGGGATTCCCTTCCTGAGGCAGCCTGCGGTTCAGCCTGTGAGCAGCAGTGACGGGGTTTCTCTGAGCCTAATTGCCTGCATTCCGCCGCATAGACCCGGAAGCAGTTGGTTGCAGGGAGAGCAGGAGGGCTCTCACGCCAAAATGGATGGTGGTGCCATCTCATCTGGAGACTCTCCCGTAGCAGTTTCTTCCCCCCTCCTGGAAATGAGAGCAGCCTCTGCAGTGGACATTTTGCAGCGGATCATGAGTGAACTTGCAGAAGGAGGGGGAGAAGTTACTCCGGGACTATTTCCGCTCCAGAGCCAGGCAAGTGCGGTGACTATGGGGTTTGTCTTGGAAGCCATGCAGCGTCTTAGTTCCTCTTTGCAAACTTTTTCTAGGTGTTTTGTTAGAGATTTGTCGATTGTGTCTCAGAATGTGGTGGCTCAGTCTCAAGCACTGGGAATTCTGGCTAATAGGTGTGACAAGCTGGAGCTTAAAGTTAAGGAGTGTCAAGTTTTGGGAGAATCTCTGGTGAAGGATAGGAATATTTTATTTATTTATTTATTTATTTACATTCTCTTATATACCGCGCTATTCTGCATCAGTGCGGTTTACATTGAACAAACTGAAATTACATTGAACAGGGCATTATAACTTGGAGATAACTATTTTACAGGGAACATAGGCTATGGAGGGTTAAGTGGCTTGCCCAAGACCACAAGGAGCACCTATGGGACTAGAAACCCCAGTCCTTCCGGCCCAAGGTTGCTGTCCTCTAGTGGGATTTGAACCCCCGACCTTCCGGCCTGAAGTACCTTGCCCCAACCACTAGGCCACTCCTTCATCGGAGAGGGGAATATCTGGACAATCAAATAAGAAGGAACAACCTTCATTTTTTGAACTTCCCTAAATCTCCTTTAGTGACTCCAGTTGGCATAGTTAAGAAATACTTGACTGAAGTATTGGGGATGGCGAGCGAGATACTCCCACCTTTGGTGATGGCTCGCGTAGACAAGCGAGACTCCTTCCCTCCCTGTCCCCCCACCCCGTGCCCCCTAGCTCACCCAAATTGTGCATAGTTAATGTATTGTAGTTATGTTATAAACATTGTTCCTAAGCGTCCCTACAGTCCAGTCCCTCATCACTGGGTTGTGCCCCCCTTCCAGCAGCCTGGGAGACTGAGCATGTCATCATCTTGATGACCCTTCTGTATAAGTACATCTGGCACCACCCACCAGAGCCAGTATTTGCTCCAAAGCAGCTGCAGGGAGTCACTGACCCAGGGCAGGCTTTTTGGAGAGATGCTAGAGATTTTTCCTTTTGGTTTGGTATATTTTATATATATTTCCTTTATTTGTCAGTAAGGGATAATTTTAGAGGGTTTCTGGGATAGATTTCCTTCCCTTCCCTCTTTTTTTTCTCTTTCCCTTCCCCTTCTTAGGCCGTGCTTGGCTGGGCTTAGTAGAAGCGGAGAGGAGGGGAGTGAATCGTGTTAGTTATGTAAGTTGATCATTGTTCAATGTAAAGTTCATTGTTATGTTATATATAAACCACTGCTGATCTCTGGAAGAGGCGGTATATAAAAGCTTTTAAATAAATAAATAAATCACTCTTTAGGAGGGGGTCCTCAGCCTGGTGGGGTAGGGGTCTTGAGGGGCTGAATCTCACGGCTTTTCTTGAGTCATCCCTTGAGGTTGTCACTCAAAGAACTACACTTATTGCCACTTTTGCACAACTCTGTTATGCGTTTGTATTTCTGCTATATTAATAAGCAGTTTTTTGGTTCAAAACACATATTTTTCCTGATTTGTGTAGCTCGTGCAGAAGAGATGACATGAGTTTGTCGTTACGACCGAGGGTTTTTGTCCTTAGCCTTATTTATGCTTTAAAATTTCCTTGTATATGTGGTCATTTCTGAGGGTAAAACCTTTGTTTTATGAGCTGAGCTAGCTTAATGACTTTCTAGTGGCAAAAGAGGGAGCTAATGAGTAGTTGGTATCCCAGTGGCACACTGTGACTTGCTGGAGTTGGCCCTTTTTGGGGAGGTGCTAGACCTGATACTTTGCTATGAATTGTTTCCGGTGAAATTGTTTTTCCTTTCGTGGATCTTCATTTTCCTTATTTGTAGTCTAAAGAGATATGTTGTTAATTTGCATGCTTTTTGATTTGTTTAATTGATTAATTTCTTCACTTGATTGTATATTGAAGTGAGCTGTACAAAGTGATAAATAATTTTTAAAAAATTCCACCCCCCCCCCCCAGCATAAAATATTTGCTTTTCTTTGGTGCCTCTGAAAGGATATAAACAAAATGAGGCATTCATTTTCATCCAACTAGACCAGTCCAGACAAGTGGGTTGTTCTCCTCTACTAGCAGATGGAGGCAGAGAATGCTGACTTTCAGTGAGGGTATCATCAGTATAAGGATTGGTGCAGCACTGAACCTGCCAGTATTCTCTGCCCCCAGCAGATGGTTGTAGTTTGACTGGTGAAGCAGGATTCAGGCCTGACTCCCAGTGGTGCAGATTGTGGTATTAGCAATCTGGTTAAGGATGAGCTTCTGACATTAGCCATGAGTCTGTGCATTAATTGAGGTTGGGGACACTGCCTATGCCAGGACTTTGACCTACAGGGGTCTCTCCTGAGGGAATGTGGGGATTAACCCAATGTGTCGGGGGGGGGGGTGGTACATTAGGTGTCTTTGTCTCTATCTTTAGCTTTGCTGTAGCTTCCCTTTTGTACCCTTCTGATCTTTGGGTGACCTCAGGTCACAGTTAAGTTTCCAGTCATGCATGAGGGCTCTACTCAAGAGCTGTTCCCACTGTGGCTGTTGAACATAGGCTGCTTGTCTCCCTGGCAGGATGGAGGATAGGAGATTTGTTTCAGGTTTGCAGGGGGGTCAGGAGGCACAGGCTCCTGCAGTTCTTGGCTCTGCCCTTTTGGGACAGCAGTTTTTAAAGGAGCTTAGTGGCTGTTTATAGCAGGCTTTGGCAGCATGTAGCCTTTGCAGCTGCTGCACTAGAAAGCACAGGATTACCAGGCATCCCAGATTTGAAGTAGAACCTGTAAGAGACCCCAAGGGTTCCAGTGTGGCCCATGTCTGAGTAGCATGAAGAATGAGAAGGGAGAGTTGTCAATGAAATCTGGTGGAGTGACTCTCCAATCGTTCATTTGTTCTATAGAGAGGCGTGTTTGTTTTTGATAGCACAGGTGTTTTCTGCCCTGAGAATTGCTGAACTAGTGGCGGGCGAAGCGGTGCATGGTAACTTGTTTTGGAGGGTTTGCGCAAAATCTCAAGGGTTTTTTTCCCCTTGCATCTGACTTTACTCAAGATGATGGTCACTGAGTGCTATATTCCTGCAGTGATGTTAACAGATACTCTCCTTCTGGCTAAGCTCAATATGCCCCCTCAAAAATATTTCAAGCAATTGTTCCATTTACCAAGGGATAGATAGCTTGGTGTCAGTGGTGACTAAGAAAACCACTTTTCCAGTAGAAGATGGTTTAGCCTTACAGGATGCATAGGATAGGAAGGTGGAACTGCTTGAAGCAGGCATTTGTTCTTTTTGCCCTGGGAATGCAACCAGCGATTTGTGGGGGCTATGTAGCCCCGGTTCTGTTTTGCTGCGCTCGGCAGTTTCCGAAGGCCTGGGGTCTGCTTGATTAATCAGCTGTAGCTTTCTTGTTGGATGCACTTTATGATGTGGTTTGCACCATTTCAAACTCTGTGGCATAGATTGTGGTAGCCCATTAGTGACTCTGGCACAGTCACTACTCAGCAGATTCCATTTCTAAAGCACCCCTTTCTAAATTGTCATTTTGAGGTAAACTGCTTGGGGAGGAGTAACATTGCTATATACCGAGACTTTAGTGAGGCCAAATAAGTGTCTTCAGGAAGACCATCTTTGTTCTTCAAAGAGGGGTTTCTCTGGTGGTTTTGTACCCAGGATTAGGGTCAAAACTGCTTTATTCATCAATCTTCAGCTGCTTCTTGCCCTTTTGCAGGGCATGTAAAGCCCAGGACAACGGAGGTATTTCTGGTGGCAGAGCCAAGGATGCACAATGAGTCATGGCAGACCCAATCAAGAGATAGTATGAGTATGCAATAAAATTCATCAGTTGTACTTGGATCAGAATATAAGAACATAAGAAATGCCATACTAGATCAGACCAGGGTCCATAAAGCCCAGTATCCTGTTTCCAACAGTGGACAATCCAGGTCACAAGTACCATCAGGTTCCTAAAAAGGCACACATGCTCCACAATGATTGACCAAGAAAACAGTGGATTTCCCGGGTCCTCTTTAATAATGGTTTAGGATTCTTTCCTCCAGGAACTTGTCCAACCTTTTTTAAACCCAGCTACACTAATAGTCTTTACTACATCCTTCGTAACGAATTCCAGAGTTTGATTATGCATAGAGTGAAAAATATATTTTCTCTGATTGGTTTTAAATGACTTAGATGGTAGCTTTATTGCGTGTCTCCTAGTCTTTCTACTTTTTGATGGCGTAAACAGGATTACCCGTTCCATTCCATTCATTAATTTATAGACTTCTATCATGTCTCCCCTCAGCCGTCTCTTTGCCAAGTTGAACAGCCCTAACCTGTTAAGCCTTTCCTTTTAGGGGTATCGTTCCATTATCACTTTGGTGGCTCTTCTCTGTACCTTTTCAAATTCCCCTATATCCTACCTCTTTACCTTAATGTTATGCTGCTGGACTGAAGCAAGCCACCGCTTTTCCTGGCCTTGAACCCAGGGCCAGCTCAAGTGTCAGCTAAGGCTAGGTTGTTGCCTATGATGGCCGTTTCTTGGCAGGGAAAGCGTGGAAACTGATACATGCAAAACAAAATTTAATATTTAAAAGTATGGCATCCAGATATGATTGTTGTGTGAGGAGTGGTGTTGGAATGATCATAATATTTTAGTTTAATAAACAAAATGGGGGGGGGGGGAGGGAGAGCTCATAAGACTAAAGGTTCACTTGGAGTGCCCAGTGTTCTTGCAGTGGCTTTGCCTGAACCTATTCCTTTGCAAAACTCGTCAAGACCATTTATTTGTACAGTTTTGAAAGTGATCAGCTTGTACATACGAACTGGATTTCCTGCAATTTTGAGAAAGTAGGTGGGTGGAGCTATATATTCGAAAGCGCAGAAAGCACTGTGGAATTCTTCTGGCAAATGCTGATTTTAAGATACTGAAAGGCCAGGAATATTCACTAGTGGCACCATGCCAGAAACATGTGAATTTATCGCATAGGTCAACAGCAGCCACCCCAGACTCTTCCTTATTAAGCTTTCCACATGTAAAATCAGGACTGGAAAAGCTTTATATAGTTCTTTTTAAAGCATAGCCAAGCAAAGTGTGAGACATCAGGAACAGAATAATTGCCATAGTCCCACCTATGTCCTGTTTCTGCTGATCTTGGATTTGTTTGATTTTGGTTTGATTGAAATATTTATTTAACAGGTTTTTATATACTGCCTTTGAGCCAATGTGGTTTACATAGAATAACAATATACAAAATCACATGAGTTGTGTTACATTAAACATGAGAATGTAAACTTGGAGTTAAGTATGGGGGATTTACAGGAATCAACAGTGAGTGAATGAGTTATGATGTGTACCATTAAGTGATATTATTAGCACAGAAACGTTCAGTGAAGAAGTGAGTTTTTATAAGTTTCTTCAGGTCTTGTGTAGACTGAATTAACCTTGCCACTGCTGTTATGTTTGGAAACGTTGGAATTCAGGTGAAGCAGCTTCTGCTGAGTTACAGAATCTGGCAAAAGTTAATAGAAGTATTTTACTTTATTTGGTTGCATGGTTTTTCTAAGGAATGCTTCTCCCGCTCTAGAGAGGTCTTCAGCCCCAAGCTTTCCAGTGACCACAAGGAAGCAAAGGGTAGTGGTGGTTCCTTATCGTCCCTCCAGTCTAGTCCCAAACTCTGGAGTTAAGCACCTCCTTCCGCAGCTTTGGAGACTGAGCACGTCACACTTTTGGTGACTCCTCCATAAATAGGCTAGGATCTGCCTCCACTTTCCAGTAAACTCAGTTTCCAAAGCAGCAGAAGGAGTATTGACCTAGGACAGTGATGGCTAACCTTTTTGAGCCCGAGTGCCCAAACTGCCGCACAAAACCAAAGAATTTCCTCAAAGTGCCAGCACGTCAATTAAAGCCCCATTTGCATAAGGTGCTTCATTTGCATAAATATTTGGCATAATGTTACCATACACTAACTTTTAGTAAACATGCCTCTTAATGAGTATATGGATAAAGAAAGACAAAAAGGTTTCTTCTACATTACTATAATCCAGTACCAACCGCCAGGCACATTAGGAACTACTACAAACGCTGCCCATTAGAACCCATAGCAAACCCGCAGTATCCTAACAGCACTACCAGGACTCACTAAAGCACCATACTCTACCTATCAAAAGGCAACACTGCAAATATTAAACCATACATCTCAGAGAACAACAATACATGACCTACTGGGGAAAGCAACAAGTGGCAATGTCAAATAGGATTATATAAACAGAATTACCTCAGCTCAGTTACACATGCAGAACAGACCATCACCAAACAAGGAATCACAATTTAGAAAACAGGAAGACCAATAATTAAACTGGGACCCCAAAAGCCAAACTTGGAAATATACAACAACACTGTAGAGAAATAAAACTATATATTAATTTCCTCTTGTACTAAACAAAGCGCAAAAATTAATGATGCACATTTCCCAGAGCTGACATATTCCAGTTAATAAATTCAAAATAAAGAGATATTTTGTCTACCTTTTGTGCATTTTTTTTCAGTTGCAATTGTTCCAGCCACTTTCTTCTGGTTTCTTCGTGTCTTCTGCTAACTCTCCCATCTGCTGTCCCATTTGTCCTTTCTTCTGTCTTCTTGTTTTTTTTTCCATTCTCTCTCTACATCTGCTTTAACATACTAATCTTTCTCCTTTGGCTCTTTCCTCATTCCTATTTCATCTACTCAACAATTTAACCCCTCCATCCTCAAATCCCCACTTACTCTCTGCCAATACCCGGCCAATTGTAGATTTTTTATCCCTCCCACACAAAATATTTTCCCCTCTCCATTTTACTCTCCCAGGCCCCATCCATTCTAATCCTCCCCCAAACACCAGCTCCCTTCTAGTTCCAGCCTCACCCACATCCATTCCCTTCTAGTCCCTGCATCAGCCCATTTCCAGTCCTAGCAGCCCCCCAACCCAATACCAGTACCTATCCCCCCCTCATCAACCCACTTCCAGTCCTAACCCCCCATCACCCCATTTTCAGTTTAAGCCCCCCCTATAACCCATTACCAGTCCTAACCCCCCACTTCCAGTCAGCCCCCCATAGCCCATTGCCAGTCCTAACCCCCCCCATCAGCCCACAGTCCAGTACCAGTCCTAACCCCATCCAGCCCACCTCAAGTCCTAACCCCTCCCATCAGCCCCAGTTTCTTGTCCCAGCCCCCCATTAGCCCATTATCAGTCCTAAACCCCCCATAGCCCATTACCAGTCCTAACCCCATCAGACCACCTCCAGTGTTAACCCCCCAGTCAGCCCATTTCCAGTCCTAACCCCACCCAACAGCCGCACCTCAAGTCCTAAACCCCTCCCCATCAGCCCATTAGCAGTCCTAACCCCCCCCCCTATGCCCATTAGCAGTCCTAACCCACCCCCTCTCTAGCCCATTAGCAGTCCTAACCCCCCCCCATAGCCCATTACCAGTCCTAACCCCCATCACCCCATTTCCAGACAAGCCCCCATCAGCCCACAGCCCATTAGCAGTCCTAACCCCCCCTAGCCCATAGCAGTCCTAACCCTCCCCTCCTAGCCCATTAGCAGTCCTAACCCCCCCCCCCCTCCTAGCCCATTAGCAGTCCTAACCCCCCCCAGCCCATTAGCAGTCCTAACCCCCCCCCTAGCCCATTAGCAGTCCTAACCCCCCCTCCTAGCCCATTAGCAGTCCTAACCCCCCCCCGCCCATTAGCAGTCCTAACCCCCCCCTAGCCCCTTAGCAGTCCTAACCCCCCCAGCCCAATTAGCAGTCCTAACCCCCCCCCTAGGCCCATTAGCAGTTCCTAACCCCCCCCCCTCTCTTCTAGCCCATTAGCAGTCCTAACCCCCCCCCCCATAGCCCCATTACCAGTCCTAACCCCCCATCACCCCATTTCCAGACAGCCCCCATCAGCCCACAGCCCATTATTCAGCAGTGGCCTAACCCACCCCCCAGCCCCCTTAGCAGTCCTAACCCCCCCAAGCCCAGATTAGCAGTCCCTAACCCCCCCCCCCTGCCGCATTAGCAGTCCTAACCCCCCATCACCCCATTTCCAGACAGCCCCCATCAGCCCCAGCCCATTAGCAGTCCTAACCCCCCCTAGCCATTAGCAGTCCTAAACCCCCCCCCTCCTAGCCCATTAGCAGCCCTAACCCCCCCAGCCCATTAGCAGTCCAACCCCCCCCCAGGCCCATTAGCAGTCCTAAACCCCCCCCCTAGCCCATTATTAGCAGTCCTAAACCCCCCCCCCCCCGGAAAATTTAAAAAACAGAAAAAGCGGGCTCTGGCTGCTGCCGCGGACGCGGCAGCATGTCAGTGTCCCCGCGGGGCCCCCTCCGCCCGCTAAGCCCCTCTGCAAGGGCTTTCAGATTCGCGAGGGAGACAGCGTCTCCCTCGCGTCTCTGTTTAAGCCCGCAGGGGCTAATGGGAAATTTCCCATCAGTTCCCTCGCGTCTAAAGGGGCTGATGGGAAATTTCCCATTAACCCCTGCGGCTTAACAGAGACGCGAGGGAGACGCTGTCTCCCTCGCGAGATCTGAAAGCCCTTGCAGAGGGGGCTTAGCGGGCGGAGGGGGCCCCGCGGGACATTGCATGCTGCCGCGTCCGCGGCAGCAGCCAGAGCCCGCTTTTTCTTTTTTTGCGGACCTTCACGCGTGCCAGCTGCAAGGCCTTCGCGTGCCACAGCTGGCACGCGTGCCATAGGTTCGCCATCGCTGACCTAGGAGGTCAGGACTCACTAGAGTGATAAGTAAGGAGAGGGAGTTTAGGTAGTTTAAAAAAAAAATAGGGTCTGCAGACAATTGGTGCAGATTCAGCCTGCATGGAAGATTAAAGTTACAGAGGCTGCCTCCGCACTCCCTCCCCCCCCCCCCCACCGCCACTGTGTCCTACCTGTAGTTGGTGGTACAAGCGAGTGGGGAGTGAAGGAGGAGGTTTTCCGGCTCCCAAACTCACCGTGTGGGTGAGGAGCTGGCTAACGAACAGCGTCGGTGAGAGCGGACAGTGGACGGCTGCCAAGGATCACGGTGGCGATTGAAGCGGCGCCGCCTCAGACAAAGGCTCATTCTGTCTCTCCCTTACTAGCTCGGGGGTGCTCTGCCCGACGCCGATGCCACAAGCAGGCAGGGTGCAGGGGAAGTGACCGGAGCAGGAGTTTTGTGCAGCTAGGAGGTAAACGCAAGCGATAGGAGGCAGGCACAACCGTTGGTAGAGCGCGAAGAGGTGTCAGGCCCGGTTAGGCTGCAACCGCTTGGGTAAAGCGTGGGAAGCAGTGCAGGAGCATTGTGTCTGTCATCGGGTGCCTTTCTAGTGCGGGCTGAAAGAAACTAGGGGGGAGAGTCCTTAGTTAGGGCTTCTAGTTTGGTCAGTTTGGTTTATTTGTTTTTTTGTGTGGTTAGTTCATTTAAAAAAAAATAGCACAGGTTTTTTGTTCTTCTGGAGTAAGAACAGGGCTGGCTGGAAGGTATGCCTTCCAAGACTTTGTGTTTAATGTGTGGGGTAAGGAAGGGGTCGCTGTCTGAGGCTGGGGTATTAAAGGGGTGTATGCAGGAAGCGGCCTCAGCGGAGCTAGCCATGGGGGATAGAAACATAGAAAAACAGAAATATGATGACAGAAAAAGACCAAATGGCCTATCTAGTCTGTCCTTCCATATCAACAATTACAAGTCCCCCTTTTACCTTTAGAGATCCTTTGTGTTTGTCCCATGCTTTTTTGAATTCAGTTACTGTCCTCATCTCTACCACCTCCACTGGGAGACTATTCCACGGATCCACTACTCTTTCCGTAAAGAAATATTTCCGCATTTCACTCCTGAATCTATCTCCCTTCACCCTCATCCCATGTCCCCTCGTAGCAGAACTTGCTTTCAATTGAAAGAGGCTCTCTGCCTGAACATTTATGCCACGGAGGTATTTAAACATCTCAATCATATCACCTCTATCCCGCCTTTCCTCTAAGGTGTATGCATTAAGATCCTTAAGTCTGTCCTCATATGCTTTATAATGAAGACCACTAATCATTTTAGTCGCCACCCTCTGCACCGACTCCATTCTATTCACATCCTTTTAAAGGTGCGGTCTCCAGAATTGCACACTATGCTCCAAATGAGGTCGCACCAAAGACTTATACAGAGGCATTATCACCTCCTTTTTTTTCTGCTAGCCATTCCTCTCCGTATGCACCCAAGCATCCTTCTAGCTTTTGCCTTTTCTACCTCTTTAACTACTTTAAGATCATCAGACACAAACACGCCTAGGTCCCACTCTTCTTTAGTGGACAAAAGTACTTCACTCCCTATAACTATATTGCTCCCTTGGATTGCTGCAGCCCAAATGCATGACCTTAAATTTTTTAACATTAAATCCCAGCTGCCAAATTCTAGACCATTCTTCAAGCGTAGCTAGAATCCCTCCTCATGTTATCTACCCCTTCCTGGGTGTCTACTCTATTGCAGATTTTGGTATCATCTGCAAAGAGGCTTTACCCGACAGCCCTTCCGCTATATCACTAACAAAGATGTTAAAAAGAATTGGACCAAGGACAGATCCCTGGAGCACACCACTGGTAACATCCTTCTCCTCAGAGTGAGCTCCATTTACCTGTACTCTTTGTCGCTTCCCACCCAACCAATTTCTAACCCAAGCAGTAACTTTAGGGTCCATCCCTAGCGTGCTCAGTTTGTTTATAAGTCGCCTGTGAGGGACAGTGTCAAAGGCTTTACTGAAATCTAAATACACCACATCTAGGGCTCTCCCTTGGTCCAACTCCCTGGTCACCCAATCAAAGAAATCAATCAGATTTGTCTGACAAGACCTGCCTCTGGTCAATCCATGCTGCCTCGGATCCTGTAATCCACTGGACTCCAGAAACCTCACTATTTTCTCTTTCAGCAGCGTTTCCAATAATTTACTCACCACCAAAGTTAAACTAACCGGCCTGTAGTTTTCAACCACATCCTTACTTCTGCTTTTGTGTAAAGGCACCACATGAGCCTCTTTCCAGTCCTTTGGCACCACTCCCGACTCCAACGAGGCATTGAAAAGGTCAGTCAGTGGAGCTGCTAGAATGTCCCCAAGATCCCTCAGTATTCTAGGGTGTATCCCATCCGGTCCCATCACTTTGTCTACTTTAAGTTCAGCTAGTTTCTCTCGAACACAGTCTTCTGAAAATTGTTCAAAATGTCCCTCACTTCTGTTTCTGTTTGTGGGTGTTTTCTGAGGTTCTTCTGAGGCTCCTGGTTCTTCATCTGTGAACAGAGAACGGAAATATTTGTTAAGCAATTCCGCTTTATCCTTATCAGCTTCTACATATTCCTCCCCTGCACCCTTGAGTCTGACAATACCACTTTTGCCCTTCCTCTTCTCACTAACACATCTGAAAAATGTCTTATCCCCCCATTTTATTGCATTGGCTATTTCCTCCTCTTTTTGAATCTTTGCCTTCCTGACTACTTTGCTAGCTTCTCTAAGTTTTTCCAAATATAGATGCTTGTCTTCCTCTCTCTGTGATCTGGATGGAGGAGAAAGCCAGAAGGGAGAACTTCTTGGCCTCCCTGATCCGCTGGCTTCTTCAGAATCCCTCCGAAGCCGGTGGCGGGGCCGTCCTCGATGCCAGACATTCCCTCTTCCCCAGCTCTGATCCAGGGTGGATTGGCAGCGATTTTTTTCTCAGGAGTTCGTGACCCTGCTGCAACAAACACTTGGAGGGGGGGGGGTGCGTGGATCAGCAGGTACAGTAGAGGGAGACCTGGGGGGCAAGCGCCCGTGTCCCCATCTAGATTCGGAAGTGGGAAGTGTCCCCTCGAAGAGGCCAAGACTGGTGAGTGAGAAGATGGTAGAGCAAGAGGAACAGTCAGAAGATTTGGAGGCGTTAGAGATAGAAGAAGAGTTGGAGGAAGGGGAGCTCTCAGAGCAGGAGGATCAGTCAAGAGTGGTGAGAGTGTTCCGGCGAGAAGAGTTGCCGGCGCTTATTACGGAGACGCTGAAGGCGCTGAACATGCCAATTTTGGCTCCGGCGGAAGTTTCGGAGTTAGAGGATCCGTTATTGCAGACAGTTCGCAAGTCCCAGAAGGTTTTTCCAGTACATAGAGTGTTTCGGGAGATGATCCAAGGGGAATGGGATATGCCTGAGTCGGGGATGAAGGGATTGAAAGTGATGGCTTGACTATATCCGTTGGCGGATCAGGATAAGGACCTTTTTAAGTCTCCTAAGGTGGATGCGGTGGTGGCAGCCGTCACCAAGAAGATGATCATACCAGTTGAGGGTAGTGCAGCGCTTAAGGATGCCCAGGATAGGCGATTGTATTCCTTGTTGAAGCAGGTGTTTGATGTCAATGCCCTTTCCATGCAGGCTTCTATTTGTGGGGCATGGGTGGCGAGGGCATGTCTGCGATGGTGGAGTTCAACTAGAGGATGCGGCCGAGGAGACAGCCTGGTTGGAAACGGGAGCAGCTTATTTGGCGGATATCCAGTATGATCTGATTTGGGGCCTGCCCAGGAGTATGGTGTCGGTGGTAGCGGCGCAAAGATGTTTGTGGCTCCATAACTGGGCTGCGGATGGTTCCTCTCAGGTAAGGCTGAGTAAGCTCCCCTTCAGGAGTAAGCTCCTGTTTGGAGAGGATTTGGATAAGTTAGTGAAGGATCTCGGCGAATCTAAGGATGGAAGGTTACCAGAGGAAAAAGCAGAAGCCCGGCTGTGCCCGGGGGCCAACGAAGAATCAGCAGAGGGAGTTCCGTCGTTTTCGCTCTCCAAGGTTTGGTCAGGTCGGCTTACAGGTCCCAGGGTTTTCGGGGGTTTAGAGGAGCAGGAAGAGGTTTCGGGGCTTCCTCGACCTTCAAGAAGCCTCAATGAAGTGAGGGGGATCCAGGCGGGATTGATTCCCGTGGGGGGTCGGTTAAGGGAGTTCTATTCTGCCTGGATCCGAGTTACGACAGACCAGTGGGTATTGGAGGTCGTTCGAGAGGGTTATGCCCTAGAGTTCCAACTCCCAGTGGTCGACGCCTTCATTCTTTCTCCCTTTAGGGCCCGGTTAAAGAGGCTGGCAGTACAAGAGACGGTGGAGAGGCTTCTGGTGTGCTGGAGGACCAGTGCGGTTGCGGTCGGTACTCCATATACTTTGTGGTCCCAAAGAAAGGGGGCACTTTTCGGCCGATTCTGAATCTCAAAGGGGTCAATGGTTGCCTCAGGATGTCGCACTTTCGTATGGAGACCCTGAGATCGGTCATAGTGGCGGTAAGACAGGGAGAGTTTCTCACGTCTTTAGATCTGACGAAAGCCTATCTTCATATACCGATTCGCAGGGAGCATCAATGGTTTCTGCGCTTCGCGGTCCCTCAGGGACATTTTCCGTTCCAGGCATTGCCATTCGGGTTGGCAACGGCTCCGCGAACCTTCACCAAGGTGATGGTGGTGGTGGCAGTTGCCTTGCGAAAAGATGGAGTGTTGGTGCATCCTTACCTGGACGATTGGTTGATCCGGGCGAAGTCGAAAAGAGAAAGTGAGGAGGCTACCCGCCGCGTGGTTCAGTTTCTGAAGGGTCTAGGCTGGGTTGTCAATGCAGAAAAGAGCAGGTTAGTGCCTTCTTAGGAGTTGGAGTATTTGGGAGCCCGCTTCGACATGAGGGAGGGGAGAGTTTTTCTTCCACTCCACAGAGCGCAGGATCTGAGGGAGCTGGTCCGCGCCTTTCTGAAAAGAGGGGCTCCCACAGCGTGGCAGTATCTGCAACTGTTAGGAAAGATGGCGGCGACCCTGGAGATGGTACCATGTGCCAGAGCCCACATGCGGCCACTGCAGAGGGCCTTACTCAGAAGATGGTCACATCAGTCCGGTCGGTTGACCCAGAGGAGGCCCTGCAGGGGTGGCTCGAGCCCAGAAGTCTTCAAAAGAGAATGCCTTTGGAGTCGTCGGACTGGATGCCTCTGACGACAGATGCCAGTCTGTTCGGTTGGGGGGAACACTTCGAAGGACAGTTCGTGCAGGGCCAGTGGACGGAAACGGAAAAGGAGTGGTCCATCAGCAGGTTGGAACTACAAGCGGTGAAGTTAGCACTTTGGGCCTTGCAGCACAGGCTGCAGGGATGGGCGATCAGGGTGCTGTCAGACAATGCCACAGCGGTAGCATACATCAATCACCAAGGGGGCACCAGCAGCGTAGCTCTGGAGGACGAAACGGGAGAGCTCTTAGGCTGGGCCAAAGAACATCTGGAGGCTTTATCGGCAGCTTATGTACATAAGAACATAAGAACATAAGATATGCCATACTGGGTCAGACCAAGGTCCATCAAGCCCAGTATTCTGTTTCCAACAGTGGCCAATCTAGGTCATATGTACCTAGCAGTTTCCCCAAGGGACACAGGTTCCACAATGCTTGTATTGGTTCAAGCATTGATATCCTGGGTCCCTTCTTAATAATGGTTTATGGACCTTTCCTCCAGGAACTTGTCCAAACCTTTTTTAAAAACAGCTACATTAACAGCCTTTACTACATCATCCGGTAACAAATTCCAGAGTTTGATTACACGTTGAGTGAAAAAATATTTTCTTTTATTAGTCTTAAATAGTTTACCCTGTAGCTTCATTGCATGTCCTCTAGTCTTTCTATATTCTGATAAGGTAAACAATCGATCTACGTTTACCTGTTCCGCTCCGTTCATTAATTTATAGACTTCTATCATATCTCCCCTCAGCCGTCTCTTTTCCAGGTTAAAGAGCCCTAACCTTTTTAGCCTTTCTTCATAGGAGTATCCTTCCATCCACTTAACCATTTGGTGGCTCTTCTCTGAACCTTTTCTAAAATCACTATATCCTTTTTAAGATACGGCGACCAGAATTGCACACAATATTCAAGGTGCGGTCTCACCATGGAACGATATAGAGGCATTATAATATCTTTTGTTTTATTTTCCATTCCTTTCCTTATCATACCTAGCAGTCTATTTGCTCTCTTGGCCACCGCTGCACACTAGGCCGAGGGTTTTAACATGGTATCCACAATGACGCCTAAATCTTTTTCCTGGGTGGTGGTTCCTAATGTGGAACCTTGCATCGTGTAACCATAGTTTGGGTTGTTCTTCCCTAGGTGCATAACCTTGCACTTGTCCACATTAAATTTCATCTGCCATTTTGATGCCCAGTCTTCCAATTTATCAAGATCCTCTTGCAATTTTCCACAATCCTCTTGGGTTTTAACAACTTTAAATAGTTTTGTGTCATCTGCAAATTTGATAACCTCACTCGTTATTCCACTTTCCAGGTCACAATGGGGGTAGACAATGTGACAGCCGATTACTTGAGTCGAGTCAAAGTAGATCCCGGAGAGTGGGTTCTTCATCAGTAGGTGTTCGACTTGGTGATGCGTTGTTGGGGGATGGATCTTATGGTGATGTTCGCGTCGGCGAAGGCCGTAAGGTTTTACAGTAGAAGACGAGAAAGGATGTTGGAAGGCTTAGATGCCTTGATGCAGGTTTGGCCAGACGAACAGCTGCTGTATGTGTTTCAGATGGGTGTTAATAGGGCGGGTGCTACAGCGGATAGAGAGCCACAAAGGTCAGGTCATCCTCATTGCTCCGGATTGGACTCGAAGGCCGTGGTATGCGGACTTGATGTGGCTTCTGGTGGGGTGGCCATGGCGGCTGCTGGACAGAAGGGATCTGTTAGTGCAGGGGCTGTTGAACATGCCTCAGGTGGATCGATTCTCGCTTATGGCTTGGCTCTTGAAAGGGTGAGGTTAAGGGCGAAAGGTTACTGGCCACAGGTTATTTCCATCTTATTGAGGTCCAGGCGTTGCTCTACCTCGTTGGCATATGTTAGAGTATGGCGGCTGTTTGAGTCGTGGTGTGAAGATAAGGGAGCAACAGCTTTGAAGGTGTCGGTGCTGCAAGTTCTGTCTTTCTTGCAGGATGGTTTAGATAAGGGCTTGGCGGGCTCTTCCCTGCGAGTTCAGCTCGCAGCGCTGTCCTATTTTCATGGAAAGGTACAAGGTAGGAGTCTCGGGACTCATCTGGATGTGAAGCGTTTTTTTGCGAGCGGCGTCGCTGCTGAGACCTCCATGCAGGGCGGCGGTGCTGGCGTGGGATCTCAATTTAGTGTTGGAGGCTCTGGAACGGGAGCCATTTTAGCATTTGAATTCGTCTACCTTGAAGGATCTCACTCTCAAAGTTGTATTTTTGGTGGCTATTTGTTCGGCTAGAAGGATTTCAGAGTTACAGGCTTTGTCATGTAGGGAGCCTTTCTTGTCCTTTCAGAGTCAGAAGGTGGTCTTGAGAACGGTGGTGTCGGCGTTCCACCTAAATCAGGTAGTGGTGTTGCCAAGTTTCGATCTCAAGAACAAGCAGGAGGCCAGAGGTCGATTGCATCGGCTGGATGTCGGGTGTATGTTGCGAAAGTATTTGCAGAGGACGGTCCTCTTTCGTAAATTGGACAGATTATTTGTCCTGTTTGGGGGTCTGCGGAAAGGAGAGGCAGCGTCGAGGTCGTCTATTGCAAGGTGGTTGAAAGAGACTATTGCGTCGGCTTATATCTTGAAAGGGAAGACGGTTCCGGTGGGGCTGAGAGCTCATTCGACAAGGGCACAAGCGGCTTCTTGGGCGGAGTTCAGCTTAGTGCCGGCGGTGGAGATTTGTAAGGCGGCGACCTGGTCTTTGCTTTATTCTTTTGTGAAACATTACCGGTTGGATGTTCAAGCGGAACGGGGTGTTTGTTTTGGATCAGCAGTGCTTCAGGCTGGTCTAACAGGGCCCTCCCGATAATTGGATTGATTTACTGCTCTGTTACATCTCCAGAGTTCAGGACTAGACTGGAGGGACGATAAGGAAGATGAAATTAGACTTACCTGCTAATTGTTGTTCCTTGAGGAACTCCAGTCTAGTCCTGTATCCCTCGCTGGTGTGGATCTTGATCTAGGGCCTGAAGAAGAGTACAGTGACCTAGGCCAGTCTGTAAAGGTGGCGATCCATGAGGGGAAGTAAGTAGGTGATTTACGGGGGGGTGTATGCCACTCTTGGGGTTCCTCGGAATGGGAGGTTAGCCCCAGCAGACCTTGAGAAAGCCTACTGCAGAATGGGCTGGTGGTAAGAGGTTCTATTCAGAGGGCCTTCTGAAGTGTTAGTTGTATAGTGTTAGTTACTGTTGTTTTAACTACTTAGTTATTGCTCTCGTGAGTCTGCTTTGTCAATAGGTTACTGGAACGTGGAGGCGGATCCTAGCCTATTTATGGAGGAGTCACCAAAAGAGTGACGTGCTCAGTCTCCAAAGCTGCGGGAGGAGGTGCTTAACTCCAGAGTTCAGGACTAGACTGGAGTTCCTCAAGGAACAACAATTAGCAGGTAAGTCTAATTTCATCTTGATGATTCTTTTCTTGGGGGGTACTGAGGCGTCCATCTGCCAACCAGACAATGTCTCGAGAGGCGTGCCGTCTACCAGGTGCCAAAATCTGAGATGTTATGGAGAGTTTGCCGAGACTCGTCAAGACTCATCATTACCTGATGTTGCTCATCCATGTCAGCACTAATGATACTGCCAGGTATCCCTCTGAGCATATCAACATGACTCCATGGCTCTGGAACAGAGAGTGAAGCAGATGGTGTTCTCTTCAATCCTTCCCGTTGAGGGTAAAAGCGGAGGCAGGGAATGTCGTATCCTGGAGATCTTGAGATGAATGCATGGCTACGTGGATGGTGTCATCGAGAGCATTTTGGTTTCCTGGACCATGGGCAATGTTCCCTCTAATTTTCTGTAGGCTGTGTGCGCATAAAATATCAGCTGTGCAGCTTTTGAAGGAAGGTTACATTTTTGTGCGCCACATAATGACACTCGGAGTTATATACTTTAAAATTTGACTACACGTCAGAATACAGTATGTACACCACATTGATTTTAATAAAATTAAATGAAAATAGACGATTACTAAATGAAGCGGAAAATTTCTAGTAATTACAATCACAACTTTTACATTTTAAAATGTCTGTGTTTTCTATCAGAATCAGAACCGTAATTTTTGTGCACTCTGTTGTAAAGTATGTGCGCTTGCCCGGCGAGGTGTGTGCGCATGCACACAGCTTAGAGGGAACAGTGACCATGGGATGAGGTTCTAAGGGCTGCAGAGCAGAGATGGTGTCCATCTGTCCAAGAAGAGTTGATGTGTCTTCAGTAGCAGACTGGCTAACCTACTGAAGATGTCTTAAAACTAGATTCGTTGGGGATGGGTAAAGAAAGCCCCCAGGTTAGTGAAACATTAAATACCTCTATAGAAATGGGTAAAAGGGGCAGCACCTGGAAAGCAGTGTGTATAAATGCCCGTAGCATGGGAAATAAGATCCCAGATGTTGAGGCTTTAATGGAACTTGCTGACTTGGATTTAGTGCCAGTTACAGAGACATGGTTCATGGACAGCCATGCCAGGGGTGTAATTATACCAGGCTATGCTTTATTCAGGAAGGATAGGGGAGGAGGAGTGGTACTTTATGTAAAAAATAATATTGAAGCTATAGAATTACAGGGCTTAAAAGGGAGAGAGGGAGGCACTGTGGGTTAAACTAGAAAGAGGGAAAGAGAAATCCATTTGTATTGGTGTGCTATACAGACCACAGGAAGAAGAGGTGGATGGAGATTTAATAGAAGGCATGCATATCATTGCCAAGAAAGGGGAAGTGCTATTGATAGGTGATTTCAATATGCTGGATGATGTTTGGCACATCCCGCTGTGGTGTCATCTAGAAGTAAGGAGATCCTGGATTCTTTACAGGGAGAACTATTCAAGCAACTGGTAATAGAATCCACATGTAAAGGGACCATACTGGACTTGATCTCCCAGTATAACATCAGAAACACTTTCCCCATTAGTAAGCACCATCTCGCACTCCAGTGATCACCAGGTGGTGTGGTTCAGTATTAGGACCAAGACTCATAAAATCCATTCAAAAGCGAGGGTCTTAGATTTTAGGAAAGCTAACTTTGCCAAGATGGGACAATACCTCAAGGAGCTGTTTGTAAGATGGGAACATATGGGGATGTAGAAAAACAGTAGGCAAAACTCAAAGGAGACATTTTAAGGGCAACAAACCTTTTTGTTAGAAAGGTATATAAAGGTAAAAGGAAAAGGCGGCTGCTAGGGTTCTCAAAAGAAATAACTGAAAAGGTAAAGAAAGAGGGAGGCCTTCATGAAATAGCAAAGATACTAAAAGAAGAAGAAATAGCCAATGCAATAAAATGGGGGGATAAGAAATTTTTCAGATATGTTAGTGAGAGGAGGAAGGGCAAAAGTGGTATTGTCAGACTTTAGGGTGAAGGGGAGGAATACGTGGAAGCTGATGAGGATAAAGCGGAATTGCTTAACAAATATTTTTGTTCTGTGTTCACAGATGAAGGGCCAGGAGCAGGACTTCAAAAAACACCCACAAATAGGAACAGAAGCGACGGGGATCTCGAACGATTTTCAGAAACCGTTCATGTGGAACTAGCTAAACTAAAAGTAGACAAAGCGATGGAACCAGATGGGATACATCAGAGAATACTGAAGGAACTTGGGGATGTTCTAGCAGCTCCACTGACTGACCTTTTCAATGCCTCTTTGGATTTGGGAGTAGTTCTAGAGGACTGGAGAGAGGCACATGTCCCTTTACACAAAAGCGGAAGTAAGGATGTGGTTGAAAACTATAGGCCAGTTAGTCTAACCTCTGTGCTGAGTAAATTATTGGAAATGCTGTGCAAAGGGAAACTAGTGAGGTTTCTGGAGTTCAATGGATTACAAGATCTGAAGCAGCATGGATTCACCAGAGGAAGGTCTTGTCTGACAAATCTGATCGATTTCTTTGACTGTGTGACCAGGGAGTTGGACTGAGGGGGGAGAGCCCTAGATGTGGTGCATTTCAGTAAAGCCTTTGATGCCGTTCCACACAAGCAATGTGAGAACAAACTGAGCATCCCAGGGACTGACCCTAATATTACTGATTGGGTTAAAAATTGAGTGGGAGGCGACAGAGGGTTCAGGTAAATGGAGCTCACTCTGAGGAGAGGGAGATTACCAGTGATGTGCTGCAGGGGTCTGTTCTTGATCCAATTCTTTTTAACATCTATTTAGTGATATTGCGGAAGGGCTGTCGGGTAAGGTTTCCCTCTTTGCAGATGGTACCAAAATCTGCAATAGAGTAGACACCCAGAAAGGAGTAGATAATATGAGGAAGGATCTAGCTAAGCTTGATGAATGGTCTAGAATTTGGCAGCTGAGATTTAATGCTAAAAAATGCAAGGTTGTGCATTTGGGCTGCAAAAATCCAGTTTAGGGAATGAAGTACTTTTGTCCACAAAAGAAGAGCGGGACCTGTGCGTGATTGTGTCCGATGATCTTAAAGTAGCTAAACAGGTGACGGCAAAAGCTAGAAGGATGCTTGGGTGCATAGGGAGAGGAATGGCCAGCAGGAAAAAGGAGGTGATAAGTCTTTGGTGTGACCTTATTTGGAATATTGTGTGCATTTCTGGAGACCACACCTTCAACAGGATTTAACAGGTTGTAGTTGGTGCAGAGGGTGGCTACTAAAATGGTTAGTGTCTTCGTTATAAACCAGACTTAACAATTTTTATATGTATACTTTAGAGGAAAGTTGGGATAGAGGAGATATGATAGAGATGTATTAATGCACAGGAGGAGAGCCTCTTTCGATTGAAAGCAAGCTCTGCTATGAGGGGACATAGAATGAGAATGAAAGGGGATAGACTCAGGAGTAATGTGCAGAAATATTTCTTTACGGAAAGAGTGGTAGATGTGTTGAATAATCTCCCATTGGAGATGGTAGAGATGAGAAAAGTATCTGACTTCAAAAAGGCATGGGATAAACACAGTATTTCTAAAGGAAAAGAGGGGACTATTGTAGTAGTTGATATGGAAGGGCAAAATAGATAGGCCGTGTGGTCTTTTTCTGCTATTGTTTCTAACTTGAAGAATCTGGTTACATTATCTATAGCTTTGAGAGGGTATAATACCATCGTAACATAAGCTTGTAGCTATTTTCTTTTATTATAGTGTATATCGATGAACAAGTCACCCCCTGAAAAATCTTCTGCTCCTTTTCTGAAAAACTTGCACTTCCAAGTCTTTCCCAATCAGACATGAATTTAAATCTTTCTAAGCCATTTTCCCTAACAATCTTACCTTTTTTCGTTCCCTTTTCCACAGCGTTCTTATGTGTTTGCCTTGCTTCTGCCCTTCATATTTCCTAACACTCGCATACGAACTGTGCATTGGGAAAGCCCAAGCACAGTGAGTGCAGCTTGTGCCTTGTCAGAGGTAGACCTCAACTACACCCACTCTAGCAGAGTAGTTGTGTAGCTTGCATGCAACTAATGCACCTGCCTCAGCTGTGTGCTTAGTCTCCGTCCAGTGTCTGCCTTAACCTCGCCTATTCGCTTGCTGTTCTGATACTGTGGAATATTTAGCATGGTCACCTTTGGGCTACAGGTCCTTGCTACTGTGCGGCCCAAACATGCGTTAACCTTGCGCTAAACCCCATGCCAATGGCTACCACACTGTAGTAACCATGTCCCTTTGATTTTGAAGTAAGCAATTGTGCCAGTGGTGAAAACGCTCTTCAATTTGTGGAAGATAAGTGAATTTAGTACTGAATATAGAAGCAGAATGATATATGAATGTGAATAGCTATTGTCCGAAACAGCGCTGTGTTAGGTTGGAGAAAGTAAAAGTGAAGAGACAGTGAAATAACTTATGCATATATTTCTTAGTAATTTTTGAAAACTGATGTTGAAGTTTAAAGAAAAATGGACTTAAACAATTGAATAACACGTTTAGAATACTGTAGTGTGAGCGCAGATTCAGACAAAAAATTGAATTTGTTTAGCTTAATATTGATTGGGATTTTGGTGACTACTAAGGCAGTCTCTAAAGACATTCACTGATATTATCTATATCGTGACGCTGCATATCCACAAGTAGCCACGCCTAATGGTATTATCCAGATATTTTGTTTGAAGATCGAGCTATACAGTATATGTTTAAGGTTTGCATAATTTTACATCTGTTCTTTCTAATGTGAATCAATTTCAAGATTGTGCAAGTGAAGTGATTGTCAGGCATTTTGCCTTACTTTTTCCCAAGATATTAATCTGGTCCTGAAGGTTCAAATGCTCTTGGTCTACATTGATATTTTAAATTAAAGCCTATTGGAGTGGAGGAGTGGCCTAGTGGTTGGGGCAAGGTACTTCAGGCCGGAAGGTCGGGGGTTCAAATCCCACTAGAGGACAGCAACCTTGGGCCGGAAGGACTGGGGTTTCTAGTCCCAGAGGTGCTCCTTGTGGTCTTGGGCAAGCCACTTAACCCTCCATAGCCCATGTTCCCTGTAAATAGTTATCTCCAAGTTATAATGCCCTGTTCAATGTAATTTCAGTTTGTTCAATGTAAACCGCACTGATGCAGAATAGCGCGGTATATAAGAGAATGTAAATAAATAAATAAATATTGATCATTATTTAATGTTAAGATTAGTGGAGAACTTGTCATAGTAATAGAACCCTTGATAATTTCTCTTTGCCTGAGCACCAAGAAGCTGCTTACCTGCTTTGCTGCCCATTTGGGCACATTTATCTGCCAGCTTGTGAGTCCTGTGTGTCCATTGATGTATTTATTTTATCATTGTTAGTGTGCTATTAATTTATGTGTAAGCTTGTTCAGTTTTCTCCGTTCGTACCGGACTCCTACATATCCTCATAACATTTTGCAACTTTCTAGTCTCTGTGGAGGTCAAGCTAACATTTAATCAATTACTTATTTCCTCTTTGTCCTGGGGTTTTATCCAGCATTTTACATTTTCCACCCCTTGCCTTAATCTCTCTGAGTGACTGACCTCTCCCCCTCCCCTTCTGAGGCTTTGCTTAACCCCCTTTTCCTGTTTTGTTTCCCACGTGTGCTGATTTCTTTCTGCCTCGACACCAAAAAGCTGCATACCTGCTTTGCTACCAGTTTGGGCACATTTACCTGCAAGCTTGTGAGTCCTGTGTGTCCACTAATATATTTATTTTATCATTGTTGGTGTGCTATATATTTATCTGTAGCTTGTTCAGTTTTTTCCATTCGTACCTGTCTCCTACATATCCTCATAACTTATATCCCTCCCTCCCTGCTCTCTTCCCACCCATCCCCTGGTGTTCAGTCTCTTAGCCATCTTCTGCTCATTACCACTATTATTCACAGGTACACTTAATTTCCTGTGATCTCTCCTCCCATCTATCCTTATTTTTTCTGACATCTGTTCTTTTCACCATCTCTCTCTTCTATGACTCGTCACTTTCTCTTCCTATTCCTCAGCCTCTCTAATTGTCACCCCTCCTACCAATACCTTCAATCTCTCCCCCTTACCATCCTTGCTTCCCCACCATCCTGTCTTCTACCTTGTCATCAGCTCTTGAGCTTCACCACTTTCTCCCCTTTCATTCAGCCATCTCCTCTCTCTCTAAAACAACCTCACCCTCATTACCACCATGCTGCCCCACACTCTTCTACTCTTTCTCCTCCTCCTCTCATCTGGAGATATCAACCCCAACCCTGCTCCCCCTAGAATTTTGTCCCACTCCCAAAACAGATCTTCAGCAACACCTCAAATCTTATTCATGTCACTCTCCTTTCCCTTTCCCATGTGCCTTGTGGAATGCACATTCCATCTCAAACTTGCCTTTACTTATGATCTTGTTATCTCTAATGCTTTCCATCTTCTTGCTCTGAGACCTGGCTCCTCCGAGAAGATTCAGTGTCAGTTACTGTTCCCTGTCATGGCTGCTATCAGTTCTCCCACGTGCCACATCCCGTAGTGGAGGAGAAGAGTTTCTACTCACTTCTTCCTGCCAATTTCTTGCTAAAACCGAAGTCTTAATCGTAACAAAAAACCAATCATTTATTCCTCCAACCCACATAACACTACAAAACCAAGAAATTAAAATAAAAAATGAAATAAGGTATCTAGGTGTCATTTTAGATACACACCTTACTATGGAAACGCACATTAGAAATACCTTAAAGAAAATCTACTTCAAACTTAAAATCCTCAAACAATTACGCCCCCTTGTATTTATACAAGATTTTATCAATATAACACAGGCTACCATAACTCCCCACTTCGATTTCGCCAACTTAATACTTAAGGAGCCTAAGGAGCAGAGCATGCTCCTTGGGTGCACTCCTTTGACGCACGCCCACCCGCAACACATGCTTCCACAGCATGGAATGCCGTTAAGAGTTCCTTTTAAAGGCCAGGACACCCCGAGGGAATGCGGCTACCTGACAAGTCCACTTCTACCTTTCTCACAGACTTTGACATGTGGCTTTCCTTTTTTTATGGATTCCACTCCCCCCTACCTTGTTCTCAGGAATTTTAACATTCATGTTGATAACCCCTATGACCCTTAAGCTTTAAAGCTCCTCTCCCTTACCTCATCATTCAACCTCCAGCTTTGCTCTACTGCCCCTACTCACCAGCAAGGCCACTGCCTCGACCTTGTATTCTTCTCTAATGGCTTACCCTCAAACTTCTGTACCTCACTTCTTCCCTTATCAGACCATCACCTGCTAAGCTTCGTTCTTAATCATTCACCGCCTCAACCTCGCCCTGTCTTCTCCAACCTCTTTAGAAATTTTCATGCTATTGACTTGTTGGCTCTCTCCTCCACTGTTTCATCACCTCTTTCCTCCATTATGTCTTCTGAGTCTACTGATGAGGCAGTAGCTTCCTATAATGCTGCACTCTCCTCTGCTTTGGATGCTCTTGCTCTGCCCATGCCATGTTCTCTGAGGCATGCTGTATCTCAACCTTGGATATATTCCACTACCCACTATCTTCGGTCCTTCGCCCGCTCAGCTGAGTGTGCTTGGCTCAAATCCCACACCCTTGCAGACTTTCTATACTTCAAATTCATGCTTCTCTCTTTCCAGTCAGCCATAGCACTTGCCAAAGAAGACTATTATGTCCATCTGACCAGCTCTCTTGCTTCTGACCCTCGCCATCTCATTACAACTCTCAACTCTCTCTTTAAGGTGCCTCCATCTCTGACCCTGCCTTCCCTTTCTTTCCAAACCCTGGCTGACCACTTTCATGACAGAATCCACAAGATTACACTCTACGTCCCCACGAGGTCAGCTACTTCCCCTCCTCCCCCTCTTCACTCCCATCTTTCCCCCCTACCTCTGCTACCCTTTCTTCCTTTTCTGTGATCTCTGAGGAGGAAACCACACACCTTCTTTCCTCCTCCAAACTCACTACCTGCTCCTCTGATCTTTTTCCCGCCCATCTCCTAAGCTGCATCTCCTCCACTGTTGTCTCTTCCATCTCTCATATTCTACAGCCTTGTGGTTACACCTCTCCTCAAGAAACCCTCATTAGACCCTACCTGTCCTAACTGTCTCCCATCTCCCTCCTCCCTTTCATTTCTAAACTGCTTGAACGAGCAGTTCACCATTGTTGCCTTGACTTTCTCTCCTCTCAAGCCCTCCTGGATCCTTTCCAATCTGGCTTTTGTCCTTTACATTCTACTGAAACAACTCTTGCCAAAGTCGCCAGTGACTTCTTCCTGGTAAAATCCAAAGGCCTTTACTCATCCTTCCTGACTTTTCTGTTGCTTTTGATAAGACCACAACCTTCTTGATATCTTGTCCTCTCTTTTTTTTAAGGGCTCTGTGCTATCCTGGTTCTCTTCTTATCTCTTCCATTGCTCCTTTAGTGTTTGTTCTGGTGGATACTCCTCTACTGCTATCCCACTCTCAATTGGAGTTACCCCTAAGATCTGTCTTGGGTTCACTGCTTTTCTCTCTCTATACCCAGTCCCTTGGTGCACTCATCTCTTCCATGGTTTTTAGTATCATCTTTACACTAATGACTTCCAGATCTTTCTCTCTACACCTGAAATCTCTCCAGCAATCCAGGCCTGGATCACTGCCTGCTCTTCTGACATTGCTGCTTGGATGTCTCACTGATGCTTGAAATTGAACACAGCCAAAACTAAGCTGCTTATTTTTCCCCCTAAACCCTCCTCTCCCTTTTCTCCTTTCTCAGTCTCTATGGATAACTCTCTACTCCTCCCTGTTTCCTCAGCTCGCAACCTTGGGGTTGTCTTTGACTCCTCTCTCTCCTTCTCCACACACATCCAACTGAGAGCTAAAACATGCAGTTTTTCTCTAACATCAACAAAATCTGCCCATTCCTTTCTGAACACACTACTAAGACACTTATCCACTCTTTAGTCACCTCCTGTCTAGACTATTGTAACCTACTCCTTGCTGGTCTTCCTCTAAATCATCTCTCTCCCCTTCAATACGTTCAACACTGTGCTCATGGATAATCTTCCACCAGCCTAGTCATGCTCATATTCCCCTCTTCTCAAGTCTCTTCGTTGGCTCCCTTTCAGTTTCTGCATCCAGTTCAAACCTCTCCTGCTGACCTAAAAGTGCATTCACTCTGCAGCTGCTCATTACCTTTCATTTCTTCTCTCTCCCTACACCCCTCCTCCACTCTTCTGGCAAATCGCTTCTATCTGTGCCCTTCTCTTCCATTGCTAACTGCAGACTAAGCTCCTTTCACCTTGCTGCTCCTTATGTCTGGAACAAACTACCTGAGTTTGTAAGTCAGGTGCTTTCTCTGACCCTTTCCAAATCCAGGCTGAAAACTCACCTCTTTGCTTTCGCTTTCAGATCTTGACTAACCTGGTCTCCTTTGTGTTTCCTTACCATTCCCCCTAGATGTATTTCGTGTCTATAGCAACTGTGTTGTCTGTCTTGACTAGATTGTAAGCTCTGATGAGCAGGGACCGTCTTTTTCATGTGTCTCTGCAGCACTGCGTACGTCTTGTAGCGCTATGCAAATGCTCAGTAGTAATAGTAATATGATAGATATGGTACTGTCTCAGGCCCTAGGAGAAAAAGTAATAGCGTTAAAGTGATCACACAGAATATTGTGTGCAGGGAGCATTATACGGTATAAAGCAAAATCAAATTACAGTGACACTTAGAGGGGTTGCAGTCTGAGAGATGAACAATAGCTAGCTTTGAACAGGAGGAAATTCTGGGTGCATCTGAGCATGGATTATAGATAGTGGGGCTAGATGTTCTGGTCAAGCAAAAACAGGACAGCTCTGCTTTTCAGTCTGGTTTTGTGAAAAAGTAATTGGACTAATTTTCATGCAGAAGGTAGGGTGCATCATTCTTTACTTCCTCCCATCACCCCGTTATCCCATCATTCTGATCTTCCTTTTTGTATCTTTTCTATCACTTTATCTTCCTATTTTCCAGGTTTCTCTCCAGGTTACTTGCAAGTCAAGCTTCAGCGCAAATGGCACACCAGGAGAAAATTGTTTTGTTGATATTCTCTCCCTTTTCTCCCTCTTCTTGCCAGACGTTCTTTCCTTCCTCCTATTAATTCATTCATTTGCGCTGCTTCTGGGTATTGTCACTTCAGAGTTGGCAACCCTAGTCACACCCTCCAAGGCGCTAACTCTGACGGAAAACTATTTGCCCTATACATGTATACTGTCATCCTCACCCTACCACTGCCCCACCTGTGCCTTTGTTAATAATTTCATAAACGTTATATAGAAAAACTAGAGCAATTTAACATTAATGTGGCATGCAGATACACCTCCCACCAACTATGATCTGTAAAAGATATACCGTAGCAGAAATGCACAATTACACCTTCACAGATCTATAGTATACAAATTCTGGAGTTCAACAGTAGCACAAACACTCCACTCCCAGGCACTTTGGAAATAATTCTCAACACTATATACTTCTCATTTCTCCTGCCCTCCCTGACATGCTTCTCTCTCTTATTCTAGATTCCACTGTTTCCAGTCTCACTACCCCAGTTTTCTCTGCCTTGCCCCCGCCCCATCATGCCTATCTTACATCTGGATGGAGAATTGCTCGTTTTATCTATGTAAATTTTTAAAATTCTGTCCTGTGGAGGGAAAATAATCTTTCAAGCTTGTCATTTCAGTGAAACCTTGACATGTTCATTTTGTTTCCTATAGCATATTTTCAAAAAAGCATTCCTCAAAATAGCTTGATACTTGGCTGCCCATATGGCAGGCTGGAGACAGAAGCCTTTCCTAGGTCTCTAGAATGAAATAAGGCGGCTCCGTGCCCACTCTGCAGCAATTCTTGCCTCTCTCTGGGCCCTACTAATAACCTACAACTCTCTCCAGTCCTTTGACTCTTAAAAGGAGACAGCTAGTGCATAAGGTCTACTCTCCAACAGTGGTTTCCACTCTTCTTGGATCCTGGATGAGGTCTACCAAGCTAGCATAGGTGTGGGTCTGGTGCCTCTTTGAGCGATGGTATGGTGCTAGGCAGTTGGCTCCTGAGGCAGCCAAGGTACCATCTCTCTCGGCTTTTCTACAGAATGGTCTGGAGAAGGGCCTTTTGCTTAGCTCACTGAAAGTTCAGGTGGATGCTTTGGCTTGTTTCCGAGGTCCAGTGGCTAGTAAATCTTTAATGTTGCACCCGGATGTATCACACTTTCTCTGGGGGATTTGACTTCTGTTCCCTTCCTGGGATCTGTGTCTGGTGCTCAGGCCCATAATGTCTGTGCCCTTTAAGCTGTTGCAGTGCACTACTTTGAAGAATTTGACACACAAGAGGGCCTCCTTGCTCGTGATTTGTTCCACAAGGTGGATTTCTAAGCTGCTGGACCCTTTCTTGCCGAAATCCTTTTCTGTTTTTTTCCAAGGAGGCTGTTTCCATTCGGCCTGTGCCTTCCTTTTTGCCTAAGGTGATTTCTGCCTTTCGTGTGAACCGAGTGGTCTGCCTGCCCTCCTCCTCTAAGGAGCAGTATCGGGGGAAGGATAAGAATCTTCGCCTTGTGAATGTCTGGAGGATGATTCTCTGGTACTTGGAGGTTACGAATTCCTTTCGTAAGTCCGACCATCTTTTTATGCTGTTTGCTGGCCCACACAAAGGTGATGTGGTGGCTAAGTCATCTTTGGGGTGCTGGATTAAGGAGGCCATTGCCTCTGCGTATCTGTTATGGAACCAGCCATTTCTGGAGGGTTTGCATGCCCATTGTACCCAAGCACAAACATCCACATGGGTGGAGCGAGCGAAGCTCAATAGCCTCTGCGAACATTTGTCGGGCAGCAACATGGGCATCACTTTCTACTTTTCTCAAGCATTACTGCTTGGATGTCCACATGGCCTTTGGCTCAAGGGTTTTGCAAGCTGCTGTATCATCTTCCTGCCTAGAGGAGTCCTAGCTTTGGTATGTCCCACTTTTGGACTGGTCTAGCATGACGATATGGAAGGTAACATTTTACTTATCATATAATGTCCTTTCCCTGAGTCCTGCTAGAACAATCCAGAGCCTGTCCCTGGAACTATATTTGCTCTCCTCTTCTGCTGCAGTATTCTTGGGTCCGCTATGATTTTTATGTTTGGCTCTGCAGGTTCATCTTCTACTGACAGCCTTCTGTTTCTACTTTCCTGTACATAGTTCTGTAGTATTTATTTGCTCATTGTTGCCCAGTATGGAGGTTGTGCGAGGCTTGTCATATTCTCCCATATGCTTTGGGATGGATACTGATGAGACCTCTGGTGGCTGAAGCAAATAGAGGCATAGGAGTGAGGTCATTGAAACCTGGGCATTTCATTGGTTCTTTGTTTCCACCATTCTACTGGTAGGGGAACACAATTCGCTTTTCTGGACTGGTCTAGCAGGATTCAAGGAAAGGACATTATCTGGTAAGTAAAATGCCATCTTTAATGCTATATATTCTAGCTCTGCCATCTTATTTTTCAGACTTCTAGCATTTTCATACAGGCATTTTAGAGGTTGTATTTTATTCATATTAACGATCTGATTATCAGTTGACAGGAGTAATTTGGAATCTTTCAGCTCTGTTCTGTACTTAAAGGCATCTGGGTTACTTTTATCTTTTTTGGAACCTCCCTCACTTCCCTCTTTTGCTAGTATCCTTCAAAGATATATCCTTCCAAACCATGCATTCTTGGGCAGCTGTCGGCTTGCCCCTATTATCTCGTTTAAAAGCTGCTCTATCTGGATAATAGGGGAAACCTGACAGTTGCCCCAAAGCTCATGGTTCGGACGGATGTATCCTTGAAGGATACTAGCAAAATTGATTTTATTCATGTCTACCATAGTTATCAATCAGAGACCAGTTGTCATTGGCAATCGACCTTGAGACTTACAGCCTCTACCTGACATTTTGATCAGTGACTGGAGGTTGACTTATGATTCTCTTGTGAAACGTTTAGAGCCAGGGCTGGATAGTTCTTTTCTTCTGGTCCTGTGGGTTTCCCATGAATTCTCTTCCAGAAAATTCCTAAAGGCACGTTTCTGCAGGTTGAAGTAAATGTGTGCTTAATTGTCCTTAGTATTTGATAAACATGTAGATACATCTGCAGGAAAGGCTGGGGATGTCATGCATTTTTAAAGGAGAAGAGCTTATAAATGCAGTTTTGAATTTTATGTTTAATATCAGGGAAGGTGAAACAACATTAGACTAAACTTGAATTTCATGCCAGTTTGGTATAATCTAAATTCTAAGGAGCACACTCATTTTACTGCCCCCTTCCCATACTCCCTAAAAAAAACCCTCTAATACCCCTTTTATATTTTCTTCTTTTTTAGCCCTCATCAATAAGCAGAGCTGTGTAAAGTTAGTTGATCATGGTACTTTTTAAGACACCTGTCTAAAATAAATATATAGCTAAATCCCATCTTCACAGCTGCAAATGATGATCTGAAGATTTTAATTTAGTGCTGTCATTTGGGGGTTTAAGACCAGGTATAAGAATAACAACAAAAAGTGAACAATGCCTGTTTGCATCTTTTCAGCATCATATCTTTGCTCGACTATTTATTTACTGTAACTTGCGGAAGCAAAAACTTTTAAAATAGATTTTTATTGTTCAGTGTGAGACTTTGGCCTTGAAGCTTATGGAGCAGGTTGAGGCGTACTCCTTGCATATGGGGAGCAGCATGAGCTAACTTAGCACAGTCCCTGCATGCTGCCTTCCAGTGGGCAGCTGGTTGAAAGGAATTGAGAGGCCTTTCACGTAAAAATGTAACTTGTTAAGCAAAAATGGAAAACAAAGGAACAACTGTTTTTGTACCTGAGAAACTAGCCTTTATAATCACCTGAGTAAAATGAAAGGAAACACAGAAGTAGGTTCTCACAGCTTGTGTTTTATAAAGGCCACACCATGCATTGCTCCAGGAATTTGGCAGAGCTCTGCAGCCCTTTGCTTTTCCCATTTTAATTTTTATTAACCATTTCCATGCACATTACAAACCAGTTTGTTCTCAACATTATACAATTTACATAGTCATTGCATCATGTATCCTGTTTATGCCCCAGCTTGTTATTTTCCCCTTTCTTTGTATCCCTCCTTATATCTTCCCCCCTCCTCCCTCCCTCCCTACCTGCGCTCTACATTCATACCTTCCTCCTCCTCTCATCTGGCCACTCGTACTCATTGCTTCTCTTTTCACCCTTTCACCATTAACTCATCCCGCCAATCTATATCTCCAAGGATCTGAACTAAGTCTCATCCATTCCGCCATCCATATTTCTCCCCCTCTCTCCAGCCTTCCACGATTCCAACCATTTCCACACTCTTCCATTTATCCACTCTTCTCCCCTTCTCATCTCCGTCAATCTATGCATCAAGCTGGCCTCAGCCACTCTTCTGACAAAGCCTGCCAGCTTAGGTAGCTATCTCGCATCTTGCTGCGACCATACAGTGATGCAAGACCCCACCTTCCCTCTTTGGGATATCCTCCTGCAATTGATGCAGTAAGCAGGCCTCTGGCTTCCTTTGCAATCTATATCCAGTCATTTCAAAAATCATTTCTATAATCGTTGCCCAATATGCTTGAATCTTCTCACATTTCCACCACATATGTAACCAGTGTCCTCGCTCTTGGCACCCCCTCCAACACTGATCATTGTGTCACACTCCAGCTCTTTCTTACGTACTGGTGTCCAGTACCAACGATATAGCACTTTGTAAGCATTTTCTTTCACTTGTGTGGCTATGGATATACTGGCCACTGTCTAGTATCTTATCCCACACCTCTTCATTCCAGCTTACCCCCAGATCCTCCTCCCATTTTATCATAAACCCCAGTTTACTTCCCCTTCCCTCCATCAATCCTTTGTAAATTCTGGACAAAGCTCCTTTTTGGCCCATATGGCCTGAGCAAAGCGCTTCAAACCACCCTCTATGTTCCCATAAATACTTCCACACCTTCCGTTGCCTCAAAAAATGGCTCAATTGTAAATATGCATAATAATCGCTATCTCCCAGATGGTACAGGTCCCTGATGCCCTCAAACTCCAGCATGCCCTCCTTACTCACTGTTTGAGAAATCTGTGTAAGCCCTGCCTTTGCCCATCTGCGCAAAACAGTTACCCCTGGTCCCTGACCCCTATCAAAACATGCCTCCATAGTCATTCCCTGTATGTATTTTTTATCTTGTACTAATTGTTTTCTATTCTGTCTCCACACCTCAAACTGTGGGCTATTATGGGGTGCTGGTGTTTATTTTCAGCGCTATTACAGTCTTTCGCTTTTGAAGGATGAAAGATGCTTTTCAGGTGAAAAAGCACACCAGGGCACACAATGCTGTGAGTCTGAGATGCAGTGTTTTCTTCTTTCTTTGAAAACTGAAAGCTTCGCCATCCAAAACAGTTTCCTGCAGTTCAGCCAGGCCTGATTTAGGAACAGGTAGCTGCCTAGGGTGCAAGATTTTTTAAGACACCAAATACCTGGACTAAATAGGTACCCGATTCTGTTTGATGAAGGAGAACTGTGTTCTATGATCTCTGGGGGAGAAACCACCTCTCCACTCTTCTGTCCCGCCTATGGACTTCGGTATCTTAATCTGGCCATGGGTTTAGTCTACTGATGAAACATACCGCCAGCTCGAAAGCAGGAACAGAAAACCTTGCATGTTGCTGTTGGTTTCCTGGATGCCCAGGATGTGATTTCTATGTATGACTTGCAACTAGTTCACATTGACAGGCTGATGCAGTGAAGTGCACTAGACTTTGCGCAAAGTTAGCTCAGTTTTAGCGCACAGTTTTGTGTGCTACCAGTGCAAGAACAGGTTTTGCACTTGAGCACACAGCAGTGTCTAGGACAAATAAATCCATTTAAATTGATGGTAATGAAGCAGCTAACTAAGGCAGAGAAGTGCTTTGAAGACCAGATGGCTAAACTTAATGCTGGTGTGTTAGCACAAGGAGAGGAGTAAATGGTAGCTCATTTCTCCGCTCAGCACCAGTGAGGCGTTTGTCACTTTCTTCTGCATGCATATGGTGGAATGTTCTGCATATAGCAATTTTTGCAATGTCATTATCTATGCACTGAATGGTATTCCAGCATATGTGCGGCAGGTGTGACCACAGCTGCTTCTAGCACAAATCCATGTGCGCATGCGTCTGGCATGTGCACAACCTATTGGCCTTTACAGCATTAGGGAGCAAACCTTCTGTGTTGGGCTTGTACTAGAAATTTGTGCTGAGCTTTATTGCACAGCTGTAAAACAAAGTGATGGCATGGGCCGGTTAAGCTGTTAATTCTATGATTTCTAAACTTTTGTAGATTTGTATTTTCATTAAAAAAAAAGAGTCATTGCTGGCTTTTTCCTTAAGTAAAGAAAAATATTATTTTTAAAAAAGCAAACAAAAAACACCCATCTGAAATTGATGTAGCTTCTCAGGACAAGACTCTGATGGGGCTTAGACCAGGTTGGCCTGGGAGTTCAGGACAGGAATCCTACTTTATTAGATTAGGTGGTAACTTGGAGTAGGCTGCAGCCTTGGGAGAGACTGAGCCAGAATAACCCTTGGGTTCCACTCCAGCTTCTACTATGAGCAAGTATGAGTCTGTGCTTCTGATTGCCCACGTGCAAGCTGTGATTCTAGTTTTGTTCCAGTTCCTGCTGCCTGTAAGTGCTGTATCCAGGTCCTTTGTCTACTCCTGGGTATTTACCCAGCCCATGCCTGGCCCAGCCTGAGTGCCCCATCCAGGATTTGGCCCATCTCTGAGCCCCACAAGTACCCAAGAAGCGGTAACCTGGCAAAGCTTTTCTGTTTGTGTTTCCACTTAAAGCCATAAACTTCCCACATAAATAGAATCTTTTTCAGTTTCAGCTGCAGTTGCTATGAACAGTCTTGTGCTATATAATTCTCCTGTTTTCAGTGTGAGTATTCAACACTTAGCGGTGCATAATGCTGCAGATTACCATGCATCTTTTATTCATTGCAAATAACTGCACCCAAATATCCAAAGGACACAACAGACTGTTGTAATTTTTACATTTAAATAACATTTGCATTATGAGTAAGTGGCATTTTTGTAGTTCCAAAGAGAAAATGAGCTGGCATAGTTAGACACATCGCAAACGGCCGCCTCTAAAGAAGCAAGTCTTTTTAATTAGTGCCAAACACGAAGGTCTCCTGGAAACGACCACCAGCTGCAAGCAATAATCACACAGTGTTGTCGCCTTCTCTACTAATAGGAAAATTGAATTCAGTTTGTTTGAGATAAAATTACTACAAATTCTGCCTTGCCAGGATTTGTCCATTTTGCTGGAACTCTGCTAATATATAGGGAGCTGTCTCTGTGGTGGTTGTAATGAGGCTTTCAGCTATCTTTGTCCGAAGATGATGCAATGAATGAAACATGCCACAAGGAGAAAGTTGCTGTTGCTAATGGGGTTTCTTTTTCTAGTGTCACCTCTGTTGTCCAAAACAATCTGAGCTTGCATGCTTCTGGAATGCACACTCCAGGCTGAGAATCCATTGCTTGATTGGAACTGAAAGATAAGGAATATATGCTTGTCAGTTATCATGCTAGAGTTGTAATTCTTATTCTTTTTCTCTCTGCTTGTAGCAGTGTGTATTTTATTTTCACTCTCTGGATTTCATGCATTTTCAAAAATATTTTCCCCAGTGAAAAAATGTGCTGTGTGGTGCTGTGAAATCATTCAAAATCTTCATTTTTCTTTATCATGGTTAAGAATGGGCTGCCCATCTTTATGGTTGCAGTACACCCTGGGTTGATAAATTTATTTTTACTCTTCTAGCCAAATGGGATATTTACAAATGTATTAGTGAGGACATGGTCTGGTTTTTAGTGTGGAAAGCAATCAATAACAGCCTTGATTTTAAAAAAAAGACAGTCATATTGCAGTTTACTTATTCTAATGAAATAAGTTAGTCATCACCTTGTTAGCTAAAGAAATTTAGTACTGACAGCTAATAATTAGACTTTTATTTAAATTGTGATATTTTTGACACATTTACAGCTTATGTCCACAGTGCTATGGTGATCTTCAAACCAGCATTACTGAAAAACAGGATGATAAATGAAAGAATTATATAGACTGGGTTGGTTAAGGCGATCTCCTCCTAGTTTGGGTGGTGAGATGTTATATAGCATGATTGTGATGGTACTTGAGTGTTGTTTACTATTTGTTATGCATATATATAACAGCAAACAGTAAGAACATAAGAAATGTCATACTGGGTCAGGCCAAGATCCATCAAGCCCAATATCCTGTTTCCAACAGTGGCCAGTGTAGGTTATAAGTACCTAGCAGTTTTCCCAAAAGACACAAGTTCCTCAGTGCTTGTATTGGGGCAAGCAGTGGATTTCCCAGGTTCCCTTTAATGGTTTATGGACCTTTCCTCCAGGAACTTGTCCAAACCTTTTTTTAAACCTGGCTACACTAACAGCTTTTACTACATCCTCTGGTAACAAATTCCAGAGTTTGATTGCACGTTGAGTGAAAAAATGTTTTCTCTTATTAGTCTTAAATAGGTTGCACTAGCTTCATTGCATGTCCCCTAGTCTTTATGTAAATGCTGCAATGCTGTGTATAACAAGCAAAAATTGCTGCAGTTTCATTATATAGCTTGGGACTTCAGTGTAAAACACACCAACTCCTAACACTGCATGCTAGACCAGCATGGGATTAAAATCAGTATATATTCTGAAAAAAAACAAAGGAAATGCAAGATTTCTTGCACACCAAGGAAAAAAGAAACAAGCATGTCAGCACAGTTTATAACGCCAAAATACTATTATAACGCATTTTATTTTGGTGTTATAAACAGTGTTATGGTTCTCGCATTTTCTTTTTGAACATGTATTCTGCATTCCAAATCTAATCCACAGAAACCCTTCCTTGACAATGGGTGCAGAGCTGAACTAGGACAGTACCCCACAGAACTCGGTGTCCAAAAAAAAAAAATCAGATTCTGGTATCATCTCAGTAACAGCAACATAAACACTTTCTAGTATCAGGCATATTGTGAACTAAAGTCACTGAGAGCCTACAGAGCAAATCTACCATATCATAAGAGCGCCAACTTTCAAAACTCACACAAGGACCCTATCCAGAAAAAATCAGCACCATAAGTATCAGTGAGCAGGGGCAGTGAGCATCCATTTTCATTGGACCGGCCAAACAAAATCAATCTCTAGTCCCTCCCTCAAGCTCTATAGTTGTTGGTGCTGGGTAGGGCAAAATATTGGTGGAACCATAGCCCCTGTGGCCCACCCTATTCCGCTGCCTATGGCAGTGGGTCCCTAGAACATCCTATTTGCAAAACCGAATTAGTCTAATTGCTACAGTACAGATCACTATATAGAAACTCTATGGTAACAGAATACTTGGCCTCATTCAGCCACTCAGAACATAGATCCTCAGCAAGTACGGAGTAAGTGACCACAAATTAAAAATACAAATACACAGACAAAAATTAAACTGAAACTCCAAGGGGGGCGGAGCCTGATGTCCAGCGGGTAAGACGCTTAGCGCTGAAGCTCCCGAGAGGCCTACTTAGAATCCTGACTTAATACCTATACAAACTTACTATTTCGCTCCGGGTTGACCGGGGTACCTCGGGGGGGATGGCGGCCCATAAACCAGCGCGCTTGGACTTCGGGTCTCCTTCTTCTTCTCACGGAAAACGCTCCAAAACAGAGGTGTCCTCCCCACAGAAGATGGTTCCATTTCGTGAAAACCCCGAAATGCACCTGGAGATTTTGGAGGAACTACGCGGCGTGAAGGAATTGGTGCAGTCCAATGGAGAAGCGCTTAGAGCCCTGCGAGAAGACTTTGGAGTGCTCCAGGACCGACTTGAAAGACTCTCATTACGGCAGGACAATATGGCGGGGGTCCTCGATTCGCACGCGGTGCGCTTGGGCGCACTGGACAAGGCCGAGCGCCAGATACAGAATCTGCAAAAGGAGTTAGAAGATAGCAATAATCGAGCCCGTCGCAACAATGTGAGGCTCATTGGAATACCGGAGGGGGCGGAAGCGGGAGATATGAGAGAATTCCTGCTCAAAATTCTTCCCTCCTTGCTGAAGATCACCTTTCATAAAGAATTGGAAATCGATCGTGCACACCGTGCTCCTACCCACATGGCGCTCAACCGAACGACCCCCCGGCCTATTATCTTTCGCTTGTTACGATATCAACAAGTGGAACAAATTTTAAATGCTGCCCGGGCGAACCATCATTTGGAATTTGAAGGTCACAAAGTCTCCTTCTTCCCTGACTTTGCAAAGCCTACCGTTGACCGACGGAAGAAACTCCTTGCTTTTCGCCCTCGACTTCAACAGCTACAGGCTCGCTTTGGCCTGTTGTATCCCGCGAAGCTCCGAGTGACTCTCCACAACCAAACCAAGACATTCGAAGATCCTGATCTACTATCAACATTCTTAGACTCCAAAGAGGCAGAGCAGATGCGCTAATCCAACGACGTGGACTTTTATTCGCCGGCTCTGTCCGCCATTTGGAAGGGCCCGATGCGGCGGTCATAGTCAAGCACAGAGACATCCTGGACTTTCTTTCTTTCTTTCTATGCCTCTTGTTTTGTGGTCTCCTCTCCCTCCATGATGTGTGCCTCGATCGGATTCGGAGCACGCACAGTCCTACAGGTTATGTGTTTTTCAATTTTGGCCTTCTCTGGGGCTTCTCCCCGCAGACACATGGTCGCCAGTAATTTTTGGGGTTTCGCTTCTTCTCTACCGCGCTGCGGTTTTTCTTTCTTAATGTGGGGCGCTTCATTGTGTTATCTAAGCTTAGTTTTTTTTATGCCATATGTACAGCCTGATACAGTCAATATGAGGGACATTGTGAAATTAGGTGCGCTATCATGCTCAGAATTTTTAACTTGTCTAAATGGCTTTATGTAAAATTTTATCACTCAACGTAAAGGGCATTAATAGTCCAATCAAAAGAAAGAAAATCCTTAGCTATCTTAGCCATGAGCATGCTGATTTAGCGTTTCTTCAGGAAACGCACTTAAACTCTGCTGAAACACTGAAACTCAATGTTAAGCCTTACATGGTGGCTGCCTATTCTCCCGCCGTTTCTAAACGGTGCGGGGTTGCCATCCTGGTTAAGAAATCTTTGCAAGCTACTGTAATTGATACTAGCGCTGACAAGGAGGGCAGATGGGCCCGAGTACATCTTAAGGTCGGAGATAGTGAATTTACATGTATTTGCATTTATGCCCCGAATGTGGACAACCCTGCTTACTATGCAAGTATTGCGCAGTTGGCACAGGCCTCTGCCAATACTCCATTAATACTTGGTGGTGACTTTAATCAAGTGTTAGACCCTCTGATAGATAGACAGCCGCCAAGAACGAGTAGTCCACCCAAGAGTCTTGCTACCCTTACAGCTCTGATGCAAGATCTTGCGCTGGTAGATATATGGAGGCTGCTTCACCCCTCCGACTTAGAGTTCACTTTCTTTTCTGCCCCCCATCACTCCCAATCTAGAATAGATTTCTTTCTCATTTCCAAAGCACTGATTTCTCAAGTAGACACGACTAGGACTCATCCTCTCCATATTTCAGATCATGCTGCCATATCTTTATCATTACGTGTCACTGCGCGGGACGATTCTCCCCGAGCTTGGTTTTTTGATAGATCCCTACTGGGTCAAAAAGATTTTCAGATCGATATAAAGGCCGCTATCCAAGATTATTTTCATTTTAACTCACCCCATGATACAGCGGGCTGGGCTTGGTGGGAGGGTTTTAAAGCATCTATCCGTGCCACTATAACTAGCTATCAAATTCGGCAGGGGAAACAAAGAAAGCAGCTTTTACTGACTCTAGAGCAGCAGATACAAGCTGGGGAGCGTCTCCTTACGTCCCGTACTGACCCATGTATTCTACTCCGTTTACAACGCTTGCGTTTTCAATACAATCAGCTTTTGCACACTGCTGCTGTTAAAAATATTGAATCACAACAAGGGCTTTATTATCGGGAAAATAATCGTGCTGGCAAATTATTAGCAAATGCCCTAAAAGGTCGAAAAGAAGCCAAGCGTGTTACCGCCCTCCGCAATCCGTCAGGGGGGGGCTTGGTCACTAAAGATACCGAAATCTTAGAACTCTTTCGTGACTTTTATACTCGGCTTTATCAATCTGAATGTGATTTTGAGCCAGATGTATTTGAACGCTTACTTTCAGGAGTACAAAGACCGACCCTATCTGACGAAGATAGAGTGGCCTTAGACACACCATTTACTGTCTCAGAAATTCATTCTGCTATCAAGAAATGTGCCTCAGGTCGAGCCGCAGGCCCAGACGGTCTCCCCGCTGAATTCTACAAAACCTTTCACGCCGATTTAGCTCCAGTTTTGAAAATTTATTTTTCTGCTTTGGCCGAGGAGGGTTCTCCTTCTGGGTCCTTTTCAATGGCAAATGTAGTAGTTTTTGAGAAAGAGGGGAGAGACCCGCAACTAACAGCTAATTATCGTCCAATTTCCCTCCTAAACGCGGATTATAAAATCTTTGCCACCATTCTCTCTACCCGGCTCTCGGATAGGATGCCTACCTTAATACACCCAGATCAATGCGGTTTCATTCCTGGTAGATCGACTGCTGACAATGCTCGGACTCTCTGCCATGTATTGACTACCGCAGTTCATCTTGATCGCCCATTTGTTGGCCTCTCACTTGATGCTGAGAAGGCCTTTGATCGCTTAGAGTGGCCCTTCCTATTTGCAGTCCTCCGCTGGTACGGATTCGGGGAAGGTTTTCTCCGTTGTCTTCGCACCATGTACGCTCAGCCTACAGCCAGTATATGTACAAATGCTTTAAAGTCTCAACCTTTTCCCCTTCAACGCGGCACTCGCCAGGGATGCCCACTGTCTCCACTCCTCTTCGATCTTGCACTCGAACCCTTGGCTTTACTAATCCGGCAATCGGAGGAGATTCATGGAGTCCCCTTCACCCACAGGGAAATCAAAATTTCAGCGTATGCTGATGATCTTATGCTCTTTGTCTCTATAGACTCAGTACCGGCTGTCTTAGAGCAAATTGGTAAATACTCACAACTGTCCGGTTATAAGATAAATTGGACCAAGTCGGTAGCCTTTCCATTAAATCCTCTGCTTCATCAGGCAGATATGCAATCCTTCCCCTTTTTATGGCAACCTCGCATGGTCAAATACCTTGGGGTTCACTATTGTTCTCCTCTGGAAGACACTATCTCCTTCAATGCCAAAGACTTAACCTCTAAAGTCCGGGCGCTTACTCACCGCTGGACTCCTTTAACGCTTACCTGGTGGGGTCGATTAGAAACCATAAAAATGATGATTGTTCCGAAAGTGAATTATATCTTAGAAATGGTGCCTTGTCTCTTCCCTCGACGTATATATAAAGATATCGAGGGCCTTCTGACTAGATACTTGTGGCAAAATAAGACACCTAGGATAGCGAAACATAAGCTGCAAGCAGATAAGGAATATGGGGGTGTCAGATTCCCTGATTTCCTGAAGTATCATCAATCCTTTCTTCTCAAACAAGGTGCTCGTTGGCTGGAAGATCCAGTACCGAGTAGACCTGTGTGGCTAGACATAGAAGAGGACCTTTGCAAACCGATTCCTCTTATTTTTCTCCCTGGTATGACTCTCCCATCAGACTCTCACTTCCCACCAATGCTTTTAGACACCTTAGGTGCCTATAATAATCTCATGCAATCTTTAGACTCCCGACTCTGTCCGTTAGACAAACTCCCACTTTGGTACAACACTCGATTTCGAATACAAAATAAGCCGATGGCGTGGAGCCCCTGGTACACTAGGGGCATTTGGATTCCTAGCCAATTGTTCCATGAAGGTCGCTGGAAAACTTTTAGTGAATTGCAAATTGAATTTGGTCTCCCAGCGAAACACTACTTTCAGTTGGTGCAACTTCAGCATTGCCTTAGGAGTGCTAAGGTGCTCCCGCCATCGGCCTCCCCTACACAAGGTTGGTTGGAGACTATCCGATCTATTGGTAGTTCACCGGGTGTAGCATCCAATTTTTACAAAACCTTATGTAATGCTATAACTAGGGATACCCCTATAGCGCAGAAAGCATGGAAGAGAGAACTGCATGTGACTTTGACCCCGGAGCAATGGAGCCTTGTCTGGAGTAGAGTGACACGGGTCTCCCGATCCGCCTCACTCACTCAGACACTCTTCTTTCTAGCCCACCGGTGTTTTTACACTCCTGACAGATTAGCCAAATGGAACACTGCTCAGGGCAATAATTGTTGGACATGTCATGCGGCCATTGGTTCACTACCTCATGTTATGTATGAATGTCCCGCACTACAGTATTACTGGAGTCGGGTCTGGGGCCGTATCCAGTCTATTTTGCACTTTCAAGAGCCCCTTTCTTGGAGGATAGTGGGACTTCGCTCAGCAGCGGGGATCCCCTCTCTTCCAAAAACGGCTTACTTCCTTTTGGACTTTATGCTAGGTATTGCTATTTCCCTAATTACGAAATACTGGAAAAATAGCTCCCAGTTGAGCCCCAATGAATGGTGGAATCATGTCTGTCTCTACAGTAAATATGAACAAATACCTCGTATGTCTGCTTCCCCCATTCAGACTCCTCATCATCGGTCTAAATGGAAGATGCTCAATGATTATGTACATTCTGCTCAATGCTCTCATTTGACTGTCTAAACTTATATATATCTTTGTCTCATGATTATTCTGTATCGCAGATACTCTTTTGATTGTTTTGCTGTACAATCACGTTTGTTTGGAAGCGCTCACATGCTGACATAATCAGCTAGAGAAGAAGCGTGGGGGTGGGGGGTAATTGGGTTTACTTTTCTTTATTGTATAATTGTATTGTTTCCTTTGGTGTGTTGTTTCTTTTGTTTGTTGCAAAATGAAAATAAAAGTTTCAAAAAAAAATAAACTGAAACTCCAAGAAGTCACATTCTCCAAGCAGTGCAACACCAGAGAAACAGAGAGATACATTTCCCCCTGTTTTGTATGAAATATAAAGAGAGCGCACACAAATTCCAAAAAACTGACATACTCTGATCACTAAATCAAAAATAAAATTATTTTTCTACCTTTGTTCTGTGGCCAGAGACTGCCAAGATTAGAGAATAAAATGGTTTCTGCTTTCCTCTGTCTTCTAGCTCTTTGTATCCACCTGCCAAATCTTCTCTCCCTTCTTGTCTGACTTTCATCTGACCTTGAACTTTCCCTTTCAGTTTTCTTCTATGTATTTTTCTACTACTGTCCTCTCAGATTTCTTACTATGCATTGCACTTCCACTATGCATAGCCCTTCATGCTCATTGGCTTACCCTCAACAGTCGCATCAAATACAAAACTTTGATGATGACCTACAAAACACTTCTAGGACTCTCCTCCACCCACCACCTCAGCTTCCTCCACCCCTTCCAACCAAACAGAGTCAGCCGCCAATCTGCCAGCAACACCCTGATCATCCCCCACTCAAAAAACAAAAGCATCCAGCAAGCCTCCGCAAGAGCATTTGAACTTTACGCAGACACCCTATGGAACTCTCTCCCCGCCACCATCAGATGCATCAAAGACCTCTCATCATTCAGGAAGCACCTGAAAACTCATCTTTTCATTGAACGTTATAGACCTGGAACATAACCCTACCCACCTATATATCCCAACAAAAGCATACCAATGTATATAGTTTAAGTATTCGTATATACCAGCTCATAAATAAGTTAATTGTACATAGTTATGTTATGTTCACTCCTAGTTTTACTGTATTGTTCAGTTTGTAAACAGCTTTGACCCGGTGAAAAGCGGTATAAAAGCACAGCTAAATAAATAAAATACAATAGAATAAAATATCCAGTCCTCAATCCCCCTGTTTTTACTCTATCAGTCTACCACTTTTTAACCTTCACTCCAACCCTCCCATTCTCTACCTTACTGTTCCCTGGTCTTTAACTTACTCTCCCCTTTCACTGTTCCCTCCAGTCCTGCATCTTCCCTCTCTCTCCCCACCCCATCCAGTATATTTCATATTCTCATTCCCTCCATCCAGCATCTCTCCCTCTCTTTTTTTCACCATCCTCCCCATCATGTATCTTACCCTCTTTCCCCCCCCTCCCCATCCCTCAAGTTATACATATATTCCCTCTTTTCATTTTCCTATGCCCACCCCCTCATGTCCATCATCCATTTTGCATCTTCCTATGCTCCTGTGTCTTGCATCACCCCTTTGTCACTCTGCTCTTTCCCCGAACACAGCATCTCCCCTCTGTTTTCCTGTGAACCATCTCTCTATATTCACCATCTCCTCTCTGCCTCCCTGTGCCCCCTCTACCTCCAACATTTTCCATCCATCTCCCTGTCTCCCCCACATCCAACATCTCTCCTCTGTTTTCCTGTGCCCCCCCCCCCCAATGTCCAGCTTGTCCTTCTGCCTCCCTATGTTTCCAGCATCTCCACCACCTCCCTTTGCTCTCCTGTGTCCAGCATCTCCCCTCCGGCTCCATTTCCCTATGCCACCCCCCCCCCCCATATCCAGTATTTCTCCTCTGCCTCCCTAGCCTTTCATCCCCCATTTTCCTAGATCCCCCTCTCTTCTTGTCCATCAACTCCACTCAGTCTCCCTAGTCCATCCTCGCCCTCATGTCCCTCCCCTTGTTGCTTTCCATAGTGTTTGTAGTGTTTCCCTTAGCCTTCCTTCCCACTGCTGCTGTAGCTGCAACATCTTCAGAGAGCAGTGACCTCCATGACTCAAGCGTTCCTCAAAGGCCCTGCCGATTCAGCTTCTCTCTGATGCAAAAAGCATGCACCAGAATGTGGAACCTGCAGGATCTTCCAGTTCCAGGAGCACCTGAGTCACAGACATACTGCATTTATTTATTTATTTATTTTTATTGCAGCTGTGGCCGCCACTCTGTAGCGATTCAGCGAGAGAGGGAAGGCTAGGGGATGTGCTGCTGCCACAAAAGAAAACCCAATATACCTGATCTGGATCATCATCAGGATTTTCAATTCCACAACAGTGATTCACAACTACATGTATCTTGATGACCTCTATGGACCACACTATTGTGTTTCGAAGTAGCTCATTTAATCTTCTGCTTCAGGGCTATGAAATTGTTACCAGATAAATAAAAATCTCTTCCTCTATTTTCAAAATTAACCAAATTTGAAATTTTTTATCTGACAACAAAGCACTTATCTCTTAAAGTGGTATGCCTCCAATCAAAATTTCTTATCCATCAGATTCATGGATATTCTGCCCATATTTTCACATCATCTTCTGCGGTTCCTTCTCACTCAACACTGTAGTGGGAATAGCTAAGGCTTCCAATTTAAATGGCCATGGCATTTTTTCATAGATCACTTCTCAGTAAACCACTTATCCTTTCTCAACCAATCAGACCAGCGTATACTGATTAATTTGTTCAGCCCCCCAGCACCGCATTCAGCATGTATATCCAAAATTGCTGCAAGTAATAAAAACGCTGCTGGTGATTTCCCCCTTGCCAAATCTTCAGCGCATTATCTATAATACGCCACCCAATATCTGAAAAGACATGAGCTTTTTGTACACAATGGTCTACCATGGGTGCCCCAGATATTTTATGAGAAGCCATTGGTAGCTTATCAAAGGGGCATAAATATTGCAAATTGTGTTTGTAATTCAGTTATCTGGGAACAGCGCTCGGAAAGAGAAGAGACACCTTTGGGTCATTATCCAGGTAACCAGTGCGCGTTTTGTAGCTCTACCATTGTGGGTGATAGTTGTACTGCAAGTTCCTCAAATAAGATCATTAAATCACTTTCTTCCACAAATTGCCTAACAACCTTTGTAGTCTACATTATAGAACGTCCCTGTCGGATGATTTATGTAGGTCGCACGAGTAGAACAATGATCCAGTGTGCAGTGGCAGAGAAAAGGGCAAAGAAAAAAGGGATCTGCCAGAAGAGCAGAGTTCCCGGGGGGGGGGGGGGGGATGTACAGTGAGACGAGAGGAAAGGTAGTGAGGAGCTACAGAATGAATACACTTGAAGTGGTTGCGGAAATGGATAGGGAGTCACTGAAGTGACTTAGAGAAGAGGGGTTACATGAATATAGTGACACTGGTGGGAAATAAGCTGTACAGCTGAGTTTTGAACAGATTGAAGTGGAAAGAGATTATTCAGAGGGAGACCGGCGAGGAACAAGTTACAGTAGTCAAAACAGGAGGTGACTAGAGAGTGGATAAGAGTCTTAATAGTGTGTGCAGAAAGGAAGGGGTGAAACTTGCTGATATAGAGTGAGAAGCAACAGATTTTAGCTAACAGATGTGTGCAGAGAAAGAGAGAGTAGAGTCAAAGATGAACTCCAGGTTGCGAGATGAGGAAATGGGAGCGTGTGGTGGTATCTACAGAAATAGAGAAGGGAGGAAGGGGGGAGGGAGGTTTGGGGGCAACATAAGGAGCTCAGTTTTGGCCATATTCAGTTTCAGATGGCGGTAAAACATCCAGACAGCAGTGCTGGATAAGCAGTCAGAGATCCTGGCCTTGTTTCCTGGAGAGATTTCAGGCATAGAGGTAGGTCAGCATAAAGATAGTATTGAAAACCACTGGAGGAAATAAGTGCACCAAGGGACTGAGTGTAGAGGGTGAAAAGGAGAGGTCTCAAGACAGAGCCCTGAGGTACACTGACTGAAAGTGGGATGGCGGCAGAGGAGCATCCACCAGAACATTCGCTAAAACTGCGATGGGAGAGATAAGAAAACCAGAATAGGACATAACCCCTAAATACAATGAAAACAGGGTATCGATAAGAAGGTGGTGATCAACAGTTTCAAAGGCAGCAGAAATATCAAGAAGAATGAGAATAGATTAAAGGCCCCTGGATTTGGCAAGGAACAAGTTGCTGGAGACACTGGCAAGAGCCGTTTCTGTGGAATGTAGAAAATGAAAGCCAGATTGCAGTGGATTCAGAAGGGCTTGAGAAGAAAGACATTCAAGACAGCCGCGGTGAACCACTCATTCAAGTAGTTAAGAAGAAAAAGGGAGGAGAGACAGAGACCAATAACTGGGAGGACAAGTAGGGTCTAGTGAAGGCTTTTTGAGGGGAGGTATAACCATAGCCTGTTTGAAGGCCACAAGAACAGTTGCCGTGAAAGCGATAGGTTAAGGATATGACAGTGGAAGAGATAAAGCTTAGTAGTGGGATCAAAGGAGCAGGTAATCAGTTTGGAGGAGGAGAGATTTGCAGTTTCCTCCTCAGTGATTTTAGAAAAGGAAGAAAGTGTGACACAAGTTGAGGGGAAGGATTTGGGATTGAAGAGAGGGAAGATTGAGTGGAGGGGACCCTGTGGCGAATTCAAGGCTAATCTTCTGGACTTTGCCATGGAAGTAGTCAGCCAAAGTCTGAGCAAAAAGTGAAGGAGGGATTGAGGGGAGAAGGGACCTTGAGGAGAGAGTTGAGCATAGCAAAGAGACAGTGAGGGTCAGAGGCAAGAGAGTTAGTCATATGGACATAGTATGCTTGCTTGGTGAGTGCTATGGCTGGCTGAAAAGAGGTAAGCATGAATTTGAAATGTAGGAAGTCTGCAAAGGTGCATGATTTAAACCAAAGGCACTCAGCTGAGTGGGCACAGGATCGCAGGCAGTCAGGGTTGAGGTATGATACACTTCACGGGACGTGGAATGGGGGAACAAGTACATCCAGAGCAGAGGTGAGTATAGTGTTATATGAAGATACTTCCTCATCAACGGACTCAGATGAGACAGAGGAGGAAAGAGGTGACAAGACAGCAGTGGAGCGAGCTGAAGGTTTGATAGTGTGAAGATACCTAAACATGTTGGAGATTGGGTGAGGCCAAGATGGGAGGTGGTTAAGGGTGAAGGTTAGCAGGTCAGATAAGGGAAGAGCTTAGGTGGTGAAGTTGGAGGGTGAGCAGTTGGAGGAGAAGACTAGGTCAAGACGGTGGCCATGCTTGTGAGTAGGAGCAGTAGAGCATAGCTGAAGTTTGAATGAGGAGCTTAGGGAAAGGAGCTTTAAGGCATAAGGGTCAGAAGGGTCATCAACATGAATGTTAAAATCTGTTAAAATCCCAAGAATAAGAGAAGGGAAAGATGCATCCAGAAAGGAGGAGAGCCAGGAGTCAGTCAATGAGAAAGGTAGAGGTTGAGTACTTGGGAGGGGGGAGGTCAATAAGTGACAGCTACCCAGAGAGATAGTGAAGTAAAAGACAGATGGCATGGGGCTTCAAAGGAAGCAAAGGAATTAGACAGAGGCAGAAGAAGAGGCTGAAATTCGTAAGAGAGAGTAGAAACCAAACACCACCACCAAAGCCAATGGGCCGAGGTGTATAGGAAAATAGGTAGCCTCCATGACAAAGGGCAGCGACGAAGCAAAGTCTCCAGGGAGAAGCCAAGTTTCAGGAAGAACCAGGAGGTGCAGAGTATTAGTGATGAAGAGGTCATGAATGAAAGCAAGTTTATTGGAGATAGAATGTGCATTCCACAAGGCACGTGAAAAAGGGAGAGAACAGAGAGAAAGAAGAGGGATATGAACAAAGTTTGAGAGGTTACACCTTAATCTGCCTTAAGAGTCTGAAAAACATCTAGGGGGACCAGGGTTGGGGTTGACATCTCCAGATAAGTGGAGGAGGAGAGAGGAGTCGGTACGACGGAAACGAGGGTGAGGTTCCTTCAATAAAAATGGAGATGGCTGAATGAGAGGAAGAAAATGGTGAAGCTCAAAGGCAAATAAGGTACATGACAAAATGGTAGGGGAAATGAGGACTGTAAGGAGTGAGTAATGAGAAGAAGGGGCATGGAATTGTCAGAAAGAAGGCAAAAGAATTAGGGAAAGTTAACATCAAGAAAATAAAGTGATGTGAAGCCATAGGAGAGGGAGAAGAGGAGAGAATGCAAATCAGAGGAGATTCTTGTAAATCGCTCTGATGCTTCCCCGAAGGGCGGTATATCAAGTTTTAATAAACATACGGATGGAGAGGGAGGAGAGACGCCCTAGTGAGTTCAGGTGTGCTGGCACTCCTCGTGGCCATGGGCGGGTCGCCAGGCGTCAGCATTGACTTGAAGGCATGTAAAAAAAAAAAAAGCATAGGAAGCCTGTGAAAAGAATGTTAAGCAGGGGTGGGAGGGCAGAAAGGTGGGTAATAAAGTAAAGTATTAAAAAGAGAAACACAGCACTGCAGAGAACAGGAGCTGAGTAAAAGGTTGAAAATGGGACACACACTGACAATATAGAAATAAGGAACAATAAATAAATAACAAGCTAAATTCTAAATGGGCAAAGGAGAATGCCTGAACAGAGCATAAAAGTTAGCAGAGGCTTACAATGACGGTGCTCTCACCAAGCAGGAACCTCCAAATGGAAGGTCGCAGCTCATGTACTAACAGAGGTAAGCTTCTCAAAGCCCAGCAGAGGGGGAATGGCCAAGTGCTGACAGCCATTTGTAGCTTTGCTTTCCTGACTATTTTCTAGCTTCTCTTAGCTTTTCTGAATATTCAGGCTCATCTTCCTTTTTCTATGATGTTTTGTATTTTATGAAGTCTACCATTCTTTTCTTTACTGTTATAGCCACTACTTTTTTTTGGAACCATAGTGGCTGCCTTTTCTTTTTACATTTACTTACTTTCCGAATAAAAAGGTTGGTTGCCCTTAAAATATCTTTTTTGCCTGTTGCTTTTCTACATCCCCCAGCTGATCCGATGGAATAATGGAACATGGTGGTCTAGAGCAGGGGTCTCCAATTCCGGTCCTGGAGAGCCTCAAGCCAGTCAGGTTTTCAGGATGTCCCTAATGAATATGCATGAGATATATTTGCATGTACCACCCCATTGTATTCAAATTTATCTCATGCATATTCATTAGGGGCATCCTGAAAACCTGACTGGTTTGAGGCCCTCCAGGACTGGAGTTGGAGATCCCTGGTCTAGACAATGTACAGTTGATGCTTTTTTTTTTTTTAAATTTTATTTTTATTTATTTATTTATTTATATTTCTTATATACCGCACTATTTGCAATCAGCGCGGTTCACATGGAACAGAAAGTAAGTAATTTTTTTTTAAGTAAGTTCATAATATGATGATTTTTTTTCAGCCTTTTATTTATTTTAGAGTTGTCAAGACTTCTTAAAAGGAAGAGATCTTTCTAAAATTTAATGCCTTTTTTTATAGAAAAACTCAGCAAAAATGTTGGGGGGAGGGGGGACAATTTGCTTTTCCTTTATTTGCATGAAATCTCTAGTAACTTTTCAGCTGTGTGTTTTATTTGGGCTTCAGCCACAGCTACCTCTTCACAAAATTGCCCTGAAATGAAAATTTATAAAAATACGAAGCAAAATCTAATTCATTAAAGCAAAATATAATATTTTTTAGCCTGCACATCCCTATTGGTTAGTGCCTCCCAGTTTCTGCACAACTCAGGATCACAATTGGGTGCAACATCTACCAGGCACCACTTCTGTGTTTACTATGGATTGGTAGAGAGCTGTATCCTGCAGGGGAACTGTCCATCTCCAGGAAAAAGCAGGAATGAGTCTTCACATGTGGGTACGTCGGTACCGACGGAGTCTGCGCGGGAACGCTTCCCAGCGTCCAATCAAAGAGCTTTTGGAAGCATCCCACCACACCTGCGTGCTGCCTTCCCGCCTTTCCCAACTGCCTCTCCTCAGTTTTCGTTTTTCCGCGGAGCCGGCAGGACGTCGTCCTGTCACCGCAGAAAATTCTTATTTTTTATCCTTAGTTTTCTTGTGGTCGCGGCTGTCTTCCCGACGCCACCGGTACCGCCGGTGTTTTCTTTTCTTTTCTTGTAAAATCTTCCTTTTCAACGGAATATTTTTTCTTCATAGTGTCCCACGGTGTCTTAGGCCTTTTAGGCCTCTTCTTTTTCCTTCATGGAACCGCCAGACACTTTCTCCAAGAAATGTTCAGACTGTGGCGGTACAGCTTTATTTTTAGACCCTTGAAGTCGGTGTCTAACCTGCTTGGGTCCTGACAACAGTTTGGTGAGAAGACGTTTTCAGCATCGAGATTCCCTCGATGCACGGTTGCCCTCCAACTTCGGGACACCATCCCCTTCTTCTTCCACACCGGATCAGGTAACCCACAAACAGTCTGTTAATACTAGCCAGTCCTCGAGTGGTAGGTCTCATGCACAGCATGTAGACTGCTCCGGCCTTGCCCTTGACGGCCCCCTGGCTTCAAAAGCCCTGCGGGAGTCTTCAGTCTCCAAAGCATATAAGGGGTTTCGGGTTGTTCCTGGGGTTCACCCCCCACAGAACATACCTAAGCCGTGTACGGTGGTGGCATCCGCTTCGAGCGGTACCGATACCCCGGCATCGGCACTGGTGTTGGATGAAACACTCCTCACCAGGGATCGTCATCTGGCCTCTTCAGTGCCTTCGGGACCGCTGGATACTTCCCAGATTGACTTTCCATTATCGGTACCAACACCGATACTACCACCGACGTCGGTACCCTCCAGATGTGCATCGACAGCCTCGCTTCCTTCGATGCCAAGTCTGGAATCGATCTCCAGTCTGGAGGACTGGGTACCGACTCGCCTTGGTACCGTCTCGCGGCGGTACCGAAGGCTCGGTTCTGATAGCTCGGATCCGCAATTCTCGGTTCCCCCGAGGCCGATTGAGTTGCCACTGGTTGACCTTCATTCACCGGTATCGGACACGGTACCGAAGTCGGTACCGATGTCTTCATTACCCTTATGGTCGGTGTCTTCCATGCTTCGCTTCTCAAGCTCTTTGCCCTCGATGTCGAGCTTGGAATCGATTTCTAGTCTGGAAGACTGGGTACCCATAGGTTTTGGTACTGACACCGATCGATACCGGTGGCTCGGTACCGAGGATAGCAGCCGGAGGTTTTCGGTTCCCTCGGTACCGATTGAACTGTCACCGATGACTACTCCGATGTCTTTGTCGGGCTCGACTCCGACATCGATACCGGTATTAGCTTCGGTACCGGTATCCACAGTAGCATCGTGGCCAACTCCTGCCATGCTTTTTTCAACAGGATCGCTCCATTCTATACCAAGCTTGGAGTCTATACCTGGCATGGACAATGTGGTAAGGACAGTTGCTGCTCCTGACAGCCAGTACCAGCAACCATCCGTTAAGCATTCCACACTGCACTCTGCAGGATCTTCTATTCCTATATATTTGGATAACTCTGTCGATGCTCAGGCTAGTTCTTTAGATCTAACCTGTCCAAGGGAGATTCCTGTTTGGGATCCCTCTTTTCAGAGTTTCCTCCTGGATATAGCAAGATCCCTTGCCATTCCTATTCCAGGACATGATCCTGCACAAGGCTCTGTTTCTACCAAAGCAAAGGACAACACAATGCTTCCTTTGCATCATTCCTTGCAGGATCTCCTTCTAGGAATGTGGGAAACACCTTTGAGGGTACCCCCACCTCCCAGGGCAACTGATCTCTTATATCAGGTGCCCCCCTCTCCAGGATTTCAAAAGACTCAACTTCCTCATCATTCCATAGTAGTGGAATTAGCAATGAGGCGGGTAAAGAGTAAGAAAAAGCACTCTTTTTATCCGCCAGGTCGTGAGTCTAGGACACTAGATGCCTTTGGACGTCAAACCTTCCAGACATCTATGCTTTCTGCAAGAATTCTCTCATATATTTTTTATATGAGTCTTTCTCTTGAGGAGGTCACCAAGCAATTACATATTTTGAGTCCTTTCCTTCCAGATTCCAGGAGTACAGACTATTCCTCACTGCTTAAGCATATCCAGAATATCTCTTGGTTTCTTTCTCGTGCTTCCCTAGACTCTTTTGAGTCTGTTAGCAGGACTTCTGCTATAGTTATAGGGGCACGACATAGAGCCTGGCTCCAAGCTTCAAACTTGGACAAATGGGCACAACAACTGCTGGGACATACTCTTTGCACTGGAGAAAATCTTTTCAACAAGGAGTCTTTACGTCAGGTTACTCAGTTGTCTACTGATTCACCTGTTCCTAATGGTTGTTCTACACCACCTTCTGTCCCAGTAGGTAGAAAATGTCCTACCAGACTTTCTTCCCACAGGAGAAGAAGGTTTTATTCATCATTTGCCCATCATACAGATGTTCCCCAACAGGGGAGGCATCGTCCTGGTCTAAAGAATCCAACCTCTCACCAGGCTCAGCAAACCCAGCACCTGCAGGGTTTCTGATCAATCATCATCAGATGCTTGTGACTCTTGGGGTTAGAATCTATACTTGCTTCTTCTCAATAGAAGCAATTCACTGCTTCATTCTAACCCCTACACATGGATCTCTTTCCAAAGCACATCCATTTTTTCTATATTTCTATGAGCTGTCAGGATATTCATGCCTATAGGTCACAGGTTTCTCCTCTTTTCCTGCTAGGGAAAGAGGTCTGACCACTATCAAATGATAGTTCCTGTGCCAGCATGTATTTTTTCATTCCTATAGACTTACTATTTGGTAAGTCTTCTTCAACTCCATTCTCTTTTCCCTCTTACCACTGTAAGAGCGGAATTACTTACTGGGGGGCCTTTTCCTTCAGCCCCTCTAATTTTTGTCACTTTCCAGTGCGGAGTTTTCCTCTGAGTTACCTCTCCTGTTTCAATCTTACTTTGAGGCAGCTTATCAGACATGTCCAGAGCTTTCTACTCCTGTTCTGTCTGTTCTTTCTGTTTCTGCACAGTAAGATTCTTTCTGCTATCTTGCTAGCAGCTGCCTATGCAGGAGCCTTAATGTTGGTCCACTGGTTCTTGTTCACAAACAACCAGATTTGTCCTCCACTAACATTCTGTCTAGTCTTAGTAGTGGCTCCAAGTCAGTGCTTTCATCTATCTTGGAGATTATCTCACTACAAGCTTTCTGGATTGGTCTTCTATTTCTGCCATCTCCATTCCCCTGGGTTTGGCAGCATAGTTGGCAGAGTTACTGGCTCTCTAGCAGCCAGTTCTATCTCCTCATTCTCCTGCATCATGCTCTCTGCAATTCTACAGAGAAGCATTCCACTTGGGCCCTTGCTAGAGAGCATGGGGTTTTTTTCTCCAGCAGCTATCCTAGATGGTTGGAAAAGGCTTTTCAGTCATGTCTCCCATGACTAGAAGGTTCTCCCTTCTTTTACTATCTCCTTTTGATATAAAGGACATAGGCCTTCTCTTACGTAAAGGCTTAAGGAGTTGCCAATTTCCTGCTTTGGTCCATAGCATTCCCAATTGGGGATATGCTCTTTCTCCTTGCAGCTCGTCCTCACGGTAAGAATGCATGTAACTTTTGCCCTTAAGCAGGTCCACATGGTATCTCATCCCTATGTGTCTTCTGTCTACTTACCATGCCAGAATCCTGGAAGACTCGGGACTTGCTGGCTGCAGATTGATATTATCCTCTGTTTTTCATCTAACCTTCCTGGTTATTTCACTAGCTAGCATCCTTGCAGATCATGACCAGGGGGAATAGATTCTCTATATATCTTCTCAAGTAGGTTCCACCTCCTTGTTATTAGATGAATCTTTCCTCTCCACATGTCCTATGTGAATACCCTGCTGTAGGCATATCTCTGTCTGTTAATGGCAGACACCCATATTTAGGCCTACATATTCATATTTATCTTTTGTGTGTATTTTATGCCCCTCCATATCTCACTATAGATATATTCTTATGTCTATCTATATATCTCTATGTATATATATATTTAGATATCTATATCTATCTATCTATCTATCTATCTATCTATATATGTATGTATCTGTTGAGATATTCCATTATAGATAGATATGTCTCCACATACTTCTTTATCTGACTGTCTATACTCATATAGCTATATGTTTCTAACAGAGGGGCTTTACCCATACCTATGCTATCCAGCAGGTTTGGGGTTCTACGCACACAGCCACTCCTGTGGTAGTCAACAATTTTTATACTATAACCTAAGGGTTTAGGTACCTCTGAAGCTCTCTGTGCCCAATATCTCTCCTAGCTTACCCCAGTTAGGAGAGACATTGTGGATCTTCAGTTAATCACAGGCTTTAACGCCTCAGGCATTTGTCCTCTCTTTTTGGGATACAAGGGGTTCCCATACCCTTTCTCCTCACAAGGACTCTGCCTGCTTGTCCAAATCGGTTAGCCTTTCTCTTTTTGCTCCTAAGAGTGAGCCACTCTTCCGCCAAAAGAGTTAGGTTTTTGTCATACAGCTTTCCGCTGAAGACCCACCATTTTTGTACTACCCCAGTTTTTCCTACTGGGGTTACCTGTTACCTTTCAGAATTCTGACCTCCACTGTTTTCCTACAGATTTATTACCTCCACTTTACAGTGAGGTCCTCTTCACAGTTCCTCTACTGGGTTTCCCAGTAGATCCATGAACCTCCATACTTCTGTGAATTCCTGTCAGGGGAGGTCCATATTGCAATATTCTTTGCAATATCATTAATGACAATCAACATCCACACATGTACTCCTTCTCTGCAGTCCTATGCTAGGTTAGCTATTCCACAGCATCTTTCTTTCTTCAACTCCTGCCCTCCATCCTCAGGATGCCTGGTGTTCTGGGAGATAGCATGTTCCAACCTATGACATGCTGGGACTCCAGGCATCTTAGCTTGGGAGTCCCCATATGTGATGACTCATTCCTGCTTGTTCCTAGAGATAGCACAGTTACTTACCTGTAACAGGTGATCTCTGGGAACAGCAGGAATAAGTCTTCACAACCCACCCACCTCCCCAGGAGTTGTATTTCTATCTATCTTTCCTTTCCTCTCACTCTCTCTTTGTCTCAGCTTTAAAACTTAACTGAGGAGAGGCAGTTGGGAAAGGCGGGAAGGCAGCACGCAGGCGTGGTGGGATGCTTCCAAAAGCTCTTTGATTGGATGCTGGGAAGCGTTCCCGCGCAGACTCCGTCGGTACCGACGTACCCACATGTGAAGACTTATTCCTGCTGTTCCCAGAGATCACCTGTTACAGGTAAGTAACTGTGCTTTATCCAAGGGTTTCCTTGGCCTGCAGCAGGACAGAAATAAGGGCAGGAAGGATTATGATTGTGTGGGGTGTAGGGGGAGGAGAATTGGAAATAAAAATCATTGTGCTGGGGATGGGAGGAGGGGCAGTATTGATTCATCTGAGATAATGAACGAAGCATTGCAAATTTTGGTGATCTGTTTAGCAAATATTTTAAAAACATTAATGTTCCAAATGTTTATCTACATGCCAGCTTGCTTTTTACACACAAATGAAGCATTGTGTGTCCGGAAGTAATTTCACTCCTTATTTCTTGTCATCTGAGATTTCTTTGGGCCTAAAATGTTTCATAGGCTTTAGGCCCTGTGCCCATTGGGTCCAATGGATAATACAGCCCTAGTTCCATATGCTTTCTTAAATGAAACACAGATGCTTGCACACACATATCCTCCTCCCCTTAAGAAGCTACGAATGTCATTGGTCAAATAGACATGCTCACTCTTTGTGTTGATGTCTGGCAGTGTACCAAGACAGCAGATAGGAGAGATGTTCTTCCTATTCAAATACATTATATGTTATGCCAAACAAATGTAAATAAAGGTGAAATAACACCATTGAATATAATGTAATTGGCATTATGAAACTAACAGATGTGCAGACCAAAGTTGATATAAATAACACAAAATAAATTTAAAATACAGCTGTGTGTAAGTCAAATCTAAATTACCAATAAAAATCTAATACATTTCAGTGAGATGCCAATATCGGGGGTATATTATAAACAAATACCAGATTAGTAAAAAAACAAATAAGGCACAATTATAAATCATTTCAACACAATGAATAAACTGTATTGGGCTATGAGTTGATTTGCCACTTATTCAACAATTATTGCAAGAAAAACTAGTGTGGTGGCTAGTTTCAGCTAGCTGTAACGAGGGGCAAACTTTTTTTATGACGTAACTACTGCATTATTTGAGAAGCGAAACCCTGAATTCATTCTGTCTTTGGGACAGGTACATTTAGCTATCAGATGAAGGGATAATTTATTTCTTTGGGATCAGTTCCTTTCTGGGTGAATCTTTTCTATTATATACTGTATGTGGTCCTTTTTCATTATCCATGCTCTTGACCAGGGCCGGCCCAACCATCAAGTAAACTAGACGGGCGCCTAGGGTGATGGCTTCTGGGGGTGGCAAAAAGCAAGGCATTCAAAGCTAAATAATAGATTCTGACAATCTTGGGGGAGGGGGGAATAAGGCTTAAGGTGTGCCTAGGGCACCAACGCCTTAAACCAACTCTTGGACTGGTCCTGCTCTTGACTTTTTTCTAGTGGTTCATATTACGGTTCATTCATTTATCTATTGTAACTTGTAGAGGCAAAACTTTAAACAATGAAAACTATTTAAAAATATATTCAGGCAATGCACCAAGACTTATTTACAGGTTTCAGAATTAGGAGAGCGCTTTCTTTCCACTCTGCCTTTTATGAACTGGTGTTTACTAGTATGCAGCACTTCTGAATTATAGCCAGAGATTGGACTGGAAATCTGAGGCACCTTGGAAAGCTTTAATTTGACAAAATGTGTAATCCCTGCAGTACAACTCGAGCTTTTCTGACTACCTCATTTATATTGCGTGCAAGTTCCCTTATACTTATTTAAATGCCAAGCACACATTTTTGCCATCATATTTAATGAAAGCTATACATATTTTGTTTTCTGCATTACTGCACCTTGTTAAGCATATATCCTCAAGCCATATGTGGAGAAGCTCTAATATGTGTTAAAAATAGCAATATATTAATATTTGATTTTAAAAAAGAGGCATTATTAGAATAGGAGGTTGTGTTCAGAAAAAAATGAATCTCATTTGCTTATCTTTTTTTGATATGAGCGTACAGTATACTTATTAGCATTTATGAAATTTGTCTTTAATTGAAAAATGTTCATTTGTAGCAATATTTTTCATCAACAATGTATCTTTCTCTGACTTGCTCTAATATCCTGTTAATAGCCAGTTTTCTATGCTGCTGTTGTGTTTTTGTATCGCTTTCCTTTCTTTGTTAACCTTACATTAGATCTGAGTTTTCCTGATCTGAACAGAAGGTGATTTAACTGTAGCTTCTTGCTCAATATTTGCATTCTTATAACATCTTTGATACATATTCTGTGACTAATTATGTAGACTAACTTGTGCCATTGCTAACTAAAGAGCACCATGATCTCGTTAAATAGCATGCATAAAAATCTCTGGTTAATAATTGTACTACGCCAGTAGGGACCCACATAGCTATCTATTGGTATTCCCATATGGATCATAGGAGACTATTGTGTCCCACATCAAGATGAGAATAAGGTGTAATTAGGCTTTACCTGCTAATTGTCTTTCCTTGAATCCAGTCCAGTCCAGTCCAGACGCGTGGGTTGTGTTCCCCAACCAGCAGATGGAGACTGGGCATGACCAGCTTTGCTGATGTCACCTACTACTATGGCACTGTGTATCGGGAGCCTGGCCAGTATTGGAGTGTCAAAGCAGAATTCAAGCCAGCCGAGACCTACTGGTCCTAACCACAAGGCAAACGGCAAGGAATGTAGACCCCGTCACCCCATGGGCCACGTCTGCGGGACTCTCAGGCATTACAGTGAAAGCCCCTAATACCAAAGGACTCCCGGGATAATATGGAGGCAATAAAAGGGGCAACAGATACTTATGTAAGGAAAGTAAATAAAAACAAAAGGAAAAGGAAGCCTATTTGATTCTCCAAAGAAGCGGCTGAACAAATAAAGGCAAAAAAGACAGCTTTCACAAAATTCTGAAGTTCACAAACAGAGGAACACAGAAAAGAATACAGGATCAAACTAAGAGACAAAATCAGTGGTGGAATTTCAGGACTCAAAAGTGCCGGGAATGGATTTGTGGAAAGTGACATTGAAAAAGCGAAAATGCTAAACAAATACTTCTGTTTTGTTTTTACTAAAGAAAATCCTGGAAAAGGACCACCTGTGATTTTATTTTTATTTTATTTATTTAAATGGATTTGTAACCTGCCTTATCCTTAAATCAAGGTGGCTTTCACATCAAATGATTTAGATTTGTGGTAGGGTGGGGGTGTTGGCATGCAGTGGTTGAGTAGAAGTGTTTGTGAGGGGGAGACCTGTAGAGTTTAATCAGTACATGCAATATATACAGCGTGTGCTATTTACAATGTACTATACACAGTTGTGGGGAGGGGGTTGGAGAGAAAAATTGACAAATATACAAATGGGAATGGAGTAGATACCACACCATTCACAGAAGATGTGTTAGAACAGCTTGCATTGAAAAACTGAAAATGGACAAGGCCATGGGACCAGATTGGATACATCCCAGGATACTGAAAGAGCTCAGAGAGGTTCTTGCAGGGCCTTTAAAGGATGTATTTTTTTAAATAGATCCTTGGAGACAAGAGCAGTTCCACAGGATTGGAGAATGGATGATGTGGTGACCTCTTCACAAAAATGGTACCATAGGGAATAGGGAAGAGGTGACAAATTACAGGCCAGTAAGCCTTACCTCAGTGGCGGGAAAAGTAAAGGAGGTGCTCCTAAAAGAGCAAATAATGGACTTTCTCAAAATCAACAGGTTGCATGATCCGAGGCGACATAGTTTTACCAAAGGATGATCTTGCCAAACAAATCTAATTTAGTTTTTTGACTGGGTGACCAGAGAACAAGATCGAGGGCATGCAGTGGATGTGATCTACCTAGATTTCAGCAAAGCCTTTGATACTGTTCCTCATAGGAGGCCTATCAATAAACTCAACAGCTTGGAGATGGATCCCAAGGTGCTCAACTGGATCAGAAATTGGTTGACTGACAGATGACAGAATATAATGGTAGACTGAACTCACTCGGATGAAAGGAAGCTGATTAGTGGTGTTCCCCAGGATTCGGTCCTGGGACCAGTACTATTTAGTGATATTGGGACCAGTACTGTTCAGTGATATTGCTGAAGGGACTGAATGGAAAAGTCTGTCTTTTTGCAGATGACACAAAAATTTGCAAGAGTGGACTCCCCTGAAGGTACGTATGATCTAGATTGGCCACTGTTGGTAACAGGATACTGGGCTTGATGGACCTTGGTCTGACCCAGTATGGCATATCTTATGATGTTATGAGTGGATAACATGAGGAAAGATCTACAAAAGCTGGAAGAATGGTCTAATGCTTGGCAGTTAAGATTTAATGTGAAGAAGTGCAGTGTCATGCACCTGGGAAGCAGAAATCCAAGGGAATTGTATGCAGTAGAGGGTGAGAAATTGGTGTGCACGGACCAGGAGAAGGACCTTGGAGTGATTTTCTGATGATCTCAAGGTGGCAGAACAGTGTGACAAGGCGGTTGCAAAAGCCAGAAGGATTCTGGATTGCATACAGAGAGGAATTACCAGCAGAAAGGAAGAAGTACTAATGCTATTGTACAAGTCGCTGGTGAGGCCTCACTTGGAATATTGTTTTCAGTTTTGGAGACTGGAAATGGTTCAGAGGAGGGCAACCAAAATGATTTGGAGCTTGCATCATAAGACTTATGAGAAGAGATTTGAAGACCTAAATATGTGCACTCTGGAGGAGAGGAGGGGCAGGGGAGATATGATTCAGTCCTTTAAATACTTGAAGAGTATTATTAATGAACAAACAAACCTCTTCCAAAGATGGGGAAGCAGTAAAACTAGAGGGCATAACATAAAGCTGCAAGGGGGTAAACTGAAAGGCAATGTCAGGAAATACTGTTTCACTGAAAGGGTGGTAGATGCTTAGAATTTATTTATTTATTTATTTAACAAGCACTTATATACCGCAGCTTCCAGAGATCAGTTGCGGTTCACAAATAACAGTCAACAAAGCATGGTTTGTTTTACATATAACGTCATATAACAATAAACAATATAAAGAAAACCGAACATGTTGAACAGATTAGCACAGAACAGTGCAACATTATATACATTATATACATTATTTACATGTACGTATTAATTGGGTTTGTTCGTAATGAGTAGTTCAGGTGAAGATGGGGGTTATCTTTTTCTATTATAGTAAGCTATTAGACAAGAACTGCTTAGCCTTTATCTAATTCTTTTGATGGCTGGTCTAAACTATTGTAGTGAATTGTAAAAAGGTGGGTTTTCAATTTTTTGCGGAATTCATTAATCTCTGTTAACATTCTTAGTTCAATGCCCTCCTGTTGGAAGTGGTGGGGGCAAATACAGTGACAGAATTCAAAATGGCATGGGACAGGTTCAGTGGATCCCTTTATAGCAACAGGTTAAAATCGAAATAAACATAACTATCTCTTATATCTCAGAAAATAGGGGTGACCTACACGGAGTGGTGGGTACACCCATAAACAAAGGCATAGAGAGGGGTGACCTGCACGGAATGGCAGGTGCACCTACTCTTACCGCCTTGCTGAGCAGAGTAAATGGACCATACTGGTCTTTATCTGCCATCATATACTATGTTGCTATATATGCTAAGGAGAGACAGTTCATACTTCTGAAGTTTCCACAACTTTCTTTACCATTAGATGTATCTTTTCTTCTCCTCCTATCCCTCTTTCTTTCTGATGGTGCTACATTTTCTTTTTTGTTTTCTTTTTTTTCGACTTTCTTCTTCATGATCTCAAGAATACCGAGTTCCAACACACGCGCACCAGAAGACCAAACAGACATACAGACCAACCGGATGAATGCTAATACGGGAGGATCCTGAACTGGACTGGAGGGATTCAAGAAAAAGCAATTAGCAGGTAAGGTCTAATTACATTTTCCAAATCATCCCTCCAGTACAGACACATGGGATGTATCATAGCAGTGCCCCTTACCAGGAGGGGTCCCGCAAGTCTGGCCTGCAGTACTCTTGCCCCCAAAATGTGCCTCCTCCTGGGCCGGAACATCGAGGTAATAATGCATGACAAAGGTATGCAAGGATGCCTATGTGGCTGCTCTACAGATCTCTCCTCCAGGTTCGCCTCCGTTCAGGATGCCGCCTGCGCATGGGTGGAATGCCCCCCTGTAGCTTCGAAGGGACAAGCCGTCACTTCAGGAGATAAGCCAATACAAGAGCCTCTCTCAGCCATCGTGTGATGGATGCCTTGGAGGCTATGCCCCTCTCCCCCAGCTGCACCCCTCCGAACAAAACAAAAAGATGGTCAGACTGCCGGAATGCCTCTGTCCGACACAGACAGAGCCGGAGAACCCACTGAGCATCCAGCAACCATAAACACCTGTCCTCTCCCAAAGCCCCTCCCACCTGCAACATGGGCAGGGAAATGTGCTGGTTCACATGAAGGGAGGACACGACCTTCAGCAAGAAGGAAGGCACACTATCTGTAGATCCACTTTCTCATGACGGAAAAACAGAAATGGTTCTTGGCACGACAAGGACTGGAGCTCCAAGATGCATCTTGTGGAGCAGATCATCACAAGGAACACCATCTTCAAGGTGAGGTCCTTCAAGGAAGCCTCCCGTAAAGGCACAAACAGTGCTTCCATTAGTGCCGACAGAACAAGGTTCAGGTCCCAAGGTGGAACTACCAACAGCCTCTAAGACTGAACTTGCTTAGCTGCTCTGAGAAAACGTGCAACATTCATATGGCCCACCCGAGATGTACCCCTAATTTTGCTATGATACCAGGCAGTGCTATCACCTGGACTCGCAGTGTGAGTGCCAACCCCTTCTCCAACCTGGCTGCAGAAAGGACCAATACATGTGGTACAGAAGACGAGAGAACCGTGATGTCTTTAGCAGCACATTAGTCCTCAAAAATTCTACAGACTCTGACGTAAAACAGAGAGGTTGTCTGCTTTTGGGCTTTGAGCAGCATCGCCACCACTGCAGGGTAATACCCCTGCCTGCTCAATCTCGCCCTCTCAAGAGCCAGGCCATAAGTGAGAACCGAGCCACTTGGGACATGCGCACTGGTCCCTGGACCAGCAGTGCATCCTGTACTGGGAACCGCCACAGGGCCCCTACTTTCAGCCATATGAGATCTGCGTACCAAGGCCTCCTTGGCCAGTCCAGGGCAATCAGTATCACTGGCCCTGGTGCCATCCAATCCTCTAATGTACTCATCCGATCAACGGCCAGGGTGGAAGACTTATGGAAGGCTGTTCTCAGACCACTGCTGCACCAGAGCATCAAGGCCCTCCAATTTCTGAAGAAATGGCTTGACTTGGAATTGGCCGTCGAGGCCGTCAAATCCATAATCGACCGGCCCCAGTACCAGACTGACATCTGCAACACTGAGTCCGCTAAGGCCCACTCCGCTGGTGGGACCTGTGTTTCCTGCCTCCCTGCCTACCTCTGTGCACGCCCACCCCCTTTTTTATTTTCTTAAGAACGCTTAAGTTTGTACATATGCAACAAAACCTGGATAGATTGACAAACAGATGGATGGACTCTTTATAACAGGTTCTATCTCTTGAGAAAAATGCACCTGATAAATCCATTTATCTGTACCGACAAAACAGGAGAAAGATAAACATAGGTAGGTGATACTTCCTTTCTTCTCCCTCCGGGGTCTTCCTTTTTTCAGCTGCCGGGAATCTTTCTCCTCTTTCTTCCTCAAAGTTTTATAATCAGGGACGTGCATTTCCAACTTCCTTCCTTACAGTCCTATCACGATGTTCCTTGAACCAAAGGGAGCTTCAAATAGGCACCCTTCGCAACATCGTCTCGGTTGTGGCTCTGAGCTTCCAGGGTCATTAGGAACACAATGCCAATGGATTTCTTCTTGCTACCATACAGTCCCTGCTATAAGACTCTGGCTGAGCAGTCTAGTCACTTCAATTTGCACTGTTCCCACCACAGCAGGTTCTCAGATGTGGAACTCTTCACTTTTCGAGGAATGACTTCTCTCCAGGCTCATAGATAAAATAATCCATTTTGCATCATGTTCTGTGGTGGTGCTTATCGTCCAAAGAGCAAAGAACTTTAGAGATCCTTTTGACTTTTTCTATATGGAAAGGAGATGACAGGAACCTCTCTACTTTTCCCTTTGACCAGGGAATAGACCTAAATCCCAGTGCAAACCTCTCAGCAGCCCCTATGCACCATCTTGAGCTCTTGGCAAAAAAGAAGGGGAAAGGCAATTTCTCCTGAAATAAGACTTTATATGCCTTTGCCTGGCATTACATTTCCATAAATCGTCCTCTGCCTATTTCCGAAATGGGGAATCCATTTACTTGCAGTTTCCACAATATACATTATATAGCTACCAGGGCTAATGATACACCAGCAGCCTGTAGTTAGAGTTCATTCACTAGAGCATTTTAATGACAGCTCTCTTCAATAATATAAAAATCATAGCACATGAATAACATATATGCAGATAGTCCCTTAAAAATAAAAATTCTTCCAATACAACTTATGGCTATTTTATAAGCAATTTGGTGTACTGCATAGTTTTGAAGCTACTATCCCTAGCATGTGCATTTATACAGCTACTTAAAGAGGTACTCATCCAAATACTATTCCCTGTATATTTTCCCAAGCTTTTGTAAATTGAGCAGTGTTCAGGTGATTAAATTGAAGCAGTTTAAGGCATAGTTGAGAAGTTAATTTTTATTTGTTCTGGTACCAAATCCTCAAATCCTGCCCTTTATTGACCAGCTTAGTAAAGATGATTGAAAGGAATAATTCCTGCGCTTGAGGATAATTCTGTCAATGTATATTTCTATATAACTTTGCCTACTTCCGATTTTTCTATCAGGCATTTGATTCATTCTCCAGATATCAGCTATTGCTTAGCTATTAAAAGATTTGTTGTCAACTTCTTCAGGATTCCTAAGGTTTTTCTACAAGGGGGAAAGAGGGTGAGACATTGAGTTTAAGAACAGTCATGTAGGTTCCTGTCAGAGTTAAACACAAAACAGTAACTGGGTAAAGAAAGTATCCTGCTTTTTCATACTGCTAAAGTATCTTGTTAACATGGGCAATGGCATGAGCTGTCCATTACTGATCATGTATAGATCTAAGTTGTAAGGTGTGTAACCTGAATTCTGGTAATGCAAATCCACATTTCAGATTTTCACTGTATAGCCCACAGAGAGAGACACGACGGAACTTACTAAAGATAGATAACCTCTCAAAGAAAAAGTTTACTCATGTGCATTGTTAATCTTTGTGGCAGCTATCCAGTAATGGATAATCCATTAGGCATGCAACTGGGCGATTCACTCCCTCATAGGTTGACTGTTTTACAGATGCAGTATTATTGAAAGCAAAAAAAAGAGTAACTAGTGCCGTTCATTTGGTCCATACACTACTCGTCTGTTAGATATTTGGTATCTGTTCACTAAAGCCTAGCACCTGCTGGTGGATGCTTAGTACAGATTTGTTTATAAAATCGCATTCATGATGTATATATAAAGGATTTTTGGTGCACATATATTCCAGTGTATATATATACAAAGCCTCTTATAAAATAACCTCATGTAAAAGTATGTGCAGTACAATTAGGTGTGTTCTTGTATGTGACTTTATAGTGTCCAGGGGAGGAGTTTGCTAAGCATGGCCAGAGCTATGATTTACACATGTATTTTATAAATTTTGCATGTATGTCTGCACTTTATGCTAATATTTAAGTTTGCTCCCAAGCAAGCGTAAATGTCTGTAGTTTCAATCTAGCCACTATTTCTGCTTATGTGACGTTATAAAATGGGCACCTATTTGGCCTTCATGCATAGGAGACCTGGTGTAAAATTGCCCTCTATAAGTTGTCACGCTACTCACACACCTCTCACTTGGAGGACAGGCCCCCCAAAAGTTGTGATGTCTTAGGGGCGCCACCACTGCAGCTATCATGTACAGTCAAGAGATATAAAAGGATTGGCTATTGGCTAGTTTGTTTTTGCTAATAAGATGGGATAATCAAGATGATGTAGAAACTTTATTTTAAAACTCTTTGTATGAAAACTCCCATGAAATATTACTTAAAAAGGTCAATTAAAGTGAGATTGATGTTTGATTACATCGTGCAAGTGTTCTGAGCTTTCTAAAGGTATGTGCTGTAATTTGTAGAGGTTTGTTTTATATCTTGAAATGATAATTCACCTTGCTTATAAGTCACAGTTATGGAGAGAGAGAAAACTTGACAAATTAGGACATCATTAACAAACTTTCTTTGTAGCACTCATAACTAAGTTATTGGGTACCAAATTATCAGAGATGACAAGTCCCCTATAGAAGACATATATTCTAACCATTTCTCTTAGACCCCTAAAAATGTATTAACCACCAGTAAACCAAAGTGTTCTGGCATAGGGCTGAGCACTTGTAATGCAACTGCTTCAGTTTGAGTTGCAAAAGGGCACTCATGGGTCATCATTACACCTGGGAGCCATATGTAAGCTACAGTGAGAATTTTAGTGTCTAGTTTAAGCACTTAATGCAGAGTCCATGACAGGTTATTACTTGTGTATTACAGTAAGTTCCAGTAAAGGTTCAAATTTATGATATTCAGAACAGGGTGATTGATACAGGCACATGCTTTTGCACATTCTGTAATAAAAAAAAAAGTTCTAGCAATATGCTGTTATCACATTTACTGTCATCATCCATGATAAATTGACCATAAAGGGCTTGATGTGTCTAAGACATTTCTTGTTTTCTGATGTGGAACAGTCCCTATTTGAGAACAATAGCCTCAAAGTCAATACCTAGTGATAAGCATTCTGCACATTTGAATGATACTACTTTGTAAAAGGTCCAGGAAAATTCTTATTTCAATTACATATAAGTCTATAAACATTTCTCCTTGAATTTTTTAAATAAATGTGTGCATCTTACAATATCAGTGGACACTTACCATTGTGAACTATGATGCATCTTGATTACATTATGTGCATAGTGTTCTTAATTGAACTCTCAATTTTTGTGTCACCTTCAAGGTCCAGAATGGTGTTAAACAAATCCTCCTCCATTTTATCTCTTTGGCCCAATAGTTCGCTCCTAATACTTTGGGTTTCCATCTTAGAGATAGATTTACTAAGATGAGCTACTGTATTAACACTTAGTAACTTGGTCTTATTGCATAAAATGGGACATGCGGTAAAATAATACATATTAGCAGTAGCACACCTTAGTAACTAGCTCTCATTCAGAAATGGCCGCCTTTGGGCAAAATGTGCGATGAGGCTTTATTTGCAATGACTTGGGAATTTTCCCTGTTTGTAATTCACTTTGCTCAGCCGTTGCAGTGAGAACCCTTAGTCGGGCCACATACTGGTGCTCCCTCTTCAACCTAATGTTCCTGCACCCTAAATCCAACTAGTAGGTGCTGCTGTTGATTGATGGCTGATGCTCCTCCGCCCAGGACTTCTGAACACTACCTCTGCAGCATTCCTAACCCTGACCAGCCTGGAGCAGAATTTGAGCCTAGGAATTAAAACCGGATCTTCATATCTCTTGATCCAGCACTGCTACTGACCTGTGAAGTGAACTTGTGTAGTTGTAAGAGATCCGCAGAGTTTTCAAAGTGTCTAACTCTGAAATTTCTAATATTGTGTCACTGGTTTGGTCATTCTAGTGCTCCCTCAAGTCCTTTTTCTGTCTAGACAAAAGTACACTTTTTCGTTTGTTCGCAGATGTGAACCTCAGTTTGACTCATCTATTTTATGATACCCTTGATTCGTTTTTAAAGTCAGAAACTATAAAGTGCACTAGCTGTATTTTTTCGAGCACATCCAGGCAGTCTTAGTTGCAGGGCCCTTATTTTTGCCAAATGCTGATCTGTTGGTTTATACACTCTCTCAAGGCATTATCTAGGATTGCCCAGTTGGCTGTATAGTATTTTTTCCTAAAAAGACAAAGCTGTAAAATAGTCATTCAGAAGATCCTGCCAGGTAGAAAATCTTTATTGGAGTTCAAGATTAGAGAGATTTGAATTACATAGCTATGTTAGCCAGCACTTCATGTATGAGAATGTTTTGTAAGTTCTGTAAGAAGCAAAAGGAGTCCATCCCTTATCATCCTGCTAGATCAGTTCAGATGAGTGGGTTTGCCTCCTGCTGGCAAAGGAGCATGACTTGAGTGCACCAATCAGTGATGTTATCACTTGGTGTATCCTCTGGTGCAGCATTGAGAGATTCAAGGAAAGTAAATTATTAGGTATGAAAAACTTATCCTTCCAACATTCCGTTTTCACCTCTCTCTTCCTACTTGCCTAAAGAGAAGCGGCAGAGGAAAGGATAGAGGAAATTGTCAGAAAAATCTTTTTTTTTAGAATGCAAATGAAAATTTTGAAGGTAAAAGGCAATTAAAACTTATAATTCTGTAGTATTGCATTCTGTTGGGACCCGTAGATTCCACTACGGAAGCTCTCTGGGTCTTATTTTTATTTGCGTAATTTTTGTTCTTTATAATTTTTCAAGAGTTAAAGTTGAATAGAATTAATGTGGCTCACAAGGGAAATAGAAGCAATTGGTTTGCACTAAACAAGTTTGAATGCCTGTTAATGTGAATGACTGCCAGGCAATAAATGTCAAAGAACAGTAGATTACTTTCTTTACCTGAGGCATTTTCAAACCCTTTCCTGAGCTGAGCTGATGGCTTTTTTTGTTAAGTTTTTATTTTATTTTCCTCCTGAATAAGAGAAGCCGAATAATTGGAGTCTTGTAATTTTGGTCCATGACTGATGAAGATAAATCATAATGGCCTACTGAAATGCACATTGCCTATTCATACAGGACTATTAGAACAGGAATTCTCCTGAATTCATTATGCAGGTTTGTTTGCTCACTATTTTCACATTCTGAAAGAGAATCTTGGATTGTCAGCTGCCGTTCCCACTGCTGTGACTTAGTTTTGAACGCATTGTTTTTCCTTGCCCAAACAGCTTCATGCCGGGTGGCATTGCTGCTGCATTATCTCCAGGAACAAGCAGGAATAAGTCCTCACATATGGGTACGTCGGTACCGACGGAGCCCGTGCGGGAAAGCTCCCCAGCTTCTTAGAATAGAAGCTTTTGGGACCTCCCACTGCACATGCGCACTGCCTTCCCGCCTTCCTGAACAGCTCTCCTCAGTTTCTCTTTTTCCGCGGAGCCAGCAGGTCGTGTTCCTGTCACCGCTGAAGAAATTGTTATTTTATTTGTTTCTTTAGACCGCGTACCTGCCTTCCCCATACCGATACCGGTATCGCCGGTCTTTTCTTTCTTTAAAAAATTATAATTCTTTTTTCTTATTTTTTAGCTTTTTGGTCACTTCAGAGAGGCCTCTCGGCCTACTCAATTTTCTCCTCATGGAGAAGCCAGCCCCTGGATTTAAGAAGTGTACCAAATGTAATGCTGTTATTTCAGTCACAGACACCCATGAATGGTGTCTGAAATGTTTGGGGCCTGACCATTCCATACCGGACTGCCCATCTTGCTCCCACATGTCTAAACGTGGGCTGCAGAACCGGGCCAACAAATTCCATGTGCTGTTTGCTTCAGAGAATACAGCATCACAGTCATCCAGGTCTTCTTCTCCGGATGGATCTCAGGTAACCAAACCTTCTGTGGGCAAGTCCTCAAAGAGCAAATCTCCTTCAAAGCATCGAGAGGCTCTTAGCTTAGAACTTGAGGACCCTGCCCCAGCCAAACAACCCGGCGGGAAGTCCAACTTCCAAAAACGCCAATTCAGGGGTCTCAGGTTGATATCGATGCTACGGCCTCGACAGATCACCTGTTAGCCTGCTCTGGGGTACCGGGTCACTCCGGTACCGACATCCAGGCAGCTATGGCGTCCATGGGCGATACTGTACAGTCCATGCAGCAGGCCGTCATGGCTTTCATTAAAGCTGCAACGCCATCGGTTCCGCTTTCAGCGGTTCCGGGCCCGATACCGGTATCGTCCGCCATGCCGGTATCGAGGCCGTCCACCTCTAAACGCAAGTCGGTACCGTATGGGCTTTCGCTCCATACGGTTCCTACCCGATACGCCCGATATCGATACCGATCGGTACGCGTATCGTGCGTTAGAGGAAAGCACCGATTCCTCTGAGGATTTTCACTCCTCTGATGATTCTGCTGAGTTTTCACTCAACTTACCTGAGGAGCCCTCTTCTCCTAAAAGGAGAATGTCCCCTCCAGAGGATTTGTCCTTCCAGGACTTTGTTTTAGATATGGCTACAGCCCTTTCTATTACCACATCCTCTGAAAAGGAACCCAGATCCAAAAAACTGGATATTTTGGGATACTCAAAGGCCCCTAAGGAGGCAGTTACCCTGCCTATCCATGAAATCCTTCAAGAACAACTGATGGATTTCTGGGAAAATCCTTTGACTTTGTCTCCTTATTCCCGTAGGTTGGACACCATGTATAGGGTCCCTCCTTCTCCTGGTTTCCAAAGACTCAATTGCCCCACCACTCTATTGTGGTGAAGTCTGCAATGAAGAAGATTAGGAGTACCAAAAGGCACTCTTCCACCCCTCCAGGACGGGAATGTAAGACTTTGGACTCTTTTGGTAGGAAAATTTCCAGGCTAGTATGCTTATAGCCAGGATTAATTCCTACAGTCTCTATATGGGCATGTTCCTGGAGGAACTTGCCAAGGTGCGGCATTTTGCCCCCTTTATCCCTGAGGATAAAAGCAGGGATTCCTTTCCCTAGTGAAACAACTCTTAGAGGTTTCTAAGTTCTCTAATAGGGCAGCATATGATTCCTTTGAGGGAGCCAGTAGGGCTTCGGGCATTGCTATTGCAGCCCGACGTCTTGCTTGGCTCCAGGCCTCTGATCTGGAACCTTGGGTTCTAGATGGCTTACGGAATCTGCCCTGTACAGGTGAGAACTTATTTGGGGAAGAGTGGCAAATCAAAGCCACCCAGATGGATGCTGAAAATGCCACCTTGGAAAGACTTTCAAAGTCCACTTCAATTCCTACTACGAAAAAGTCTTTTAAAAGGCCTTACTATAAGAAGGCCAGAGTTGCTTCAAATACTGGCCAGCAGTCTTCTCAACCTCGATATACTGATAAGCGTCAGCAATCCAAACAAGCTCGAGCTAAGCCTGCAGCAGCGACTGTAGCTCAGCAGGCTCAACAACCACAGGGGATTTGACTTGCTCCTAGGGAACTTGCCACTTCTGGTTCTAACACAACCAGAACCTCTCACCATACCCGGAAGGTTGGTTCACTTTGCTCCCAGATGGGAACAAATCACAACAGAACAATGGACCCTCTCTATCATTCGAGAGGGTTACAAACTTCATTTCTCCAGCCTTCCTCCCCATCATATGGTGAGACCATTCAATTCTCCCCCATCTCTCCTAACCCTGTTGGGTCAAGAGGTTTCCTCTCTTCTTGCCCAAGGGGCCATAGAAGAGGTTCCTCTTCCTCAACAAGGGTCCGGTTTCTACTCCCCTTATTTTCTCATTCCAAAGAAGACAGGGGGATTCAGACCAATCCTAGATCTGAGAGAATTGAACAAATTTCTCTTCAAGGAGAAATTCAAAATGCTGTCTCGGCATTCTCCTTCCTTACCTCCAGGGTCAGGACTGGCTTTGTTCTCTAGACCTACAGGATGCGTATACACATATACTCATCCATCCATCCCACAGAAAGTATCTTCGCTTTCTGTTTCAGGGAAAACATTTCCAATACAGAGTACTCCCCTTCGGTCTAGCCTCTGCGCCAAGAGTAGTCACCACATGCCTGGCAGTCGTAGCCGCATTTCTAAGAGGCATGGGAATCTTTGTCTTCCCATATCTGGACGACTGGCTCATCCGATCTCCAACTCAGTCACAGGCCCAGATTTCCCAGGACCACACAAGGAGCCTTTTGCAGTATCTGGGACTGGTATAAAACCTTCCCAAGTCCCAACTCATCCCTACTCAATCTCTAGAATTCATAGGGGCCCAGTTGGACACCATCACTGCAAGGGCCTACCTTCCACATGTTCGAGGCCAGCGCCTCCTGAGTTTGGCCTCCCAAGCTCAGTCCAGCACTCACTTGACAGCCAGGGAAATGCTACGCCTACTGGGTCATATGGCCTCCACAGTGCATGTGGTGCCCTATGCTCGTCTTCATATGAGAGCAGCTCAATGGACCCTGGCCACTCAGTGGACTCAGGCGTCAGGAGCGCTCTCAGACCAAATACAAACCTCCGATCGTCTGTTTGGTCCCTCCACTGGTGGACTTCCACCAAGAATCTGTTGTTGGGGGCTCCATTTCAACCATTGCTACCCCAAGCAACCCTCACAACAGATGCCTCCCAAACAGGGTGGGGAGCCCATCTGCAAACTCTCTCCACTCAGGGCACTGGGTCTCTAACGGAGACCTCCCTTCATATCAATCTTCTGGAACTGCGAGCAATTTACCTTGCCCTCAAGGTCTTCCACTCCCTCCTAGCCAACCTCACTGTCCTAGTTCAGACGGACAATCAGGTGGCCATGTTTTACATAAACAAACAAGGAGGGACGGGCTCTGTCGCTTTGCAACGAAGCTCTAAGACTATGGGCCTTCGCCAGAGAGCATCAGATTCACCTGCTAGCAGTGTATCTCCCAGGAGTTCAAAACTCTCGGGCAGACAGGCTCAGTCGAGTTCTGCTGCCACACGAATGGTCCCTACATTTGGACCAAATAAACCGAATCTTTCAGGAATGGGGGACCCCGGACATAGACCTCTTTGCAAGTCCGTGGAATGCCAAACTTCCCCGGTTCTGTTCCAGAACTCCGTGTCAGGGAGCTCAGGCTACGGACGCCTTTCTCCTGAATTGGAATCAGGCATTCCTATATGCCTTTCCACCCATTCCTTTGATTCCCAAGACTCTGTTCAAACTCCAGAGGGATCATGGAACTATGATCCTCATAGCTCCACGCTGGCCACGCCAAGTGTGGTTCCCTCTACTTCTACAGCTCTCCCAGGGATCCTACTTGGATCTGGGAGCTGCGCCAGACCTCCTGTCTCAGGAGGAGGGGACTTTGTGGCACCCAAACCCCAAATCCCTTCACCTCAGTGCTTGGTTACTGAAGGCTTAAGCCTTCAAGACTTTCATCTTTCCCAACCAGTGAAAGATATCCTTTCTGCCTCTAGGAAACCCTCTACCAGGCGTTCCTATGCTTTCAAATGGAAACGTTTTTCCATTTGGTGTGCTCAGCAGGGCCTTGACCCTCTGGCACTTCCTTTGAATTCTCTTCTTGATTATCTCCTGCATCTATCCAATGCAGGCCTCAAGACAATTCGGTAAGAGTCCTTTAAGTGCTATTGCAGCATCCTTGAAACATATAAATGGACAACCTATCTCCTCTCATCCTCTTGTTGCAAGATTCATGAGAGGCCTGACTCTCACTAAACCTCCATCAGACCACCCCCGGTCGCATGGGATTTGAATCTAGTGCTCGGCAACTTATGAAGCCACCTTTGAGCCAATGTTTTCCACCTCCTTGAAATTTCTTTCCTGGAAGGTCATCTTCCTCATTGCAGTCACTTCGGCTCGCCGCATCAGTGAGCTGCAGGCTTTAGTGGCTAATCCACCTTACACAAGATTTCATCATGATAAGGTGGTCCTTAGGACGAATCCCCACTTTATGCCTAAAGTGGTCTCGCCTTTCATCTTAATCAAGAGTATATCTACCTGTCTTTTTTCCAGCTCCTCATGCATCCAATGCAGAGAGGAACCTTCATACTCTGGATGTAGCTCTCGCTTTTTACCTTAATAGGACTCAGCCACATCGAAAGTCTTCTCAACTTTTTGTGGCCTTTGATCCTTCCCATTGGGACTTCCAGTCTCCAAGCGTACACTTTCCAATTGGATTGCTCAGTGTATTTCTTTTGCTTACCAGAGCAAAAACATTCCTCTGGAAGGCCATGTCACTGCTCACAATGTGAGGGCCATGGCAACTTCTATGGCTCATCTGCACTCTGTTTCCATAGATCATATCTGTCGAGCCGCTACATGGGCCTCGGTTCATACCTTCACAGACCATTAATGTTTGTACAATGACTCCCGCCGGGATGCTTGTTTGGCCAGGCTGTCCTCAAGCACCTGTTCCATTCCTAAACACCTGCCCACCTTCCCAGAATGGATGCCTGAGATCCATACGAAGATGGCGAACCTTTACAGGGGATCCCATGCATCTAAGCTAGGGAGTCCATATGTGAGGACTTATTCCTGCTTGTTCCTGGAGATAGCACAGTTACTTACCTGTAACAGGTGATCTCTGGGAACAGCAGGAATTAGTCCTCACAAACCCACCACCTCCCCTAGGAGTTGTATCTTTTATCTATCTATCTTCCTGTCCTCTCTCTGTTGACTCAGCTATAAACTCGAAACTGAGGAGAGCTGTTCAGGAAGGCGGGAAGGCAGTGCGCATGTGCAGTGGGAGGTCCCAAAAGCTTCTATTCTAAGAAGCTGGGGAGCTTTCCCGCACGGGCTCCGTCGGTACCGACGTACCCATATGTGAGGACTAATTCCTGCTGTTCCCAGAGATCACCTGTTACAGGTAAGTAACTGTGCTTTCTGAAAGCCAGGTTTGGCATGCACTTTTTGTTGGATACCCACTGGGATGACAATAAACGTAAAATTGCAGGTATTGAACATGTCTGTTACTTTTTCTTCTTTTAAGAAATGAAACAGTTTGAAGTGCACTTGGTCATGATGTATGGTGCATCAAGCTTTCATTTCTTTGTATCCTACAGTAAAGGAAGAGCACACTAGAGGCCCGCTAGCAGCAGCACACAGATGTAGTTAAACCTTATGCCAGTAGTGTAATGCAAAGTATAAAGTTTACACATTAAAATAGAAGAGCACCGTTCTTTTCCTGTTCCTTCGAAGGCTCCGAGTCTGGAGGTATGGTGAACTAATTTTATCTACTTAGCTGTCCATCCTTAAAAATAAATTTTAAAAATTTGGAAATTGCTTTGGAATATGGTATATAGAAGATGACAGATAACTTGGAAATATGTTATTGCCCAGTTATTTTGTTTTGAATTCTGCTTGACACAAGCCCTATAAAGCCCAGCGCAGTATGCTGAGTATCACCTAACCAATAAGGAGACCACCTCCTGTAGATTCATGAAGGCTTTATTGATTCCAACACATCTCCAAGATTAATGGGAACTTCTAATGCTGTGTTGGCTCGGTTCTTTCAGCCTCCTGCAAGAAGAAATGCTAGTGGTTGCTCAGAGCTCTATAAATTTAGGATTGCTTGACCATTCATCAGTATTGGAAGTGCCAAGGGGACTGCCATAATAACAAGCGGTCCTTTTACTAAATCCTGTTAGGGTTTTGCACTTAACTTACTTAGTATGTGGTAAGTGCAAAACCTCTGGGGCTATGGCCAGCAAGTACATGCCCTAACATGCGTCACAGACATTCACAGTTAACATGGGTATATGCCCTCATGCTAATTGTCACATTGACAGCACGTGATATGCACTCCCACGCTAACTGCAATCTGCTCTCCATGCCCACACGCCACCCATACCCTATTCATTTGCTGACCCTCACGCGATGGGCAGTTAACCTATGTTATAGCAGACTGTGACATTGTTGATTAATGTATTACAAACAGTAACTGAAGATAACGCGGCACATTTGTTGTGTCCCCCATTGTGCTTGTTTTTGTTTATGCCACACTGTCTATACCACCTTCCTCAATAGTATCAAAGCAGTTTAAGCAGAGAAAGGTAGAGCTGGGGGAAAAGAGCCTGGAATGATACAGCACAATAATCCTGTCATCTCTCTTAACAAACCACCTATCAGTCTCTGTGGAAGAAGAGCTTTGCTATTGATACTGTCCTATACATGACTCTGTACAGGCTTACAAATAGGCACAGCTTAACATGGAAATTTCACACCTACATATGAGGAGGTAACAAGTTAAAGAGGAATGTTTTAGATAATCATCTTCTGTGGATTTTCTTATTTTGACACTGGTATTTTATTTCCGTTTTTCTCTGAAATCAATCTGGTCCCGTTATCTCATCAATGAGCAGGGCAAGAGTAGGCTGTCAATCTCCAGGAACAAGCAGGAATGAGTCTTCACATATGGGTATCGTCAGTACCGACGGAGCCTGCGCGGGAACGCTCCCCAGCGTCCAATAAGAAAGCTTTTGGGAGCATCCCACAGCGCCTGCGTGCTGCCTTCCCGCCTTTCCCAACTGCCTCTCTCCATTTCTTCTTTTCCGCGGAGCCAGCAGGTCGTGTTCCTGTCACCGCAGAAGTTCTTTATTTTTTCTTAATTCTTTTGTGTCGCGTCTGCCTTCTTCGATGTCGGACCGGTACCGCCGGTCTTTTCTTTTCTTTCTTTCAAAAAACAAAAAACAATTTATCTTTTCGTCACTGTGCATTTTCAGTTTTTGGGCCTTAGGCCTAAAAATATTTTCCTCATGGAGAAGCCCGCTTCTGGGTTCAAAAAGTGCACAAAATGTGGCGGTACTATTTCTGTCACCGACACCCATGACTGGTGTCTAAAATGTTTGCGGCCTGACCATTCCATCACAGATTGTATGTCCTGTACCATGATGTCTAAAAGAGGTCGGCAGAACCGAGCAGCCAAGCTCAGTACCCTGTTTCCCTCTGATGCAGCTTCGATGTCTTCCAGGGCTGCTTCTTCCTCCCATGGATCTCAGGTAACCAAGCACAAATCTAGCCGGTCCTCGAAGGGTTATCCAAAGCGTTATCTATGGGGTCACAGGCTGACATCGATGGCTCGGCCTCGACAGATCACCTGTTGCCGTGTTCTGGGGTACCGGTGGCTCCCACTGGTACCGACATCCAGACATTGGTGGCGTTGATGGATCAGAAGATTCTGGCCATGCAGTGCACCCTGTCGGCATTCATACAGGCTGCGACGCCTCCAGTACCGCAACAATCCCCGTTGTCGGTACCGGCTCCGGCACCGGCATCACTCCCGGTGCCGGTACCGATTGCATCGGCATCGGCTTCGGTGTCGACTGCAACGGTACCCTGTCCTATGATGCCCATCGGTACCAAACCGGTACTGGTTACTCCCGATACCGATCCTACTCGGTAAGGCTATCGGGCTTTACGGGAGCATCCAGACAGGCGATACTTCGATTCCTCTGAAGACTCTGATGAGTCTGAGGGTTCTGTCGAGGCATCGATACTTCTTTCTCAGGAGTCGTCTTCTCCTAAACGAAGAATGTCTCCTCCAGAAGACTTGTCTTTTCAAGACTTCATTAGGGAAGTGGCTAGGGGTCTCTCCATCACAGTGGCCCCTGAGTCAGAACCCAGAGCCATGTCTCCTCCAGAAGACTTGTCTTTTCAAGACTTCATTAGGGAAGTGGCTAGGGGTCTCTCCATCACAGTGGCCCCTGAGTCAGAACCCAGAGCCAAGGAGTTAGATATTTTACAATATCCTAAAACTCCTAAAGAGGCAGCTACTTTACCTGTCCATGAGATTCTGTATGATCTCATGTTGAGGATGTGGGAGACACCTCTTTCCACCTCTCCTCATTCTCGCAGGCTAGACACCATGTATCGTGTCCCTCCTTGTCCTGGCTTCCACAAGACTCAGCTTCCTCACCACTCTATTGTGGTAGAGTCTGCCATGAGAAAGATAAAGAGTGCAAAGAGACACTCATCTAATCCTCCAGGGCGTGACTGCAGGACTCTAGATGCTTTTGGCCGAAGGGTTTTCCAAGCTTCTATGCTAGCTGCCAGGATCAACTCCTATAGTCTCTATATAGGAATGTTTCTAAAAAAAGTCACGGATCATCTGCAGACTTTAACCCCTTTTATTTCAGAGGATAAAGGGCAGGAGTTTCTCACTTGGCTCAAACATGCCCAAGATGCCTCCAAATTTTCCAACCGTGCAGCCTTTGACTCTTTTGAGTGTGTAAGCAGAGCTTCGGCTATTGCCATAGGGGCACGCAGAATTGCTTGGCTACAAGCTTCTGATTTGGAGCTCTGGGTACAAGATGAATTAAGGAATATCCCTTGTACAGGTGAAAACCTTTTTGGTAAGGATTGGCAAGCAAAGGCCAATCAGATGGATGCTGAAAACTCTGCTTTGGATCGACTTTCAAAGTCTACCTCTGCTCCTGTTAAGAAAAGATTGTTCAAAAAGACATCTTTTTCCAAAAAGGGAAGATACTATCCTGCTTATAGTCAGCAAGCATCTTCTGCAGGTCGTTTTGCTGCAAAGCGTCAGCAACCACCTAAACAGGCCAAATCAAAGGCTGCTAGGCCTGCCATGACCCAGCAGCCTCATCCTCCTCAGGGCCTTTGACTTGCAGCTAGAGAACTTAGCCTTTCTGGCTCTGGAGGAACCAGAGCCCCTTACCATTCCAGGAAGGTTGACTTACTTTGCTCCCAGATGGGAACAAATTACAGCAGAGCAATGGACACTCTCTCTATCATAAGGGAAGGGTACAAGCTTCATTTCTTAAGCCTTCCCCCTCACACCATAGTGAAACAGTTCAATTCTCCAACATCTCTCCTCGACCTTCTGGGTCAGGAGATTGCCACCCTTCTTACCAAAGGGGCAATAGAAGAAGTACCTCTTTTTCAGCAAGGCACAGGGTTCTACTCCCCTTATTTTCTTATTCCAAAGAAAACAGGGGGCTACAGACCCATCTTAGATCTCAGAGAATTGAACAAATTTCTATTCAAGGAGAAATTCAAGATGATTTCTCTTGGTGCTCTGCTTCCATACCTTCAGAGTCAGGACTGGCTTTGTTCTCTTGATCTCAAGGATGCGTACACCCATGTCCTCATCCATCCAACACACAGAAGGTTCCTTCGGTTCCTTTTTGGAAAAAAGCACTACCAATACAGGGTGCTTCTTTTCGGTCTGGCCTCTGCACCAAGGGTGTTCACGAAATGCATGGCAGTAGTAGCTGCATTTCTACGCACCCTGGGAATATTCGTTTTCCCATATCTAGACGACTGGCTCATTCGAGCTCCCTCTCAGTCGGAGGCCAAGGCTTTTCTAACCTGCACAATGCGTGTCCTTCAGTATTTGGGACTGGTAATAAACAAACATCCCAAAATCCAATCTCACCCCTACTCAATCTCTGGAGTTTATAGGGGCTGTCCTGGATACCACAACTGCAAGGGCCTATCTTCCTCAGTCTCGTTGCCTACGCTTGGTGCAGTTAGCCTCCCAAATACAGTTAAAGCCCCTTTTAACTGCTCGAGAAATGTTACAACTCTTAGGCCACATGGCATCCACCGTGCATGTGGTTCCATATGCTCGCCTTCACATGAGGGCAGCTCAATGGACTTTGTCCACCCAATGGACTCAGGCATCAGGTTGCCTGTCAGACAAAATAGCAAACTCCAGTCGCCTTTTTTGGTCTCTCCAGTGGTGGAAGTCCTCTCAAAACCTGTTGCTGGGGTCCCCTTTTCAACAGTCACTTCCCCAAGCAACCCTTACAACAGATGCCTCTCCAATGGGTTGGGGAGCTCATCTGCAAGATCTCTCCACCCAGGGCATCTGGTCTCCACAGGAGACTTCTCTACACATCAGTCTTTTGGAACTCAGAGCAATTTTCTTAACTCTCAGAGTGTTCCACTCCCTGCTCAGCTACAGGACAGTCCTCATCCACACGAACAACCAAGTAGCCATGTTCTATGTGAACAAGCAGGGAGGGACTGGCTCTCTGTCACTTTGCAACGAAGCTTTGCAACTGTGGGCCTTCGCCAGAGAGCATCAGATTCATCTTATGGCAGTATATCTTCCAGGCGTTCAAAACTCTTGGACAGACAGACTCAGTCGAGTTGTGCTTCCACACGAGTGGTCCCTCCACATGGACCAGGTAGCTAGGATTTTTCGAATTTGGGGAACCCCGGACATAAACCTCTTTGCCAGTCCGTGGAATGCCAAACTTCCCCGGTTCTGTTCCAGAATTCCGTGTCAGGGAGTTCGGGCCAAGGATGCCTTCCTGTTTCACTGGGGTCAAGACTTGCTTTATGCCTTTCCACCCATTCCCCTAATTCCCAAAACACTTTTCAAGCTTCAGAGATCCTCATAGCACCACATTGGCCACGCCAAGTGTGGTACCCTCTACTTCTGCATCTCTCTCAAGCTCCCTCCCTGGAATTGGGCTCTGCTCCAGGTCTTCTCTCCCAGGAAGACAGAACGTTGTGGCACCCAAACACCCAGTCTCTCCATCTCAGGGCCTGGTTGCTGAAGGCCTAGACCTTTCAGATTTGCATTTCTCTCAGCAAGTCAGAGATACTCTTCATGCTTCTGGAAAGCCTTCCACTAGATGTTCTTATGCTTTCAAATGGAAAAGATTTACCATTTGGTGTTCAGAGAAGGGTCTTAACCCTCTTGCAATACCTCTGAATTCTTTACTAGAGTATCTTCTGCATCTATCTCATGCAGGCCTTAAAACGAATGCGGTAAGAGTCCATTTGAGTGCTATTGCAGCGTCTCTCAAGCCTCTCAATGGACAGCCTATTTCCTCTCATCCTTTTATAGCAAGATTCATGAGAGGCCTTCTTTTAACTAAACCTCCCATTAGACCACCTCCAGTGGCATGGGACTTAAATCTGGTTCTTGGCCAGCTTATGAAACCACCCTTTGAACCTTTAGCCACCACCTCCTTGAAATTTCTTTCTTGGAAGGTTATCTTTCTCATTGCAGTCACCTCAGCATGTTGCATCAGTGAGTTGCAAGTCTTGGTGGCTAATCCTCCTTATACAAGGTTCCATCATGATAAGGTAGTCCTCAGGGCCAATCCACACTTTATGCCCAAAGTGGTCTCGCCTTTTCATCTGAACCAAGAGGTATACTTACCTGTCTTTTTTCCAGGACCTCATGCATCAAGTGCAGAGAGGAATCTTCATACTTTGGATTGTAAAAGAGCTCTTGCCTTTTACTTACAAAGAACACAGCAACATAGAAAGTCTTCTCAACTCTTCGTTGCTTTTGATCCTTCCCATTTAGGACTTCCAACTGGATTGCTCAGTGTATTTCTTTCGCCTACCAGAGTAGGAACCTTTCTCTGGAAGGCCATGTCACAGCTCACAATGGTGAGGGCCATGGCAGCCTCAATGGCTCATCTAAACTCTGTGTCCATCGACCAAATCTGTCGAGCGGCCACCTGGGCCTCGGTTCATACCTTCACAGACCATTACTGTTTGGACAAGGACTCCCACCGGGATGCCTCGTTTGGTCAGGCTGTTCTCAAACACCTGTTCCATTCCTAATCAACTCCTACCCACCTACCCTGGTTGGATGCCAGAGATCCATGGGGGGAGGTGGAGCCCTTTTCAAGGACACACAACCCTGGGGTCTCTCCCTGGCATCTGCAGCTAGGGAGTCCCCATATGTGAAGACTCATTCCTGCTTGTTCCTGGAGATAGCATAGTTACTTACCTGTAACAGGTGATCTCTGGGAACAGCAGGAATAAGTCTTCACAACCCACCCACCTCCCCTAGGAGTTATATCTCTCTATCTATCTTTCCTTCTTTGTCTCAGCTTTAAAACTCGAACTTTAGAGAGGCGGTTGGGAAAGGCGGGAAGGCAGCACGCAGGTGCTGTGGGATGCTCCCAAAAGCTTTCTTATTGGATGCTGGGGAGCGTTCCCGCGCAGGCTCCGTCGGTACTGACGATACCCATATGTGAAGACTTATTCCTGCTGTTCCCAGAGATCACCTGTTAAAGGTAAGTAACTGTGCTTTCTCCTCCTTCTTTTTTATTTTTTTTTTAGGAAATTTCTTTCATTATTGAAAGGAAAAGATATAGGGGGATATATTCAAAGGGATTTATGCAGTTTGCAGACCTGCAAACCATATAAATCCCAAGTACCAGGATATTCAGTGGCACTAACACAAACCAGAAGTCTGACAGAGGGGGTAGAAGGAACTGCTCATAAGCTGGGAACCACGACACAGCGCTGGCAAAGTTAGGTAAGCACTGAATTATGGTTATAAACCCATTGATGCTGCTTCAGGCCCCAAAGAGGGGCAGCAATTGGGGTTGGGGGGCCTCTGGGATGTTGGTGCTCTATGCAGAAAAGAAAGGGGGAATGTAAAAGAAGAAAAAGCCAATTTGCACAAATATAACAAAAAAAGGGGGGGGGGAGCTAGAAAGTATAGATTCCAGAAATAACCTGTTATCTCCAGGAACAAGCAGGAATGAGTCTTCACATATGGGTACGTTGGTACCGATGGAGTCTGCGCGGGAACGCTTACCAGCGTCCAATCAGAAAGCCTTTGGAAGCATCCCAACACGCCTGTGTGCTGCCTTCCCGCCTTTCCAACTGTCTCTCCTCAGTTTTCGTTTTTCCACGGAGCCGGCAGGACGTCCTCCTGTCACCGCAGAAAATTCTTCTTTTATTTTTTAGTTTTCTTGTGGTCGCGACTGCCTTCCCTGACGCCACCGGTACCGCCGGTGTTTCTTTTTTCTTTTCTTGTAAAATTTTTCCTTTTTAAGGAATATTTTTTTCCTCCTCAGTATCGCACAGTTTCTCAGGCCTGTTAGGCCTCTCCTTTTCCTTCATGGAACCGCCAGCCACTATCCCCAAGAAATGTACAAACTGTGGCGGTACAAACCTATTTTTAGACACTCACAATTGGTGTCTAATCTGCTTGGGTCCTGACCATGTTCCTCCGGAGCCCTCTGCCAATAGTATTGTGGGAAGAAGTTTTCAACATCGAGTTCCCCTCGACACGCGGTCCCCATCCAACTTTAGGGCACCGATCATAACTTCTTCTACACAGTATCAAGTAACCCAAAAACAGTCTGTTAAGACTAGCCAGTCCTCGAGCGGCAGTTCTCATGCACAGCATAGAGATGCCTACGGCCTTGCCCTCGAGAAACCACTGGCTTCAAAACCCCGGTGGGAGTCTTCGGCCTCCAAAGCCTGTGTGGGGTTTCAGGTTGTTCCTGAAGTTCACCCCTCACAGAACATACTTGAGCCATGCCCGGTGGTGGCATCCGCTTCGAGCAGTACCAATACCCCAGCATTGGCAATGGTGTTGGATGAAACATTCCTCACCAAGGATCGTCGTCTGGCATCCTCTGTTCCTACGGGGCCATTGGATACGCTCCAGACCAACCTTCCAGTATCGGTACCTGTACCGATACTAGTACCGACGTCGGTACCCTCCAGATGTGCATCGATAGACTCGCTTCCTTCGATGCCGAGTCTGGAATCGATCTCTAGTCTGGAGGACTGGGTACCGACGGCTCGGTTCCGATAATTCAGATCTGCAACTCTCGGTTTCTTCGATATCGTTAGAGTTGCCACCGGCTGGCCTTCATCCACCGGTATCTGATACAGTACTGAAGTCGGTACCGGTATCCACATTACCATTGCTGTCGGTGCCTTCCATGCTTCTCTCACCAGGCTCGCTTCCCTCGATACCGAGTTTGGAATTGATCCCTAGCATGGACGATGCGCTACCGACTGTTGCTGGTCGCGACCTCCTGTGGTACCGGCGACCATCCTCTAAGGACCACCATTCAGGATCTTCTATTCCTATAAAGTTGAATAGATCCCTCGGTGCCAATGCTAGTTCTTAAGCAGATCTAGCCTGTCCAAAAGAATTTTCCTCTGGGGATTTTTCTTTTCAAGCTTTTCTCCTGGATATGGCAAAATCACTTGCCATTTCTATACCTGGACAGGATCCTACACAAGGGAATACAGAATCCCTGTATATTCCTGGAAGAGCAAAGGAGAACATCATGCTTCCCTTGCATCATTCCTTGCAGGATCTCCTTCTACGAATGTGGGAAGCTCCTTTAAAGGTACCCCCACTTTCAAGAGCAACTGATCTTCTATATCAGGTGCCCCCTTCTCCAGGATTTCAAGAGACTCAACTTCCTCATCATTCCATTGTTGTAGAATCAGTAATGAGGCGGGTGAAGAGAACTAAAAAGCACTCTTATACGCCAGGTCGTGAGTCTAAGATTTTAGATGCCTTTGGATGCCAAACTTTCCAGGCATCCATGCTTTCAGCAAGAATTCTCTCATATATTTTTTATATGGGCTTATCTCTTGAGGAGGTCACAAAGAAATTAAATCTTTTGATTCCTTTTCTTCGAGAGCCCAAGAGTGCAGACTATTCCTCACTGGTTAGTCATGCTCAAAATATCTCTAGCTTTCTTACTCGTGCTTCCCTAGACTCCTTTGAGTCTGTTAGCAGGACTTCTGTTACAGCTATAGGAACACAACGTAAAGCCTGGCTCCAAGCTTCAGACTTAGACAAATGGGCACAAGTTAGACTGGGAAATACTCCTTGCACTGGAGAAAATCTCTTTAACAAGGAGTTCTTTACTCCAGGTTGCTCAGTTAACAACTGACTGTCCTGTTTCCAGAGGCTGTTATACGCCTTCTTCTTTCCCAGTTGGTAGGAAAGGTCCTGCCAAAATTTCTTCCCCTAGGGGAAGAAAATTTTATACATCTTCTGCCCATCATGCAGATGTTCCCAAACAGGGGAAACATCACCCTGGTCTGCAGATTCCACAACCTCAGCAGGGTCAACAAACCCAGCAGTCGCAGGGTTTCAAATAGATCATCATTGCCCCTCTTGGTTGGTGGTTGGAGTAGCAGTCTGCTTCTTTTCATTTGCAGTATCTGCACTAAATTTATTCTAATCTTCCTAGATATCTCTTCATGAGACATCTTTTCTTGAACTTTAAGAGTCTTTATGATGATCATGCCCATACTTAACTGGGTTTTCCTCTTCCTCTTGGAGGAAAGAGAACATAAGAACATAAGATATGCCATACTGGGTCAGACCAAGGTCCATCAAGCCCAGTATTCTGTTTCCAACAGTGGCCAATCTAGGTCATATGTACCTAGCAGTTTCCCCAAGGGACACAGGTTCCACAATGCTTGTATTGGTTCAAGCATTGATATCCTGGGTCCCTTCTTAATAATGGTTTATGGACCTTTCCTCCAGGAACTTGTCCAAACTTTTTTAAACCCAGCTACATTAACAGCCTTTACTACATCCTCTAGTAACAAATTCCAGAGTTTGATTACACGTTGAATGAAAAAATATTTTCTTTTATTAGTCTTAAATAGTTTACCCTGTAGCTTCATTGCATGTCCCCTAGTCTTTCTATATTCTGATAAGGTAAACAATCGATCTACGTTTACCCGTTCCACTCCGTTCATTAATTTATAGACTTCTATCATATCTCCCCTCAGCCGTCTCTTTTCCAGGTTAAAGAGCCCTAACCTTTTTAGCCTTTCTTGATTGGAGTATCCTTCCATCCCCTTTACCATTTTGGTGGCTCTTCTCTGAACCTTTTCTAAAATCGCTATATCCTTTTTAAGATACGGCGACCAGAATTGCACACAATATTCAAGGTGCGGTCTCACCATGGAACGATATAGAGGCATTTTAATATCTTTTGTTTTATTTTCCATTCCTTTCCTTATCATTCCTAGCATTCTATTTGCTCTCTTGGCCGCCGCTGCACACTGGGCCGAGGGTTTTAACATGGTATCCACAATGACGCCTAAATCTTTTTCCTAGGTGGTGGTTCCTAATGTGGAACCTTGCATCGTGTAACCATAGTTTGGGTTGTTCTTCCCTAGGTGCATAACCTTGCACTTGTCCACATTAAATTTCATCTGCCATTTTGATGCCCAGTCTTCCAATTTATCAAGATCCTCTTGCAATTTTTCACAATCCTCTTGGGTTTTAACAACTTTAAATAGTTTTGTGTCATCTGCAAATTTGATAACCTCACTCGTTATTCCACTTTCCAGGTCATTTATGAATATGTCAAAAAGCAGCGGACCCAGCACAGATCCCTGGGGTACACCACTATTCACCTTACTCCATTGGGAAGATTGGCCAATTAGCCCTACCCTCTGCTTTCTATCTTTTAACCAGTTCCTGATCCACAATAGTACACTGCCTCCTATCCCATGACTCTTTAGTTTTGCCAAAAGTCTCTCATGAGGAACCTTGTCAAAGGTTTTCTGAAAGTCCAGATACACAATATCAACCGACTCACCTTTGTCCACCTGATTATTCACTCCTTCAAAAAAAATAACAGATTAGTAAGACAAGATCTTTCTTGTCTAAAGCCATGTTGGCTGTCTCCCATTAGGTCATGACTATCTACATGCTGAGTAATTTTATTCTTTATGAGGGTTTCTACCATTTTTCCCGTTACTGATGTCAGGCTCACCAGTCTGTAGTTTCCCAGATCACACCTGGAACCTTTTTTAAAAATTGGCGTTACATTGGCGATCCTCCAATCTTCAGGTATTAGAGATGATTTTAATGATTGTTCACAGATTACTAATAGCAGGTCTGCAATCTCATATTTCAGTTCTTTCAACACCCTTGGATGTATACCATCCGGCCCAGGTGATTTGCTACTCTTCAGTTTATCTAATAGTTGTAAGACATCTTCCCGATGTATCGATATTTCCTTCAATTCTTCCGCACCTTTAAATAACACTTCAGTCATGGGTAACATCCCTACATCTTCCTCAGTAAAGACTGAAGCAAAGAATTCATTCAGTCTCTCCGCTATCGCCTTGTCGCCTCTTAGTGCTCCTTTAACCCCTTTATCATCTAATGGACCAACTGACTCTCTCACAGGTTTTTTGCTACGAATGTACTTGAAAAGGTCTTTACTTCGCGTTTTTGCTTCCGCAGCAAGCTTCTTCTCAAATTCTCCCTTTGCCTGCCTTATCAATGCCTTGCATTTGACTTGCCAGTGCTTGTGCTGTTTCCAGGTTTCGTCGTTTGGCTCTTTTTTCCATTTCCTGAAAGATGCTTTTTTGGCAACAACAGCCTCTCTGACCTCACCTTTAAACCATGCTGGCAGTTTTTTGGAATTCCTTCCACTTTAATTAAAGCGTGGAATACAGCTGGTCTGGGCTTCCAAGATAGTATTTTTCAACAACAGCCAAGCCTGATGTACGTCTTTAACCTTTGCAACTGCTCCTTTTAGTTTTTTCTTAACTGTTTTCCTCATTTTATCATAGTCTCCCTTTCGAAAGTTAAAAAGTAGTACTGTGGATTTCCTTGCTATCCCTTCTCCACTAATTAAATCAAAGGCGATCATGCTATGTTCACTATTGCCAAGTGGCCCCAACATCCTTATCTCTTGCACTAGATCTGGTGTTCCACTAAGGATTAGGTCTAATATGGCTTCCACTCTGGACGATTCATGAACCAGCTGCTCCAAGAAGCAGTCATTTATTTCATCTAGGAACTTTATCTCCCTACCATGTCCTGCCGTGACACTGAACCAGTTGATACCGGGGTAGTTGAAATCACCCATTATTATTACTGTGCTGTAACTTTTGTTAGCTTCCTTGATTTCTTTGAGCATTTCATCATCCATTTGGTCATTCTGGCCAGGCGCTCGATAGTACACCCCCACTGCCATTGCCTTCCCCCTTTTACATGGAATTTCAATCCATATAGATTCTACAGCAGATTTTGTTTCCTGCAAAACTTTAATCCTTTCTGACTCAATGCCCTCTCTAACATAGAGAGCAACCCCTCCACCAATTTGATCAGCTCTATCATTACGATATAGTTTGTACCCAGGTATCACAGTGTCCCACTGGTTGTCCTCCTTCCACCATGTCTCTGATATTCCAATCATATCTAACCTTTCATTTAGTGCTATATATTCTAACTCTCCCATCTTATTTTTTAGACTTTTAGCATTTGCATACAAGCATTTTAGAGAATGTATTTTATTCATATTAATTTGGCTATTGTTAGACATGGGTAATTTTGGATCTTTAAGCTCTGTCTGCTCCATACTTGACGGCATTTGGGCTACTTTACTCTTTTGTGGAACTTCTCTGCTTTTGGTAGTATCCTTCAAAGATACATTCTTCCGAACCATCCGCTCTTGGGCGACTGTCGGCTTTCCCCTAATATCTAGTTTAAAAGCTGCTCTATCTCCTTTTTAAAGGTTAATGCCAGCAGCCTGGTTCCATCCCGGTTAAGGTGAAGCCCATCCCTTCGGAAGAGCCCCTCCTTTCCCCAGAATGTTCCCCAGTTCCTAACAAATCCAAAACCCTCATCTCTGCACCATTGTCTCATCCACGCATTGAGACTCCGGAGCTCTGCCTGCCTTTTGGGTCCTGCTCGTGGAACAGAAATCATTTCAGAGAATGCTACCCTGGAAGTTCTGGATTTCAACTTCCTACCTAAAAGCCTAAATTTAGCCTCCAGAACCTCCCTACCACATTTTCCTATATCATTGGTACCGACATGTACCAAGACAGCAGACTCCTCCCCAGCACTATCTAAGATGTTATCTAGGTGGCGTGTGAGGTCCACTACCTTCGCACCAGGCAGGCATGTTACGAGGCGATCCTCACGTCCACCAGCCACCCAGCTATCTACATGCCTAATGATCGAATCACCAACTATAACGGCTGTCCTAACCCTTCCCTCATGGGCACATGGCCCTGGAGAAACTTCCTCGGTGCGAGAGGGTTTTACATCACCTGAAGGACAGGTCCTAGTTACAGGATCACTTCCTGCCACACCAGGGTGATGCTCTCCTGTCACGTGACCTCTCTCCTCCATGGCAACAGGGATGCTGCCAGACTGGAGGTGGGACTTCAGGACTATATCCCTGTAGGTCTCATCTATGTACCTCTCTGTTTTATGCTTTCCAAGTCTGCTACTTTAGCCTCTAGAGAACGGACTCGTTCCCTGAGAGCAAAGAGCTCCTTGTACCTAGTGCACACGTAAGACCTCTCACCAACTGGGAGAAAATCATACATGTGACACTCAATGCAAAAGACTGGAAAGCCCCCATCCCGCTGCTGGACTGCTGTCTGCATCTTAGTTTTAAGTTTGTGTTTAGATCTAAGTTCTTTACTTACTAAGGGTTGCTATGGATATTTATACTAATAAAACTGTACCTAATACGTGTAATATACCTTGTTCACCTGAAGCTTAACTAATCTCAGGTCCTTAGTGTATGACTGATTTGGGTAATGAGCTGCACCTGAGAGCACCTCCTGTCTTGTAAGATGTGTAAGTACCTATAAAGCTACGATTATCCTAGGGGAGGGAGGGAAATAACACTTATTAAAAGAGGGCTGCTACACAGTACCCTGTCTTGTGCTGCTGAGGTAAGCTATATTCTGATTTGATTTAAATTATAGCTCTTAGCTGCTGCTAGGCTCTAACTTCTTATGAAATTTAAACTACAAGCTCTCTGCTGGGTTCTAAATTTAACCAGAAAGCTCTCTTCTGTGTTTTAAATTTAAGCTAAAAGTACTTTGCTGATGCTCGGCCCTGAGTGACTATTAAATTTAGACTACAAGCTCTCTGCTGGGTTCCAAATGTAACCAGAAAGCTCTCTTCTGTGTTTTAAATTTAAACTAAAAGAACTTTGCTGTTACTAGGCCCTGAGTGACTATTAAATTTAAACTACAAGCTCTCTGCTGGGTATGAAATGTAACCAGAAAGTTCTGCTCTGTGTTTTAAAACTAAAAGTACTTTTCTGATGCTAGGCCCTGAGTGACTATTAAATGTAAACTACAAGCTCTCTGCTGGGTTCCAAATGTAACCAGAAAGCTCTCTTCTGTGTTTTAAATTTAAACTAAAAGTACTTTGCTGTTACTAGGCCCTGAGTGACTATTAAATTTAAACTACAAGCTCTCTGCTGGGTATGAAATGTAACCAGAAAGTTCTCCTCTGTGTTTTAAATTTAAACTTAAACTGCTGCTACTAGGCCCTGACTGATTTAACAAAAATAGTGGGTTCACAGATTAATTTGCTTTAATACAAAGAATTCCTTTTAGAAAATTACCAGAAGTATATACTCACAGTTGCAGATCTCTCTCCAGAAGTAATAGTCCCTTTTTCTAGTCCTTCAAGAGAACTAACAACTATTAATAAACAGTTGTTTTCCCTGTACTGGCATGTATCATCTCACCTGTCAGAGACTTCCTCCATAGTCAGTCTCTTTTAACTCTGTCTTACCTCCCTCTTACTATAACATTTGGTTTGTAAGAGGGACCCTTTTTACACTGGTAAGCCCTTATCGTCCTCTACCTGTTCTACCGGGGGATTCTCCCTTCTGGAGTTGTCCCCTTCCCCCCTTGTTACCTTAGGGCAGCCCATCAGACAATAGGAAATCCTACCAGGTCTGTTGTTTCTTTTTCCCAATCTAAAAGAGGGAGACGGGAAAGACGTTTTTCTCCGCTGCCCTGGTACGTTGCTGCAGATACAGCAATTTCTAGTGGTTAAGCCACTGGTTCTGTCCACCACACAACCAGGGATTCTCCTCCACTAGCACGCCTTCTAGCCTCAGTGCTAAGTCCCAAACAGGTTATCGACCTCGTTTGGGAAACCCTCTTATCACAGCCTGGTTGTTTAACTTCTATTCTCTCCCCCCCTTGTCCTTGGCAGAATATTTGGTTACCTGCTGGCTTTCCACAGCCAGTCTTTCTTCTAACCAACCTGCAGCATGCTCTCTGCAACTCTACAGAGTAGCTTTGCACTATGGGCCCTTGGTAGAGAGCATTAGTATCTTGCCTAGCAGATAACCCCAGATGGTTAAAAGGGGTTCCCCCAGTCATGTTTCCATGACTGGTGGGTATTTCCTACCCTTACCATCTCATCTTAAATCTCTTTTGAGACATCAGTCTCAGGCCTTTCATTACGTGAAAACCTAAAGAAGGGGGGAGAGAGGTGGAGGCAGCGCAGAGGTCCGGAGGCATCGGGCTTCTTTCCCGCTGGCCGCGACGTCATCAGGGGCCCTTTTTTAAAAGCCGCACAGCTGATTTGCAGCCCCGGGAGAGAGGTGGAGGCAGCGCAGAGGTCCGGAGGCATCGGGCTTCTTTCCCGCCGGCCCCGACGTCATCGGGGGCCCTTTTAAAAGTTTGGTAGGCTAGGCGCAGCCGGAGGTGCCAGTCGGGGCAGCGATATAAGGGGCTAGATACAAGGGGCATATTAGGCCCCTTGGGAGCCCCTTGGAGCCACGAAGGAGAGCGGGAGAGCTGGTTCAAGTGCTGCGTTTTTGTAGTTGCTGGACAGATGGGCAAAAGAAAAAAGAAGATCTTGCCGGCGGAGCAAACGGAGGTAGCTGTTGGTCCCATAGACAAACATGTTAAGGTAGTGACTAACACCAATGTATCACTTGACCCTGACTTTCTCGTATTTCGTTCGTCCCCGGTGTCTCTTAGCTCCCCGGACCGGTCACCACCTTCTCCTCCAGTATACGTATCTCCACCTTTGTCCGCCGTTCAGGGCACTCAGTTCCAGCAGAGTACCCCGATAGATGTTGGGGAAAAGCTGAAACCAGTAATATGGGTGCCCATTCCAGATGAAGCCAGGGTGGTACCGGATGATCAGGTCACCCTGGCAGATATTTGGAAAGTGGTAACCCGTATTGAAAACACCTTGGTGCCCATTGTAATACAGCTTTGTGGTTTCTCTTCGGAGATTACCACTAGGCTGTCTGAAGTGGATAATAAGGTTGAGACTATTTCCATACAGGTTGTTAAGTGTGAAAGCCAGGGTCAGGCCCTTGCAGCTGTTAATTCTTCTCATATAAAGGAAAGTTTGTATGTGCACAGCAAGATGGAACAATATGACAATATGTTTCGAGCAAAAAATGTTAGATTGTTGAATTTCCCCTTTTCTCATTTGTTTTCTGCTGAAATTTTACTGAGAAAGTATTTCAAAGAGGTCTTGGGATTAGCTTCGGCTGACTCCATTGTTCTCTCTAAGTTATATTACCTAACTGGTAAGAGGTTGGCTACGGGTTCTCTGGTTGGGTTTGATGAGGTTAAGGGCATGGATGCCCTGGACCTTACCAAATTCCTAGAGGACTCTAGGGATAATATTTCCTCCAGAGCCACCTTGGTGGTATCTTTTCTTTCAGACCAGGATAGAATGCTTGTTTTTCGTAGTTACTTCAAAAATATGTCAGTCTGTTTTGCGTGCCAGGGTTCAAATGTTCCCAGATATTAGTAGAGCGACTCAGACTAGGAGACAGGCCTTCCTGGCTCTTAAACCTAGGCTGCTCGCTATTTCTGCTACTTTTTTTCTTAGATATCCTTGGAAATGTTTGGTTTCGTTTCAAGGTTCAAAGTTTGTCTTTTTTGATCCCTCTCAGCTTGAGGTATTTCTTGCTGGCAAGGAACGGCATGGTAATCAGTAACTGGAGGTGGGTGGGTTAAGTTTGTAAGCTGCCAGATAATTTAGATTTTGCTCTATTTGTTCCTTGTGCTGATTTCTTCTTTTATGTATCTCCCCGGATTGTGGGCTATGATGATGTATTGCTGGTGGTTGTGTGTTTTGATTAATACTTGTTTCTTCTTTTTTTTTTGCCTGTATGAAACATCTATAGTTTCTTTATGCTTGCTTTGTAAGTTTGTTGAAATTTCAAAAAAAAAACAACAAAAAAAACCCCTAAAGAAGGGCCAGTTCCCTGGCTTGGCCCAAATCTCCTTTGGTCTTCTCGTCAGAGATAATTTTCTTCAATGGCAGCTAGAGGACGCCCAATACCCCTCTTGCCCTCATAGGCAAGTCACTAGGGTATGTTCCTCCAGTGGCGTCCTCTATCCATTCTCCATATGTCAATTCTGGAGAAATTTGGACTTCCTGCCTACAGTCTGAAGTTATCCTCTGCCTTTTTCACGTAGGCCATCCTGGTTATTCAAATTCTGAAAAGAATCCAGACTTCTTCTTGTCAGGGAGAGCTCTCCTCTGACTCTGCCAATCATAACCAGGAAAAGAGAATTCTCTGTATATCTATTCAAGCAGGTATTAACCTTCTTGCTGTTAGATGAATCTTCCTCTCTCCCTATATCCCTAGGAGGGATCAGCATCTATAGACCTCTCTCCTTCCACATACCTGGAGATATGTGTCTAAGTCTACATATTCATCTATATATATATATCTATATATATATATATATATATATATATATATATATATATGTATATATATATTCATCTATATCTATCTGTGTGTCTTCTGCCCCTACATATCTCCTATAGATATATGCATATATATCCTATATTTGTATATATTCAAGATATATACATAGATATATTTATATATCTACTGAGATATATTTTTAGATAGATATGTATCCATATACTCATCTATCTGTTCTGTTAGGTTCAGATATCCTTATATTCCTATATGATCCTGACAGATGGGCACTACCCCTATGAATGCTATGCCAGCATACTTAGGGGGCGACACTTATAACCACTTCCTGTGGTAATTAACAAAATTTTCCTTACCATATAGGTTGGGTACCCCCTGAAGCTCTCCATGTAACTTTCTTCTTTCCTAATTGACCCCATTTAAGAAAGAGATTGCGGAGCTTCAGTTAACCTAACGCTTAGAGCTCCTGAGTCTGTCCTTACTTTCTTATCAGATACAAGGGTCTCCATACCCTTTCTCCCCTACATGGACTGATTCCATCCCCAGTCCATTTGGGTCAGACTCACTTTTTCTTTCGGTCCTAAATTTATACTGTTTTTGGACCTCAACAGCTTAAGCTTTCTTTAATACTGCCTTCTGCGTCTCTGCTGAAGTTCTACCTCTTATACAACCCCAGTCTTTCCCCCTGGGGCCATTTCTCACCCTGAAGGGTTCTGACCTCCACTTGTTTTTCTCAACTTTTATTACCTCTACTTCTCAGTGAGGTACCCCTTGAGCACATTTACTGGCTCTTCTAACAGATCCATATGTACCTCAGTGGACTTGTGCAAGGTCAACAAGGGAGGCCCAGATTACAATATTTTACTACAAAATACCCTCTATACAGGGTCTTCCCCTTTAGAAACCCTGTTCTAGCCAGCTGTTCCACAGCTTCTTTTCTGTATTCAACGCCTACCCTCCATCCCCAGGATGCCTGAGGTCTTAAGCAATAGCATGGCTCGGTCTAGACTTGCAACATGCTGGGACTCCCTCTGGGCATCTGAGCTTGGGAGTCCCCATATGTGAAGACTCATTCTTGCTTGTTCCTGGAGATAGCACAGTTACATCTTTTCCAGCAAGTTATTAGGCCTTAGGAATAGATTAATTCTAGGTCCTTGCAGTTCATCTTTAGGTGAACATAGAAACATAGAAACAAAGAAATATGACAACAGAAAAAGACTACATGGCCTATCTATTCTGTCCTTCCATATCAACAACTACAACAGTCCCCTTTTTACCTTTAGAGATCCTCTGTGTTTGTCCCGTGCTTTTTTGAATTCAGTTACTGTCCTCATCTCTACCACCTCCACTGGGAGACTATTCCACGGATCCACTACTCTTTCTGTAAAGAAATATTTCCGCATATCACTCCTGAATCTATCTCGCTTCACCCTTATCCCATGTCCCTTCGTAGCAGAACTTGCTTTCAACTGAAAGAGGCTCTCTCCCTGAACATTTATGCCATGGAGGTATTTGAACATCTCTAATCATACTACCTCTATCCCGCCTTTCCTCTAAGGTGTACATATTAAGATCCTTCAGTCTGTCCTCATATGCTTTATAATGAAGACCACATTAAACAAAGTCCCTTAAATTTATTAGAAATATCTGTATTGGAAATATCTGTATTGTATCTCTATTCCCCTAGCGACTTTAAATAACTGAACAACTTTTTTTTTTTTTATAAATTTTTATTGTCAACCTTTTCATGTACATTATACAAGTCCTTTCACATCCTATACCAAAGGAATGACTAACATCCTGTACACAACACCAAAGAATAAAAAGACAAAAAAAAAGAGAAAACACATGGCTAGCATTTGTTAACCACACTGCCCTAACTTCCCTTTCCCTGTCCTCATGCCCATGCTTTACCTTATGGGCAGGAATCAAGTACAATTCAACTTACAACCATTATAACCAACATATGTCTGGTATGGATTATCATTAACAAGTCATCCTTTTCAACATTCCCTTGAACCCCTTAAACCGTATAATAAATTCCCCTCCTTCAACCTATTCCCCCAAATTTCCACCCCCCCCACCTTACTTCCATCCCTAACACCTCCCCCCTTCCCTCCACCCCCCTTCTCTCAACCATTTCCAAACCCCCGCCCAGCGCTTCTCAACTTGCTCCCCTCTTCCCCTCTTCTCACCCGTCAGTTTATACATTGCATAAAGAAATGACACTCTACCTGCAAAGCTAGCTATGGAAGGCAAATTCGGCCGCTTCCAGTATCATGCTATTTCGCATCGTGCCGCTGTTACACAATACCAAATGATTCTCCAGTCTCCTTCCCACCTCCCATCAGATTTATGCAGGAGACACATCTCAGGACCAAGCTCAATATTCGCCCCCACCATTTTATTAATATTCTCCCCTATTTTGCGCCAATACTCTCTAACTACTGGACACGTCCACCACATATGCATCCAGGAACCTCTCTCCCCACACATACGACAACATTTATCCGTCTGCAGCACCCCCGCCCTACACAATCTCTCCGGTGTGAGATACCAGCGACACAGCACCTTAAAGCCATTCTCTCGCAATGATGTGGCGACAGAGAACCTAGCTATGCCCATTACTACCGCCTCCCACTCTTCCACCCCCCACGTTACCCCTAAATCATTTTCCCACGCTTCCATATACTTCAGCTTTCCTTCCCCTCTAGCTATCAGTCCTCTGTAAATCCTAGAGAGCATCCCCTGCTGCCCCATGGAACCTAAACATGCTCCTTCAAACCACTCCCCTCCCCCCTTCCTCCCCGCTCCCTCCCCTTTTGTCGAACCACCGAGCACATCTGCATATACGCGAACCTGTCCGACTCACCCAGTCGGTATAAATCTCGCACTCCCTCAAAACCTCTACACTGCGTCCCAACCACTATCTGGGACACCTGGGTCAGGCCGAGCTCCGCCCATCTTTGAAGTACTGCTGCATTCGGGCCTATGCCCTCCGAGCAACAGGCCTGCAGAGACATGGTGGGCGACCACTTCTTATCTCCCACCAACCGCTTCTTATACTGTTGCCACACCTTCAGTGTGTGCCCCACTAGAGGATTCCTTCCCCTCTCCCCCCTCCCCTCCCAAACTATACGTTCTAATTCCCCTGGTCTATACTCATCCACCTCCATCCTCACCCACTGCTTATATGGCTCCCGCATCCACGCGTAAACAGCTCGCAACTGCGCTGCCGCATAATACAGACTAAAATTGGGGACCCCATCCCCTACCGGCACCTGCATCGTTCTTGCCGCCACCCGTGGCCTTTCCCCCCCCCCCCCAGATAAATCTCTCCACCTGCTGCTGTACCCTCCGCAATACTCTTCGGGGTATTGGTATGGGTAAAACTTGGAAGAGGAATAAGAACTGGGGAAGGAGCATCATCTTCACCGATGCCATTCTCCCAAACCACGAATAATACCCTCTGCTCCATCCCTGTAAATGCTCCTCCACCCGCCCCACCAGTTTATTATAATTTGGCGCGTACAAGTCCTCCAAGTTCCTCCCCAGCTGCACTCCTAGATAGCGAATCGACTTCTGTGCCCATTTAAATGGGGAACTCTGTTGCCACTCCCGCTGCCCCCCCTCCTCCCCCACTATTCTTAAGATCTCCGATTTCCCCCAATTAATCCTAAACCCCGCCCTCTCGCCATATTCCTGTATCTCACTCATCACTGCCTTCAGCGTTTCTCTAGGTTTCGTGATTGTCAAGAGTATGTCATCCGCGAAGAGGGACACTTTGTATTCCTGACTTCCCACCCTAACCCCCGCGACCGCAGGGCTGCCCCTCAACCTCGCCGCTAGTGGTTCGAGGGAGAGCGCAAACAATAATGGGGATAACGGACACCCCTGCCGAGTCCCTCGTTCTAGCGGAAAGAACTCAGAATAGCCCCCATTGACTCGTACACATGCTTTTGGCCTATGATACAGAGCCCTTATCCACTGCACGAACCCTGGCCCAAACCCCAGGTGTTCCAATACTGAATACAAAAATGTCCAAGACACTTGGTCAAAGGCCTTCTCGGCATCCAATGAGACCAACAGAGTCTCCTTCCCCTTCTTTTGTGCCGACCAGATCACATTTAACACTTTCCGTATGTTGTCTGCCACTTGCCGGCCCGGCACAAATCCCGCTTGGTCTGCATGCACCAATTTCCCCAGTAGCTTATTAAGTCTAGTCGCTAACACTTTTGCCAGTAACTTCGCATCAACATTCAGCAAAGAAATTGGCTGGTATGACGCACACTCTTGGGGGTCCTTCCCTTCCTTATGAATAAGGGTAATACCTGCCCATCCCATTGTATCCGCCAAGTTCTCCCCCCTTCACGGCCCATTAAAAACCCTGGTCAACGGTCGCACCAAAAGACTCTCAAACTGTTTGTAAAACCGTGCCGTCAGGCCGTCGAGCCCTGGGGCTTTACCGGTCTTTAAAGCCTTAATGGCCTGCAAGACCTACTCGGTTTGGATTTCCCTATCCAGCCCTTTCTGCTCGTCCGCCGTCAAGCTCGGGAGCCCTACTTCCCTCACATACTCTTGGATATCCTCCCGCGACCCCGCCTCCCGTGCCGCATATAAGTTACTATAGAAGGACACGAATTCCTCTCTAATGCGCCGATCTTCCCGCATCACCACCCCCCTGCTCTTAATCTGCAAGATCCGATTCCACTCCCTTCGCTTCTTCAGCTGTCTCGCGAGGAATTTCCACGCTTTGTTACCCCCTTCAAAGAACCGCTGTTTCAGCAGCTGCAGGCGGAACTGTATCTTCTCCGCCTCTATTGCATTTACTTTGGCCCTAAGTTCCAAGACTACCCCTCGATACTGACCACCCCCCTCCTGCATATCCCTCTCTTCCACCTCGCGCAGTTGCGGCCTCAGCTGCCCCTCCCGCTCTGCCCTCTCAGCTGCCCCTCCCGCTCTGCCCTCTCCCGCTTAATGCGTGCCCCCCACTTAATGAACACCCCCCTTATAACTGCCTTAAAGGCATCCCAGATCACTCCCTCTTTTACCTCTCCACCACCATTCTGCCCAAAATACTCTGGAATTAAGCTTCGAATCTCTTTCACCACCCTCTCATCCTCCAACAGACCCTCATTCAATTTCCAAAATTGTCGTCCCTTATCCTCCCCTGCCACCCGCACTTGCACCACCACTGGAGCATGATCGGACCATGTGATTGGTTCTATTTCCCCCCCCCCTTAATCCTCCCAGCTAGCTCCTTCCCCACCCATATAGCATCCAATCTAGAGTATGTTCCATGAGCCGCTGAGAAGAAGGTAAATTGCCTTTGGCCCGGATTTAGCATCCTCCACGCATCAATCAGGCCATTCTCCTGCACAAATCTCTGGTAACACTTCCTATTCTTCCCTCTCCCTTCCCTCTGACCTGTCGTGTCCCTCCCAACCTCCCAGGCCAAATTGAAATCCCCACCACAAATCAGCACTCCCTCCCCCATTGCAGCCACCTGCTCGCCCAACTCTTTCCAGAACTCAGTTTGGGTACCCGTAGGGGCATACACATTTATCACACAAAACCACTCCTCCCCAACTTCACCCGCATCAAGAGATATCTTCCCCCCTTATCCCGGGATAGCATCTGGACCTCAGTTTGGGCTTCCCCATTAATGAGTACCGCCACCCCGCCTTTCTTTTTCTCTCTAAGATTAGAAGCGAATAGGCGATGCTTATACCCCCTGGGTTGCACCAGTGCCTCATGCTTTTTCTGTAAATGTGTCTCCTGCAGCATTACTATATCCGCCTTATGCCTTGTTAATTCTTTATACAGTTTCTGTCTTTTCCATGGTGAGTTTAATCCTTTAACATTCAACGTTAGTATTTTCAACTCCCCTCCTGCACCCCTTCCCCCCCCCTCCACCCCACTTACCATTCCTCTCCCCCCTCCCCCCCTCCTCCCCCCCTTTCCCCCCTTTCCCCCTCCTCCCCCCACCCCCCCCTCATAGCTCTCCTCTGTGGAGACTCGACTTCCATGTCAGTGACCCCCTCCACCTCTCCACCTGTTCTTCCCCAGCAACCCCTTGTCCCCTCTTCCCCCCAGCCCGATCCCGCACCTCCCACTACTCCCTACCACTCCAAACCCCCACATCTCCCCTCCCCTCTTAATACCTCCTCTCCCCCCCTGCACATCGCCTACCTCTCCCCCCCCACCCCCCGTAGCCTGCTATGCTGGCCCCCCCCTCCCCCAAACCTGCCCACAGAGCTTGTTTAGAGATACCAGTCCTTTGGTGGAATGCCACCGCTCAACCAGTCTCTTGTTCGGATGCCAGACTCCGGTGGCCTCCCTTAGCCGTCCTGGCCAATCTCCGACCGCTCGCCCTCTGCCATTTCGCACTCTCCGTCCTCCCTGGCCTGGATTCCAGTCGCTGTGGAGTAACTGTGCTGTCGACCATCTCCGGTAAATGCTCTGCTCCAAGTTCTCGCAAGGCCTTCCAAGCCTCCGCACTGGATCTCACCGTCCGCGATCTCCCTTTCACCGTGATCAGTAAGCCAAATGGAAAAAGCCACTTATATCTCAGTTCTGCTCTCCTCAGATATGCTGTTACTTCTCTGATCTCTCTCCTTCGCTGCAGCGTTCCCTGGGACAGATCTTGATACAACTCCACTTTATGGCCCTCCCAATGGAAGCTTTTCAATTTGCGGTTGGCTCCCAGCAGCAATTCCTTGCTCTTATAGGAGCTCAGGCACACTACTATGTCTCTTGGCCTGTTTTCTCGAATGGGCCCCAGGCCTCTGTGCGCTCTTTCTATTTTCGGGCGATTGTCGTCCTCATCCTCCCCTTGTCCAGCTGTCGCTAGGAGGTCTTGGAATATCTTTTGGACCACCTCCTCACTATTCTTGTACTTAGGTTCTTCCGGCACTCCTCGCACTCGGAGATTGCATCTCCGTGAGCGATCTTCTAGATCCTCTGTTTTGGCTTTGAGGACCTCCTGTGCCGACTGCAGCTCTTCCCAGCTGTTCTGGAGCTGTGTCAGAGTCTCCCCTTGACTTTCCATCTTGGTTTCGGCCTCTTCAACGCGTTCTCCCAGCTCCAGAATGTCTTGGCGCATAATCTGCACGGCCTCCTTGATCTCATTTTTCACCCCACACATCTCCACCTTCAGTTCCTCCTTTAACTCGAGGAGCCACTGCTTAATCTGTTCCGCTGCAGTCAGGCAATCCTCTCCACCTTCGCTCCCCCCCGGGCTGTGCGGGGTCTCTGTCACCGTTTTGCCTGATTTCTCCCCATCTTTCCCGCCTTTGGACGTTGCATATGGGGAGCGGAACTCAGCCAGTTTCTTTTTCATCAGGCCCTCTTTTTTGTTGTTTGCTTTCTCCATTATAAGCCCGTGCACGCTTCCCCCAGCCGTCTGCGCGGCCTGCACTCCGGGCTCACCGCCCTCCCTTTTCTCTTTTACTTGTGCAGTGGCTGGGCCTTGCACCCGGGCTCACACAGCTACTTATTCCAGCCCTTATTGAGTACCGGGCTTTGAAGTCTCCCCGGGGGCTCTCTGCTTCTTCTCACACGGCTGCTGCCAACTCTCCCGCTGTTCCCGCTCTCTAATTGATGAGCGACCGGCCTGCAGTTCTTCCTCTGCACTGCCCAGACCACGTGGCCGTCTTCTCTCAGCCTTCACCGCTTCGCCCAACAGCGCTTTGAAATTTTTATTTTAGTTTCTTTTATTTTCTTACTTTATTTTAAGCTTTCCAATTGCTGGACTGGCTACTGCCGGTTATGGACGCTCCCCTTCAGCCCTCTCTCAGCCAGCCTGTCTCCCGACAAACTCCACTCTCTCGTGGTCGTCTCACCTCCTCCTCTGGCTGCGCATCCCACGTGGAGTTGGGCTGCCGATCCGGCTGTTTGCCCGGCTCCCCGCTCCTCCGTATCACACTCGCGGGCCTCCGGTGGGGTAAGTCGGCGCCTCCCCGGTCTCACACGCACTCCTATCCGCCCTATTCAGTGCCCTTAGGGGCTATTTTAGCATTATTTGGCTGACTGGTGGCGGAGCTCCCTCGCTATGCCGCCATTCGGGTGGGTGATGTCACCAGAAGTCCACTGAACAACTTTTTAAACAAGTCATTATAACTAAGATGCAGACAGCAGTCCAGCAGCAAGATGGGGGCGATCCCATCCCTTGCACTGAACATTACAAGTATGATGATCTCTCAGTTGATGAGAGGTCTTATGTGCACACCAAATGGAAACAGTTCCTTTCTCTCAAGGAATGAGTCCAATCACCGGAGGCTAAAATAGAGGACGTCGAGAAGCTAAGGCAGATGGGAGAGATATTTAGAGGAGACCTTCAGGGACATCATAGAGAAATCCCACTTCCAGTTTGGCAGCCTCTCTGCCAGCATGGAAGAGTGAGGTCATCTGAAAGGAGAGCATCACCTTAGTGTGACAGGAAGTGATCCTGTAACTAGAACCTGTCCTTCAAGTGATATAACATCCTCTCACTCCAAGGATATGTCTCCAGGGGCATGTTCCCATGAGGGAAGGATTAGGATGACCGTTGTAATTGATGATTTAGTCATTAGGCATGTAGATAGCTGAGTGGCTGGAGGACATGAGAATCACCTAGTAACCTGCCTGTCTGGTGCAAAAGTAGTTGACATCATGCACCATCTACATAAGGTTTTAGAAATTGCTGGGGAGGTGCCTGTGGTCTCTGTACATGTTTTTACTAATGATATAGGAAAAAGTGGGAGACGTAGGTTCTGGAATCCAAATTTAGGCTTTTAGATAGAAAGTTAAAATCCAGAACTTCCAGGGTAAAGTGCTCAGAAATACATCCTGTTCCACGTGCAGGGCCCAAGAGAAAGGCAGACCTCTGGATTTTCAGTGTGTGGATGAGATGATGTTGTAGGGAAGAGTGTTCAAGTACATTCATAGCCAAAAAAAAACAAAACAAACTTGATTCAATTAGGCCATTAGATGATAGAGGGGTAAAAGGGGCACTAAGGGAGGGACAAGGCTATAGTGGAGAGACTGCATCAATTCTTTGCCTCGATTTTTACTGATGTAGAGAAGTTTCCCATGCCAGAAATGCTTTTTAAAGGTGATGTATCCAAACAACTCTCAATAAATCTGGAAGATGTAATATAGCAATTTGATAAACTAGATAGTAGCAAATCGCATAGACGGTGGAGTATGTATCCCGGGGTGCTGAAATCATTCAAAAATGAAATTGTAGACCTACTATTAGTAATTTGTAAACTATCATTCAGATTGTCTATAGTACTTAGAATAGAAATTTGCCACATTTCTAAAACTGTTCCAGGAGTGATACAGAAAACTACAGACTGGTAACCCTGCCATCTGTGCTGGGCGAAATGGTAGAAACCTTTATAAAGAACAAACTTATTGAACATATGTATAGTTTTGTTGTTAACTGCCATCGATTCTGTTGACTCATGGCGACCTTCTGGATAGCTGTCCTAAACTGTACCCATAGCTGTTCTTGTGTCGATCCATCTCATTGCCGGTCTCTTCCTCTTTTACATTGACCTTCAACCTTGCCAAGCATGATGTCTTTCTTTAATGATCTTTCTCTTTGCCTGATGTAACCAAAGTATGAAAGTCAAGGTCTTGTCATCTGAACTTCTAAAGAAAGCTTAGGTTCGATCTCTAGTACTGACTGGTTTGTTCTTCGGGCAGTCTATGGTATACACAGTATTCTTCACCAGCACCCTAATTCAAAGGCATTGATTTTCTTCCTGTCTGTCTTTTTCACCGTCCAATTTTTGCATCCATAAGATGTCCAAGCCATGATATTTTCAAAAACAAGTTGAATCTTTGTATAGAGAGACACATCTCTGTTCTTGAGAATCTTGTCTAGGCCCTTCATAGCTTTTCTGCCAAGAGCAATGCATCATCATATTTATTGGCTACTTGTCATTTCTTTATAGATTTTTGATCCAAGCAGGTTAAAAAGTTGTATACTATTTCAATCTCTTCATGGTTTAATGAGACCAAGTCAACATGGATTTAGCCAAGGAAAGTCTTGTCTCACTAAAATGCTATTTTGTTGAAGGTCTGAATGAACAGCTTTATAAAGGTGAGTCGGTTGATAATAGTGTATCTGGATTTTCAGAAAGCCTTTGACAAGGTCTCTCATGTGAGTCATGGGATAGGAGGCAGTGCACTTTTGTGGATTGGGAACTGGTTAAAAGATAGAAAATGGAGAGTCGGGCTAAATGGCCAATTTTTTTCAATGGTGAATAGTGGAGTACCCCAGCGATCTGTGCTGGGCCCGCTGCTTTTTAACATTTTCATAAATGATCTGGAAATGGGAACAACAAGTGAGATGATTAAATTTTCAGATGAGACAAAATTATTCAATGTTATAAAATCACAAAAGAATTGTGAAAAATTGTAAGAGGGCCTTGTGAAATTAGCAGACTGGGTAGCCAAATGGCAGATGAAATTTAATGTGGGCAAGGGAGAAAAACCCAAACTGCAGTTACACGATGCAATGTTCCACATTAAGATTCACCACCCAGAAAAAGGATCTAGGCATCATTGTGGATAATATGTTGGAAATAGGTTACTGGTCATTATTAGAAAATGTACAGAGAAGAGCCACCAAAATGGTAAAGGGGATGGAAGGATACACCTATGAAGAGAGGTTAAAAAGGTTAGGGCTCTTCAACCTGGAAGAGAGATAGCTGAGGGGAGATATGATAGAGATCTATAAATTAATGAATGGAGTGGAATGGGTAAACGTAGATAGATTGTTCACATCATCAGAATAAAGTAAGACTAGGGAACATGCAATGAAGCTACAGGGTAAACTATTTAAGACTAATAAGAGAAAATATTTTTTCACTCAACGTGTAATCAAACTCTGAAATTTATTACCAGGGGATGTAGTAAAAGCTGTTAGTGTAGCTGGGTTTAAAAATGTTTTGGACAAGTTCCTGGAGGAAAGATCCATAAACCATTATTAAAAGGGACCCAGAATATCACTGCTTGACGCAATACAAACATCGTGGAACCTGTGTCTTTTGGGGAAACTGCTAGGTACTTATGACCTAGATTGGCCACTGTTGGAAACACGATACTGGGCTTGATGGACCTTAGTCTGACCCAGTATGGCATATCTTATGTTCTTAAACCCTCTATCCGGTGTGCAAGTAGCGGCCAAGAAAGCAAATAGATTGCTAGGAGTCATAAGAAAAGGAATGGGGAATAAAACAGAGGATATTATAATGCCACTCTATTGTTCCATGGTGTGACTCTACCTTAAATATAGTGTGCAGTTCTAGTCTCCATATCTGAAAAAGGATATAGCGGAATTAGAAGAGGTATAGAAATGTGCCACCAAAATGATAAAAGGGATGGAAGGATATATCTATAAGGAAAGGCTTAAAAGGCGTTAGGACTCTTCATCTTGGAGAAACGACAGCTGAGGGGGAGATATGATAGAGGTCTGTAAAATAATGAACGGTTGTTTACTCCTTCAAAAAATAGACTATGGGACATGTAATGGAGCAGCAAATGGAATGGAAACAGTGCAATTTAAGACTAATCAAAGAAAATATTTTTTTCACTCAACATGTAATTAAGCTATGGAATTCATGGCCAGAGGATATAGTAAAAACTACTGTTATGGCTGGTTTTAAAAGAAGTTTGGACATGCCCTTGGAGGAAAGGTCCATAAACCATTTTTAATGTGGACTGGAGAAATCCACAGCTTATTCCTGGGATGAGCAGAATGGAATCAGTTTACCTTTTGTGATCCTGTGAGGTACTTGTGATCTGGATTGGCCACTGTTGGAAACAGGATACTGGGACTGATGGACCATTGGTTTGATCCACTGTGGAAAATCCTACAAAATCCTAGTTGGCGCAGAACTACTACGTTTACTTAAGAGAACTTATTTCAGTTCAGAAAGGCCTTAAAACTTCACCTCTTCCTCCAGTTTTACCCAGAAGCCAATGTGGACGCTGCACCATCCTCACAAGCCTCTCAGAACCCCCTTGACTGAAGTCAAAAGAGTTCCCAATTATGTCTTAAATTGTAAATAGTTACCCTGTTATCCAAGTTGCATTACCTGTTCAACTGTAAACACAAAGTACCATCGGAAATGTGTATTTTATTCATTGTAAACCGCACTGATGCTGAATAGCGCGGTATAAAAGAGACTCTAATAAATAAATAATAAATAAATAATAAATAAATAATATAAATAACTTGATCCAGTTAATGCCTCTTTTGAGAGAGAATGTCACGCAATTGGCATTTTTTCTATTCTTAACTCCTGATTGGCTTACTGTAATCTCCTTTACTTGGATTTGTCATGCATAAAGCATAAGGAAATGGCAGTTAATCCAGAATCCTGCAACTTAGTTACTTATTGGATGTAGATTCAGATTTCACAAAGGAGAGCTATATGTGAGGCTGAAGCAGGAGTAGACCCAGAATTAACATTGCTTCAAAGAGATGGTGGAGGGTAGAACAGTCTCTTAATAAGGGTCCAGGGTTCAAAATGGTTATTAGAATTGGAAAAAAGTAGGGGTTCAAGCTCTCTTGTTAGTGATGGTGATGTGAAAGTAAGTCGGGGATGAAATTGGTTTAACTAAGTGAACTTGCTTTGTATACGTGCTGTCATGTTTTGCTCATCTTTCTTTAAGGTGTTGCTCAACCTGTTGCTTTCCATCAACAAGAAGGGAATGTCTGCATGAAAGAAAATGTTTTTTAGCTTTTTTTTATCTGACTGTCTCAGATAAAGAAATCCCACAGGCCAAACCCCTGCAGCTAATTTTCATCTCTTCAAAGATGGCAGTGTCTTCATTTTGACATCCTTTCTGAAGAACCGCAGCAGTTGAACAGTTTCCTTTGAACATCATGCAGAGTGCAGCTATTGATCTCCTTGGTGCCCATCATGTTTTGCTTGTTTTTTAAAATTCTTTTAGCTTTCACTTTGCCTTTGTTAAAGCATTTGAGTTTCCATTGTGTTTTGGGTAGTGTGGACTTTCTTTTAGCGCCCCGCATTATAAAATTTCTTGTCTGCTGAAAGCCAAGTGTAGCTATTTATTGAGTAAGTAGCAGATAATATTACCCAGTGATAGTATAGAAACTCGCTATGCACAAATGCTCCTTTTCCTTGCTTCTGTTTTCAAAGTGTTGTCTGTTCATTCTTTGAAATACTTTGCCCTTGGTGCTTTTTTGCGGAGGTATGTGATTATTGCAAGGAGGCAGTTCTTTGTAGGTGTGTGTTTGCAGCAGTTCTTCTGCACAAGGTGGTGTCAGATATGAGCTTTCAGCTGCCGCCTCTTGTTGGAAAAGGACAGCAGTAGATACATTTCTCAGGGCTAAAAAAGTAAATCCCTTCTCATGCTTTTATTACTAACAGTGTTTTAAAATATGTCTGGTCAGGCTGTATTTCTTTCTGAGCAGAATTGCGTTTTGCTTAGTGTGAGACTGTGCAGTGTGGTGAGTATGAAGATGTTTGGAGAGCAGGTTGGTTGAGAGCAGCAGCAGTGGTGTCTCAGGATTTACTTAGGCTCCGCTGTGTGTTGGGAATCCAGGCACGTGCACACACTGAGGAGGACTGAGGTTTATGCTACCTTGGCTTGAACTGTAAAAACTTTTCTTTTTTAATCTGAGGGAGGGGGAAGTAGGAAAAATGTCAGCTGAAGCCCCCTAGCTAAGTGCGCTCACTGTAATAATACCTTTCAGTTTGTGCTAAGGCTTACTGAGACTGCTGTACTGTTATGATTTATGTTCAAAATAATTCTTTTTTAGTAGGTTGGATTTGTCAAAAGCTGATGAAATTTTTATGGTACATGATAAAAATATAGGTTCTGCATGTGATTCTGTTTTAAACTATTGCTGCTGTGTAGTGAATTTCAGTTATGATCGATAAAGTATTATGATATCGAAAGCCACAAATATCAGCATACAGATATATCTGTAATGGGAGACACTAGATTAGTGGTTCCCAACCCAGTCCTCTGGGACTCCTAGTCCAGTCAGGTTTTTAGGCTGTCCACAATGAATGTGCATGAGATAGAGCTGTATACAATGGAAGCAGTGCAATAGATGAGTCTCTTTCAAGAATGAGCCTTCCCTAAAAATCCCTATTCCATGTAAGAATCTAAGGCTACTCAGTATTGACGAGCTTTCTCCTTCAGAAAAATTCTCCTTCCTCTTCGTCGCTCCAGGCCAGTCCAGGAACTGTAGGGTTGTCAACCTTCTCCAGCAGCTGAGGACTGAATTCTCAAAGTCTTGTGACAGCTACTCCAGCTCCCTCTGGTGTCAGAGACTCAGTCTTTCAGTCCTCAGCAGCTGGAAAGGACATTAGGCTGACAGGCTCCCCGAGGGACGAAGATGAACTGTGTTTTAGAGTAGAAAAAAAAAAGAGAAATAAGGGGATTTTAGAACTCTGGTGGGTGCCCTAGCAGGGTGCTAATTTCTCCAGAGGGAATCTGTTGTTTTCAGGGGCACAGAGGAAAGAAGAAAAACAGAGAACCCCCAACAGGGCTCGGCTGCACGACGAGTGCAGTTAGAGGCAGAGCCTGCCTCATAGAGCAGCACCGTTACCGGGGACAGCTTAGAAGGTTGACGCTGGGAGCCCCAGAGTACAGCCTCTCTCTCTCTCTCTGTCTGGGGATGATATCTGGCTCACCCGCTAGCAGCAGGGTTGGGAGCGGGATATAGAGAGCTTGCTGTGTGCAGGTAAGAGGGCCGTTTAACCGTGCGTTTTTCTTGTTGGTCAGCTCATGTTCGGCGGGGTTTTCTTCTCAGATGCGCATACTGCCGGTGTCGGCAGCATGCGTTCAGTGCGGCAGTCATTGGGGGCTGTCTGAAGCAGGACTCTGCCGTTTTTGCTTCCGACGCGGCAGTCGGGTTTATCGCTTACTTGGGGGCAGCATGGAAGACAGAGCTGCTGCTTCCGAGCCATTGGGTGGCCATTTCGTCTCGGGGGGAAAAGGCGGGAACGGCGGCCATGTTGGATAAGATGGCCATTTCTGCTTCAGCACCAGAAAAGCAGGGAAAGAAAAAGACAAAGTCCAAAAAGCCTGTGCCTGCAGGAATGAGCCCTCAGCCACCAGTTCAGGTGTGTCGGGGGGGTTTAGATGCTCTATTTTCTGCGGACTTCATTTTGTCCCTTCATAAGGCTTACTGCCTAAAGTTGGAGCAAGTTAAGAACAAAACTTCTTCTCCCTCCTCTGCGGGGGGTGGGGGGGGCAGAACAGCGATAGCTTCCTTATGGACCTGGGAGAGGGCTCCTCCAAAACTGGGTTAACAGTTGAGGTGGGCTCCGATGGCTTCGGGCCTCACGCCTCGGGGCTCCTGAGGGCTGAAGAGGGAGAAATTCTCTCAGACTCCGGTCTGGAGCAGTGGACAGGAGAGCTGGAGGGAAGGTGAGATCGCTCCAGGGGAGGACCCTAATGTCTTTAGAGCAGCGGTTCTCAACCTGTGCGTCGCAACCCCCACGGGGGTCGCCACAGGATTTAGCGTGGTTGCCTCGTCTCACCTCACTCCGCCGTTAAAAAAAAAAAAAAAAAAAAACCCCACCCAAGTTGCTGCTGCTGCCGAGTCTGCTTCTCGGCAACGGCAAACTCATTGCCTCCCAGTCCCTTCTAATGCAGCCGCGGCTCCCTGCCTCTTAGGGAACTGCGGCTGTGCCAGTAAAACCGTTGAGGAGCCTTCCTGTCTCTTGACGGGCTCCGTGCAGCATTGTCCCGCCTCCAAAGGAAGTTGTTTACCACTACCTTTGGTGGCGGGACAATGCTGCACGGAGCCCTTCGAGAGACGGGAAGGCTCCTCTGCGGTTTCACAGGTAACGGGGCTGACATGGAGGGATGGATGGATGGAGGGGTCTGACATGGACAGGGGGGCTCATATAGATGGGGGGCTCACATGGAGGGAGGGAGGGCTGACATGGAGGGAGGGAGGGAGGGGTGGCTAACATTGATGGAGGGAGGGAGGCTGACATGGACAGAGGGGGCTGACGGATGGATTGAGGGAGGGAGGGAGGGGGCTGACATGGACAAAGGGAAGAGACAGGGGTCATACTGTACAGACGGGCAATAAATGCTGGACAGAGGGGAGAGACAGTGCGGGTTATGATTATAATGGGCATATGGGGGGGGTGCTAGGACTGGTAATGGGTTGATTAGGGAAGGCTAGGACCGGGAATGGACTGATCACGGGGGGTGGGGGGGGGGTTGAGACTGGTAATGTGCTGATAGGGGGGGCTAGCACTGGAAATGAGCTGATCAGGGAGGTTAGGACTGGAAATGGACTGATGGGGGGGGGGGTAGGACTGGTAATGGGCTGATTAGGGGAGCCTAGCACTGGTAATGGGGTTGAGGAGGGACTAGCCCTGGAAATTAGATGATTAGGGGAGGCTAGCACTGGTAATGAGCTGATGGGGGGTAGGACTGGTATTGGGCTGATTGGGGGGCTTCGACTGGGAATGGGCTGATTGTGGGGAGGGGAGGATAGAGCTGCTGGCCCTGGAAGAAAACTGGGGGCTAAGGCTACAAATGGGCTGATACGAGGCAATGGGAGAATGGAACTGGAAGAGAGTGGATCTGAGAGGGGCTGCCATTGTATTTGTACTAGAAGGGACTGGTCATTGGGGAAGGAGGGGGACTGGAAGGGAATGGACACCAGTGGCAGTCATGGGAATGCAAGTTGACATTGGAAGGTACTGAGAGTGAGGACTGGAAAGGGGCTGATACTGGGGAGGGTTACTGGGACTGGAAATAGGCTGATGGAAAGAAGTGAAGAAAACAAAAGAAGAGATAAGAAATGGCAGATGGACCATAGACCACAGAAAGAGAGCTAAGAGAAGACAGGAAAGCAGAAGCCTCAGATTGGGACCAGCATGATCAGAGAATAAATTGGTCAGACAACAAAGGTAGAAAAAACTAATTTTATTTCATATTAGTGATTTGACTACAAAATCATCATAATTTTGAAATCAAATAGTTACTTGTTATTGTGATTAATTATTGTGGTTTAAATAAGTAAATTTTATAAATAAAAACATATTGCAAAGGCCTATAATATATTTATAATTCAACAAATGATTACAGCGACAATGCGTTAACGGTAAAGGAAGAGAGACGCATTTGATTTTATCATTGGGGGTCACCACAAGTTGACCAATGATAAAAGGGGTCATGGTACAAAAAAGGTTGAGAACCACTGCTTTAGAGTTTTCAGAAAAGAGGAAATCAGAGCGCTTATAGTTCATTAGCTAGCGTCCCTAAATATTGTCTTACCAGTGGTCCAGGAGGAGCCGCTCGAAGATCCTCTGCTCCAGGGCTTTAAGGCAGAGCAGAGGTGTTTTCTAGTTCACAAGGTGATCAAGCAAATGGTGGAGTTGGAGTGGGAATGCCCGGAGGCTACTCTGCGCGGAGCTCGTGCTATAGGGCGCCTTTGCCCGGTTCCACATGATGAGAGGGAGTTGCTCCGCATGCCGAAGGTAGATGCCTTGGTGGCAGCGATGACAAAGAAGACCACGATTCCGGTGGAAGGCGGAGCGGTTCTCAAGGACCTGCAGGATAGAAAGTTGGAAACTCTGCATAAGCAGACCTTCGATTCCAGTGCTCTTGCCCTGCAGGCTTCCATTTGTGGAGCTTATGTGGATAGGGCCTCCATTCGTTGGCTCCAAGGGGACTCTCATGCGGAGGATGACGACAGTCCTTTGCCGGAAGGTGCAAAGTTAGAGTCGGCAGCAGCCTATCTAGTGGATGCTTTCTATGATCTGGTATGAATTTCGGCGAAATCCATGGCGTTAGTGATTGCCGCTAGAAGATTCCTTTGGCTGAGGAATTGGGCACTGGACGCCTCGTCTAAGACTCGTCTTAGTAAGCTTCCGTATAAGGGCAAGCTCCTGTTTGGGGAAGTGCTAGAGAAGATTGTAAAGGATCTGGGAGATTCCAAAGGGGGTTGGCTCCCAGAGGACCGGCCAAAGGGTCCCAAGCCTGGATCTCTGCTAAAAGAGCAGAGTAGGAACTTCCACAGGTTTAGAGGTTCTCGGTTCATTCCTTATCAGAGAGGACGCTGCTTGCCCAGAACCAGTCCTTTTAAGGGGCGTGGGGGTTCGGACGAGGTTACTTCGGCCCCCAGCAGACCTCCATGAAGAAGCCTCAATGAAATACGGATGGTCCAGAGGGAGGTTCCGGTGGGAGGTCGCTTGCGGAATTTTCACTCCATCTGGACCACAATAACTACGGACCAGTGGATCCTGGAGATTTTCCGGGAAGGTTACGCACTGGAGTTCGCTCAGCCATTGCCGGAGGCCTTCGTGGTGTCTCCATGTGGGTCCACCTCAAAGCGACAGGCGGTATCCGATACCCTCCAGTGATTGCTGCAACTTCAAGCAGTGGTTCCGGTGCCTCAAGATCAGTGCGGCTGCGGTTGGTACTCGATTTATTTTGTGGTACCCAAGAAAGAAGGGTCTTTCCAACCTATTTCAGAACTCAAGCACGTGAACCACTGTTTGAGAGTTGCGCACTTCCGCATGGAGACCCTGCATTTGGTTATTCGTTCGGTAAAGCCGGGCGAGGTCCTTTCCTCCATAGATCTCACAGAAGCTTATTTGCACATTCCCATAAGACCGGAACATTAGAAATTTCTGCGCTTTGCAGTGCCCATGGGCCACTTTCAGTTCCAAGCACTACCGTTCAAGTTGGCAACGTCGCCACACATTTTCACAAAGGTGATGGTGGTGGCGGCGGCAGCCACATTGCGGAAAGAGGGCATCCTGGTGCACCCTTACCTGGACGACTGGTTGGTTCGGGCGAGTTCCGTATCGGAATCCATCAAGGCAATGGCTCAAGTAGTGGAATTCCTGGAGCATCTAGGTTGGGTGGTGAACCAGACCAAGAGTCAGTTGCTCCCAGTGCAGCGCCTGCTGTACCTAGGAGCCTTGTTCGACACGTCCGTAGGGGCAATTTTTCTGCAGGAGGTCAGAGTGCAAAAGCTCTTGCGGCAGGTGACAGCATTTTTGCGGGTGAAAGCTCCAACGGCATGGCGATACTTGCAGCTGCTAGGCTCCATGGTGGCATCTCTGGACCTGGTAACATGGGCCAGGGCGCATATGCACCCTCTGCAGCAAGCGTTGCTATCCCGCTGGTCGCCCCAGCTTCATCCTCTGAATTGAAAATTGGTGTGCCCCGGGGCGGTCAGCGCCAACTTACAGTGGTGGTTGCAGCCCGACCATCTTCGAGCGGGTATGCCACTGGATCAGCCGGATTGGGTGACCGTCACCATGGACGCCAGCCTTTCCGGCTGGGGGGTGCATTGTATGGCTCAAGTAGCTCAGGGCGGCTGGCCGGAGGCTGTGACCGGCTGGTCGATCAATCAGCTAGAGATGAGGGCGGTGCTCCTGGCCCTGTGGGAGTTTGCCCATCTGATAGACAGCAAGGCAATTCGCGTGTTCTCCGACAATGCAGTGACAGTGTCGTATATCAATCGACAAGGCGGTACGGGATGTCCCGCTTTGTTGGAAGAAAGTCAACTGGTGATGTCCTGGGCCGAAGCTCATTTGGTAGCATTTTCAGCAGCACATGTTGCCGGTTGGGGCAATGTGCAGACCGACTTTCTCAGTCGTCATGTTTTAGATCCAGGAGAGTGGGAGCTGAATGCGGCGGTCTTTCACGACATTACATTGCGGTGGGGACAGCCGATCATGGATTTGATGGCCACTCTCCACAACGCCAAGGCAAGTCGGTTTTTCAGCAGGGGCAGAGAGCGCATGTCAGAAGGTCTTGACGCTTTGGCTCAGCCGTGGCCGTCAGGCGGGATCCTTTATGTATTTCTGCCATGGCCAATGATCTGTCGGGTCCTCTTGAGGATAGAGAAACACGGAGGGAAGGTGATTCTCATTGCGCCGGACTGGCCAAGGAGAGCGTGGTATGCGGATCTGGTTCATCTGTTGGTGGATTGGCCGTGGAGGCTGCCAGATCGCGTCAATCTGTTGAATCAGGTCCCGGTTCTAATGCCAGATGTAACATAGTAACATAGTAAATGACGGCAGATAAAGACCAGCATGGTCCATCTAGTCTGTCCAGCAAGATGGCAAGAGTAGGTGTACCTGTCGCTCTGTGCAGGCCACCGCTCCCCATGTCTTTGTTTAGGGGTAAACCCACCACTCCATGTAGGACACCCCTATTTGTTGAGACGTTATATGGTTCAGAAGTTAGATGGTACCGTTTATTTTGTTGTTATCCTATTGCTGTAAAGGGATCCTCTGTGTTTGTCCCATGCCTTTTTGAATTCCGTCACCGTGTTCGCCCCTACCACTTCCATCGGGAGGGCAATCCAAGCATCCACCACCCTTTCAGTGAAAAAATATTTCCTGACATTGCCTTTCAATTTACCCCCTTGCAGCTTCATGTTATGCCCTCTAGTTTTACAGGTTCCCCATCTTTGGAAGAGGTTTGTTTGTTCATCATTTCTCTTTAAGTATTTAAAGGTTTGAATCATATCTCCCCTGTCCCTCCTCTCCTCCAAAGTGTACATATTTAGGTCTTCAAGTCTCTTCTCATAAGGCTTCTGACGCAGGCTCCAAATCATTTTGGTCGTCTTCCTCTGAACAGTTTCCAGTCTTTTTACATCTTTTGCAAGATATGGTCTCCAAAACTGAACACAGTATTCCAAGTGAGGCCTCACCAGTGACTTATACAGTGGCATAAGTACCTCTTCTTTTCTGCTGGTAATCCCTCTTTGTATGCAGCCCAACATCCTCCTGGCTTTTGCCACCGCCTTGTCGCACTGTTTTGCCACCTTGAGATCATCAGAGATAATCACATCAAGGTCTTTCTCTTGAACCGTGCATACCAACCTCTCGCCCCCTATCGCGTACATTTCTCTTGGATTTCTGCTACCCAAGTGCATGACACTGCACTTTTTCGCATTAAATCGTAGTTGCCAAGCATTAGACCAGTCTTCCAGCTTTTGTAGATCTTTCTTCATGTTAACCACTCCCTCGGGGGAGTCCACTCTGTTGCAAATTTTTGTGTCTTCTGCAAAAAGACAGACTTTTCCATTCAGTCCTTCAGCAATATCACTCACTAATACATTGAACAGTGCCGGGCCCAGGGCCGAACCCTGGGGCACCCCGCTAATCACCTTCCTCTCATCCGAGTGAGCTCCATGTACAATCACTTTCTGTCGTCTGTCAGTCAACCAATTTCTAATCCAGTTTACCATCTTGGGACCCATCCCCAAGCTACTGAGTTTGTTGACAAGCCTCCTATGAGGAACAGTATCAAAGGCTTTGCTGAAATCCAGGTAGATGACATCCATCGCATGCCCCTGATCTAGTTCCCTGGTCACCCAGTCAAAGAAAATCAGATTTGTTTGGCAAGATCGTCCTTCGGTAAAACCATGTTGCCTCGGGTCTTGCAACCTGTTGGTTTTGAGAAAGTTCACTATTCGCTCTTTCAGGAGCGCCTCCATTACTTTTCCCGCCACCAAGGTAAGGCTCATGGGCCTGTAGTTTGACACTTCTTCTCTGTCACCACTTTTGTGTAGAGGTACGACATCAGCCATTCCCAGTCCTGAGGAACCTCTCCTGTTTCCAAGGATCTGTTGAAGACATCCTTTAACGGTCCTGCAAGAACCTCTCTGAGCTCTTTCAGTATCCTGGGATGTATCCCATCCGGTCCCATGGCTTTGTCCACTTTCAGTTTAGCAAGTTGTTCTAACACCTTGTCTTCTGTGAATGGTGTGGTATCTACTTCATTCCCATTTTTATATTTGGGAGTCACAGCTGGTCCATCTCCAGGATCTTCTTTAGTAAAAACAGAGCAGAAGTATTTGTTTAGCAATTTTGTTTTTTCAGTGTCACTTTCCACGAGTCCTTTCCCAGCACTTCTGAGTCCTGCAAGTCCAACTCTGATCTTTTTCCTTTCCCGAATATACCTGAAGAAATTTTTGTTGCCTCCCTTAACATCTTTAGCCATCTTTTCCTCTGCCTTTGATTTTGCTATCCTTATTACTCTTTTAGACTCTTTGAGTTGGATCCTGTATTCATTTCTGTGTTCTTCTGTTTGCAAGCTTTTGAATTTTACAAAAGTTGTGTTTTTTGCCTTTATTTGAGCAGCCACTTCTTTGGAAAACCAAATAGGTTTCCTTCTCCTCTTGCTTTTATTTACTTTTCTTACATATTTATCTGTTGCCCCTTTTATTGCCTCCTTTAGTTTAGCCCATTGCAATTCCACTTCCTTTATCTCCTTCCACCCCGTCATCTCCTCCTTTAAGTACTCTGCCATTTTATTGAAGTCAGTGTATTTGAAGTTTAGGACTTTGAGCTTGCTATGATTGGCCTGTACCATTGCTTTTATCTCAAACCACACCGTGTGATGGTCGCTGTTGCTCACAGGGGCACTCACGCAGACATTCGACACACTATCACCGTTGGTGAGCACTACATCCAGCGTTGAGCGTTCCGTGGTTGGTTCCATCACCATTTGTCTAAATAATGCATCTTGGAGAGCATCCACAATTTTTTTGCTTCTTTCCAGATGTGCAGAAGGAGTAATCCAATCCACATCAGGTAGATTAAAGTCACCCAATATGATTGCGTCCCTCTTTGTTGCTATCTTGGCAATATCTATAATCAATTCATTGTCTCTCTCTTCAATTTGAGTCTGAGGTCTGTAGACTACAGCAATATGGATGACAGTGCCAGCTCCTCTTTCCAACGCAATCCAGAGTGCTTCTTCTTTTCCCCATGTCCCCTGCATTTCAGTAGCTTTAATATTGCTTTTGACATACAAGGCTACTCCTCCTCCTTTTCCATTTTTTCTGTCTCTTCTGAATAGATTATAGCCAGCTATGGCTATATCCCATATGTGGATCGATTCTCTCTTACGGCTTGGCTCTTGAAAGGGAAAGGCTAAAGCATAGAGGTTATTTATCAGCGGTGATAGCCACGATGTTGAAGGCCAGGAGAAACTCGATGTTGATGGCTTATATTCGTATTTGGCAAATTTTTGAAGATTGGTGCGCAGGCCGTGGCATTCGTCCATTCGGCGCGTCGGTGCCCGCGGTCTTGTCTTTTTTGCAAGGTGGTCTGGATAAGGGTCTAGCTCTCAGTACACTAAGAGTACATTTGGTGGCCCTGGCATGTTTCCAAGGCAAGGTGCAAGGGTCCATCTTGTCGTGGCATCCTGATGTGCAGAGGTTTCTTAGGGCGGTTAAGAATCTGAGACCTCCGGTAAGGGAAGTGGTTCCACCGTGGGATCTAAACTTGGTTTTGGAGGCGCTGACGCGACCTCCTTTCATCCCTGGTGGGACAGCTCCGCTGAGGGAGTATTCTTGGAAAACAGCGTTCTTGGTGGCGTTGTGTTTGGCTAGACACATTTCGGATCTGCAGGCTCTGTCCCGCAGGGAGCCGTATATTCAGTTTTCCTCAGAGAAGGTGATGTTACGCCCAAGTTCCGTCCTTTCTTCCGAAGGTGGTGTCTGGTTTTCACATCAAACAACTGATCTCACTGCTGACTTTTCAAGACCGCGAGAAGTCTGCAGTGGGTAGATCATTGAGGAAGTTAGATCTCAGGAGAGTGCTACATAGGTACCTTAAGAGAATGGAATCTTTTCGGAAGACCAACAGGTTGTTTGTGCTTTTTGGGGGTCCGCGGAAAGGAGAGGCAGCTTCTAAGGCCTCTATTGCTCATTGGGTGAAGCACGCAGTTGCAGCAACGTAGCAGGTGAGCGGAAAGGCACCTCTGAATGGTCTCCAAGCTCATTCGACGCGGGGCCAAGCGGCTTCGTGGGCCGAGTTTGCCTTGGTGCCGCCAGTGGATATCTGCCGGGCGGCTACTTGGTTGTCTCTGCACATGTTTGCAAAGCACTATCGGTTGGATGTTCAGGCAAAGGGGGATGCAAATGTAGGGGCCTCGGCCATAGTAGCGGGCCTAGTGGGACCCTCCCGAGGTTAGGTACTGCTCTGGTACTTCCCTACAGTTCCTGGACTGGCCCAGAGAGACGAAGAGGAAGAAGAAATTAGACCTTACCTGCTAATTGTCTTTCCTTGAGATTACTCCAGGCCAGTCCAGAGCCCACCCAGTCATTTGCAGAGTTTGAAGAAGGATTTTAGTGGCTCGTTGGGGGTTAAAGAAGGCCACATATGTTTTCAACGGAGATGGGGGGGGCTGCATAAGTAAAGGGAGATTAGCCCATAAGGCACGGAGCGGCTCGGACTATGGGGCTCCCAGGGGGGTTAGGGGGCTGCAGGTTACTGATCGTTCCATTTCGGTTAAGCGAACAAAAAGAAAAAGAAAAAAAAAAGAAAGGGGAGGAAAACAAGCATTCTGGGGTTTTTAGCCAGTAAATGGGCTTGTTTGTTATTTTTTTGTAGTAGCGTTTTAAGTAAGAGTGGTGGAGGTTAATAGGCAGACTGCTTTGACAACGGATGACTGAGTCTCTGACACCAGAGGGAGCTGGAGTAGCTATCAGCAAGACTTTGAGAATTCAGTCCTCAGCTGCTGGAGAAGGATGACAACCCTACAGTTCCTGGACTGGCCCGGAGAGATCTCAAGGAAAGACAATTAGCAGGTAAGGTCTAATTTCTTTTTCCTTCCCAAAAGCTTGACCAGAGCAAGACAGCCAGAGATGGGAGAAAAAACTGAAGCAGCTTTCATATGCACACATTCAAGATATACACTAAGGATGTGCAGGTCAAAAAATCATTGTTTCGTTTGTTTTTCATCTTCATATTTTTTTCCAATAGTGCATCCTTATTCTGGTCTAGCAGGATAAGGAAGGAGTAATTTTACATACATGCTAATTTCTTTTTTCTTGAATCCTGCTGGACCAATACAGGTGATTGGGTTATGTTCCCCAGCCAGCAGGTAGAGGCAGACTAGAACAACTTTCAGTGATGTTACAGTATCGATAGTATATGCTCTGGTGCAGTACTGAGAGAAGTCAGTATGACACTTCCCAAGCAGAAGGCAAGTCTGGAAAAACTCAGAAAAGTATCAATAAACCACACTTGACTCTGCATCACTCACTGATTCTAATAATGCATTTAAAAAACAGCAGGACCTTGCATGGTAAGAAGGACCTTCTTTCACATGTGGTGGACATGTGCTAAGATATAACTGCTGTGGCAAGAGTTTCCCAATGGATGGGGGAAGTGTTTGGCATAGAGGTGCACTTGTCACCACAGGTGGTCCTTCTCAATAATACGGTGTGTGGCACGCCCAAAAATGATGCCCGGTGGGCTGCATGGCCTGTAGGCTGGCAAAACCTGGACCCTGCCAACCTAGAGGAGGTGCAGACATGGGTAGATTACCTATGTCTTATGTACAAGCTCACGGCAATGAAACAAGGGAAGCAGAGCTAGTTTGGGAGCACGTGGAATAAATATAAAGCATGGCAGGAACATATTGTAAATGGAGCTGAGTGTGACCCCATAGGAGGCTGTTCCATGAGGATTTGGATGTATTCCAGCAGGGGCCAAGGGGGGGGGAGGGGAGGTAAGACATTGGAATATGTGCAATGTTATGGATTGAAGATGTTACCAAGTTGAATGTTTCAATGATTTCTATGTATATTAAAACAATAAAAAACTTAAAATGTAAAAAGCAGCAGGACTCTCAAACTGGACGAGTAATCTTCTCAGGGTGGGTCCCAGACTGGTCTAGCAGGATTAGAGGAAAGGAAAGTAAAATAGAAGTACGTAAAATTTCTTCTTCTTTTTCCTCTAGACCAGTCCAAACAAGTGGAATGTATCCAAGCAGTTAGGACACACAAAGAAGTGAGCTACTCAAAAGGAATAATTTATTAGGACCACAAAGGTCAAGAAGTTGTTTTTTGTTATTTATTGCTTTGATGGAAATGATAATGCGATATAAAAAACCTGATAAACAAACCGTGGTAGCCTTTTGCATTTATTGCAGAGCACATGGCTTTATCTTGTGCAATGAAATAGTGTGTTGGCATTTGTGCGCATGTGCTCAGATGTTTTTCAGTTCTTAAATTTTGTCGGTATCAGGAACATTATGACTGTGCACAGGGGGTGTAATAGGCATACATTATGTGCATATGCTGGAATGTTTTTCCTCACATAGATATCAGTATTCTGTGCAGAATCTTTATTGTATTATGTCAGTGATCCAGAACTTTGGACTGCTGACATAACACAATTCAATGATATTTCTGTGCAGAATAATAATGATTTTTATACAGAAAATAGTACTCCAGCACATACTTCTTACAGTGTACCTCCCTCTCGGCATCTCATCCTCTGTTTTTTTTAACTCTTCCCCTTCAACAAAACCAGAAAAAAATTGTGGGTGCTTAATGCTTAAGGTAAAAAGAAGCAACGGGCATGAAACCCTTACTAATGCTGACCAGAGAACTGGCATTAAAGCCCCAGCATAAAAAACTTTGCACTCAGACATTGGATCTTCTGTGCACTTCTTTGCGACTGGGTGAAATTTTAATGACCTCATTACCATGCAATTATAATGTACATTGCTCTGTCATCTGTTTAATAGCTATGTGCACACAGATTGCACATACTCTAAACCCCTTTCTGCACGTCATCGGCTCTTCAGTTATTTATTGTACTTCCTAAGGGGTGATGAACATCTTTCAGTTACTACAATCTTTAAATCGTCTGCTACTGGTAAAATCAAGTAGTGGAACTGTGACCCAGCAGATTAGTGGTAACCTTCACAGTGGGATTGGGAATGCTGAGAACCGCTGTCCTCCATGGAATAAAAGGGAACTGGCAAGCATTCCCAAGAGACCTGGGCTGTCATACCCTGCTCCCAAATGTCTGGATTCTCTCTTTAGAGTCTTCCCAAGGAGCCACTTCCCTTGTACTTGCTCTTTAGCTGAGCCACTGACGGCAAACTGCCTGGTTTGAGCTCTGGCAGTACTTCAAAGCTAATGAAGTGGCTGGAAAGCTCATTGGGCAGACTCAGTGACAGAGCGTGGTTAGCATGTTTGGAAAGGGTGAGTTTTTAGGTTTGGGGAAGATGTTGGCCCCTGGAGAGGAAAAAGAAGAAGGGGCACAGTCCACCTATGAGAAGTCAGTGCTGCTCATCTTGGTGGTGTAATCACGCTGTGGTATATTAAATCAGTGGGCAACAGTCTTAACAAAGTTTTACTTACTGCTGTTGCTACTACTGATTTTGTATAGTGCTACAAGCCGTACCCAGCACTACTTGTACAAGTAAGAGACCATCTCTGCTCATCCGCACTTATAGTCTCATTAACACAGACCACACTAGGGTAATTCAAGGGGAATAGCAAGATAGGTGACAGATAGGTGTTAAGCAAGAGAATAGGGGAGATTAGGATCCAAATGCAACCTCAAAGAGGTGGGGTTTTAGTCTGGATTTAATAGGGCCATAGAAAGGACCCTGGCATACTAACTTGGGGCAGTTTCTCCAAATGGGTTAGTTTTGTGCATACCATGACAGCTGTGAACCTCACTTCTAAGCCAGGGCATGGGGTGTATGATCTCAGTCTCTCAAATTTACTACTAAGGCTCGACATAGTACTCGCTGGAGTTTCATAAGATGTAACATGTATGGGTAGTTAAGATGTGCTTGGAAATTCTTCTTTATCAAGCCTGTGGCACTCAACACAATGGGAAATATTTGTTTCTTTTTGCCGCAATTTCTTGGTCTCTAACTGCTTTTACTAGTATTTCAGGATCTTCTACACAATTCAGAGTAGTCTCTTGGCACTGACACTTAATGCAATTCTGGTGTTTTTCTCCTTAACCACTATATCCAACTTCCTCTCATCCATCTTTTTATCGGTCTGAATAGGAGTATCCCAGGTGATCATAACCACCTCATTCCTCCCATTGAGGAGGTGGTAACTCCTGTGTAAGCAGAGTCTGTTCTCCACGGTGTTTTTAAAGCCAGTTCAGGCAGCCCTTCCAGACACACAGAGGCATCCTTCCACAATGCCTGCAGTCAGAATGAGTGGATGACAAAGTTCTGGATCTTTCTCCCACACTGTGGTCAAGGCTGGAACCATGCCTTGATCTGGGCTGTTTTTACCAAGAAAATAAAATAACAAAATATCTTCCTTTATTTTAGAGTCTGGCATTGGCCCAATGAATTGCCTAGATTTGGTGAAGACCTAGAACATATTTTCATGTTACTTGCTTTCTTGTGCTTGGTGCTTCATGTTTCATCTTTGAAGGCAATATGTTGTTTACTAACTTGATACATAGTTTGGTTCATTGTGTAGTTTTGTTGGGTGCTCAGTCAGAGGCAAGGAAGCAGCCAGTGAGAACTGGTGTGTTTCCATACTCTTGTTATAAATGCAAGCTCTATATTTAGAGGGGGCCTCTATTTATATAATATATCTGGCAAGTGGGGGAAGCATGCAGAGCAAATTTCAAAGAATGGATTTTACAGCATAATCGCAGAGTTCTGTTGTCCCAAGATAACGGTTATTGCAGCCAGTAGCAAACTACATGGTTCAACCACTAAAGGGGTATGTTTACTAAAATACACTGTTGTTGTTAAGTGCCGTTGAGTCTGAATCGACTCATGGCAACCCTCTGGATAGCTATCCTAAATTGTGTTCGGTCTTCAGTCAGGCGGCTCATTGTTGACAGACTGGTACCCGTAGCTGCTGTTATTGTATCGATCCATCTCATTGCTGGCCTTCCTCTTTTGCGTTGACCTTCTTTCTTGCCAAGCATGATGTCTTTCTCTAATGATCTCTCTCTTGGCATGATGTGTCCAAAGTATGAAAGTTGAAGTCTTGTCATTTGAGCTTCTAAAGAAAGCTTAGGTTTGATCTCCTCTAGTACCGACTGATTTGTTCTTCGGGCAGTCCATGGTATACACAGAATTCGCCGCCAGCACCATAATTCAAAGGCATCAATTTTCTTCCTGTCAGTCTTTTTCACTGTCCAGCTTTCACATCCATATGATGTTACTGAAAATACCATGGCTTGAACAAATCGAATCTTTGTATGGAGAGAGACATCTCTGCTCTTGAGAATCTTATCTAGGTCTTTCATAGCCATTCTGCCAAGAGCAATGCGTCGTCTGATTTCTTGACTGCTTGTTGCTTCTTTATTGATAGTTGATCCAAGTAGGTTAAAATTGTTCACAATTTCAATTTCTTCTCCTTCAACGATGAGCCTGTTGATTATGCCAGTTGTCATGATCTTTGTCTTCTTTACATTAAGGTGCAGGCCCATTTTGAGACTATGTTCTTTGATTGTGAGAAGCAAATGTTTCAGATCATCTTCACTTTCAGCCAGTAATGTGGTATCATCAGCATAGCGAAGGTTGTTGATGAGTCTTCCACCAATCTTCACACCTCTGTTGTCTTCATACAATCCTGCTTCTCTGATGATTTGTTCAGCATATAAATTAAACAGGTAGGGGAAAGTATGCAGCCTTGTCTTACACCTTTCCTTATTTTAAGCCATTCTGTTTCTCCTTGTTCCGTTCGAACTGTTGTTTCTTGATCAATGTACAGATTGCGCAAGAGAACGATCAGGTGTTCTGGTATACCCATGCTTCTTAATGTGGCCCAGAGTTTCTCATGGTTTACACAGTCAAAAGCCTTGCTATAGTCGATAAGGCACAAATAGATATCCTTTTGGTATTCTTTAGTCTTTTCAAGGATCCATCTCACATCCGCAATGATGTCTCTTGTTCCTCGCCCTTTCCTGAACCCTGCTTGCACTTCAGGTAGTTCTTGTTCCAGGTATGGTTGTAGTCTCTTTTGAATAATCTTCAGTAGAATCTTGCTGGCATGTGGGATCAGAGTGATTGTGCAATAATTTCCACAGTCAGTTGGATCACCTTTCTTTGGTATTGGTATAAACACAGATCTTTTCCAGTCAGTTGGCCATAATGTTGTCTTCCATATTTCTTGGCAGAGCCTTGTAAGTACGGTAACAGCTGCATCAGATTGCTGCAATACTTCTATGGGAATGCTATCAATGCCTGGTGCTTTGTTCTTTGATAAGGCTTTCAATGCTGCTTCAACTTCTTCTTTCATCACCAGTGGTTCCCGATCATAAGGTACAGGTTGAAACGGCTGTTGGTCCACTTGATCTTTATCATATAAAAACTCTGTATATTCCTTCCACCTTTTCTTGATCTTCTAAGCATTATTCAACATAGAACCTTGAGCATCTTGTAACATTCCAATTCGAGGCTGGAACGTTTTCTTTAACTCTCGTAACTTTAGGAAAGCCGGTCTTGTTCTTCCTCGAATAGTTTCTGCTTCTATTTCCTTGCAAGTGTCGTTGTAGTACTTTTCCTTGTCCTGTCTTGCTGCACGTTGGAAATCTCTGTTGAGATCTGCAATTGTCTGTCTTTCTCCTCTGGCTTTAGCTTCTCTTAATTTCTGGGCAATTTTCAGAGTTTCTTCCGTCATCCATTTTGGCCGTTTTTGCTTTTTCACCTTTTGTAGAGACTTCTCGCTTTCTTCCAACACAACCTTCTTGATGTCATTCCATAACTCTTCCGGGGCTCTGTCATTTGTATCTAAAGCAGCAAATCAATTTTGCAGGCAGTCTTTAAATTCCAGTGGTATATTATCAAGGTCATATTTTGCTGCATTCATGAGTGGTTTGCTCTTTTTCAACTTTAGCTTGAGTTTGCATACTAGTAGTTGATGATCTGTACCACAGTCAGCTCCAGGTTTTGTCTTTGTTGATGTTACAGAGCTTTTCCATCGTTGACTTCCACAGATGTAGTCAATTTGATTTTTATTCAATCTATTGGGTGAAGTCCATGTGTACAGTCGCTGCTTGTGTTGCTGGAAGAAGGTGTTTGAGATGAATAGATCGTTGGTCTTGCAGAATTCTATCAGTCTTTCTCCAGCTTCATTTTTGTTGCCAAGTCCATATTTTCCAACTACTTTGCATTCTTCTTTGTTGCCAACGTTTGCATTCCAGTCACCCATGACTATCAGGATATCCTGTTTGCATGTTCTGTCAATTTCAGCTTGTACTTGTTCATAGAACTCTTCAATTTCATTCTCTTCTGCAGCTGTTGTTGGGGCATATACTTGAATTATAGTTGTGTTGCTAGGCATTCCTCGTAGACGAATAGAGATTAAGCGTTCGCTGACTGCATTGTATTTTATTGTAGTTCTTGCAAGTTTCTTCTTTATTATAAATGCAACACCATTTTTCTTTGTCTTTCATTTCCAGCATAGTAGACCATGTGATCATCTGATGCAAAGTGCCCGATGCCAGTCCATTTCAGTTCGCTGACACCCAACAGATCAAGCTGTACACATTCCATTTCATTCTTGACCACCTCCAACTTCCCTTGGTTCATGCTTCGTACGCTCCATGTTCCAATGCGTAAGACATCTTTACAGCTTCTGACTCTCATTTCATGCGCAGCTACATCAGCAGTCAGACTTCCCGAGGGCTTTGATCCAACCACATCATAAATGCTGGCTTTACTCTGAAAAGTCTTCAGCTCTTCCCCAGTAGCTAGTTGAATGCCTTCCGACCTGGGGGTCTCATCTTCCAGCACCATAGCACAATTTGTTTTGTTGTAACTATCCATTGGGTTTTCATGGCAAGATACAGAAGTAGATTGCCGGGCCTTTCTTCCGCGCAGTTTAAGTTTGGTGGTGTTGCCGTTGTCACAGAAATGTGATTCTCCGCCGTCAACACTATCCCATTCTGCTGCTGCCCAGATGGGTGGTTTGTCTTGGTCTGGCACCTCAGCTGAGACCTGTCCATCTTGGGAGACCCTGCCAGTAGTTAAACTACCGGTAGTTTAGCTCTCAGCATCACTGATGCACGCAAGCCCTCACAGCATGACAAGCTGCAAACCAAGTGAGAGAAATACACTGTTAGCAGATGGTAAATCCAAAAAATTAGTGTGTGAGGCAGTGTAGACTGGTACTAACTATTGGGGATGTATCAGGCATGTTCCCCTGCAATTACTGTGGGGAGACGCACCTCACTGGAATAGAGTGGTACGGTTAAATATAGATTGGTTTCCTTCAAGAGATATACTAATGAGCATGCAATGAAGCTACAGTGTAGCACATTTAAAGCTAATCAGCTAAAATATTTTTTCACTCAACGCATAATCAAACTCGGGAATTCGTTGCCAAAAACTTTTAGTGTAGCTGGATTTAAAAGAGCTTTGCACAAGTTCCTGGAGGAAAAATCCATACACTATTATTAAAGTAGACTGTGATAAGCAGCATGGAATCTGTCTAAATTTAGGGGAACCTGACAAATACTTGTTACCTGGATTTGCTGCTGTTGGAAACAGGATATTGGGCTGATGGACCTTGATCTGACGCAGTATGGTATATCTTATGTTCTTACTTCTACTGTGGGTGCAGTTACTGCCTCCCATTGAGGAGGTGATAAGTGTGCCCATGCTGTCAGCAACAATTATGATTAATGTGCACCATTGATGGCTGCGCTAACCACAATGCGCTTGCCCATACTCTAACACCTAAACCATCCAGCCACTGCCCCATCCTGCATTAAGTGGGTAGCATGGGATTTTTACCATGCTGTCCTGCATTAAGAGCATGGTATGCTTAGCACGTGGTAAACCCTGAGCCAACTGTTAATGCATGTTAGGAAACATACCTCTTAATGTCACTATGCAAAGCAACCATTACGAAAGCTATTATAAGGTTTCACAGTAGAATATAGAACACAGAGAATGAAATACATATCTTAATTACTAAGAGCCAGCCCAGCCCGGTTAGGGGGAGGCGTGGATGGTGAAGAAAGCATATCCTAAGAGAGATTATTTCCAACCCTTCTCCCCCTATATGTATCTGTGGGTATATCTATGTGTGTATATTTATTTGTTTTGGCTTTGTGTGTCTCTGTGGCCAGGATAGGCAAAATGAAAAAAACTGAGGGGAGGTTTGGTACACTGTAGTGCAGAAGTTCAATGTTTTTATGCTGGGTAATTGTTTGGGGAACTTGCTTTTCCTGGACTTCCTATTGCAATCTGGCTCATTTTTGAGGCTGGTTTGCCTTATCTCCAGAAACAAGCAGGAATGTAGTCTTCCCATATGGGTATTGTCTTTTCATCTTGTACTTTGTAATTTCAAAAAGTACAAAGACAGTATAGTTACTCGCTTGTAACAGGTGATCTCTGGGAACAGCAGGAATTTAGTCTTCACATATGAGTATCGTCGGTACCGACGGAGCCTGCGCGGGAATGCTCCCCAGCGTCCAATAGGAAAGCTGTTGGGAGCATCCCACAGCACCTGTGTGCTGCCTTCCCGCCTTTCCCAACTGTTCCTCTCCAGTTCTTCGTTTTCCGTGGAGCCGACAGGTCGCACATCCTGTCACCGCAGAAAAATTTCCTCCTTATACTTCTTTTTTGTGGTCGCGTCTGCCTTCCCTCGATGCTATACCGGTACCGCCGGTGGTTCTTTTCTTTTTTCTAAAAAAAAACAACAAAAAACCTTTGTTTCTGGAGGCTTTCTTCAGTAATTTTCTTCTCGGGTGCCATGCACCATTTTGGGCACTAGGCCCAACTTTTTCCCTCAAAATGGAAAAACCCGCTTTGGGTTTTAAAAAGTGTTCTAAGTGTGGCAGTATCATCTCCGTCACCAACACCCATGAGTGGTGCCTCAAATGTTTAGGTCCTGACCACTCTATTTCAGAGTGTGTTGTCTGTGGATTGATGTCAAAAAGGGCCCATCAAAACCGAGCTGCTAAGCTCAGCACCCTTTTTCCCTCCGATGCAGCCTCCGTGGCATCGACGTCCTCCAGGGCTTCATCCTCCTCCCATGGATCTCAGGTAACTAAACATAAATCTAGCCAGTCCTCAAAGGGTAGATCGCCTTCTAAACATCGAGATGCCTCTGGCGTTGCCCTTGAGGGACTTTCACCGACAAATTTGCCCCGGCGGGAAGCTTCGGCTTCCAAAGCACTAACGGGGCTCCAGGATGTTCTCGAGGCTTCAACCTCAGCAGAACTACTGGTGCCATGCTCTGGGGTTCCAGCCACTTTAACCGGCACTGATACCCAAGCATCGGCAGCGTCGATAGACCAGAGGTTCTTGGCTATTTAGCACAGTCTGGCGGCTCTTCTCACGGCCTCGATGCCCCTGAAACCGCTTCAGATAATTCAACCGGTACCGGCACCGACTGCATCAACATCGGCAGGTATTCTGCCGGGACCGAATCATGCGTCTCTATCAACAAGTCGGTACCGGACCACTTCCATGCCGACTTCAATCGGTACTGGTACCGTGCCTTGCGCGATCACATGGATCGGAGATACTTCGAATCCTCGGATGAGTTTGAAGACTCCAAAGACTCTGCCGATACCAGAGTACTTCTTCCTGAGGATTCCTCTTCTCAGCGTAGGATGTCTCCACCAGAGGATATGTCCTTTCAGGATTTTATCTGAGATGTGGTCCGAGGTCTTTCCATCACAGTGGCTCCTGAAAAAGAGTCTAGGGCAAACGAATTAGAAATCCTACAGTACCATAAAGCTCCCAAGGAGGCAGCTACCTTACCTATTCATGAGATCTTGCATGATCTTATGTTAAGGATGTGGGAAACACCTCTAACCACATCTCCTTATTCTTGAAGACTCGACACCATGTATCGAGTTCCTCCTTGTCCTGGGTTTCAGAAGACTCAATTACCACACCATTCCATGGTGGTGGAATCAGCCATGAGACTGATGAAGAGTGCAAAAAGGCATGCATCTAATCCTCCAGGAAGTGAGTGTAGGACTCTTGGCGCCTTTGGATGTCGATCCTTCCAGGCTTCCATGCTTTCTGCTAGGATCAGTTCCTATATGTTGTATATGGGAATGTTCCTTAAGGAAGTCACAGGAGACTTAGAGCTTATGAGCCCTCTCCTTCCTGATGATTAAAGGCAAGATTATCTTACTCTTGTTAAACATGCTCAGGATGTTTCCAAATTTGTGAATCGTGCAGCCTTTGACTGCTTTGAATGCATAAGCAGAACCTCTGCTATTGCCATAGGTGCACGTAGGATTGCCTGGCTCCAGGCATCTGACATAGAAATCTGGGTACAGGACAAACTTGGGAATATACCTTGCACAGGAGAGAATCTCTTTGGCAAGAATTGGCAGGAAAAAGCTAATGAGATGCTGACAATATCACTTTGGATAGATTGTCTAAATCTACAGCTGAACCTGCAAGGAAAAAATGCTACAAGAAACCATTCTTCAGTAAGAAGAAGTTTTATCCCTCCTATAGCCAGCAGGGGCATCGTTTAGGTCTGTCTGCCCAAAAGGGACAGCAGCAACAACCTAGGCAAAGAAAAACAAAAGCTGCTAAGCCTCAACCAGCTCAGCAGACTCAGCCTCCACAGGGGCTTTGACCACCTATCTAGAGAACTTTGCCTTCCTGGCCCTTAACGGCCCAGAGCCTTCCACCATTCCAGGAAGGTTATGTCATTTTGCCCCCAGATGGGGTCAGATAACAGCAGAAAATTGCACTCTATCTATTGTAAGAGAGGGGTACAAGCTTCATTTCCTCAGCATGCCCCCTCCTACAATGGTAAGACAGTTCAATTCTCAGACCTCTCTCAGCAAGAGGTACCCATTCTCCAACAGGGTACAGGGTTCTACTCCCCCTATTTCCTTTTTCCAAAGAAAACAGGAGAACACAGACCCATTTTAGACCTCAGAGAATTGAACAAATTCCTGTTCTAAGAAAAGTTCAAAATGATTTTTCTAGGAACTCTGCTGCCATACCTTCAGAGTCAGGATTGGCTTTGTTCTCTAGATCTCAAGGATGCGTACACTCATGTTCTCATCCATCCAACTCATCGAAACTTCCTTTGCTTTCTATTTCAAGGGAAGCACTACCAATACAGGGTTCTTCCTTTTGGCCTGGCCTCGGCACCAAGGGTGTTCAGGAAATGCATGGCTGTGGTGGCAGCATTTCTTCGCACCCTAGGAATATTTGTCTTCCCTTACTTAGATGACTGGCTCATTCGAGCCCCATCAGAGCCAGAGGCCAGGTTTGCTCTCTCTCGCACAATGCGCATTCTTCAGTATTTGGGACGTCATAAACTTCCCAAAATCCAACCTTGCTCCCACTCAGTCCCTAGAGTTTATAGGAGCTCTGCTGGATACCAGACACACAAGGGCCTCCTTCCACAGCCCTGCTGCCTTCGCATTGTGCAGTTAGCTTCCCAAGCAGTGCTAAAACCTCACCTCATTGCTCGGGAAATGTTACAATTGCTAGGCCACATGGCATCCACCGTGCATGTGGTTCCTTATGCTCGCCTCCATATGAGGGCAGCCCAGTGGACTTTATCCACTCAATGGACTCAGACGTCAGGTTGCCTGTCAGACAAAATAGCAAACTCAGATCACCTTATTTTGTCCCTCCAATGGTGGCAATCACCCCAAAACCTTTTGGTGGGGTCTCCTTTTCAGCAACCCCCACCCCAAGCCACTCTAACAACAGATGCCTCACAGGTGGGTTTGGGGAGCCCACCTGCAAGGCCTCTCTACCCAGGGTACCTGGACTCCACAGGAGACCTATCTCCATATCAGCCTACTGGAGCTCAGAGCAGTCTTCCTTGCTCTTTGAGTATTTCACACCTAGCTCATCTATAAGACAGTCCTACTTCAAATGGACAATCAGGTAGCCATGTTCTATGTGAACAAGCAGGGTGGAACAGGCTCTCTGTCACTGTACAATGAAGCTTTGCGACAATGAGCCCTCGCCAGAGAGCATCAGATTCATCTCCTTGCGGTGTATCTTCCAGGCATTCAAAACTCTTGGGCAGACAGACTCTGTCAAGTTCTGCTTCCACACGAATGGTCTCTCCATGCAGACCAGGTCTTCCAATTTTTTCAAATTGGGGAACCCCGGACATAGACCTCTTTGCAAGTCTGCTGAATGCCAAACTTCCCCAGTTCTGTTCTAGAATTCCGGCTCGAGGTTGTCAGGCCAGGGATGCTTTCCTCCTCCATTGGGGTCAGGACGTCCTGTATGCCTTTCCACCCATTCCCCTAATTCTCAAAACCCTGTTCAAGCTTCAGAGAGAGAGAGGTCATATGATCCTGATAGGTCCACGTTGGCCACGGTAAATGTGGTACCCTATGCTCCTATATCTCTCTCATGCTACGCCTCTGGAGTTAGGATCTGCTCCAGATCTTCTTTCTGAAGAGGACGGGATGCTGTGGTATCCCAATCCCCAGTCTCTGCATCTCAGGGCCTGGCTGCTGAAAGTCTAGAACATCACGGTCTTAACCTTTCCCAGCAGGTGAAGGATATCCTTCATGCTTCCAGGAAACCTTCCACAAGACGCTCTTATGCATGTAAGTGGAAAAGGTTTACCATATGGTGCTCACAGAAGGGTCTTAACCCTTTTGCGTTACCTCTGGAATCATTACTGGCGTTCCTCCTTCATTTATCAAATGCAGGGCTTAAGACCAATTCAGTGAGAGTCCATTTGAGTGCTATCACAGCTTCTTTCAAGCCTCTAAATGGACAACCTATTTCCTCTCATCCTCTCATAGCGAGATTTATGAGAGGCCTTCTTTTAACAAAGCCTTCCATTAAGCCACCACCGGTGGCATGGGACTTAAATCTGATACTTGGGCAGCTCATGAAACCGCCCTTTGAACCATTAGCCACTACCTCTTTGAAATTCCTTTCCTGGAAGGTTATCTTTCTCATTGCAATCACAAAGCATGTCGCGTCAGTGAATTGCAAGCGTTGGTGGCTGATCTTCCTTATACAAGGTTCCATCATGATAAGGTAGTCCTTAGGACTCATCCACACTTTATGCCAAAGGTGGTTTCACCCTTTCATTTAAACCAAGCGGTTTACCTTCCTGTATTCTTTCGAAGGCCTCACGCCTCAAATGCAGAAAGGAACCTTCATACTTTGGACTGTAAAAGAGCTTTGGCCTTTTACTTGCAAAGGACACAGCAACATAGAAAATCCTCTCAACTCTTTGTTGCTTTTGATCCTAGTAATTTGGGACTTCCAGTCTCCAAAAGGACACTGTCCAGGTGGATTGCACAGTGTATATCTTTTGCCTATGAGAGTAAGAACGTTCCTCTTGAAGGCCATGTCACAGCTCACAATGTGAGAGCCATGGCAGCTACAATGGCTCATCTTCACTCTGTGTCTATCGATGACATCTGTTCAGCAGCTACTTGGGCTTCGGTACATACCTTCACAGCCCATTACTGCTTAGACAAGGACTCCCGCTGGGATGCCTTGTTTGGTCAGGCTGTTCTTTAACACCTGTTCAAGACTTAATCAACTCCTACCCACCATCCCTGGTTGGATGCCAGAGATCCATGGGGGAAGTGGAGCCCTTTCACAAGGGCACACAACTTTCTGGGGCCATCTCCCTGGCATCTGCAGCTAGGGAGTCCCCCATATGTGAAGACTACATTCCTGCTTGTTCCTGGAGATAGCATAGTTACTCACCTGTAACAGGTGATCTCCGGGAACAGCAGGAATTTAGTCTTCACAACCCACGCACCTCCCCTAGGAGTTGTATCTTTATCTCTCTCTCTTTCTTTCTCTCTTTCCCGCTCTCTTTTGTCTCAGCTTTAAACTCAACTGGAGAGGGACATTTTGGAAAGGCGGGAAGGCAGCACGCAGGCGCTGTGGGATGCTCCCAAAGCTTTCCTATTGGACGCTGGGGAGTGTTCCCGCGCAGGCTCCATCAGTACCGACGATACTCATATGTGAAGACTAAATTCCTGCTGTTCCCAGAGATCACCTGTTACAAGCGAGTAACTATGCTGTCTTTGTACTTTTTGAAATTACAAAGTACAAGATGAAAAGAAATTCAGTTGCCACAGTTTTCACTTGTGGAGTAACACATACATTTGAGCAGCACATTCTCATAAAGGGAAATTTTTTGCTTGGCATTTCTAAAAATGGGATGGTCATAGTGAATACCTTGCCTTTTATTTTTGTTTCAAGCTTTTTATTGGAATATATTATGTACAGTGGTGTACTCAAGAACAGGTCAGCAGGTAATCAAATGGGTATTATATTGCTTATTGAGCCACGGTTCTGGCATAGTCTGTCATTAGCTGCCTAAAAGGTATTGATATGAAACTCTGGGGAAAATGTAATTTTTTCCAGGGTTCTTAAACTTGAGATATTAGTTTTCTATCTTTATCATGCAGTCAGGTCTTCTCACAGTGAGAAAAGCAGTTTACTGCCAGGCCTCCATGCTCTTGTTAAAATTTAATCTGAGGATGGTGTCTGGCTAATGGATTAGCAGGGCTCAGGCACATCAGAGGTGACCTTGAAAACTCTGGGTAAGGAAGGATCTTATCTGGCTCTACCATGGTGACACTCGTTATTCATGGACATTGCTGAGAATTAGCTTCGGAGGAAACCTTCCCAAAGTCTTGAAGGCCAGTGAGTATAGTAGAGTTTTCTGGGCATACTGTTTGGAGTGGAGGAATGGCAAAGGTGGGAGGGGGCGGCAAATTAATGGTGGGAGGGGGATATGAGAAAATTGATGAGCTATGTGAGAAATTGTTGCATCATTCCTTTGCTGCCTGTGTTACATAAGGCTAGCTGAGGCTACATGCAACCTTTTCTGAGTTTGTGCTTGGTTTCATATGGTAGATGTTTTTAGTAGAGATCATTTTAATACTGTTGACAGGATGCCCATGAACACTGTGTGAACACAAAGAAATGATTTTGTTTTTTAAATACTGACTCATCTTTCAAAACAATAGGAATTTGAGAATATTCTTTGTTGTCAACAAGCAGTCAGCACATTTCTGTGCATGGGAAGTTAACCTAATATGAGAAGACTTTGTATACATAATGGACAGCAGTGCTGGGAAGCAGAGCCAGCAGCTGCTGTATGGAAGGGGGCACTGATCTAAGGGTTATCCCAAATAATAAATGCCTTGTAACATTTCTTCCAGTTTAATACCAGTATGGTGGCATTTTATTTTTTTATTTAGCAGAGCTTATATACTGCTTTTCACCAGGTCAAAGCAGTTTACATTGAACAGAAGAGACTTTACATATAATAGCCAACTGTGTACATACATATAATAGCCAACTGTGTACATGCATATAATAACCAACTATGTACAAGGAACATTGTAACTATATACACATAACAAGTAGGTCCGTAGAGTTAGCAGTTTCGGTGGGCACATTTACTGAGGGGATCAGTATGATCCTGGTTCAGAGTCAGAGTTGAAGTGTTTTGAGAACAGGAAGGTTTTGAAGTGTTTGCGCGGAAGGAATGGAGGTCAGAGATATATGATTTGGGAGTGTGTTCCTGGTGTGTTTCCATACTCTTGTTATAAATGCAAGCACTATATGCACCCTCCTGCATATAGTTCAAAGGCTCTGTGCATGCCTCTTGTGAGTGCTTTCTTCTGGAGTGTGGTATATTGAGATTGTGGGTCATGGAGTGTCTTTGTGGTCTGTTGGAGGTGAGGGATTGAAGAAGGGTTTGCAGTTGGGGGTGCAGTGGAAAGCCTCATGTGTTTAGTAGTAGGATTTTGTACATGGTTCTGCTGGGGAGCAATAGCCAGTGGAATGGTTTGAGTATAGGGGTGATTATGTCAAATTTGGATGCTCCTTGTATGATGCATGCAGCAGTGTGGAGAGCACTATGTAGTGGGAGGAGGGTGGACTGCAGGAGAAAGTGGTATATTGTGCTACAGTAATCTGCATGAGGAAGGATTAGGACTTTGGAGGACTGAGCGGAAATCTGACAAGTCGAGGATTGGCCGTAAGCGTTGTAGAGTCTTGGTTTTGTAGAATATTGCTTTGGCTGTAGCTGCTGTTTGTCTTGAAGGAGAGGTTTTAGTCAATTATGACGCCTAGGTACTTAAGTTCTTGGCATAAGTTTATTTGGATGATGATCATTGGTGTGGAGGGGGAGGGTGAATGTGTTGCTTCTCGTGATGAATAAGGCTTCTGGTTTTTTGTTTGTTTGATTGATTGATGTCTGTCAACCAGCGGGAGACATCAGCAAAGCATTCTTGAATCCTTATGTATGATAGTTGTTTGGTGTAGAGTGGACTGTACAACATGATATCATCGGCATAGATGTGGAAATCAGTGCTGTGTGTTCTGATGATCTTGCAGAGGGGTTGGATGTAAAGGTTGAAGTGGAGTTCAGAGTGGATCCTTGGGGGACTCCCTGTGTGTGTTGGTAAGAGCTGGAGATATTTGTTTCTTGTTTTATTTGTTGCTGTCTGTTAGAGAGGTAAGAGTGGAACCATTTGTATATTTTCTCAGATTCCTATTGATTTCAAGCGCTGGAGGAGAGGTATTGCTGCTGAGTTGTCGACGAATGCTGCTGAGTTGTCGACGAATGCTGCTGAGATGTCGAGAAAGATCAGTAAGAAGCCTTTGATTAAGTTGTTAACGAGTTTGGTCATCAGGATTTCCACTCCATATAGGCGCCGGAAGCCGTGCTGTTGTGGGTCCAGGAGGGAGTTGTAGCCAATATGGTCCTGTAGTTGCAGTTGGACGGTCTTCTCAGTGACCTTTGCTGGAAGGGGAGGCTGGCAATGGATCTGTAGGAAGCAAGGTCCGATGGGTCAAGGTTGGGTTTCTTCAGGGTGGGCCAGATGGAGGAGAGTTTCAGGGTCTCAGGCATTTGTCCTTGTTGTAATACTGCTTGGATTATTCTGGTGAGTATGGGGCTGAGATTTGTCTTTGCTGCTTTAATCCAGTCGGCAAGGCAGGGATAAAGGGAGGAAGTGGTGGCGGTGATTATAGTTAGGATGGACCAGTTAGGATAACACCAGTACTCCGACAGCTGCACTGGCTATCCATAATGGCACGGGCAAAATTCAAGGCAACACTAATCATCTTCAAGACCATACACCACTGCTCAGCAGAAATCCTACAGACCACAATAACCAAAGACACAAGCAGCAGACCCAGGTGAACCCAAGGCAGCAACAGACTCCTCACCCCAGCCAGATACCACAAAATGAAGCAATCAACTTCCAGAAGAGCCTTCTCACTCTCGGCACCAGACCTGTGGAACTCGCTCCCTGAGGAACTAAGAGCACAAAAGGACCTCAAGGACTAACGCAAATCCCTCAAAATCCACCTGTTCATGTCCTCATATGAACAAGTACCTTAACTCCCAATCCACACAGCCTTGCCGATACAGCCACCATACACCAACATCTCAGACCTGGAACTCAACCCCCAGAAATATATGTGTGTCTTGTCACCTATGTTGAATGTAGATCCCTCATTATATCCCTAACCACTTTGATTGAAGGATAAGGTGGCTAAACTGGCTAAATAAAATAAATAAATTCAATGTTATCTCTGGTGATGGGGTGGATGGTGGTCCAGCAGGAAAGTGAAGATGTCTCTGGTGATGGTATAGAAGGTGGTCCATCAGGCGGAGTGAGGTGGTGGGTGGGGGTGGGATTGGGATGAGGGTGGAGTTGCTTGTAATGGGGTGCCAGCTGTTTGTGGTTGAGAGTGGAAACTGAGTGGTTGGTGGGTTTGTGAGCTGTTTGACAAGGTCGAAGAGTTCTCTGGGGTGGTTGAGCAATGAGTTGATAAGATTTGTATGATATTGCTGCTTAGTTTTGTCTGTGGCTGTATGGTAGTCCCATAGCAGCTTTAGGTAATTGTTGCGGTCTTCCTTAAGTGGTGTTCTCCGCCATCTTCTCACAAGCTTTTGAAGTTGGATTTTCAGCTGTCATAGGCTTTGGGTATACCATGGAGTTTTTGGATGTTTTGGGTAGGCTTGTTGGCATCTCAGCTGCTGTTCCAATGATGTGGTTCCAGTTGTTTGTGAGTGTAGTCAGGTCTTCTGAGTCAATCTCGAGGTTTGGTAGGATGTCTTGTAGGAAGGAGTCTTAGTTGAATTGTTTGAATCTGTGATGGGTCTGCTAGTGTGTGGCATGGGGTATTTGGTGGTTGAGGGGAAGGGAGAAGATGACTAGCATATGGTCTGACCAGGGCATCTTGTGTGTTTGTATTATGTGCGAAGGATGGAAGTGGGTCGAGTGGATGAGGGTGACTATCAGGTCAAGGATGTTACCCTTTTTATGAGTGGGGGCTGTTATGTTCTGTGTGAAATCCAAGTCAGCCATGGCTGTGAGGAATGATTCCGCTTGTTCCAATTGCAGTGAGGGGAGGTTGAGGTTCCCTAAGATGAGGAGGTCTTTGTTGGTTTCTGTATTTTCCAGAATTCTTTTTAGAAGTTCCACAAAAGTAGTGTAGTTACCTCATTTTCTGAAGACTTGGGAGGATATTCTCAAAGGCATTTACACGGTTTTCAGACCTGGTTAGTGCTTCTGAATATCCCTGGGTGCTGCCACATGATGTCCCAATTCTAAGCAGTTAGCATTGGGTGTTCTGGGGTGGAACAGAAGCAACACCTATCACTATTCGGGCACTGGCGATATTAAGCCACCGCCTGGTTAGCGATGCACAGTGAAAATCAGATGCAGGGAGCCCTGGCGTAACTTTGGCCACATTAACTAACCAGGAAGCGACTCCGCCAAACCTGGATATTGAATGCCAGGGGTGGATATGATTCTAGCATTGAATATCTGGTTCAACGCTGGTGACTAGCTGCATTAGCAGTACTAGCCGCCAGTGCTGAATATCTCCCCTTAACCTTTAAAAGTTTGCTTTGTCTTCTCTGTATTGTGGGCCGGCAGTCCTACTAGGTGGCTGCCTAGTAGGGGCGGCGGGCCATATTACTTGTGTCTTGCTTCAGCCTGGTAGCTGAGGCCCTTAATTGTGTAGTTGTGGGGCAGTTAAAGCAGTCCAAGTGGAAATAGGCCGACACAGGAAAATTTATTTCTAAATTTTATTTTAATCATCAAGTTTGCAAATTGGACCTTGGCAGAAGGTTCCAAACCATTAACAGAAAGTGAGGATATTTTCTCCAACAAAGAGCTTCTTTGTAAAGGTACTTCAGCAGTGCTATAACAAATCAGTTTCCTTCAGTCTTTGAAACAAAACAAGTTTCCTTTTTCATCCAAACCAAACACAGTTGAAAAATCACTGTTGCAAGTAAAGTCCAGCTAACCTTGTTAGCGTCTCCCAGCTGTTTCAGGTAAGCTTGAAAACAGGCTCTACTTTTCAGCATAGGAACTAAACTGCTGTTGGAACAGATTCATAGCACAAGTACTATTTCAGCTTTAAAATGAGACTTCTCTCTTTTTCCAGCACTTCACAGTATCAACTGCTCAGCATAACTACTTCTTGGCTTTCTTTATAATATCTAATAAATGCTTTCTAAGCACTTCTCATGCACAATGAGCATTCCATTGAGACTTCTGTAGAATCTGAATCCACTTTATAGAATTCCACCTCCATTTCTTCCTCAGTGCTACAAGGCTCAGGGACTGGGATACGTTCAGGGATTTCTAGTTTCACTTTCCTTAAAAGCTTAAAAAGTTTTCCCCAATGAACATTCCTTCTTCCCCCTGGAATGTCAGTGCTCCTAGACTTCCTTCCCTTTAGTGAATCACTTAAAGGTACTGTCTGGTTTACCTTGCTTGTAGAAACCTTCCTTTTGTCAGGCTTTCTAAAAGGCTCCGTTTCTGGCTCAGAGTCTGAGCTGCTTGCTTCTGAGTTAGAACTATAGTCCTGGAACTCTCTCAAGCTTCTTCCCGCTCTTCTCTGGCCCTGCCACTCGCTTTGGCTGTTCTGTCTGCTTCTCCTGGTTTCCCCAGTTCTCTCAGCTCTGCTGTGCTCTCTCTCTTCACTTGCTGACTGACCACGTTTAAATGTTTGCCAGCGTGCTTCCCTTTCTGGCCCCACCCTCTCTCTCCCTGCTGTTGCCCTGGAGACTGGGTGTGGCTTCAGACTAGCCTTGCAAGTGTGTGTTTCAGTATTACTTTCATTTTGGTACCTGTGCTTAGGTGAGCCCATCCCCCTCTTAGGAGAAAAACCTTCTTTTTTTTCTCTTTCCCAGGTCTGTGCTGCACCTGCCTCACCACAGTATCTGTACAGCGCTGCGTTTGCCTGGTAGCACTTTATAAATGCTCATTAATAATAATAATAATAATATAATCATCATCATCAAGACTTAGTAATTTTGCTTGAATATGATGAGAGCTCCTCTCCATTACACTGGCTTCCCATTGCAACCTGCACGAAATGCAAGGCCTTGCTGACCGTTTCAAAATTTCACACAACCTTTCTTCGACTTATCTACAATCTCAATCTCTCTTATTTAAGACACCAGACAACAGATCATGAAGAGCCAATGTACAAAATACCCTCACTGTCCCTACGTTAAAGAGGAAAAAGCAACAAAACTACCTCTAATTGAGCATTCCCTCTCTATACGTCCAGCTAGTGGAATGCGCTCTCTAATAGCCTACGTGCCACGCATGAACTTACCGAGTTTCACAAGATGCTGAAAACTCATCTGTTCATCGAACAATTTGGTAGTGAAAGATAGCAATCTGAATACGGGTTGCTAGAGGTGGCTATACTCTGCACTCCACAGACAACTTAGCACTGTACACCCCAAGCTCATGTCCTTAATCCCTCATTTCCTATATCAAGGCCTCCCTCAGCAGACCTTACACCCACTCCAAATGGTGCAAAACACTGCAGCACGCATCATTACGGACACTCCAATAACTGAGCACATCACCCCTGTCTTACAGCAACTGCACTGGCTCCCAATGATGGCCAGAACAAAATTCAAAACAATCCTGATCATCTTTAAAATCATTCACCATCTCTCGGCAGATGCGTACTCCAAGATATCATAACAAGGGATATCAGCAATAGACCAAGAAGGACCAATAATGACAGCATGATTGGCACACCTGCAGGATATCACAAGACTAAACAAACAACCTCAAGAAGAGCTCCTTTGCTACTGGTGTCCACTCTTTAGAACTCCCTCCCAACGGGCCTGAGGGCCTCAAATGACATCATAGACTTCCGCAAGGCCCTTAAAACCCTGCTCTTTATAGAAACCTATGAGCAGACAGACAACAGTCTACACCCAAACGGTAATGCAACTATCTCCAGCAACTCGATACCCACCCATACAGAAACCTATGAGCAAACAGACAACAGTCGCCACCCGAACGGTAATGCAACTACCTCCACCAACTTGATACCCACCCATACCAACTAGACATACGAGTTCGTTGTATAATGTTGTTAAGTACCCTCATGTTAAATGTAACCCTCCAATTGTGATGTGACCACTTTGATTGTAGGATAAGGTGGTATACAAATCTGTCTAAATAAAATAAATTTCCTGCTGCATGCATCTGCTCACCCTCTTTTGTTTTCTTGCAGCAGTTACTATATGTTAACCAACACTTGATCTCTGTTGTGGTCTCCTTTTCCCATGTTACTTTCTAGACTTGTACTTAATGCCGTTCTTTTCCATTGAAGCATTAACTTTTGTTTACACTGTTAACCTTCAAACCGCTTTGACACTTTGATAAGGCGATATAGATAAGTGGCTAAAGAAATAAGTAAACCCCCTACTCCCTGCTTCTCATGTCAAAAAAGGGGGTATGGGTAAATAAAGTTAATATATTTTTTAAATATGATACTTCTGCTGTGAAAACAAACAGTGGGAGTCTATTCTTGTGAGCTGAAGAGAGATACTCTGGGAGGTGTCGTATTTATGCATGCTCTGATATATTCATAAACTTGCTGTATTTTATGCTTTGTTTGGTGTGCATGGGTGAAAGCTGTGATGGATTTGTTCACCCTAGATGATGATTATTCCTTTTACTTCATTACACATAATCCGCCCATGCCAGATCTAAGGGACTATGTCGACTTTAAACTGCACCAGAGAGCTTATCAGCTTTTCTGCAGGCTGCTCAATTTGAATTTTAAAACTGGAATGGGATGAATTTGTGTCACTTGCTGAGCCCACATACCTGGTGACAGCTGCTCTTCTTTCTTTTTTTTTTTTAATTTGTGTGATAACTGGAGAAAGGAAAACAAGTTTGGGTGTTGCTCTTTACAGTGACTAAAGGGATTTTGATATAGCACAGATCACTTTGATTAGTCTTATTGCTGCTTTTTATTTTGGTGAACAGATTGATGTGTGGGGAATGGAGTTGCTATTGAAAAGTGAGTAAGAGAAGGTAGAGGGTAGTAGCTTAGCTTATCCACAACGTGAAGAGATTTAGGATCTAATTTATTTTCCTTAGTATAAAATTCGGAATGTCCCTTTATTTAGTAAGGCCCTTAGAGTTATGAAATGGAAATTGTATTTTTTAAAGTATTCATTATTCCAGTTGTGAGCCTCCCCTTGAGGGTCTGGGGGAATAGTTTGCCTCTATGTATAAATTCATGATACTCAAGTTCTTAACAGAACACCTTTATATGCTGGTGAATCCAGGAAACAGATCAGTATTGCTCTGTCGCCAGCAGATTGGAAACATGGCGGGGTGCAGCATTGCCGAAGATGTTCTGGCATGGCAGGCTGAATTTTATTCCTGCCCTGCACGTCCGGGGGCGCCCTTCAGACGTAGGCCAGCAGTAGGCTGTTTCTCCTCTCCCAGGGTCCCTTCGGGGAGAACCCTGAAGCCCAGGGAAGGACACTTAAGGCTTCCTGTTTGGAATTTTTCCAAGAATCTGATATTTTAAAAAAAGGCAGCAAAGATCTGGAGAGAGTTAAATTGGGGAGAAGGTAACAGGCACAGTCTAGTGCTGTTGCAGGCTCCAGGGAACCCCAGAGTCGTTGCCTCCCTTGCAGCCAGACAGAATTAAAGGGCGGCAGAGTTTAGTGTCATGGTGCTGAAGGCAGCCACACGCATCACTGAATACGCGATATTGTGAGTACAAACAGTTGCTTAGAGCATGTACTTCTATGTGAGAAGTTACACTGCCTTTTCCTCCTGCTCCTGGAAAAAGAAAGCCTTTCTGTCCCTTCTGATAGACGTTGCTTGTGTAGAGTGCAAGCAGCATTTTCTTAAAATAAATAAAAGAAATGTAAAAGGCTTTTTACTTTGCTGTAGCTCAAGATCTGCGCCCAATTGTTTGCTTGCTTTCAGGGAAGAGAGAGAGGGAAGCTTCTGGAGGATGTACCCTAATTGGTCCTGAAAGCACAGCTACGCAGAGCTGCTACTCTAGACTCTCAGGGGTTTGTTAATTACTAGGGATGGGTGGGGCACCAATTTTTTTTCATCATTTCATTTTTTAATAGTATACCCTAGTGCCTCATTTGTTTCAAAATGAAGATACATCCCTAATATTAGGCCACTTGAAAACCTAGCCCAGGATTTTTGGTACCAGCCGAAGAAGAATTATTTTTGGGGTGAGCTGAGGGGGGATGTTGTAGCTCCTATGGCTATGCTGTCTCTGACAAGCACCAGCAATTACCTGTTTTGCATTCATTTAAGCTGTTTTATCCGGTAAGTGGGAGTAGTTTATCTGTTTGATTTTTTTTTTTTTGCCTCGGTGGCATTTTCTTTAAAAAAAACAAAACAAAACAAAAAAAGCCTTTGCCAGTAGCAAAATGAATGTATTGAGAGTGTCCAGTACACACTTTCAGTAGACAGTTAAGCTAATGCCCCCCTCTGCTAGCTGCCTTTCAGGAAGGTCAGTGTCCCTCTTTGCTGGCTGCGGTGATGGCATAGAGTGGGTAGCACTACTTGCTGTACTGTTACGGCAGCTTTCATTATCCTGGATCTCATTCAGATAAGGCTGGTGCTCATTTGTAGTTTGCTGTAGCAGTAAGCCACCATAGTAGTGCTCTAGTGGTTGGGGCAAGTTGCCTCTGGCCGGAGAGCCATTGGTTTCAATCTCGCTGGAGGACAGCAACTTTGGGCCTTGAGGAACTGGGGTTTCTAGTCCCACAGGTGCTCCTTGTGGCCTTGGGCAAGCCACTTAACCCTCTGTTGCCTTAGGTACAAAAACATAGATTGTGAACCCTTTGAGGACCAAGGGAAATATATACCGTACCTGAATGTACGCTGCTTTGACCCAGTGAAAAGCGGTATATAAGCATTGCTAAATAAATAAATTCTTCGGAAGGCCAGCTCCAATTATTGTCGTCTGTGTTAGTGAAGCCATCACTCAGCACTGCTGTTTGCGCTAAGAGTGTAACCAGTGCTCAAGGCTGCCACCTACACTGCTGTGATATTAACCCTAAGGAGTGTGGCAGCAATGGTCCTCCTCGCATGAATCTAGCATCTTTCACTTCACTCTGTGCTAGAATGAGACAAAATCTTATCAGTGTAGTCCATGCTAAATCTGTGAACAGGATTTAGAATGGATTATCCTACCAGGACTATCTGCACTAAAACTGGGCCAACACTCTTCATGGTGATTGAGATTAGTTGACGACTAAGCTCAACTCTGCAGCATGCATGCTTGAGGCTGGTATTCATAGCCAAGCCCTGAGCTCATCACTCTTGACCTTGTCAGGTGGAGGCCAATAAACATCAGTGTCACAGATGCTAGGTAGAATCGGGTATTTTACTCAAGACCGGCATTTGTACAGTACTGGAATTAGGACAGCGCTGCTTCTACCATAAGTTAGTGGTGATGTAGCCACTGGGGAAAGACAGAATTTATAAAGGCTAGTCCCTTAGGGGAATTTAACACCTATCAATGCTGAGGATAGTTCAGCACTTATCCCTGCCCTAAATATGGTTATCAGCCTGGTTGACTGATTATGCAGGCGAGTAGTAACAACATCTCACCAGTCAGATCAATAATAGCAGTACTTATAACTGGCAATCCTGCTGATGATTGCACTGAATAAAGGCAAGGTTTATCATTCCTGAGGGGCAAGGGTTTATAGGGACGGAGAGTTAGGCTTTGTAATCTGGTCATGCAGACCACCGGAGGAGGTCATTGCTCATAGAAATGAACTAGCGGACAAGACTCACTTCTCATAGGAGCCACATGAGGCAGCTGGTGCTGACTGAGGCAGTGTCCACTGACTGGTCATTGCATGCCATGACTAGTTGAGACAACTAATGGTGTCCATATCCGGTGACGAGTCCACGTGCTAAAAGATGGGTTGCTGTCAAGGAATGGCATTGCTAGGCATAAGCACTGAATGAAGTCAGGCGCTATCAACAAGAGCAACACTACTGAGGGTTACTACTTGTCCACTTTGTAGACCTCTGAAGGAGTAAAGCAACCGTGTGATGTATCCTATATGAGGTGAATTTTGATAATTGGCACTGATAGTTGCCAGCATGCAGCATAAGTGTGATGATTTTTTTTCTTAAATAGCCTATTTTTTTGTTTGTTTCTGACTGAACAGGAGGGACTCTTTTTGCAGCATCTCATCTGTGTTCCTCATGACTCAACATCTACCTTATAACTATCTCCAAAGATCCTTACCTTCAGTCTTGGTGAGATCACCAGGGCCAGTACTGTCTCCTCCTCTTAATGCATTCCTGATAATAAGGTCCAGGAGTCCCTCTATTTTTTTAAGAACCCAGACTTTCTTGCACAGATGTGAAAGATGGATTAAGGAAATTCTGAAGGTCCTGAGCCCCCTATATGTGCCCTAAGCCCTGTCATTCTAACTCTTCTATTTGATAGCAGTAAGGGCTGGCCCATATGAAGTCCAGTGTCAGCTCCCTTCATCAGAGGGAGGATGCAAACTTTGCAGCTTGAGCCAGAGGTGAGCCCAGCAGCATTCTCTGAGAAATTTTGAGCACTTCCCCAATGTCAGGTAAACTAGGCAGATGATATATAACAGAAGTTGAGCAGTTGACCGAGGGTAGCTTGTGGTCTTCCAAGGGAATCCAGAGTATTAAGCCTCCATATTAGCAAGGCGGCAAAGAGCTGTGATCTATTGCTTAAGGGCTTCATTAGTCGTTTGTGGTTATATAAGGAAGTCTGTGATATAAGCTGCTTTGCTGGGTTGCTTAGTTATGACTGGTGGATCCGGATTCTACTTGGCAGGCCTTGACAAATTTTCTTGGAATCAAGGAGCCAGCTTAAAAATTCAGGAGCCAGCTGCTAAGACTTTAGTCACAATACTCCCCCTCCCCACTCAAAAAAAAAAAAAAAAAAAAAAGGTATATTGCAGCTTCATTTTTAAGGGCGTGATTTACTATTTTCCCATTTTCTGTGGGAAAAAGTTTTAATAAGTCTGGTCCTTCACCTGCTATTGCACAGTGCCAACAGAAGGCAGCAGTCCTTCTCCTCCTCCTCTTCCTACCACCCCAATGAATAGGTTGTCAGCAGCATCTTGGTGACTCTTTATAGCTGAGGCAATTTCCTTTTTTGCTTCATATATATCATGACCTGGTAATACATAAAGCAAAAAAACATTCATAGCCCCCTCTCAGCTATTATCCAGTGTCTGTCTCTCTCTCTTCTCATAGCTCCTTACTGTGTCTCTCTTTCTTATAGGCTCTCTGCGAGCAGTGTCTCTCTCTCTCACATGACCCCCCCCCTCAAGGCTTCATCCAGTCTTTCCCTCTCATGACTCCCCCCAAAAGATTTCCCTCAGTTTTGCATACCCCCCCCCCCTCAGGCTTCATTCACACACTCTCTCTCTCATACCCTCCCCCCAAGGTTTCTCCAAGGCTTCCCATAATCTCTCTCCCCTCATAACTCCCACCGCCCCAGGCTTCCCCCAGTGTGTATTTCATGCACCCCTCCCCCAAGCTTCATCCACTGTATGTGACTCTCTCATATTCCACACATCCCTATCCACTCCTCCTCTCTTCCTCATTGTGACTGCATGCAGCTCCTGGATAGCTGTGCACTGCACATTTCCGTTACTGCGATTGGCTATGTGCACAGTTGAGCACCACTGTAGAGAAAGTTTGGCTGACCTCATGGTTTCAAGGCTTGTGAGATCCTCTAAACTTCCTCCTCAACAGCTCCGCAAAAAGCCAATTGCGGTGAGTGAAGAGTACATCGTGCTGTTGTTCAGCAGCTGTCCATGGCCGCAGCTTGTCTAGTGGCAGGGGATGGAGCTCCCGCTGGCCACAGTTCTCTTATGGCCACAGCTTTGATCTTTACCACAGTGTCAGCCATGGCTGGCCACTGTCATCTTTTCTGCAATCATGTCCACAATTGTCATCTTTGCCTGTGGGGAATGGGGCCCCCACTGGCTGCAGCTTTCCGGGGTATGAAATCCCAGGCACCAGGGAGCAATTTTTAGGCACCATGGGGACCTGGACCCTGCGATTTGTCAAGCTCTGCTGTATGGCGCCCTATTATTAGTCTCAAACAAGGAGGTCCTGAGACTTTGTGTTCTTCTGTTTTATTTATTTATATATAACATTTATAAACTGCCTAATCACAAAAGTTCAAAATGGTACAGAAAACATATAACACAACTTAAAATAACATTAAACAAAAATCAAGTGACAAAAGCTTGACAAAACAAATGGCTCTTCAATAGCAGACGAAAAGACAACACATTCAAACATCCACGTAACGAGACTGGCAAATGGTTCCATAAAACAGGTACTGCCAAAGCAAAAGCACGGGACACCGTAACCTGCAAACTAGACCGAAACGAAGATGAAACAAGAAGAATATCACTCAAGCCCTGCCGAATCGGACGGAAAGAGGTATGCCAGGACAATAACTTTCCAAACTAGCCACAGACAAACCCAGCCGAAGCTTCAGAACCACACAAAGAACTTTAAAAACAATCTGCTGTTGAATAGGTAACCAATGCAATGAACGCAGATAGTTTCCATCTCATTGCAAATAGCTTGTTTCCCTCCTGGTATGAGGGAGCAGGGATTGCTGCAGAGGATGGGCTTATTTGGCCCAAAGTTCAAACATGGAAGGAGTTAGTACTTCTCTCATCAGACTAGGCAAATTCTCCTTGCCAGTCTAGATATTCCTTAGGGAAGAGACGGTGTCTTGAACCCTTATTTCCTATGGTAATTGAAAGGTCTACATTATTACAGGTCATCAAGCCATAGGATACTGACAGACAGAAGGGACAGTGACTTTGGCAACTGCTTAAATATTCTACCGGTATACAGTGGTAAGGTGGCTATTCACTTACCATAGCACTTGGGATTGAAATAGCAGCCAGAGGCAACAAAAGAAGGCTGTGCTTGGTGCACAGTACTGAAAAGTGCTGCCACAGCCTTCTCCCATCCTACTTCAGATAAGGCTTTGGCAGATCTCAAATCCCATTCGTCTAGACTGGTCTGCAATGGGTGAAGAGGCAAGTACAGTTATGCCTTGCCTGATAACTGTCATTCCTTGAGTCCTGCCAGACCAGTCCAGCATAAGATAATTCATACATATTAAAAAAAAGTATATGAGGAGGAGAGGGGGCATGCTAATGGTATAATGATTTGTTTTAGTGACAATGAATTTTTAAGTTACAGGAAAAAGATTTGGTAATAGCATTCTGATCTGTTCCTGGCTGCACCAGCATATATAGAGGAGGCAAGCAGATTTGCTTTGTTCGCTTGGTGGCAGGTTGGCAAATCACATTGGTCTGGACTAATCTGACAGGATTCAAGGAACGATAGTTATCGGCTACGGCATAACTGTACTTTCATAGTCTACTCACAGCATCTATTTATGACTGAAATCTAAACATTCTAGTGTGCCATGCTGTTTTCTGGATGCTCATGGTCAAGAAATCTTATTGTTCCCCAAAAATCAAAATGTAAAGGAACAAATATCCCATCATCATTTTACAGCTGGAGCCTGAAGCATTCTTTTTGCTTTTAGGCATGTTTAATTAAAAAATAAGAGTGCTGCTTCTCAAGGTAATATCCATCTCTGTATGCATTTGTCTCTTTTGTAAATGTACAGATTGAGCAGGAGGGGGAGGAACCAAACTTCGGGAGATGGCAGGGGAGGTAGGACCACGTGAAAACATGGACTGCTGGACCCACGTCTTTAGAAACCCATGCTCTTGATGCTACAATCACTGCCATGTCTTCAACCAGCTCCCTTTCGTGATAACATGTATGAGGCAGATGAGAGAGTATGATGGGATATTTGTGGGGGGAAGGGAGGAACACAATCCTCCTTGAGTGGTAGGGCTTGGACTCCCTGCCCATCCCCATATTTCAAGGGAAAATGTACTAGTGAACCATACTAAATGTGTACTTTCCAGCTTTTTCTCTATTCCATATTCTTGTTAAATAAGCATTTAAACATTATGGGGATGTCTTAAAGGAAGAACTATTGAGGAACAGCGATTGTTTGTAGGTAAAGGGTTGTCAAAGGCCAGTATGGTTCTCTGAGCCAGTACCTTGCACAACATTGCCCACACGATGGGTCACTTGGAGAGTAATAAAAATGCCTATATACGATTTTCATCTACCCAGTGGTAAAGTACACAGAATTATCAGAGAATCATCTTGAACTGTTGCTGTAGCTATGTTGCACAGAAAATAAACCACTCTCTCTTTTGAAAAGCATAATGAGCTCTCTCTTGGATTCCTGGTTTCAAAGTAATGCATTTATCATGCCTGTCTTTAGCTATGTGCATGTCTCTCAAAGATGGTACTGTCAGTTCTTCAGTTATGCTTGGGTTCTGCTGTGGCTAAATAGTCTCCTTTTTGTAATCAAAACCGTTTTTCTACCATCTGTCAGTGATTTCTAAAGTTATTTGCACATGCATAGGAGATACCTATAATCATTGTAAGTCAAGGTGCAATTGTATGCTTGATGGCTGTGTCACATCTCACACTGAGAAAGTAATTCCAGGCAGCTTCCAAAGAGTTCCTGTACAGATTATAAATACAATCCCTTGTTGCTGTAGTGAGTGCATTTAGTTGATTAGTAGGACTCCAGGAATTCTCTCTCTCTATTTAAAATGAGAACAATTCTGGAGTTCCAGCTCCCTAATGCGACCTATAATGGCTGGGACAGTGAGTGTATCTTTGTAGGTAGGATTTGAAGGGAACTATTTAAGTCTCTAGATTTTGGGGCTGGAGGTTCTTCTTGACTCAGAAGTTTGGAGATTTAAATAAGCAGCGAGTGCATCCTCTCTTTATGGCCGGCTAGGCCTTAAAAAGGAAGAGGAGCTAACCAGAGGTGGTGAATTTAAATAATACAGAACTCAGTGGAGAGAAGAACCAGTACTGTCCTGGAGTATCTCTCAGGAGGTGAGTGGAAACAAGATGTTGCATCCCATCTTAACGCCACGGAACAATCAGATTTATTTTCATTTCATGAATTGTTCAACCAGCAGACTTAGGGTGGTGCACAAGCAGCAATAATAAATAATGCAGTCATATAGTCCCTATACCAGCATAATCCTTAATGTAGTTACAAGGGTTATAATCCTTTAACAATAGGAATTTTGTAACCAATACTGCTAAACTCAGCCAAAGGCTTTTTAAGTAAGTAAACTTTATCGACTAGCCAAATGTCAAATAATCCTTGTTTAGGTGGCATTCTTTTAGACGGACATGCCAGAGCTGGAGCCATATATGCAAAAGCTCACACGTGTAAGTTGATGTCCCAAGGTGTAGTTGCATACAAGGTTTGCGTTTGACTCATTGTTTTTAATGGCTCTATTCACTGCATTTTGCGCATAATGGTCATTCACAGAACTTTATATCTAGTTATAATGGTGGTGGATTTTTGGAAAGCTTGAAGTTACTGTGCCTGGTCATTTGCCTGGGGGTCAAGCAGATATCTACACTGCTACAACAAAATGGACATGGATTTGTTCTTATTGCTGTAATAAATGCAGCGCTGATAGATTGTGTACCCAAGGTATAGTAATGAGGATTGCACATTCTAATCATGGTATTCTTGTTAAATTGAAACCAATCTGTTTGCATGCCATTTTGCTTGAGACACAATTTACAAAGTAGGAATAATGAGACTAATTCAGTCAGTATATGAAATAGTATGAGCCCCTAATTTCCTTAACACAATTTTCTAATTAGAATTAGTTGCTTAAAGTGGTAACCAGTAAACCAAACTGCAGAGTAAATTTTCACTACTGAATTTGGCCATCCTGACTTTATAAGGGGTCCAACAGATTTTTGCATTTCATCTTCACTTTAAGTTAGAGTTCATAATGCCATGACCAAAAAAATTTTCAGAGGGCCTACAGAAGTGTAGTTGATGCTCATCTGTGGACAGGGTTGCAAGACCGTTTCTAAGCATTTGGTGCTCTACCATCCACTGTTAGATTCATACTCAAAAAAATGGGAATTGGTGTTCATGAAGATAGCTAGGAAGATGCCACTGCTCTCTAAAATAAACATTGATGCCAGCCTCAGGTTTGCCAAAGAACATCTGGATGACCTATGAAACTTCTAGATTTCTATTTTCTAGATAGATGAGTCAAATTTAACTTATTTTCTCAATGGGAAATCTTTTGTTTGGTGAAAACCAAACACTGCCTTCCAAAGAAAGAATCTCATTCCAACTCTCAAACATATGGGGCTTGGTGGTTGTCTTGTGGTGCGAGGCTGCTTTGCTGCATCCAGGACCTGGATAGATTGTTGACACTGATGGAACCATGAATTCTGTTTTATATACAGTATATCTATCTATCTATCGATAGATATACATACAAATTCTAGAGGAAAATGTCAGGTCTTCAGTGTATGAGCTGAAGGTGGGTGATAGAGTAAGCCAACAAATCTAAACATTCAAGTGAATCTACTTCAGAATGACTGAAAGATTTCATGGTTTGATTGGCCAAGTCTATGACCCATCCTAAACCCTATTGAAATATTGTGGCAAGAGCTAAAGTGAGCTTTTTGTACAAGGAAGCCATAAAATGTCAGAGTTCGAACAGTTCTTTGTGGAAAAATGGGCCACAGTTCCTCACGGCTGAAATGGGAAAGCACTTTTTAAATGGAACACTAACCAACATGCCTCTGCTTCCATGTGCCTCCTATAAGCATCACGATCCTACCAAATGCCTTATGCAGGACCCCCAACCCACACTCCCACATGCATTACAACAAGTGCGTGTCTAATCAACAATTAAAGGAAACCTGTAGTTGTTGCTGTTCAAGGAGGTACCAAGTTAAGGGTTCACATATGTGTCATAAAATATATTCCTCTTATCTGTGTTATTAATTCAGTGAGGTTACCTTAAGAGGGATTTTGGTGTATTAGGAGGATTTAAATTTGGATCTAATCATGTTTAGGTTTTGTACTATGATAAAGACCATCATAGGGGGTTCGAGTACCTTTTCTCAGCAGTGTATGTTTGCTGCTTGCTTGATTTTTGGGTGTACATGTAGAAGCTCCTCACTATATTCTAGTACTTCTATCAATGGCATTAAAATGTAATATAAGGCATAAGAAAGGCATGAACAGCCATGGCTTTGGCAATGCTTTCCAACACTGATTTGCAAAAGAGTGTGCTGGGGTTTTACATGACATTGAATACTTGTGTTTTCCATGTATGTTTTTCACTTGTTGCAGTGTATATGGCAGTGTGTATTGGGGGGGGGGGGGGTCCTGCATAAGGCATTTGATAGGATCATGATGCTTATGGGAGGCACATGGAAGCCAGAGGCATGTTGGTTAGCATTCCATTTAAAAAGTGCTTTCCCATTTCAGCCCATTAGTGCAGAGCTAGATAGGCAGGGGAAAATACTAAAAAGGTAATCCAGTTTTCTTAATTACACAAACCATTCTAGAGTAAATTCAAACTTCAGAAAACAAGCAAGAAAAAATGGGTTCTTTAGTACTAATCAGAATTATTTTTCCTCTGTTTGCAAAATTAAGGATGAGGTGTTATACATTTGGAGGAGAAGTGGTAATAACCACAAATGTATGCAGTGTGCTAAATCATAATAGTTGTATCTCTGCCTGGGTGGATGGGTGGGGTGGGGGCTTCAATAGTAATGGGAATATTTGAGAGGACCTATTCTATGATCAGATTGATCTGATGATTCTGATTTTCAGATCGTTATGTGATATTTTCATTTACTTTCAGTAAGCCAAATTTGTTACAGTTTCATTCTTTGGAGAGTTATTATGCTGATGGATGGACAGACATGGCCCCCTTTCATATAATTTTTGCCAACTTTCCATATGTCAGAAATTATAACGGATTCATTTTCTTTTAGCATAATTGATGTCAACAGATATGAATCAATTGTTCTTGTCACTATCCTTGCTCTCGTCAGTACCCTCTTTTCTAAAGAGAACTGGCAGCTAACAGCCATATAAGCAGATTGCCTGTCCTCATACTTGGGCAATGCATTCAAGATTACATAACAAAACCAAGCCATTTCCATTTATTTTCCTTACCTATCCTTCTCCCTTGCCCTTACCATGGCTGTCTGAAATCCTATGTTGTAAGCATGCTCTCTGCCATCTCTGCTAGTAGGCTATTCCAGGCATCCTGTTTTTTTCCTCTAGTTCTCTGATTATAGTTTCCAAAATTATGCTTAGTGAGTGGACTGTGTAATTACAGTAATCAAATCTGTGGTAGTTTCCCGTTAATATACTGAGAGGCTCAGAAGTTACATGAAACACAGTTACACTTTCTTTATGGCCAGTGGCATGATCCAGCTAATTTTATTTTTATTTTTTTAATAATTTGACAGTTATCTGACTGAAACCACCTGCAAATGCATAAGTTTCACTACATATAAAAGAACATAAAAATCATCTCTTATCTAGTCACTTAACTGCCAGTTCTCCCCCACCTTTCCCATTATACACAGTACCCAGGTTTTGTTTATCTGTAAAATAACTTTGTTTTAAATCATTGTTGTACAGTGTGCTGCCATCACTTTTGTGAGAGCATAATCTTCATTATTAAGGCTATTATTTTAGGCATACATCTTTCTCACCCTGGTGACTGAACCACATATTAACAGTTTTTTTTCTCATGTGAACCAAATCTTGATAGTTTGTGGCCAAACACTTCAGGCTGTGACTTGTAGATCTGCCTTCAGGGATTATAGAGACTTAGAGTGTTGAGACATTGATACTGTGCAATTACGAGTTGTTTCCAAAGGGGAACAGTAAGATTGTTCTGCCAGTAATTCTGTATCCTGTAAGTACCCAATCATGCAATGTGAAGAGTGTTTTAGTTGCTGAAGTAAATCTAACCTTATTGCTATGCCACTAAAACTATTCCACAGAATTGTTCTATTTGTTGGTTTCTCTTGAATGGAGAAAATATTATGATGAGAACATAATAGATAAATCAAATGACAGTGGTGAACTTAATTTGGCATTGGGCAGAATACGTGTTGTTGACATAAATAATAAAATAGAATTCTGAGAATAACTTGGATGGAAAGCAAAAAATACAACACCTTAAGTACAGTTTATCATGTGTAGGTGCCTATGCAATTGTTTTTAGGATGTATGTAAAAATACTGGTGCACAAGCTAATTATTGAATGTTATTCAGTCGGGGCAGTTCCAGGCAATCTGCTGCCTGAGGTGAGAGATGAGTTGATGCACCCCCTCTCTCAAGCCTAAATGGAGGGACCTTCTCAGAACTGTAATTGGGGGGAAAGGGGGTCCCCTCGTGTGGTTGCCCCAAGAATAAAGAAAGCAGCATGTTCCCAGGCTGTATAATTTTTTTAAAAATTGGAATGTTGTTTATATGCAGCAAAATTTGTAGCCTGGGAATTTAATATAAAACATTGTTTCCTGATTCTGCACATTGGATCGGCATTATATCTAATGTAAATATATACTCTGCAAAAGACAGAGAATGATGCAAGGCGATCACATACCAAGGAGCAAAAAGAAAAAGCGAGAACTACAACACAGTTTATAACACCAAAATAAAATTATTAGAAGTAATTATAGTTTGGTTATAAACTGCACTATGGTTCTTGCTTTATTTTTGAACACATATTATGCATCCAAAGGAACTCGACAAAACAAAAAAACATGTATGATTCTGTCTGTCATCTCATTATCAGCAATATAAATCCTCACCAGTACTGGGCATATTGTAAAGTAATACAAAACTTTAAAAAAGTACTCGGGTCCTATAGAGAATCATCAGGTTTCGCTATGCTGATGAATACCACATTACTGGCTGAAAGTGGAGACGATCAGAAGCATTTGCGTTTCAAGATCGCAATGGAGGAGTGGCCTAGTGGTTGGGGCAAGGTACTTCAGGCTGGAAGGTCGGGGGTTCAAATCCCACTAGAGGACAGCAACCTTGGACGGAAGGACTGGGATTTCTAGTCCCACAGGTGCTCCTTGTCTTGGGCAAGCCTCTTAACCCTCCATAGCCCATGTTCCCTGTAAAATAGTTATCTCCAAGTTATAAAGCCCTGTTCAATGTAATTTCAGTTTCTTCAATGTAAACCACCTTGATATCATGAAAGGCAGTATATAAGAAGTGTTAATAAGTAAAATAAAGATCGAGGCATAGTCCTAAAAAGGATCTGCACTATAACGTGAAGAAGACAAAGATCCTGACAATTGGCAAAATCAATAAGTTCATCATTGATAGAGAAGAAATAGGCACGGTGGATAATAATCAATAAAGAAATGACAAGTGGTCAAGAAATCAAAAAATGCATTGCTCTTGACAGAATGGTTATGAGGGACCTAGTCAAGATTCTCAAGATTAGAGATACAGATCTCCATATAAAGATTCAACTTGCCCAAGCCATGATATTTTCAATAACGTCATACGGATGCAAACGTTGGACAGGAAGAACATTGATGCCTTCAAATTATAGTGCTAGTGAAGAATACTGTGTATACCATGGATTGCCTGAAGAACAAACCAATCCATACTACAGGAGATCAAACCTAAATTTTCTTTAGAAGCTCAGTCTTCGACTTTCATATTTTGGACATATCATGTAAAGAAAGAGATCATTAGAGAAAGACATAGTAACTTAGTAAATGATGGCAGATAAAGACCAGCATGGTCCATCTTGTCTGCCCAGTAAGGTGGTAGCTAGAATTGTAGAGTTGTACCTGTTGGTTATTCCCCTTCTATGCCTTTGCTTAAGGTTGTACCTGCTGCTCCAAACAGATAGTTCCTCTCTCTTCATGAAGTTATATATGTTTGCTTTGATTCGATCCTGTTGCTATAGTTATCCTCTTGCTCTGCATGCCTGGCAAGGTTGAAGGTCAACACAAAAGAGGAAGAAGGCCTGAAATGAGATGAATCTGTTGTTGTTGTTAAGTGCCGTCGAGTCGGAGTATACTCATGGCAACCCTCTGGATAGCTATCCTAAATTGTGTTCGGTCTTCAGTCAGGCGGCTTATTGTTGACAAACTGGTACCCGTAGCTGCTGTTGTATCGATCCATCTCATTGCTGGCCTTCCTCTTTTGCGTTGACCTTCTATCTTGCCAAGCATGATGTCTTTCTCTAATGATCTCTCTCTTCGCATGATGTGTCCAAAGTATGAAAGTCGAAGTCTTGTCATTTGAGCTTCTAAAGAAAGCTTAGGTTTGATCTCCTCTAGTACCGACTGGTTTGTTCTTCGGGCAGTCCATGGTATACACAGTATTCGCCACCAGCACCATTCTCCAGGACCAAGCAGGAAGTCAGTCCTCACATATGGGTGAGAGCCCTCGCCGAGCAATTTTCCCCAGCTTTCAAAGAAAGCCTTTGGGAATTGCAGCGTGCATGCGCGGTCCTCTTCCCGCCCAAGGGTGCCATCTTGCTCAGTCTTCTTTTTTCCGCGGAGCCCTACAGATGTTGCCTGTGAATCCCCGCAGAAAAGTTGATTTTTTCTCTATTTTCCTCTTTTTTTTCTTCGGTTCGACGCCGGTTCTTTTCCCGCCCGGACTCGCGACGTCGGTTGTGAGTCCGTTCCTTATTTTTCGGTTTTTTGTCCTTCGTGACAGATTTCGCGCCTTTTTCCTTTTTCCCTGGCTGCCCGGTCATTCGACCTCGCAGGGGCCCTTTTTCCCCCGATGGCTGCCAGCGGCTTTAAAAAGTGTGATCTCTGTAAGAAACTGATGTCTCTTACAGACACTCATGACTTCTGCCTCCGCTGCCTCGGCCCAGATCATGACTCCCTGATCTGTGTGCCATGCGGCAAAATGTCCTCAAAAGCTTTGAGGAGTTGGCAGCACCAGCGGGAGCGTATCTTCTCTGACTCCGGCCGGGCTCAGACCTTGTCGGAGGCTTCGACGTCTCGGGACTCTGGTCCTGAGCATCGTCGAAGTTCCTCTGAAAGGGGGTCTCCTACCCGGGAACATCATCGGAAGAAGAAACCCGCGAGGGCGGGATCGGTGGACGCTCCTGTTTCCTCGAGGGCCAGGTCGCATAGCCCCGATTCCCGTCCCGGGTCCTCGGAGACAGAGAGGCCGTCAAAACATCCTCGACTCGAGGTGGACTTGCCCGCTCACGTGAGTACTGTTGTCCTCGTTGACTCGCCTCCGAAGGACCCGATGCCGTCGGGGCCCGAGTCGGGGGCTGCTGGGTCTCCTGAGCTCGGTCTCAGGTTGACGGCCTTGGAGAGCAGTCTGACTGCCTTCTTGGACCAGCAGTGGGTATTGATCGCTGGCCTCGCCGGTGCTTCTGCCCTGACCGCCGGGACATCGACCTCCAAATCGACCCCGGAGACAGAGCCGATCCTCGAGTCCATGAGGGCTCGCGTCGATCCTCGGTCGAGGTCTCCTTCGGCCTCCCATTCGGGACTGAGGTCGTCGACGCCGACTCCCTCAGCGTCGGAGCGGATAGCATCGGTGCCCGCCTGACCGGAGCCGATCGACTCCTCCTCCGAGGAGTCGGCCTGGGAATCTGAGGACGAAGAGTCACCTGGTTCCTTTCGGACTCGGTGTGTCCCTTCGGACTCCCCCGAGTCTGAACCTCGGAGACGGTCCCCCCCGGAGGATACCCGGTTCTCGGACTTCGCGAGGGATATGGCCAAGGCCTTGGCCTTCCCTGCGGATCCCGAGGAGGAGCCTCGAGTCGAAGAACTCGATGCCCTCCAATATGACTCTCCCCCGAAGGAGGCCTTTATTGTACCGGTTCCTCCGATGCTGGAACGACTTCTCTTCCGCATGTGGGAGAGCCCGGCGTCGTCGCCTGTGTTAAGCAAGCGGGTCGATTCCATTTATCGAGTCCGCAAGAGCCCCGGCTTCCAGAAGGCACAACTACCGCACCATTCCATGGTGGTGGAATCGGCCATGCATAGACTAAAGAGTCAAAAAATGCACTCCTCGGTGCGCCCTGGTAGGGAAGCCCGAAGCCTGGATGCCCTCGGTAGGAAGTGCTTCCATGGCTCTATGCTTGCTTATCGAGTCCAGACCTACCAGCTCTACATGGGCATGTATCTCCGAGACCTGGCTAAGGAAATAGCCGGGTTCTCTGCTGGTCTCTCCGACGAACCTTTGCAGAGGTTCCAATCCTTGTCTACTGGTATTCGAGAGTGCTCCAAGTTTATCTCTCGAGCAGCCTACGATGGTTTTGAGGCGTCGGCTCGAATAGCTGCGGCCGGCATCGGTGGACGCCGCCAGGCTTGGCTTCAGACGTCCAACCTCGAGCCCTGGGTGCAGGACAAGTTGGTCGATGTCCCCTGCCGAGGTGATAACCTCTTTGGCAAGCCCATGGATGAGAAGGCTGCACAAATCGAGACGGAGACTCTCACCAGGACTCGTCTCTCGAGGAAAACCTCTGCCCCTTCTCAAAAGAAGAAGGCCTCGGGGAAAAAGCCCTTTTACCCGAGGAAAGGTGCTGCCTATAAATACTACCCTCAGTATCAGGCCTCAGCAGCTCCCCCACAGGGAAAGCAGGCCAAGGGACGGGGTAATGGGTCCCGTAGGCAGCAAGCCCCCAAGCCTGCACCACCGGCCCCTGCTCAGCAGGGTGGGGGTTTTTGACTTCCTCAGCATAGCCTCTCCCCCTCAGCTGGTTTCTCTCAGCACAGGAGGCCGGCTGGTCCACTTTGCCCAAAGGTGGTCCACCATCACCACAGATACCTGGGTACTTCACATAGTTCAAAAGAGTTATCTTCTTCACTTTCACCAGGTACCTCCCTCCTACTTTCCAGGGGAGCCTCCCAGACTGCCTTTGCACAGGGACTTACTACTTCAGGAGTTAGCAAGTCTTGTTCAGGAACAAGCCGTGGAACCAGTGCCTGACCACCTGAAGGGCCAGGGGTTTTACTCCAGGTACCTTCCTGATTCCAAAAAGAACAGGAGGCCTCAGGCCCATCCTGGACTTGCGAAACCTCAACAAGTTCCTTGCAAAGGAAAAGTTCAAGATGCTTACCCTTGGAATTCTGCTGCCCTACCTCCAGCAGGGAGACTGGCTATGCTCCTTGGATCTGAAAGATGCATATACTCATATCCTCATTCATCCGGACCACAGGCAATATCTCAGATTTGTTGTAGGAGGAAATCATTACCAGTACAGGGTACTGCCCTTTGGCCTATCCTCCGCACCCAGGGTGTTCACCAAGTGCCTCGCGGTGGTGGCGGCTTATCTGAGACTTCAAGGTCTGTTTGTGTTCCCATACCTGGACGACTGGCTCATCAGAGCCCAGTCTTCCCAAGAGGCCACTCAAGCCACTCAGCGCACAGTGGCCCTGCTCCAACACTTGGGTTTTGTCATAAACTTCGCAAAGTCCACTTTGCTCCCCTCTCAAAATCTCGAGTTCATCGGCGCCCGGTTGGACACACTTCAGGCGCGGGCCTTCCTCCCTCTGGACAGGGCCCGGCGGCTCATGGACCTCGCCGGCCACTTTCACAGCAATGCGCTGGTCCCAGCCAGACATTTTCTGCGACTGCTCGGCCATATGGCTTCCACGGTCCATGTGACCCCCAATGCCCGACTGCACATGCGTCCTGCTCAGTGGTGCCTTCGCAATCAATGGCATCAGGCCACGGGGTGCCTAGCGGACTCCGTGCAGATCTCCGACCAGCTGGTCTCTTCTCTACAATGGTGGCTTCATCTGCCCAACCTAGTACTAGGAGTGACTTTTCAGCCCCCTACGCATTCTCACGTCCTGACGACCGATGCTTCTCTCCTGGGTTGGGGTGCACATTGCCAGGAGACCTGTACTCAAGGCCTCTGGACTCCTTGGGAGTCTGCTCAACAGATAAACTTCCTGGAGCTCAGAGCCATCCGCCTAGCGCTCAAAGCATTCTCTCACCTGGTTTCTCACCAGTCGGTGCTGATACAGATGGACAATCAGGTTGCAATGTTCTACGTGAACAAACAAGGCGGAACAGGCTCCTTCCTTCTCTGTCAGGAGGCACAGAAACTATGCTCTTGGGCTGTCCACCACGGCATCATCCTCAAGGCTGTCTATCTCCCAGGTCAAGAAAATTACCTGGCCGACAAGCTCAGCAGGATCCTCCAGCCACACGAGTGGAGGTTGGACCCGCTGGTGGTTCAGCGGATCTTTCTCAAGTGGGGCCTCCCCACCATGGAACTGTTTGCCAGTCCTCTGAACCGGCAGCTGCCCAGATTCTGCTCTCGTCAGCCACATCCTCTCCGGGTAGTGGCGGATGCTTTTCTAATTCCATGGTCCACCGGCCTCTTGTATGCCTTTCCTCCCATGCCACTGGTGTCTCGGACGCTCTTCAAGGTTCTCCGAGACAAAGCATCGCTGATCCTCGTGGCTCCCCGGTGGCCGAGACAACCTTGGTTCCCGCTTCTGATGCAGCTAGCGGTAGACACTCCTCTTCCACTGGGATTTCAGCCCGACCTCCTGTCGCAGGATCAGGGGACTCTCCTACACCCCAATCTCCGGTCCCTTCATCTGATGGCCTGGCTGCTGAAAGGGTAGTCCTTGCTCCTCTGCAGCTACCTCCCGATGTGGAGGAGGTCGCCTTGGCCTCCAGGCGGCCCTCCACCCGGAAGTCCTACGCTCTCAAGTGGCGTCGGTTCTCCGTCTGGTGTACTCAGCAGTCTCAGGATCCTTTCTCCTGTTCAGCATCAGTGGTCTTGCAGTACTTGCTCTCTCTCTCCAACCTTGGACTTAAGTCCAACTCGGTAAAAGTCCACCTCAGTGCTCTTTCTGCGCATCACCTGCCAGTGGATGGTAGACCTCTTTCCAGCCACCCTCTGGTGGCTCGGTTTCTCAGAGGCCTCCTTCTCCTTAAGCCACCTTTGCGCCCGCCAGCCCCGGACTGGGATCTTAATGTGGTGTTGCAGCAGATCACCTGTCCACCTTTTGAGCCTATGGCTACCTGTCCGCTCCGTTTTCTTTCCTGGAAAGCCTTGTTCTTGGTAGCCCTCACTTCGGCTAGACGCGTTAGTGAGCTGCAGGCCCTGGTTTCTGATCCTCCTTACACTAGGTTCTACAAGAACTGGGTAGTCCTACGGACTCGCCCTAAATTTCTTCCCAAAGTGGTTTCCCCTTTTCACATCAACCAGGAGGTGGTACTTCCGACCTACTTTCCCAGGCCGCACTCCAGCCGAGCTGAAATGGTCCTGCATACCCTGGACTGTAGAAGGGCGTTGACCTTCTACCTTGACCATACGCGGGAGCACCGAAAGGCTGTTCAGCTCTTCGTGTCTTCTGACCCCAACAAGCTGGGGCTCCCTGTCTCCAAGCGTACTCTGTCCATCTGGATTGCGGACTGCATCGCTTGGGCTTACGAGGCTGCGGGCCTCGTACTAGAAGGTAGAGTCACAGCTCATCGTGTTCCGGCGAAGGCTACGTCAGTAGCTTACCTCCGCTCTGTTCCATTGGCAGACATCTGCCGGGCCGCTACTTGGTCTTCAAGCCAGACTTTTGCAGCCCATTACTGCCTGGAGAGAGAGTCCTGCAGGGACAGTGCTTTCGGACAGGCAGTCCTCCGTAACCTCTTTGAGGTATAGGCAACTCCTACCCTCCATCCCGGATGTTGGGCTACCGGTTGGAGACATATTCAGAGAAGATTCTTTCCTTCTGTGCTACTGACCTCGAGGGAGCTCATGTTTGTGCTTAGGGTCTCCGGTAGCCTTAAGCTTGGGAGTCCCATATGTGAGGACTGACTTCCTGCTTGGTCCTGGAGAAAGCGTAGTTACTCACCTGTAACAGGTGTTCTCCAGGAGCAGCAGGAATCAGTCCTCACAACCCTCCCTCCTCCCCTTGGAGTTGCAGTTATATGCTTTCGTTTTTGCTAATTTTTGCTGTCTTTTAGCTATGTCATCTGACTGAGCAAGATGGCACCCTTGGGCGGGAAGAGGACCGCGCATGCGCGCTGCAATTCCCAAAGGCTTTCTTTGAAAGCTGGGGAAAATTGCTCCGCGAGGGCTCCGTCGGCGCCGACGTCACCCATATGTGAGGATTGATTCCTGCTGCTCCTGGAGAACACCTGTTACAGGTGAGTAACTACGCTTAATTCAAAGCATCAATTTTCTTCCTGTCTATCTTTTTCACTGCCCAGCTTTCACATCCATATGATGTTATTGAAAATACAATGGCTTGAACAAGTCGAATCATTGTATGGAGAGAGACATCTCTGCTCTTGAGAATCTTATCTAGATCTTTCATAGCCATTCTGCCAAGAGCAATGCGTCGTTTGATTTCTTGACTGCTTGTTGCTTCTTTATTGATAGTTGATCCAAGTAGGTTAAAGTTGTTCACAATTTCAATTTCTTCTCCTTCAACGATGAACCTGTTGATTATGCCAGTTGTCATGATCTTTGTCTTCTTTACATTAAGGTGCAGGCCCATTTTGAGACTATGTTCTTTGATTGTGAGAAGCAAATGTTTCAGATCATCTTCACTTTCAGCCAGTAATGTAGTATCATCAGCATAGCGAAGGTTGTTGATGAGTCTTCCACCAATCTTCACACCTCTGTTGTCTTCATACAATCCTGCTTCCCTGATGATTTGTTCTGCATATAAATTAAACAGGTAGGGGGAAAGTATGCAGCCTTGTCTAACACCTTTGCTTATTTTAAACCATTCTGTTTCTTCTTGTTCCGTTCGAACTGTTGCTTCTTGATCAATGTACAGATTGCGCAAGAGAACGATCAGGTGTTCTGGTATACCCATGCTTCTTAATGTGGCCCAGAGTTTCTCATGGTTTACAGAGTCAAAAGCCTTGCTATAGTCGATAAAGCACAAATAGATATCCTTTTGGTATTCTTTAGTCTTTTCAAGGATCCATCTCACATCCGCAGTGATGTCTCTCGTTCCTCGCCCTTTCCTGAACCCTGCTTGCACTTCAGGTAGTTCTTGTTCCAGGTATGGTTGTAGTCTCTTTTGAATAATCTTCAATAGAATCTTGCTGGCATGTGGGATCAGAGCGATTGTTCGATAATTTCCACAGTCAGTTGGATCACCTTTCTTTAATATTGGTATAAACACAGATCTTTTCCAGTCAGTTGGCCATGATGTTATCTTCCATATTTCTTGGCAGAGCCTTGTAAGTATGGTAACAGCTGCATCAGATTGCTGCAATACTTCTATAGGAATGCTATCAATGCCTGGTGCTTTGTTCTTTGATAAGGCTTTCAATGCTGCTTCAACTTCTTTACCAATGGTTCCCGATCATAAGGTACAGGTTGAAGCGGCTTTTGGTCCACTTGATCTTTATCATATAAAAACTCTGTATATTCCTTCCACCTTTTCTTGATCTTCTCAGCATCATTCAACATAGAATCTTGAGCATCTTGTAACATTCCAATTCGAGGCTGGAACTTTTTCTTTAACTCTCGTAGCTTCAGGAAAGCTGATCTTGTTCTTCCTCTAATAGTTTCTGCTTCTATTTCCTTGCAAGTGTCATTGTAGTACTTCTCCTTGTCCTGTCTTGCTGCACGTTGGAAATCTCTGTTGAGTTCTGCGATTGTCTTTCTTTCTCCTCTGGCTTTAGCTTCTCTGCGTTTCTGGGCAATTTTCAGAGTTTCTTCCGTCATCCATTTTGGCTGTTTTTGCTTTTTCATCTTTTGTAGAGACTTCTCGCTTTCTTCCAACACAACCTTCTTGATGTCATTCCATAACTCTTCCAAAGCTCTGTCATTTGTATCTAAAGCAGCAAATCGATTTTGCAGGCAGTCTTTAAATTCCAGTGGTATATTCTCAAGCTCATATTTTGCTGCATTCATGAGTGGTTTGCTCTTTTTCAACTTTAGCTTGAGTTTGCAAACTAGTAGTTGATGATCAGTACCACAGTCAAACTCCAGGTTTTGTCTTTGTTGATGTTATAGAGCTTTTCCATCGTTGACTTCCACAGATGTAGTCAATTTGATTTTTATACAATCCATTGGGTGACGTCCATGTGTACAGTCGCCGCTTGTGTTGCTGGAAGAAGGTGTTTGAGATGAATAGATCATTGGTCTTGCAGAATTCTATCAGTCTTTCTCCAGCTTCATTTCTGTTGCCAAGTCCATATTTTCCAACTACTTTGCCTTCTTCTTTGTTGCCAACTTTTGCGTTCCAGTCACCCATGACTATCAGGATATCCAGTTTGCATGTTCTGTCAATTTCAGCTTGTACTTTTTCATAGAACTCTTCAATTTCATTCTCTTCTGCAGCTGTTGTTGGGGCATATACTTGAATTATAGTTGTGTTGATAGGCAATCCTCGTAGACGAATAGAGATTAAGCGTTCGCTGACTGCATTGTATTTCATTACAGTTCTTGCAAGTTTCTTCTTTATTATAAATGCAACACCATTTCTTCTTTGTCTTTCATTTCCAGCATAGTAGACAATGTGATCATCTGATGCAAAGTGCCCGATGCCAGTCCATTTTAGTTCGCTGACACCCAACAGATCAAGCTGTACACATTCCATTTCATTCTTGACCACCTCCAACTTCCCTTGGTTCATGCTTCGTACGTTCCATGTTCCAATGTGTAAGACATCTTTACAGCTTCTGACTCTCATTTCATGCGCAGCTACATCAGCAGTCAGACTTCCCGAGGGCTTTGATCCAACCACATCATAAATGCTGGCTTTACTCTGAAAAGTCTTCAGCTCTTCCCCAGTAGCTAGTTGAGTGCCTTCCGACCTGGGGGTCTCATCTTCCAGCACCATAGCACAATTTGTTTTGTTGTAACTATCCATTGGGTTTTCATGGCAAGATACAGAAGTAGATTGCCGGGCCTTTCTTCCGCGCAGTTTGTTTGGTGGTGTTGCCGTTGTCACAAAAATGTGATCTTCCGCCTTCAACACTATCCCATTCTACTGCTACCCAGATGGGTGGTTTGTCTTGGTCTGGCACCTCAGCTGAGACCTGTCCATCTTGGGAGACCCTGCCAGTAGTTAAACTACCGATAGTTTAGCTCTCAGCATCACTGATGCATGCAAGCCCTCACAGCACGACAAGCTGCAAACCAAGTGAGAGATGAATCTATGCAATAACAATTAATCACCTGACTGAAGACCAAGCTCAGTTTAGAACAACTAGAAGGACAGACTAGATAGGCCATGTGGTCTTTTTCTGCCCTCATGTTTCTATGTTTCTAAGTATCCAGAGAATCACCATGAACCAATACAGACTCAAGGGCACTTTACTACAACAAGTCATCATAACAACATCAACTGATGCTTTTAAAGTGGCTAAACAAGTAGAAAAGGCAACAGTGAAAGCCATAAGGATGCTTGGGTACATAGGGAAAGGAATGGCCAGCAGAAAAAAGGAGCTTCTGTAGAAGTCTTTGGCGTGACCTCATTTGGAGTATTGTGTGCAATTCTGGAAACCACACCTTCAAAAAGATATAAACAGGATGGAGTTGGTGCAGAGGGTGGCTACTAAAATGGTTAGTGGTCTTCGTTATAAAGCATATGGGGACATATTTAATTATCTTACTATGTATGTGTTAGAGGAAAGGCATGATAGAGGAGATATCTAAATACTTCCCTGGCATAAATGCATGAGGAGAGCCTCTTTCGATTGAAAACAAGTTCTGATATGAGGGAACATAAGATGAGGGTGAAAGGGGATAGACTCAGGAGTCATATGCGGAAATATGTCTTTATGAAAAGAGTGGAAGATGCGTGGAATAGTCTCCCAGTGGAGGTAGCAGAGATGAGAACATATTCAAGAAAACATGGGACAAACACAGAAGATCTCTAAAGGGAAAAAGGAGACTATTGTAGTTGATATGGAAGGGCAGATTAGATAGGCCGTATGGTCTTTTTCTGCCGTCTTGTTTCTATGTAATCATCCTGATAGAAAAGGGAGTGCTGCACTTGGGTAGTCTCATGATAGGAGGCTTTAAATGGCTTCTGCATTAGGCTTCCAATAGTGCTGTGTGCAGGTTTTTGGTGGTTCTTACGCTGGGTCCAACAGCTGCAGCCCGGAGGCTGCGAGGTTAATGTCTGGGGCTGTGTATGTGGATGCTTCTCTCTGACTTATTTATCTATTTAATAGTTTTTTTTATACCGCTTTATCATTTCAGTCAAAATGGTTTACATTGTAACTTAAACTGTACTTAAATGTACATTAAATGTTTAAATTGTAACTTAAACAATACTTAAAATGTACATTAAACAGGGACATAGATAACTTGGATTTTCTGAGGCAATGGAGTGTTAAGTGACTAAAGTTACTGGGGAGCGAACTGTGTGTCAGTTTGCTAATGGACTTTGGTCTCCTCAAGAAGGCCCCCTGATCAGTCAATTGATTAGAGGACAAATAAACAAATTGGTATTTCCGAAGTTCCAAGTCTTCTGGAGGGCAAAGTAGTCAGTGTGTTTTCCGACCGTGCCATAACTGTGGTGTACGTCATCAAGAAGGGCAGGACTCACAGTTGCTGAGTGACTCTCAATTGCAGAGCTGTGCCTTTGGGCAGAGGAATACCTAATAGCCTTGCTTGCAGCCCACATAGGCATCAACAACATGCAGGCTGACTTCTTGAACTCTGTGGATCCTGATGAGTGGGAGTTAAGCCCTCACAAGTTTGGCTTTATAGTGAAAAGATGAGGTATTCTAGTATTAGACTTGATAGCCACTCAAGAGAATGCCAAAGGGAGAACTTTTTCAGCCACAGGAGGGATCCATTGGTAGCGGGCTTGAATGCCCTGCTTCAGAAGTGGCCTCAAGAGGGGATGCTGCATGTCTTCTTCCCCCCCCCCCCCCATGGCCCTTGTTGATCCGTCTTCTGTACAGAATTCAGTCTCATCTGGGCTTGGTGATTTCTGGTGGCTCCAGACTGGCCGCACAGTCCATGGTGCTCAGCCTCGTTCTGCAGAGAACCTTTCTTGATCATCTTGATGGCTTCTGTCTCCTTATAGATTGTTGCATCCTTTATCCCAAAGATGCTGTCCCCTTTTCATCTTAACCAGACCATTATCCTGCCCTTTTCCTCAGAAGAGGCCCTTCAGGTGGACCCTTCTCTATGGCTGGTGAAAGTAAAGAGGGATGTTTGCTCAGATAATGAAAGGTCATTAATCCCTGCTGTTGATCGGACCATTTCTTCAGGGCTGGCCCAACTACTAGGCAAATTAGGTGGACGGCTAGGGCAGCAGCTTCCTGAGGAGGGGGCATGCAGGAGAAAGCATCTACTGTCAAAGCAAAGCAATAGGTCCTGGCAGCCACACATACTCTGCCATCAGTACATACTTTTACCAGCAGGAAGAATGGTCACTATACAAGAAGTTCATTTATCCTTGTAAATTGGTTTTGAAATTTCCCTCATTATTTACAAAACAATGTTTAATATTTAAAAGGTATGATGTCCAAATATGGTGTTGAGAAGATTACAATTGAGTTTAATAATCAAAATCTGGAGAGGTGGTGTCATACCAGGGGTCTAAAACTAAGTATGAGGCGGCACAAGGCTGAATTTTTGCTTAGGTTGCCTAACACCCAAGGGCCTTGCACTGGCCCTGCATCCTTTTCAGCAGTCCAAGGAAAGGTCAAGCAATGGCAAAGTCCTCTCTTGCCCATTGGATTAAGTGGGCCATTGGTTCGGCTTACCTTATGTCTGAAAATCAGGTGCTGAAAGGATTCAAAGCTCACTTGACTAGGGCAATAGGCTACCTCCTGGGCAGAGTCCATCTTTGTATCTCCAGAGGACATCTGAGAGGTGGCTACTTGGTTGCCTTTGAGCACCTTTGTGAAGTACCATTGTTTGTAAGTGGAAGCTGGAGTAGGTGATGCCTTTGGCAGGGCAGTTCTGTCCTGAGCATTGCTGTCCTTCCATCCTGGGTTTTGACTGTTTGGGTGCATCTCACTTCTTTGGAGTGGTCTAGCAGGATAAGGAAGGAGAAATTTTCCATATCTGATCATTTTCTTTACTTGAATCCTGCTGCTCCAGTCTAGGACCCACCCTGGAAGGCTGTTCCTACAGGTTTGGGAGTCCATTTGTTGTTTGATTTTATGGTCCGGTTCAATGCTTGAGGCAGAGTCAATTAAGGTAAGAGAGTCAAATACATGTTTAGTGTTCCAAATTATGGTGGTTGCATAATAACGTTTAACGTTTTTCTGAGTTTTTCAGTCTTGCTCACTGCTTGGGAAGTATTATACCGACTTCTCTGTGCTGCACCAGGGAATATATTGATGATTTAATAATTGAGAGTCGCTTAAGTGTGCCTTCAACTGCTAGCTGGGGAACATAATTTACTTATCTGGACTAGTGTAGCAGGATTCAAGGAAAGAAAATTATCAGGTATGTAAAATGTCTCCTTTCTTTGGAATAAAGTTGCTTGAAAAACAAGCTGATGATATTTTGAGAGCAGTATATCCAATATGGTAATACACAAGACCATATAACTCCAGTACTACAAGATCTGCACTGGCTACCAATCTCCTCATGGACAAAATATAAATCAGCACTCACCATCTTCAAAATTAAAAACAACATCTCAGCAGGAATACTACAAGAACTCATTGGAACCAAAACAAGCAAAAGACCAGACAGAAACAGCACCAAAAACAATATACCAACACCAACTATATTCACAAGAACAAACAAATCCACATCCACGCGAGCCTTCTCTCTAGCTGCCCCTGCAATCTGGAATGTCCTCCCAGATAATCTAAAATCAACAACGGATGTAAAATAATTCTGGAAGCTACTTAAAACCACCCTATTCATTGAGCAATTCTATGAAGATCACCAATCAACCCTAACCACCCCACAAAAAGACTTGTCCATTTCGACTTAATTGTTCATGACACCCAACCCCTCCCTGCCTTTGCCCCATCCCGCCTCCCTCCCCCGCCTTACACCTTCCCCCACCTTCCCCTCCCCCACCTCCTCCTTGTATATAGCACACTGTAGATAGCTCACCCTGTATATATTACATCTTATAATCAAGTTGTACCTCTCTTACATCTACACACTCACTACTAGATAAACACTGCATGCCAACACCCCCACACTTCATTCTGATTCGTGTGATGTGAAAACCTCTTTGATTTCAGGATAAAGCGGGATATAAATCCTTTTAAATAAATAAATAAAATAAATAAATAAATATACTAAACTAATCTCCCTCTCCTGCTTTGTTTTATAACACAATAATTTTAGTCATCGTAATTAATTCATCTTGTTCTCTATAAGGAACATTGCTTGTAGATAACTCTTTTGTCCTGTTTTTTTTGGTGGGTAAGCAATTGACTTTTCTCCTTTTTTTTTCTCTCTGAAATAGTGAGGTAGATGGTTTATTTCTGGTTTCTCTTGCCAGTAGTGGTTGGACCTGGTTGCTTGCTTTCTTTGTCTCCACTTCTCCTCTTAGGCAGGGACAATGAGAGCCTGTCTCATTTGTCACTAGTTCTTCTGTGTCTGGTGAGCAGCTGAAAATATAAATCCCTATGGTCTGTTGTCTTGTCTTGTTCCTGGTCATAACCATGTGCAAACCTCTATGTTTTAGATCAGTATATCAGTGTAGTTGAATTTCAGGTGGCCTTATGTTGACATGTTTTCTTGCAAGTATGTGTTACACTAATAAACTGTAGCAGTAATTTACTAATAGCACATGCACACTGTTAAATGTACTTAACGTGCCACAGGACCGATTTTTATGCAGCAGACCCTGCAGCAAATAATGCATGTTAGCAAATGACAACCATATTGTTTAAGTAAGCAGTGGAAGTTCAGTATATAATGTTGCTTTATAAATAAAATAAGCTCTTGTTCTCTGTGGATAAACAGGAATGAAATCCTCCACACAGCTAAGCTTTTGGACTTTACAATTGTCTGTTTTTGTTAATATAAATTTTAACTCTTGGATATAGGTTTTTATGAATATTCTGACTGCCTACATTACTTGCATAGCTTTTAAATTAGATATCTAAGTGTGCCCTCAGTTCATGTTAAGGTCTACTGACCAGGGACACTTGTGATATATAGATAATTGGAATAGAAGTACACATTTGCTTTCAGATTTGCAGAGACCTGGTCTTCTACCTAAGTGTCTCTCTTAATTTTGTAGCAAAGGTATACATTTTAAGGTTACAGGGACCTTTGCATAGCAGGCTGATACATAGAAGACTGATTAATAAGCATGTTGTGTATGAAATACAATAACTGTGATACTTTCATTCTGAGAAGAATCATTTGGAACCTAAGAGCTTGCCCTATATGCCTCAAGTGATCTGCTCTGCATAAAGAATTGACTCTACTATGGGAAGAATTAGCTGCAATTAAACACACCTTTTCTAGGGTACAAACTGAACAAAATCTACCACCACTCCCACAAAGAATCAAACAGCCCAGGAACAAATGGATCACAGTGGGCTCTGGTAGGTTGTGACCTGTAATGCAGAGATACCTTATACATCAAGAAATCTCCTTGTATAATGTCTTCTCTGCCTTGGATAATGAGGGTGCCTAATCCGTGGAACCTGACGTGTCCTTAAATGAGAGAGTCAATGCCCAATCTACTGATAATGCACCAAATATGAAGAAAAAATCACAAAACAGAAATCTACTACGACTTGGAGATTCCATCATCAGAGGCACTAACTTGGGAACACAGATGAAAGGAGAGAAGATGGTCAAATGCCTCCCAAGCTCTTCAGCCAGCAGGAATACAAACGAAATTGTTGGTATAGTTAGTGCAGAAAGTGAGCATTCCAAAACTGATGTCATCCACTTGGGTACAAATGACCTGGCTAGAAACAGTGCCTCTGCAGTTCAAAGGGACTTCCAGACTCTGGGAGAGAAACTCAAGTCCATTGTTAACACTATGGAAGTCTCAGAAGTTCTATCTGTTCTTGGTAAGGGGGCAGAAAGGCTGCATTGCATAAACAACTTTAATACATGGCTTCAAACCTGGTGGAAACAAGAAGGATTTAGATATATAGGCGACTGGGGAAACAGATGGAACAACAAGAGGCTATACTGTGCTGATAGATTATATCTCTCCATCACCTGGTAAAGGATCCTGAGTGAAAAATTCAAGCAGTATGTGGATACGCATTTAAACTAGTGAAAGGGGGTGACCGATGGAGAAGGACAAGTTTAGAACGTCATTCCCAGCAAAAGCATAATAACATTGGAAACAGCCACACTTTTAAACACAATAATGGCAAGTGGGAAGAGCTGTGTAGAACAAAATCCAGGCAAGCCAGCTAACAAATGCTGGAAAGCAATGAGAACAAATGCTAGACGCCTAGCCAACAAAGTTCCTGACCTGGAAGCCCTAATGGTGGAAATGGACTTGGATATTGTGGCCATTACAGAAACATGGTTTAACAAGTCACATGAATGGGATTATAGCCTTAGCTGGCTATAATCTATTTAGAAGAGATAGGGTAGAAAAGGAGGAGTAGCCCTATATGTCAAAAGCAATATTAGAGCTACTGAAATGCAGGGAACGTGGGGAAAAGAAGAAGTGCTGTGGATTGTGTTGGAAAGAGGAGATGCCACTGTCATCCGTCCACAGGCCTCCAACTCGAACAAAAGAAATAGATAGTGAATTGATTACTGATATTGCAAAGATAGCCACGTAGGGGACGTGATCATATTGGGTGACTTTAATCTACCTGATATGGATTGGAGTATTCGTTCTGCAAATCTGGAAAGAAGTAAAAAAAATTGTGGATGCCTTCCAAGATGCATTACTTTGACAAATGGTGATGGAACCGACCAGGGAAAGCTCAATGCTGGATTTAGTGCTCGCCAACGGAGATAGCATGTCGAATGTCCTGGTGGGTGCCCAGGTGTGTAGCAGTGATCATCACATGGTGTGGTTTGAGATAAAAGCCAAGGTGGAGTCAAATCACAGCAAGCTCAGTCCTAGACTTCAAAAACACTGACTTCAATAAAATAGCCAAGTACCTGAAGGAGGAGTTGGCAGGGTGGGAGGGGATAAGGGAAGTGGAATTGCAATGGGCTAAACCAAAGAGGCAATAAAAGGGGCAACAGATACATATGTAAGGAAAGTAAATAAAAGCAAGAGGAAAAGGAAACCTATTTGGTTCTCCAAAGAAGTGGCTGCACTAATAAAGGCAAAAAACACAGCTTTCACAAAATTCAGAAATTCGCAAACAGAGGAACCCAGAAAGGGAATACAGAATCAAACTAAAAGAGACAAAAAGAGAAATAAGAATAGCAAAATCAAAGGCAGAAGAAAAGATGGCTAAAGATGTGAAGTGTGGCGACAAAACGTTTTTCAGGTATATTCGGGAGAGGAGGAAAATCAGAGGTGGAATTGCAGGACTCAAATGTACTGGGAACAGACTCGTGGAAAGTGACATTGAAAAAGCAGAATTGCTAAACAAATACTTCTGCTCTGCTTTTACTAAAGAAAATCCTGGAGAAGGACCACCTGTGATTCCCAAATATACAAATGTGAATGGAGTAGATAGCACACCATTCACAGAAGATGATGTGTTAGAACAGCTTGCAAAACTGAAAGTGGACAAGGCCATGGGACAGGATGGGATACATCCCAGGATACTGAAAGAGCTCAGAGGAGTTCTTGCAGGCCCATTAAAGGATATTTTTAATAGATCCTTGGAGATAGGAGCAGTTCCACAGGACTGGAGAAGGGCTGATGTGTGGTACCTCTTCCCAAAAGTGGTAATAGGGAAGAAGTGACAAATTACAGGCCAGTAAACCTTACCTCGGTGGCAGCAAAAGTAATGGAGGAACTCCTGAAAGAGCAAATAATGGACTTTCTTGAAACCAATAGGTTGTATGATCGGAGGCAACATCGTTTTACCAAAGGACGATGTTGCCAAGCAAATTTGATTGAGTTCTTTGGGGATCAGACATGAATTGGCCATCTGCCAGTAAACCTTTCGTTTTTTTCCCCTTCAGGGGTCTTCATGTACTTTTTTTTTTTTTTTCTATTTCTGCCTGACCTATGTAGCATCGGGTCCATCGATTATGGTTTCACCTTTGGTTCTGATGCTTTTTCGGTAACTATTTTTTATTACTTTGCAATCCAAGTTTACCTTCCTGGATTCATAATTACCTTGTTATCCAAGTTTATTGACCCTGTTTACTGTAACTCAGACACTTGTTTTTGTGCTGAATGTTTGTGTTTGATGTAAACCGCGCTGATGTCAAATAGTGCGGTATATAAGAAATGTAAAATAAATAAATAAATAAATAAATTTCCATTGTTTCCTGCGACCTGGCTGACACCATCGAGCCGTTTGATCTAGCCACAGCTATCTTCCCAGGCACGTCCCAGAAACCGGCCAGCAGGTTGAGAAAATGCACCAAAGGTGCCAGGACCATCTCTGTCGCCGATGAGCACAATTGGTTCCTCCAGGTCTGGATCCCAGTCACCAAACCTCCTCTTGCAATTTGTTTTGCAGAGGACAAGGAGAGGCCTGAAGGGTCAAGAGAAGCAGAGAGAATGATGCAGCATCTTCGGCATCAGGTTCGATGGTTCCGAGGGTTCATAGACATTGAGAGTTTCCTGACGAAACCTCGGAAGCATTCAGTGCATTATCGATCCCATTGATGCTCCCACTCCCTCATGGCCAGAGGGATTTCTGGTCAGAGTCTCAGAGGTACTTTGACTTCCTTTTGGAGTCTGATGGCTGAGTGACAGATGTGAAATCAGAGATCCTGTCAGAGGGCAGGTCTCCTGAGCTTCCATCAGACCCCCCCCCCCCCCTCCACATGAATGGCTGAAGTCCTGTCTTGTTTGTGAGGGATATAGCAAAGGCCATCCCATTTTCACTGGAGTCAGAGGATATTCATCCACTTCCATGGCTGATAAGAAAGCAGTGCCAGTGCAGTAAATCCTACAAAGGCTGCAACTGAGAATGTGGGAGAACCCCTTCACTGTGCCCTTGGTCAGTAGGAGGCTGGACTCCTTGTACTGGGTTCCAAAGGCCCTGAAATATGAGAAGTCTCAGCTTCTGCACCACCCCTTAGTGGTGGAGTCTGCCCTTATAAACCTTTAAGAGCACCAAGACTCATTCCTCAATGCCTCCGGGCAGGGAGGCCCAGGCATTGGACTCCTTCGGAAGGAGGTGCTTTCAGAGCTCCATGCTCATGGCTAGTGTACACTCTTAAATTGTAGCACCACCCTTTAACACCACCTATCCTACTCTCTTACTCTCTTCCAAATAATACTGAAAATTTAGAATAAAGGTAAAAAGGCCTCAGTTGTCGCTCATACCAATCATCGGTGAACAGTATCACCCTAGGACAGAGCTGTAGAACTTCCACATCATGGGCCTCACCCTACCTACCATTTCCTTTAATTAACAATATATTCACAAATTTCATCCTAAAAAAGTACTTTTAAAGGATTCTCTTTAGACAACCGTTTTTTTTGTAATAAAATTTCTCAATAACTAAAGTGTATCATTTACTTTGAACAAACGTGATTAGAGATGAAATTCCTCCTGTTTATAACATTGTATCTCTTACAGCAACCAGTACGTATCTGCAAATTTGAACAAAAAGGAAAATCATATCACAAGGCTGAATACAATCATTAAACCTTGTAGCAATAAATTACTTATCTGAACAATCTGTTCTTCATGTAACTTGTCAACGCTTCTTGAACACGTTTGGCAGAACACAAATATAGTGTAGTGAAAGCAAGGTTGGAGACACCGTTGGTCTCACATTGTATTGATACAAATCATAGCTTCCAAGATTTTCATTGCACAGTTATAGAGCAAGTGCATTTGGATATCCGCAGAGGAGATAAAGGTCGTCTATTGTTACAAAGGGAACAATATTGGATATATACTCTACATACTCTTGCCCCTACTGGTTTAAATGATAAGATTGAATGGACACTGTTTTTTTGAATGAGAGATTTCCTAATGATGACGCTCTGAGTTGAATTGTCTGTGATAGGTGGGCACGCTGTGAGTTCCAGATCTGATATTCCGTTTGTGTGTGTATTGTTTAGAATTTTTCTTTTAGTTCTTTAATACTGTAAGTTAGATAATGTGGTTTTGTCTAAGGTATTATTAAGGAAATAGATCATGTTTCTTGTAATAGATAGTGTTATTGTGGTAGTTTTTAGGGTGTTTAATTAAGATTTATGACGTCGGGTGACGTCTACGTTTTCTACGTTTTTTACGTAAATGTTTATTGCTTGACTAGTCAGCTTGGGTATTTAAGGGCGGTGGGACTAGAAGCCTTTGGAATTATCGAAGTGCCTTTGTCACTCCATTTAAAATATTAATGGTGTAATTATATTTGGGCATAACGTTGGATCCCTGAAGAAGCCCGGCAGGGTGAAACAAGAGCTTTTGTCGGATCTCGACACGTTTTTGCCGTCCGATTTTGCTTACGGTGTTATCTGACTGGCAGCTAGATTGCTAAAAGCGGCACACCAAGAAGCGTTGAGAAGTTACATGAAGAACAGATTGTTCAGATAAGTAATTTATTGCTACAAGGTTTAATGATTGTATTCAGCCTTGTGATATGATTTTCCTTTTTGTTCAAATTTGCAGATACGTACTGGTTGCTGTAAGAGATACAATGTTATAAACAGGAGGAATTTCATCTCTAATCACGTTTGTTCAAAGTAAATGATACACTTTAGTTATTGAGAAATTTTATTATAAAAAAAACGGTTGTCTAAAGAGAATCCTTTAAAAGTACTTTTTTAGGATGAAATTTGTGAATATATTGTTAATTAAAGGAAATGGTAGGTAGGGTGAGGCCCATGATGTGGAAGTTCTACAGCTCTGTCCTAGGGTGATACTGTTCACCGATGATTGGTATGAGCGACAACTGAGGCCTTTTTACCTTTATTCTAAATTTTCAGTATTATTTGGAAGAGAGTAAGAGAGTAGGATAGGTGGTGTTAAAGGGTGGTGCTACAATTTATGATTATTTATACCCTTTAGGTGGTTGTGTAGTGTACACTCTTACCAGCTCAACATGAGCCTGCTTCTGAAGTCATGCGTTGTTTCGTTGACTTGTGCCAATTCATCCTTCTGAAGAAATTGCAGCATTGTACCCTAGTGGGCCACGGCAAGGATTGCTCAAAGTTCCTGGTCAGGGCAACGTACAATGCCTTTGAGACTGTTTGCAGAGTGGTGGCAGTTGGCATTGGAGCCCACCGGCTCACCTGGCTTTAGTCTTCTGACCTGGAACAGTCTGTGCAAAATAAGCTTGTTGATGTGCTGTGATAGAGAGACAACCGCTTTGGAGAGCAGGTGAAGGAGAAAGTTGGCATGATAGAGAAGCAGCACATTACCCTCACCAGGCTCTTGAGTTGCACGTCTGATCCCGATTGCAGGAGGTATTACAGTGGGGGTCAGAAGAAGGCCTACTACCTGTGTAATTAGGTCGTGATGTACTACATAAACAATCAGGGAAGCACGGGTTCATATCTCTTGTTCTGGGAGGTAATCCACTTGTGGAAGCTTGCCATCACTCATGGTATGTTTATGTTTATACATTTGATATACCGCTCAGGGTAACATATCTGCTTGGGGAGCAGAATATTCTGGTGGACCAGCTGAGCCACATCCTCCAACCACATGAGAGGACTCTGAACAGGTGTGTCATGGCCCGGTTCTGTAAGCTACTCAGCACAATGCCCAAGTGGATCAGTTTTGCTCCAGGATCACCTTGCACAGCTGGCTGGCTGGCTCCAGATGTTTTTCTCTTGCACTAGGGAAAGGGCCTGCTATATGCATATCCTCTCATACCTCTCATAATGAAGACCCTCCTGAAACTCCAGTCAGACTTTGGGTACGATGATCCTCATTGTGCCGTATTGGCCCAGACAGCCATGGCTTTCCCTTCTGCTTCAGCTCTCCCATTGAGAGCCTCTTTGGTTGGGCTTTGCCCCAGACCTTATCTCACAGGAGGACGGGAGGCTACTCTACCCCAATGTCAGATCTTTGGCTCTCACTGTGGATGTTGAGAGGCTAGTCCTGTCAGAGCTTAACCTGCCCGATGGAGTGACAGACGTTCTGTTGGCCTCTAGGAGGGCCTCTGTGCAAATGTCATGCTTTCAAATGGGAAAATATTTGCTCCCTGGTACACAGAATGGGCGTTGGATCCCTTTAATTGTTCCATCGACAGACTACTTGAGTACCTCTTGCACTTCTCAGAATTGGGTCTCCAAGTCCAAATCTGTCAGGGTTCACCTCAGCGCGATTGAAGATTACCATGGATATGCCATGATCTTCCTTGACATATCTGCAGCTTTTGACACCATCTCCCACAACATCCTCATACACAGACTACGGACAATTGGGATCAAAGACACTGTACTACAGTGGTTCCAATCATACCTAACTGAGAGCAACTAATCCGCACCAGCAACTCGACATCCCCCCCCCATTCCAGCAACACCAAGGAGTCCCCCAAGGATCCACACTATCAGCCATGCTTTTCAACATTTACCTTCAACCACTCTGCTCAGTCATACGCACTCACAACATCAGCTTTCACATTTACGCTGATGATATCATGCTCTATGCCCCCATTACAACCACAAACCCAAATCACCAAAACCTCCGGAACTATATTCCACAAGGCAAGAACAGTCCAACGTCTCAGACCCCTTCTTGAACATCAAGACTTCCGAACTGTAATGCAAGCCATGACGCTCCCACATCTAGACTACTGTAACATATTATACCATGGCCTTCCAGCCACACAGATGAACCCCCTCCGAACAGCATTGAACACCACAGCGAGAATCATTCAGAGAGCAAAGAAGACCGACCACATCACCCCAATTTTGAAAGACCTACACATACTCCCCCTCGAACCAAGGACTAAATACAAAGCCATCCTACTCACCCACAAAGCCATACATCAAACACGGAACTCCCAACTCCACACCCTACTGTCTCGACCAGCTCATGGCAGAACTACCAGACAAGCCTCCAGCAACTCTCTCACCATCCCTCACAAAAGAACCAAATGCTCACAACGGACCTGCAATCGAGCCTTTGAACTGTATGCTCCATCCTTATGGAACTCTCTACCGAGCTGTCTCCGAAACAACACCGATCTACTATCTTTTAGAAAACAGCTGAAAACCATCCTGTTTCAGGAATACCTCAACATGACCCCACCAAAAAAGCACAATAACCTCTGATCTCACCCACCATGACCACCTAACTCAAACTATACTAACCCGACCATGTCCAAAATCTGTCCAAGTCCAAAGTCTGTCCTATGTCTTATGTTGAAATCATCAATGTAGCCTCCCCGGTGATGGCCCCACCCTTATACGTAAATTCCCCCCCTTTATGTAACACCGCTTTGACCCGGTGAAAAGCGGGATACAAATACAGCTAAATAAATAAATAAAGTCCATATCAACTCAGCCTTTAGTGGTTTGCTTCAAGCGAAGCTGGCTTCTCTCAAAACCTCCCTTCGAGTCTTCGACAGTGGCTTGGGACCTCATGTTAGCTCCCTTTGAGCTGCTCAATTCCTGCCCTTCAAAGTTCTTGACTTGGAAGGTCTTGTTCCTGCTGACAGTTACCTTGGCACACCATGTTAGTGAGTTCCAGGCTCTGGTGGCTCATCCACCGTATACCAGGTTTCATCATAATAGAGTGGTCCTATGCACTCATCCGCAATTCCTCCAAAAGGTGGTATTGACTTTCCATCTTAATCAGTCAGTTGTTCTGCCAACTTTCTTTCTGAAGCCTCAAGTCCATAAAGGGAAAGCAGTGCTGCATATGCTTGACTGCAAGCAAGCCTTGACCTTTTACATAGAGTGGATGAAGGCTCACCAAATGTCCACTCAGCTGTTTGTCTCTTTTGACCCCAGTAAGCTAGGGACTGCTGTTTCCAAATGCACTCTTTCAATTTGGCTGGCAGACTGCATCTCTTTTGCTTATGGCCAGGCTGGCCTGAGCTTTGATGATGATGTCACAGCTGACAATGTCAGAGCCATTGCTATATCAGTGGCCAACTTGTCTCCTCGGAAGATATCTGCAGGGCTGCAATGTGGTCTTCTTTCCACACATTCACATCTCACTACTATCTGGATGGGCATTCCCAACACAACAGCAACTTCTGCCAATAGGTAATCTGACATCTGTTTGGGGATTAGAATCCAGCTGCATCCCCCCAAGGTCCTACTGTCCATCCAGGTGACCACAAAAAAAGAAAAGAAAATATACCAGAGAGCATGGATGATAATGACGTTGACTGTAGGGTGAAGAAGATGAATTCAGATGAGTTCCCTTTTGGGGACTACCATTGCTATACATAGTTGATTCTCCAGTTCTTGTTCAATTTGCACATGTTAGGCGTTTCAGGCTCCTCTGTTTTCAGACAAGCAGCAATGAAGTCCTCATGTTTGGGAGTCCCATACATGAGGACATAATTTCTGCTTGTCCACGGAGAAAGGGCAGTTACTCACTTGTAGCAAGTGTTTTCCGTAGGCAGCAAGAATAAGTCCTCACAATCATCCCACCTCCCCATGGAGTTGTCATCTTCTACAGCTTTGCTATCTTACTGGAGAAAATGGCACTATGGCAGGCAGACAGGCAGGAAAACAGGCATACAGGCGCAGTTGAGCTTCCCAAAAGCTTCCAATAGAAGATAGGAAGTGTTCCCTTGTGGGGCTCCATCGGTGATGTCACCTATACGTGAGGACTTATTCCTGCTATCCATGGAGAACACCTGCTACAGTGAGTAACTACCTTTTACAGAGGAACCTCACCAGATTGCTGTCTTCCATCAGAAAAAAAGTCATGAAATTCACTTTTTCTGGACATGGCAGTTTTGCCACTTATAAGGGGCATGATAAAACAGATGCATGCTTATTACATAAAATGAATATCAAGCATGAGCTGTGGTGCAATCGTAAATGTTTTTTAAATAATTTTTATACCACATATATTATCCAAAAGGAAATATACTTTACTATGTACATAGCAAAATTCTCTGTAAAGCTGGCCTTGACTGAGTTAGTTGGGCAAAGCCTGTACGTGCAGGACTGTTCACGATTCTGATCCCGCAGGGCTAGACGTGCCCTGCGAGATCAGAATCTTGACTCCCTCTGTGTGTCCGGTTCCGACCGGGCGCACAGAGGGCCTGGACAACGCGGATGGAATCGGGCTCTTAGCGTTTTTATATGCTGCCCAGCTCACAGTTAATTCAGTAGCACAAATTGATATCATCACCATCTATCATAAGTCCTTGTTCTCCAGCCATTTGCCACTATATTAAGAGTTTCATTCCATATTAGAATAGTTTAGGTTTTCCTTAAATACATAGGATGGAAAGTGGACTTTAATAATATCAACTCGCTGGAATGGTAAATGAAATCACTATAAGAGAGCTTTGTGGCCTGAAAAGGCAGCTTAGCTTGTGGATTACTGGATGTAACTATAACCATTCATTGTGTACTAGATAATATTCTGCATAATTTCTGAAAATTGCAATCAACCTAGTTTTTACCCTGTTTTATGATGAGAATATAATTTTCTCCACTCATATTTTCCAGGGTTTTGGGTGATATCCTAAGGGAAAAAAAGTCTTGATGCCACAGAACGGACTGAATTCTTTCTGTTCCTTATAGGCAGAGTTCTTCAATAGGACATTGTTTTTGTTCTTTTCTCTTCCACTGTTGGGCAGTAGTGTCCCTTAGTTAGCCTTGCTGTTGTGGGTCTTTTAAGTTGCAGAAAGTCGTAATACTAGCAGTTCCATTGGTGTGGGAAGGGATTGGATTGCAGAACTGGACATCAGTGGAAACCCTCATTGGGGTGGAGTTCCGGCTCTCTCCCTAGCGCCTATGTTAACAGTGGGTGCTTTCACACATGGTTTAAGGCTGGCTCCCTAAGCGGAGTTTCCTACAAGCAACTTCAGCTAAAAGAATAGCGAGTGAACTTTTTGCATTCTTATTTTGCATTGCTTGGTGCTGCCTTCCCATTGGTGTGGTGAGAAGGAAGGACTGCAGGACTTGTGATCAGCTGAAGGTCCTGAATGAGGCAGTGTTCTGGCTCCTGCCCTGGCACATCTGATGTCATCAGTGGCACTTTCCAACTTGGTTTGAGACTTGTTCCTTAAATGGGTTATGGCTAGTGGGAACAGCCTAGGGGTGTTTCCTTTAGTACGCCTGTGGGGGAAGGGAAGATGTAATATTTGTTTTCTTCTAATATGTCTGTCAAAGTTTTGTGTGAATGTAATGGGTGAATGGTTTGATAAGAGTGTGGGAGGCTTGGGAGAATGTATCTTGCGGATCTGAGGTTATAGTGGTATAGGAGCTATATGGGAAAGCTGGGGCAGAGAGAATGGTAGAAGTGCTCACAGATGGGTACTTATTCTTGGCTATACCACTGGCAGCTTTGAAGAGTGTGCATATTAATGTTTCACAAGGTCAGATTCTGAAATGTGCTATTAATGCACACTTGATACAAAATAAGACTCGGTTATAAAAATACTACTACTACTACACAGCGCTGTACAAGGCATACACATAAAAGATGGTCCCTGCTCATAATAAGCACATAAGATATGCCATACTGGGTCAGACCAAGGTCCATCAAGCCCAGTATCCTGTTTCCAACAGTGGCCAATCTAGGTCACAAGTACTTAGCAGTTTCCCCAAAAGACACAGAGCTTGTATTGGGGCAAGCAGTGGATTTCCCAGGTCCCCTTTAATAATGGTTTATGGACCTTTCCTCCAGGAACTTGTCCAAACCTTTTTTTAAACCCAGCTACACTAAGAGTTTTTACTACATCCTCCGGTAACGAATTCCAGAGTTTGATTAGGAAGGTGATTAGCAGGGTGCCCCAGGGTTCGGTCCTGGGCCCGGCACTGTTAATGTATTTGTGAGTGATATTGCTGAAAGCTTGAATGAAAAGGTCTGTCTTTTTGCAGATGACATGAAAATTTGCAACAGAGTGGACGCCCCCGAGGGAGTGCTTAACATGAGAAAAGATCTACAAAAGCTGGAAGAATGCTCTAATGCTTGGCAATTAAGATTTAATTCAAAGAAGTGCAGAGTCATGCACTTGGGTAGCAGAAACCCAAAGGAAATGTACGTGATAGGGGGCAAGAGGTTGGTGTGTATGGATCAGGAGAAAGACCTTGGTGTGATTATTTCTGTAAATCTCAAGGTCGCAAAACAGTGCGCCAAGGCGGTGGCAAAAGGCAGGAGGATGTTGGGCTGCATGCGAAGAGGAATTACCAGCAGAAAGGAAGAGGTTCTAATGCCACTGTATAAGTCACTGGTGAGGCCTCACTTGGAATACTATGTTCAGTTTTGGAGACCATATCTTGCAAAGGATATAAAAAGACAGGAAACTGTTCAGAGGAAGGCGAGCAAAATGATTTGGAGTCTGCGTCAGAAACCTTATGAGAAGAGACTTGAAGACCTAAATATGTACACTTTTGCGGAGAGGAGGGATAGGGGAGATATGATTCAGACCTTTAAATACTTAAAGAGAAATAATGAACAAACAAACCTCTTCCAAAGACAGGGAAGCTGTAAAACGAGAGGGCATAACATGAAGTTGCAAGGTGGAAAATTGAAAGGCAATGTCAGGAAATACTTTTTCACTGAGAGGGTGGTGGATGCTTGGAATGCCCTCCCGATGGAGGTGATGGAGGCAAATACAGTGACAGAATTCAAAATGGCATGGGACAGACACAATGGATCCATTTATAGCAACAGAATAAAATCAAAATAAACGGAACCATCTAACTTCTCAACAAATAGGGGTGTCCTGCATGGAGCGGTGGGTTCACCCCTAAACAAAGACATGGGGAGGGGTGGCCTGCACAGAGTGGCACCTACTCCTGCCATCTTACTTCGGCTATCTTACTGGGCAGACTAGATGGACCATACTGGTCTTTATCTGTCGTCATTTACTATGTTACTATGATTACATGTTGAGTGAAAAAATATTTTCTCTTATTAGTCTTAAATAAGTTACATTGTAGCTTCATTGCATGTCCTCTAGTCTTTCTATATTTTGATGGTGTAAACAGTTGATCTACATTTACCCGTTCTACTCCATTCATTAATTTATAGATATCCATCATATCTCCACTCAACCTTCTCTTTTCAGGTTGAAGAGCCCTATCCTTTTTAGCCTCTCTTTTGGTGGTGGTTCTCTGTACCTTTTCTAATAACGCTATATCCTTTTTAAGTTATGGCAACCAGAATTGCACACAATATTCAAAGTGCGGTCACACCATGGAACGATACAGAGGCATTACAATATCCTTTGTTTTATTCTCCATTCCTTTCCTAATGATTCCTAGCATTCTACTTGCTTTCTTGGCCATTGCTGCACACTGGGCAGAGGATTTTAACATGTTATCCATGATGATGCCTAAATCTTTTCCCTGGGTGGTGGTTCCTAATGTGAACCTTGCATCTTGTAAGTTTTGGGTTGTTTTTCCCTAGGTGTATAACTTTGCACTTGTCCACGTTAAATTTCTTCTGCCATTTGGATGCCCAGTCTTCCAATTTATCAAGGTCCTCTTGAAATTTTTCACAATCCTCATGGATTTTAACAACTTTGAATAATTTTGTCTCATCTGTAAATTTGATTACCTCACTCGTTATTCCCATTTCCATGTCATTTACGAATATGTTAAAAAGCAGCTGATCCAGCACAGATCCCTGGGGTCCTTTTGTTTTTGATTAAACAAAAATCACTTTTCACGTCATCACCGGGTCCTGTAACCGTGCTTACCGTAGGGCTTTATACTCCCACCGGGAGTGGTTTTTGGATGCCGATATACCTGTGTTACCAGCGGTTACAGGACCCGGTGATGATTCCACCGAGGCCTCGGCTGATATGCTGACTGGTATATTACCATACATGTGCCATTCACGAGAAGTGACTCGTATTCTTAAGAAACATTGGCCAATTCTTTCCTTAAATCCTTGCTTCAACAAGCCCTTACGGATTACGTTCTCTCGGGGACGTAACCTACGGGATCGGCTAGTAAAATCTGCAACGTTGGTGGACAGACCAATTTGTCCAGGGACTAGATCGGGACTTCATTCAGCATGTAATAATTGTGCTTACTGTTCCACTACTATTTCTGGGTCTTCCTGGTCTGATTTATCATCTTCCCGACGCTTTTTTCGTTGATGGCAGACCTCCTGTACATCTCGATTTGTGGTGTATTTTTTAGAATGTCCTTGCCTCTTACGTTATATAGGGAGCATAACCTGGTTGGTAAAGACCCATTTGGGAGAGCACGCCTCACGTCTTCGTCAGGAGGTTTTGACAGCTCCACTGGTGAAACATTGTTTAGACTTACATTATCCTTTTGATGAGTTAATATAGACTGTGATAGATCATGTTCCCCTGGACCCTCGGGGTGGGGATCGCACTGCAAGGTTATGTAGCATGGAACAACATTGGATCTTTACCCTACACACAGTCGCTCCAGGTGGCCTTAACCGGGACATTGACTGGTTGGGACTTTGACATTTTGTTATTCCACCTTTCACTGCAGGGATCCTCATTTTTGGTTGGGTTTCCCTTCTGGTGATTGGTTCTGAGTAATTAGGCGTACTTTCTGTCAGCCAATCCTGAGACATTTTCCTCTACTTCACCGGCCATCAAGTCGGCGTTTTTCATCAGTTACGTACAGGTGGGCGCACACACTGCATTTCCCTTGGAGGCACTTGATACAGGGGTGGCTGCCCCGAAACGTGCACGTCATGCGGTGGATAAGATAAGTGTGATTTGCTCTTATGGTTGGTTTTTAAACCACGTGAAAAGTGATTTTTGTTTAATCAAAAAAAGGGGCATGTACTATATGTGAGTGACAGAGTGGTTTTGTCTCTCGCTTGGTTTATGCCCGACAAATATCGATAGTGGATGGTGGAGGGAATTTGTAGTATTCCTTTTTTGGCCTGGTCCTTCTCTCCAGAGCAGTGTACGGGTCGGCATCGTCACTTATGTGCGTTAGATCTCAAACGGGTCCTCTGTCGGTATCTTAAAGTCACCAATTCCTTTTGGCAGACGGATCATCTCTTTGTCCTTCTTGCGGGCTCCCGGCGAGGGTATGCAGCCTCTAAGGCTACTATCGCCAGGTGGCTAAGAGGAGCTATTGAAGCAGCCTATATTCTTCAGCGCAAGTCGGTGCCTGTAGGGCTCCGAACACACTCCACGCGGGCGCAGGCGACGTCTTGGGCCGAGCGTTCCCATGTGGCACCCCTCGACATCTGCCAGGCGGCGACTTGGTCGTTGCTATCGACTTTTGTCCGTCACTATCGATTGGACGTCCACGCTCGGCAGGAGATGAGTTTTGGCGCGTCAGTGCTTTCGGCGGCTTTGGACCCACCCTAGAGGTCGGGTAGCTTGGGTACTGCCCATTTGTCTGGACTGGTCTAGCAGTATGAATTGGAAGGTGAAATTTCACTTAACGTTAATTTCCTTTCATAGAATACTGCTAGACCAGTCCAGGACCCACCCTGCTGTCAGTCTCAGTTCTGCTGGTGCAGCGGAGCCACCGTTATCTTTTGGCTTTTGTTTTTCCTTCCGGAGGCCTGGCAAGTGAGCCTCTAGTCCCTTTGTCCTTCTCGGCGGCCTTCAGTTTCTGGGAATGCTTTCAGCACCTTGTACATAGTTGAGACCGGGTCAGTTGACTGGCTGTATGTAGTTGTTTAGTTTTCATGAAGTTCAGCTTGTGGACGATACTGAGGGAGACCCCTTGGGGTACAGTCTCATCATCTCAGCAGCATCACCAGGGATCAGCCTATTTAGAGCTCTTGTAGAGTTCTCTGTCTCCAGGATCTGCTGGCAGGGGGACACAACCAGTTTGTCTGGACTGGTCTAGCAGTATTCTAGGAAAGGAAATTAACGGTAAGTGAAATTTCACCTTTCAGAGGCTGTATTTTATTCATATTAATCTGGTTATTGGTAGGCAGGGGTAATTTGGAATCTTTAAGCTCTGTCTGCTCTGTATTTAAGGGCATTTGGGTTACTTTTGTCTTTATTGGAATCTCTCTGTTGATATGCCCTAACTTCAGTCTTTTGCTGGTATCCTTCAAGGATACATTGTTCTGAACCATGCACTCTTGGGCGACTGTTGACTTTCCTCTATTATCTAGTTTAAGAGCTGCTCTATCTCCTTTTTAAAGGTTTATGCCAGCAGCCTGGTTCCATTCTGGTTAAGGTGGAGCCCATCCCTTTGGAAAAGTCCCTCATTTCCCCAGAATGTTTCCCAGTTTCTAACAAATCCAAAACCCTCTTCCTTGCACCATCATCTCATCCACGCATTGAGACTCCAGAGCTCTGCCTGCCTTTTGGGTCCTGCACATGGAATGGGAAGCATTTCGGAGAATGCTACCCTGGAAGTTCTAGATTTCAACTTCCTACCTAAAAGCCTAAATTTGTTCTCCAGAACCGCCCTACCACACTTTGCTGTCTTGGTACATATCATAGGAGACTCCTCCTCGGCACTAAAACCTTGTTTAGGTGGGGCGCAAAGTTCGCTACCTTCACACCAAGCAGGCATGTTACCAGGCAATCCTCACATCCACCAGCTTACAGTCTAATCAAGACAGACATTAGAATAGATGCAAACAAGAGTACAGTAGGGAAGGGTAATGAGACAGAAGAACAAAGGATTAAGATCCAAAAGCAGCTTGAAAGACGTGGCCTTTAGCATGGATTTGAAAAGGGGTTGAAATGAAACCTTTCTGTAAAGATACAGGTAGTTTGTTCCAGGCATAAGGAGCAGGTGAACTGATCGAAATCTGAAATTGCCAGGGGAAGAGTGGAGCTCATGAGGAGGGGTGTAGTGAGAGAGAAGAGAGGAAAGGTTATGAGGAGAAGTAGAATGAATGCACTTATAGGTCAGAAAGATAAGTTTGTATTTGTTACGGAAACGAAGCCAATGAAGTGATTTGAGAAGAGGAGTTCTATGAATATATTGGGGCTGGCCAAAGATTAGCCACACAGCAGAGTTTTGAACAAACTGACGGGGAGAAAGATGACTCTGAGGGAGACCAGCAAGAAGAAGGTTGCAATAGTCGAGGCGAGAAGTGAGTAAAGAGTGGATAAGTGTTTTAGTAGTGTGTTCAGAAAGGAAGGGGCAAATTTTGTTAATGTTGTAGAGAAAGAAACAATAGGTTTTCTAACTGTTGGATATGTGCAGAGAAGGTTGTAAAATTGCGAGCTGAGCAAACAGGAAGCAGAAGAGTTATCAACAGAGACAGAGAATGGAAGACATGGAGAAGTGAGTTTAAGCGGGAAAAAAAGAAGTTCGGTTTTGGCCGTGTTCAATTTCAAAGGATGGTGCAATATCCAGGCAGCAATGCCAGAAAGGCAGGCAGATATATGGGCTTGAAGTGTAAGAGAAATATCAGGCGTAGCTAGATAAATCTGAGAGTCATCGGGCATAAAAATGATACTGAAAGCCATGGGAGGAGATGAGAGCACCAAGGGACTGGGTATAAAGAGAGAAAAGGACAGGGCCTAGAAGAGATCCTTGGGGTACACCAACTGAAAGAGGGATAGCAGTAGATGAGGAACCGCCAGAACAGACACTGAAGGAGCGATGGGAGAGATAAGATAACCAGGACAATTCAGAGCCCCTTAAACCAAGTGAGGACAATGTATCAAAGAGAAGGTGGTGGTCAACAGTGTCAAAAGATGTAGGAAGGTCAAGACGAATGAGAACTGAGTAAAGGCCTTTGGATTTAGCTAGAACAAGTCACTCAAGACTTTAGCTATGGCTGTTTCAGTAGACTTTAAGGGACAAAAGCTAGATTGAAATGGATTGTGACGTTCGTGAGAGGAAAGAAATTCAAGGCAACAGCAGAGAACTGTGAATTCAAGAATTTTAGAGATGAAAGGAAGACGGGAGATGGTTCGATAATTAGGACGACAAGTAGGATCAAGTGAAGGTTTCTTGAGGAGAGGTGTGACCTTGAAGGCTGCAGGAAAGTTGCAGTAGAGAATTATAGGTTGAGAATGTGTGTGGTGGAAGAGATGACATAGGAGGAAATGGAGTTAAGGAGATGGATGGGGATTTGATCAGATGAACAGGTAATAAGTTTAGAGGAGGAATGGAGAGGTTTCCTCTTCAGAGATCTTAGAAAGGGAAGAAAGAGTCATAGAGATTGAGGAAAAAGTTGGTATTGGAGGGGGAAGAGGGGATGAAGTTGATCTTGAGGGGAATTGGAGTATAATCTTGTGGACTTTATCATAGAAATAGTTAGGGTTTGGGCAGAAAGAGGAAAGGGGGGTCCAGAGGTGGAGGTGCCTTGAGGAGAGAGTTGAGAATAGAGAAGAGACAACAAGGGGTCAGAGGTAAGAGATTTAGTTAGATGGACATAGTAGTTTTGCTTGTCGAGTGCTATGTCAGATTGGAAGGAATTAAGCATGAATTTGAAGTGAAGAAAGTCAGAACGGGAACGGGATTTGAGCCAAATGCGCTCAGCTGAACAGGCACAGGAGCTAATAGTATGGTGAAAGATGATGCACTAGATTGTGTTTTCATTACTGAAACTTGGTTATCGCCCAAAGGAGTTTCTTGTTCCCAGATGAGCTGCCGTCCTGGTACAGCTTATTACAAGTAGTCCGAGTTTGTAAGTGGTGAGGAGTGGATGAAAGGTTAATTACACTGTTAGCTCACTACCAAACAGCATTTGAGATCTATTGTTAAGTCTGCATTTTTTAAATTAAAGATCTTCAGGAGATCAAAACCTTTCTTGAATAATCTTGGTTTTTGGACAGTCTTTCAGCATTTGGTGTTAACTGCTATAGACAATTTTAATATCCTTTACTTGAAGTTACCTGCATCTGTTTGATGAGCCTTCCTGCTGGTGCAGTGTGTTGCTGCTCATTAGGTCACTGGTGGTAAGCACAATGATCACATTACCTTGATTTTGGAATGCCTTCATTAGCTTCCAGTTGAAGAGTGGGCTCAATTTAATGTATTGCGGCTAATTTCTAAATTTTTATGATTACATGCACCATTCTGTTTGACTGTGCATCCTCAAAGTTAGCAGCCTGCAAAAGCTTTATAGTCACATGATCAAGCTCCCTTGATTAACTTATCACTTAAAATAGATAAGTTGGCGAGAACTCATAGTCACTCCTTACCTTGTTCAGGACTGAAATGATGCAATTACACCCCCCCCCCCCTTGAGCTCAGAAGGCACCTGAAATCTTTATTATTTCAGACATTAGGAAATTGATTTTTAAATGTGTAATGTTTTATGTTTGTTACGCATTATCACCTATGCCTAATACTGCTTATACATGTATGTTGTAGTCTGCTGAGAACTTGGGATCAGCAGGCTATAATTGCTTAAAATAAAAAATATATACATATAATCTTTAATTGTTTTTGATGTAGGTGAAGATTGATAAAATAGAGGCATTTGAATATCTTTTGTTAAAATCTTTTTATTATCTCCAGGTATGAATTTTGATAGTGTAGGCGCATAACCCACCCACCCCAGGGATTAGGAAATCTAATTGGGATTTGTTGGTAGAGTTGCTTTTAAATTTGTGTTTGAGCTTTAGATACTCTATTTGCTGGATGAGTTTAAGTAACACATTGACAATGGGGACGGTTTTATGGTGATGGATTTTATTCATTGCCTTGAAGAAGGATATTTAACTCAATAAAGTTTTGTGCTCATAAAGGGGGTCATGTTTTAAACCTTATTTTTAGTTTTGAGCATGCCTGGGGATAGGAATGTGGTGCAAAATTTACTTTGGGAGTTAGTGCCTTAATCAGACCATGTTAAAATTGTGTTTGATCTAAGTTTTTTGAAATGAGACCTGCTTAGGATAAGCAAAATGTGATGCAGATTTTCTCTGGAAAATATGAGCCCATGACACATTTTGGGGAAGATTTTGAAGAGTAAGTTAATGAGGGGAAACGTGGAGGGAGGAGAAAGGATAGGGACACTGTGTAATGTAGCTCTGATTAAGCAATCTAGTTGCCTTAAGCAGTGTACGTCTTATGGTTTTCTTTGGGATAAGGAAGTTAAAAAGAACCTTGAAAGTTGTGGAAGATGTTGGAAGAAGTCCCTGTTTGGAGAAAAGAGCCCAGTAAGTACATGGCTAGGGTTAGGCAGGCAAAGAGGTCTTATTTTAAGAGTTGTATTATTTAAGGAGATAACAGACCTAGGGCTGTATTTAAGATTGTTTTTGAATTAGTAGGTGGTAGTAGTCCTGGGTCACTCTTGACACTAGACAGACCAGATGGGCTGTCAAGCCAATTTTTTTTTGTCCCTAAGATTGCTGCTTTGAATTCTAGCTTGCAAATTGATAGAGAAGGCTAATTCGGACAGACTGGGAAAGAAGGAGTTAAAGAATTTAAAAGTGGAATCTCTTGTGTCATTGATGACTTTGATCTTGTAGAAGATTTTGAGGAAGCTTTGTCCAATTGTCCAGTTGAGGTCCATTATATTTTATAAATCATTAATGTGTGTGTGCCTTTGAGTTAAGGCTGGCTCCTGGTGACCCAGCAGTTCCTAGGTTTTCTTGGCAGTGTGACCGGAAGTGGATTGCCAGGCCTTTCTTCTGAGTCAATGGAGTATTAAATGACTTGCTCAAAGCCACAAGGCGTGCTTGTAGAACTCTGTGTCCATTATAGGTTATCGGAAATAATGCATCTGTAGGTCAAGGATACCTCATGGACTGTTTGAAAAAATTCTGTGATTATCCACTTCTAAAACATGATAATTTAGATCAGGCATTATGTTGTAATTGTAATCCAGTTGCCAACTTGATTTTTTTTTAGCAAATGTTTTTCAGAGAGTGGTAAATGAACAATTTGACATTTTATAGAACAGCATAATATTGGATAAGAGGCAGGGTTCCATTCAGTTTCACAAAAGGAATTTGTGTTGGTGACAGTATTATTTATTTATTTTATTTAGACAGTTTTGTATACCACCTTATCCTTCAATCAAAGTGGTCAACAAGACATTGGGAGGCATACATTCAACAGGAGGGGATACGATTCACTTAAAAGGTTTTCTACTTATAGGTCTAAATGGGGATGGGCGGTTGGGGCTAAGTGGTGAGGGTAGCTAGTGGGCCACTTGAGTGGTATTTATTGCTTGGCAACTTAAGGTGGTTGCTCATAGGCCTCGGTGAAGAGATGGGTCTTGAGAGATTTGCGGAAGTCCTTGATATCATTTAGGGTCCTTAAGTCCATAGGGAGGGAGTTCCATAATGCAGGCGCCAGTAGCGAGGGAGTTCTCTTAGATGTTACTTGCTTAGTCTTGTGATAACCTGTGGGTAAGGTGATCCTGTTGTCATTTTTGGTTCTTCTAGGCCTGTTACTGACATCCTTGGTTATTACATCCTGGAGCGCATCTGCAGAGCGGTGGTGGAAGATTTTGAAAATGTTCAGGATTGATTTGAATTTTTCCCTTGCAATTATTGGGTGCCAATGCAGCTGTCGCAGGACGGGGGTGATGTGTTCAGATCTTGCAGTGCCCGTGATGATGTGTGCTGCAGTATTCTGCACCATTTGGAGTGGGTGAATAGACTGCTGGGGGAGGCCTTGGTATAGTGAGTTTCCATAATTTAGCAGTGGGGTGATGACTGCTTGGCAAACTGTGCGGAAGTGGTCTTGGTCAAGGATTGGTTTGAGTTTCCTGATGATCCTCAATCGGTGGTAGGCTTTTGCTGCAGTTTTAGTAATGTGAGATTGCAGGTTCAGAGATCTGTCCAGGGTGATGCCAAGGTACTTCTCTTCATCCTTGATTGCTATAGTTTTGTTTAGAATGCTGATTGTTTGGGGCAGATTGAATGTGGAGTCTCTAGTAATGAATATAGCCGCTGTTTTATCAAAGTTGACTATCAGGTTGTTAACGGTGAGTCAGATGTCAATGTCCTCAAGGCAGCTTGTCATCGATGTCATGTCAGGTGATTGCAGGTTGACTGGGGCATATACCATGATATCGTCAGCGTGCAGGTGGTAATGTAGTTTGTGGCATTTGATGTTGCATATGGGTTGGATGTACTGTATATATTAAAGAGTATAGATGAAAGAGCTGAACCTTGTGGTATTCCTTGCGTAATGGGGAACTGAGATGATTTCTTTTGAGCACATTTGACTTGCTGCATCCGATCCTTCAGGTAGGAGGTAAACCATTTTAGGGTGTTCTCACTTATTCCAATCTGCTGCAGGTGCTGTAGCAATATGGTGTGGGACACAGTGTCAAAAGCCACTGAGATGTCCATGAACACTAGCAGGAATCCATTCTTTGTTGTCCATGCCTTTTAGGAGATTGTCGAAGAGAGAGGTAAGCAGAGTTTCCACATTGTGCTGTGGTTTAAAGCCATGCTGGTGGACGTCAAGTGGAGCGTTCAAATCTTTGTGATCCTGTAATTGTCTCTGCACGGTCTTTTCAATGATTTTTGTGAGGAATGGAAGGCTAGAGATGGGGCGGTAGGATTTTGGATCAGAGGGGCTTAGTGTGGTGCTCTTGAGGATCAGGTGTATCATGGCTTGCTTGAGGGATTGCGGCATATGTCCTTGCTGAAGGGATTCCTTAATAATTTTGTGGAGGTAATGGGCTAGTTGGCTTCTAGTAGCTTTGATCCACGCCACTGGGCATGGGTCAGATGGCGAGGTCGTTGTGTTAATGACGTTCACTGTGTCCTCTATTTGCTGTGTTGAGCGTATGCTAAAGTTCTCCCAGGTTTGCTGAGGCTCCGTCACTTTCAGGTTGCATGCCTGGGGGAGAGGGGTGCTCATTTGGTTGGAGTTCTTTGCTTTTAGGTAGTTTGCAAATTTTTGTGGGTCCAGGTGATGGGTGCAGTGCTGAGTGGCGTCTTTGAGCTTCTGCACAATGTTAAATGGCTCCCTTGGTTTGTTGGCTGATCTCATGATTAGGTTGGTATGGTGTTGCTTGCGCTCATTGATCAGATTGTTGTATTCCAATTGCTTGGATCTGTATTGGGCCATAGAGTCTTGTGACTTGTCATGCCTCCATTTCCTCTCCAGCTTTTTGAGTACACGTTTTGAATCCCTGATATCATTTGAATACCAGGGAGCACTGGGTCTCCTGTGTGCGTGTGGTCCTTCTCTGCTTGGAGCTGATGAGGCCTCAGCTATTATGCGGTTCCATTTCTCTATGGTTTTGTCGAGGGTGTTGCACTCCTGTTGGAGCTGAGGAATTGTTTCTTTTAGAAAAGCATCTATTAGATCATGCTTGCTGACTTCCATGAAGCACTGAGTTTTATTTAAATATTTGATTAATATATTAATGTCTTTATGGTGAATCAAAACCAGAGATGGCTCAGTTAATACGGTATCATGAACTATTTCAAATATTATGTTCCAGTTAAAAGGACTAGATGATAACTTCTATTGCCGCTGCCATCAAGTAATGACCTGCACAAGAACATTTTTGATAACAGGTCCATCTCCTTAGCCATAATAGGTAGTTATGAGAAAATGTGAATGGGAGAAACAGAGAGACCACAGTTTCAGAAATGAGTCCTCATGAAAGGGAGCGCCCAGTGTGTAAAATATGTTTATCCTTGCCTTTTAATACTTAGCTTCTTTGGTGCTGTATGCTTTTTATTGCTTTATCTTCAATTACTTGGGTTGAATTGTACAGTATAGCGCTGTATAATTATTTGCCTGAAAAACTGTTTTGACCTTTAAGGAAAGAATATATGTGCATGAAGGAATCTAATTTATTTAAATATTTTATATACAAACTATTAAGCAAGAAGTATTTTACCTTAGGGAAAAGATCAGACTGAGATGGAAGAGCTTAATGACATGGTTTGCAAATTCAGAATCACATTAGGAGATGTTATCCTACTATAGCCACCCTTCCCCCTACCCCATTCATTATGAATGGAGGTGAAAAGAATCCTCGCATTTCTAAATGGTTAATTTTTGTATTCTTTAATAGGCACACCAAATGCTGCTCCCTGATAGAGACTGCAGAAAAAAAAACCTATGCAGACAACCTTTACTTGCAGCTGAGGGCCTAGAAGTACTTAGACTATTTTCTTTTTGCTGGTTTTGATCTTCCCTTCGATCTATCTTGTGTATCAAATGCATTTAAAGGGTTCTTCGGATTATACATCTTTGGGGAAAACATATACTATTTGTCTTTTCTGTGAAATAATTCTATCCTTTACTATGTGGTGTAACTCTACTGCAGAGGGTCCTCAGTGCTGCAGTTCTGTCCGGTTAGCCTTGTTTCTTCCTTCTGTCTTTTATTCTTTGATATCCTTCCTTTTCCTAATGCTTCTTTAGAATAAAAGCTTGTCATCTGTTGTGGCACCAGTCCTGCTTTTTACCGCCTTCACATTTGTATTTCAGCTGCTAGAGGCGACCAGAATGATAAATGGGATGGGATGGTTCCCCTGTAAGAAAAGGCTAAAGAAGTTAGGACACTTAAGCTTGAAGAAGAGATGGCTGAGAGAGATATGATAGACACCTATAAAATGAGTGGAGTGGAACAGATAACTTTTCAAACAAATATGAGAAAATATTTATTTTATTCTCCATAAATTAATAACTGGAATTTGTTGCCAGAGGATGTGATGAAGTTGTTAGTGTAGCTAAAATTTAAAAAGGTTTGGACAAGTTCCTAGAGAAAAAGTCCATATACCATTATTTATTTATTTATTTTATTCATCAAAAGTACCCATGTACAAACTTTACACATGTCATACATTCAAAATACATTTCCAACAAATTATAACTTATCCCGTATATAGAGCAAAACCTCATATGCAGTAAATATTATCTAGATGCAAACATCATATTTTAACAACAATCCTTTTTAACATTGCTTCTCCTTAGTAAGCATTATATCCATGCCCCTCTGTCCTGCCTTCCCTTCCATTGACTCTGTACCTTGTAAATCCTTAGTCAGAAATGACCTCAAATGAACAAAAAACAGAATAACAAAAGAAAAAACCCTTTTACTGCCCCGTACCAGTACCGTCTTATGTTTCCCCTTTATTTTCTATTAGGTTTTTCTTCTTTTTCTTTTCTCCTTGTCCCCTCCCTTCCTTCCTTCTCCCCCCCCTCACCCCTACCCCCTCTACCATCTACCATTTTATTCTCCTTCCCGCTTCCCTGTCTCCCCCTTCCACATTTCCACAATTCCCTTCACCCTCCATGCCTCATACCAATGCCGCACCTGTCGATGTTTAGTTACTTTTTGCATTTGATATGCTTCTATCTCACAGAGTCCCCATACTTGTTCCAACTTTCCCATCACCTCTTGTAACTGTGGAACCTCTTTATTCTTCCACCATCTTAGCAAACTCATTCGAGCAGCTATTTTCCCATATCTCATAAATGTTGTCAGGTCCTGCTCCCCCTCTCTCATTTCCTCATTTAATATAACCATCGCCGGGGTAAACTTAAACAATAACCCTGTGATTTCCCCATAGAGCCTCTCCACTCCCTCCCAGTACCCCCGTACCTTTAAACATTCCCATAGCATATGCATTAAATCCCCCCTATTTCCACACCTCTTCCAACATTCCTCAGACACTTTTGGATATATTGCCTGTAATCTCACCGGCGTCCAATACATCCTTAACCTCGTCCTCAAAACTATTTTCCAACATTGGGGTACCCCGCGACAGCTTATGTGTTCTCTTATATATGTCCTCCCACCTCTTCTCATCCCAAGGACCTTGTATGTCTTCCTCCCATCTCTGTTGCCCTTTCACCTTTCCCCCCTTTCTGTAGCAATAATTTATATATTCTCAAAATTCCCTTTTTTTGTGTATGCAGTTTTCCCATCATTTCCTCAAATTGGGTGGGTCTCCTCATCAAGTTTGCCTTTACCTCCTTATTTTGGAGAAAATACCACAATTGCACATACGCATAGTGATCTTTCTTATCAATATGGTACTCTTTCTGTAAGTCTTCAAATGTATGAATCCCTCCCTCTGCCTTATCAGCTGCCCTAACCATACAAACCCTTTCTGTGCCCACCTAGTATTCACCTTTAGGTCCTGCTCCTGCCCATTAGCCCCCACCCCCCTAATAAATGTATGCCTTGAATATTTTTGCCCTTGCAGCAAATGCCCTTTCCACTTCCGCCATACTTGAAATTTTAACTCTGCAAAATGGGTTCCTATCCCATCCCTGTCTTACCTCCCCCCGGATCCCCCAAATACTTGCTTCTTTATATGGTTCCTCCCCCTCGGATCCCCCAAATACTTGCTTCTTTATATGGTTCCCCCCCCCAATTCAATTTGCACCCAGCTCAAAAAAATCAGTCTCCTCCCGCCATGCCAGGAGAGCTCTCAGTTGTGCTGCTTCAAAATATTTCATCAAACATGGAACCCCTAGGCCTCCTTCCGTCCTATGCATATACATTGTACCTCTCGCCACCTTCAGGGACTTCCCAAATAAATTGTAACATCAAATTCTGTAATTTCCCCAACTCTTTTTTTGTCACCCTACATGGCAAGGACACGAATAGAAACAACAAGTGGGCAATTTAATAATCTTAACCACTGCTATGCGGCCCAACCACGACAATCCCAGCCCCCTCCCGCCCCCACTTAGATAAATCATTCCATATACTCTGTTATTCCTTGGTAGTTCCATTGTTTAACTCACTCTAGAGGATTCCCCAATTGTATCCCTAAATATCTGAAGTGTTGAGACACCCATTTAAACCTAAAATGCAACTTTAATCTTTCCTCCCTATTCTCTGTAAGATTAAACCCTAAAACCTCTGTCTTGCTCTGATTTATTTTATACCCTGCCATACTACTAAACTTTTCTATTCCCATTAACACTGGCAAAGTAGTAAAGGGTTGTTGCACAGTGAGGATAATGTCGTCAGCAAACAACGCTATTTTTCCTTCCATATCCCCAATTTGCACCCCTTTTATATCCCCTGTCGTCCTTATTTCTGCTAAGGGCTCTATTGTTAGTGCAAATAGGTGTGGTGAAAGTGGACACCCTTGCTTTGTGCCTCTTTCCAGTAAGAACTTCTCAGAATGCCCACCATTAATTCTGATCCTGGCACTATAGAGTACTCTAATCCATGTTATAAACTTTTCCCCAAATCCCATATGTTCCAGCACCTGAAACATATATGACCTTTCCACCCTATCAAACGCCTTCTCCGCATCTACTGTAACAAAAACCGCCTGATCCCCTGAACTCTGAAGGTGCCACCAAAGGTTCATTATGTTATCCATATGTTATCACTCCCTTGTCTTCCCGTTACAAAGCCCATTTGATCCCTGTGAATTACCTTGGGTATAATATCTTGAATGTGATTAGCCAAGATCTTAGCTAAGATTTTGGCATCTAAATTAATCAACGATATGGGTCTATGGGACCCACATATACCCCTTTATCCGTCCCAGGTTTCAACAACACTGTGATCCCTGCCTTCTCTATAGTTGCTGGAATCTCCTCTCCTTCCAACACCCTATTAAATACCTGAGTCAATATAGGTGCCACCTATTCTATCACCTCCCTATAAAATTTTGCCATAAACCCATCTAACCCCGGAGATTTGCCTATTTTAAGAGATCTTATAGCTTCTTTTACCTCCTCCTCTGTGATTTCTTCCCCTATCCTTTCCCTTTCCTCCGGTGTGACCTGCTTCAGATCGCACTCATTCAGGAACTCCCCAATCTCCTCTGACCCCTTTTTTAGCTCGCTTGAATACAGTTTCTTACAATACTCTTGGAATACCTGTCCTATTTCCCTTGAACTGTTCACTAGCTTCCCCTTTTGGTCCCTGATACCATCTATGTACACTGCTTGTCACTGAGCCTTCAGCCTACTCGCAAGAATCTTCCCCGCTTTATTACCCCCAGCAAAGTACTTTTGCTTCAATACATTTAATTGGTGAGCTATTTCTTGCGCCCGCAAATGACTCAAATCCGCTCTAGCCTTCACCAGATCAGCCTGCGTGACTGGATCTCCCTTCCTCTGTTGCTGTAGTTCCAGCTCTCGAATCCTTTTTAATAAACCACCTTCCTCTTTCCTTTTTTCTCGTTTAAGGCGCGCTGCCATACAAATTAATTTCCCCCTAATCACTGCCTTTAACCAATCCCACACGGTTCTCAGCTCCACCTCCCCCGTCTGGTTAAAGTATAAGTATTCCTGAATAGTCTCCTTTATTGCCTTCACCCATTCGCCCTCCTCTAGTAATGAATCATTCAACTTCCAGAATTTTATCCCCTCACTCTCTTCACCCATAATCAAAGATTACCATTACCGGAGCATGGTCCGACCACATAATTTCCTCCTGCTCAGCCTCCACCACCCTGGAGACCCACCTACCCCCTCTCCAGATCATATCCAGTCTACTATAGGTCCCCTGCACATGAGAATAAAGGGTATACCTATGCTCCCCTGGGTGTCTGCTCCTCCACAGATCTATTAACCCCAGTCTCCTGCATCTGTTTCATTTTTTGTCTATCCTTTCTCCCTCCACTACTGTGCCCCCCCCCTGTTGTCTACCCATGGGTTACTGGTTAAGTTTAAATCCCCCCTATCACTATGGGTACATCCCCCCCCAACCCCTCCAATTCCTTCATAATTTCTCAAAGGCTTCCCCTTGCCCCTCATTAGGACAATATATGCTAACCACCCACACCACCTCCTCTCCAGTCTTCAGCTGTACCCCAACCCATCTTCCCTCCTTCCCTCTCCGCTCCCCCACTATCATGTGCCTATATTGCTGCCCCACCAAAATCCCCACTCCTCCCTTCCGAAGATTCTCTCTAAGCCCTGCCAACACCACTTTTGGATAGCTCTTAGATGAAACCATATGCTCCTGTCGCACTTTCAGATGTGCCTCCTGCACACACAATATCAGAATTTGTACGCTTACCCTCTCTTCCCAGCAACCTTCTCTTCTGCCATGTCCTCAGTCCCTTCGCATTAATAGTGGTAATCACAAATTTTTTAAGTTTCCTACTGGGCACACCTCTCTGCCTCTCTCTTACTCTCCCCTGCCTCTTCCCCCTTCTCTCCCCTGCCTCTTCCCCCTTCTCTCCATGTGGTTCCCTATCCCCCTCCCCCCTCCCTCAAGGCCCTTCCCCTCCCTCCTTCGTTGCCTCACCCTCTTTCCCCACCTTCCCTCCCCTCCCCTCCCTTCCTCCTCCCCCTGTCCCTTTCTCCTTCTCCAGGAGTCTTCTGGAGTAGTGCCCACCCCCCACCTTCCCCATTTGCCCTTTCCTCTTATTTTATTTATTTATTTCTCTCTTATATACCGCGCTCTTCAACATCAGTGCGGTTTACATGGAACATTTAGGTTTTACGGTGGGGTTAACCGTAAAAATACAGATAACAGGTAACTCAACTTGGATAGTCAAAATTAACTATTTACACATACTTGATACATAGTAGCATTTACATATTATACAACATTTTGAGGGATGTTACAGTGAACATGGGGTTTATTTGTGGGAAGGTCGAGATGGTGCACTTTCATTTGGGTAACCCTCTCCCCCTCTTTACCCGCACCTCCCACCAACCTTTACCCTCCCCCTTCCACCTTCCAATCTCTACCCCATTCCCCCCTTTAACCCCTCACCTCTCCCTCCTTCTCCTTGCCCTACCCATTATGACATCCATACATATAATCAACCCAATTTTAACATTTTAAACAATTCAACCATTTTACCTTAAAACAAACAGTTCACTCCCCCCTCCACCTCCTTCACCCCCTCATATAGATACTTTCCCTCACTCATCTCTCCTGCCCATCGTCTTTTGATTTTATTCTTTTTATTGTGTCCTTTCTTTAATCTTGTAGCTCCTCTCTGCCATTCTGCTTTCCCCCTCTGCGCTCTCTGGATTCAGCTTCTTGTCTGTTCTCTGTCCTTTGGGGCTTGATCCCAGCCTCCTGGAGTGCCATCTGTGCATCCTTCACTGTGTGCACTTTCCAAGTCCTCCCTTTTTGCATAAAAGATAATCCAAAGGGGTGTCGCCACCTGTATCTGACATCTGCTACCCATAGCACCTGTGTCACCGGTTGCATCGCTCTCCTCCTTTGCAAAGTTCCCATAGATAGATCCTCATACACTGCCACTGGATATCCTTGCCACTTTATTGTGCGCATACTCCTCATGTTATTAGCAATCTGCTCTTTCACTTTGTAGTTGGTCAAATATATTATAATATCCCGAGGTCTATTAGCTCTGGGTGCTCCCAGTGCTCTGTGCACCCTGTCCATTAGTATTTCCTCCGGAGCCACCTTCTCACCTCCTGCTTTGAGTATTTCAGAGCAAATCAAAGCTGCCACTTTCTCACTGTCCTGAAACTCCTTTTCCTCCAGTATGCCCCTTATCCGTAGATTCCTTCGGGATCTGTTTTCCAAGTCCCCCATTTTATATTGCATGGCTTCTTGCCACTTTTGTAAGTCCCCACGCCATTGATGGTTATTTTCTACTTGCTCCTCCAGACTCTGCAGACGATTCTCATGATCTCCCACCGTATGTGTCAGTTCGGCTATATCCTCCTTCAGATTGCTTAACAGCTCACTCAGTTCTGTTTTTACTGCTTGTACCTCCTTCTTTATCTCCGTGAACCTGCCCTTGAATTCTTCTTTATTTATTTCCTTTAGAGTCTCTCCATTTTCTGCTCGGCTCTTCCGTCCCGTAGTTTCCTCTGTTTGCTCTCCTGGTTCTTTTCTGTGTGGTTTTATTCCCCAGTGGGCCATGCACCCCACTGCTTGTTCCGGCCACTGCAAAAGCATACTCTCTCAGGTCCATAGTTTTCCTTTTCCATATTGCTTCCTCTGTACTATCTTCGATTCAGCCTTTACTGTTCACCACGTGCCTGATAACCTTCTCCTTCCTCTATCCAGTTCTCTTCCCTCTTCGTTTATTTAATGTATGTGATGCCATGCGATTTGGGTCTCCCTTACTCTCCTCTCTAGTGGCTCTGTTCCCCCTCAATCGCTCAGGAGATATTCTGCCGCACTCATGCCTGCTTTTCCCACTCTCCTTTAGCAGCTGTTACACTCCTCTGCTCTCCTCAGCACTGCCTTGTGCGCTGTTACGTCCTGCAATTGTCTCGCCTCCTGATAAGGTTACAGCGTCCTTTTCCTCCTCTGCTTGATTGCTGTTCCGTCTGCTATCTGCGGCGCCTCTTCTGCAGTTTAGGCCACCCTCCTCTGCCCTGCTCTTCCTCTGATTGCCATTTTCCTTGGTGCCGCTGCTCCTCCGATCTCTCCCGTTGCTCCTTTCCTCTGCCGCAGATTCACCGCACAGCACTTCACTGCACTCTCCTTGGGGCTCACTGCACTCCACCGCGTTGCCTCCCACTGCTCTCATGTGCATTTTAACGCCTTTTCAGTGGGGTTAGCCCTGGAGCGGCACTCTCATGCTGCCATTGGGGTTGGTGATGTCACTTCCTCCCGTCATATACCATTATTAAGGTGGACTTAGAGAAATGTACTGCTTATCCCTGGAATAAGCAGCATAGAAAATATCTACCTGCAAAGAACTTATAACCTGGATTGGCCATTGTTGGAAACAGGATAACGGACTTGATGGACCTTTGGTCTGACCCAGTATGGAGAAATGTATGTTCTTATGTTCAGTTGTTCAAGTGGGTTATAGCATTATAGAATACGACAAATGGTGGATGAAATCCCCAGAAAACTCAAGTTAAACACAATTGGGAACAGTCTTGTTTTTATGAGACTTTCACTTTTGGGGCTCTGCTCACTAATGATGATCTGCTTTTGTGTCTCTGACAGAAATTGTTTGGGAATTAAATTTTTGGTAAATCATTGTTGACATTTCAATTTCACTAGAGGAGTGTTTTCGTCACATTTTATGGAATATTGAAATCTAAGTACACCACATCTAGGGCTCTCCCTCGGTCCATCTCCCTGGTCACCCAGTCAAAGAAATCAATCAGATTGTCTGACAAGTCTTGTCTCTTGTAAAACCATGCTGCCTCAGATCCTGCATTCCATTCTGTTCCAGAAACCTCACTATCCTCTGTTTTAGCAACATTTCCAACAATTTACTCACCACAAAGGTCAGACTAACTGTCCTGTGGTTTTGAACCTAATCCTTCCGTCTGCTTTTGTGTAAAGGGACCACATGTGCCTTTCTCCAGTCTTCTGGGACCACTCCCGACTCTAAAGAAGCATTGCCAAGCATAAAACATAGCAGAAGAAAATGAGTAAGAATTACACTGAGCTCTGTTAGTTCAAGTTCTAAATAACATACTGTAAAAGATGAAGTGTAAAGAAAAAAACCTGCTGCTCTCCCCTCCCCCCCCCCTCCAACTCTAGCAGGAGTGGGATTACTTCTAATGTCTTGCTTCAGGTCCAATCACTCTTCAGCAGTATTGTTCCAGACATTACTTATCGAAGATTCAGAAACACAAAGGTCCTTTATCAAACCTTGGGTATGACCTCCCCAAGATAAGTTTGAATGGGGCAAACAAAACATATGCGAAAAAGAAACAAGAGTTTCTCCCAGTCTTATAGTTCAGTGAGCACAGCTGGAGAACCCTACCCCGCCACAACACACACACAAACACCTCTGCACAATCCCTGAGCTCTTCAATTGCTCAGGGAATACAAGCCACCTTCTGCTTTACAGCTCAGTCCCAGCAAACATATTCCAGTAGTCTTCAGTTCAAATTTGCAGTCCAGCGGGTTGCAGGGATTTCCAACTCCAGTCCTACAGGGCCTCAAACCAGTCATATTTTTAGGATATCCTGAATGAACATACATGAGATAAATTTGAATACAATGGAGTCAGTGCATGCAAATATATCTCATGCATATTCATTAGGGACATCCTGAGAACCTGACTGCTTTGTGGCCCTCCAGGACTGGAGTTTGAGACCCCTGCAGTACAGTGTCTCTTTAGTAGAGACCCATGGCATTCAAACAGAACTGGTAAGACAATCCTCTTATTTTCTCTACTCAGCAAGTAGTTTTCTAATTGCATGCACAAACTCTGGTGGGAAAAATACTGCTACCCTTCCCCCCTTTTAATAGTGTGAATACAATACCTCAATGCACTGTCCTGGTCCTTAGCTTCTAACTGGCTCCAGGTTGCTTCCACATTCTGGAGACAGGGATTGCAAACGAGGCTTACACTGCATCCATAACTTGGCTTCAGCCTGTTACTATTCAATTCCTGTAATGTAAATATGTTCCTAGTTATACCAACTTGTTGCAGATTTGTCATATGTAATCTGTTCGATGTAATCTAGTTATTATTCTTATGCTCAAATGTTGTTTGTAAAACACGTTTATATGTTTCATGTAAACCACACTGATCTGTAATAGCGTGGTATATAAAAAGAAACAAACAAATAAATAAATAAATTACCCTTCCTCACTTAGAGGTTATTAAAGCAATTCCTAATTCTTGGGACGACTCATCCCCAAACTCAAGCTCGCTCTAATCCAACCTCCCGGCTTTACCAGTTGTTAAGTGCTGTTGAGTTATCCCCCTGGAAAATCATCTGGGCTTCCTGTAGCTTTACCTGCCACATCCCAGGCTTACTTTCTGCCTGCTTTTACTTCTTTAGCTCTGGCTCTTCCTGAGGATACTCCCCTGGCATGTGCCTTAGGGGCTTCCTTCAGTCACAGCTAACAGGGATCCGGATGTTTCCACTAGCAGCTTCCTGAGGCTACCTTGAGCTTTTTTCCTCACACACCCTTTATGTTGAGGGAGAGAGCTACCCCCTGCTGACTGGGACTGTCCCATCTCCCTGCTTTAAGGTGGCCCTTACTAAAAGAATCTGCAGAAATCTCAACTTGAGAAGTGATCCACAAAAATTAGAAACATGAGTTAATGCTTGGCAGTTGAACTTTAATTTGACAAAGTACAGAGTAATACATTTTGGGTGCAGAAATCCAAAAGAGCTGTATATTTATAGGAGAAGTGATCAGGGATGATGGTGTCTGAGGGTCTCAAGATGGCAAATCAGTGTGACAAAGCGGTGGCCAAAGCCATAAGGATGCTAGGCTGCATACTGAGAGGCATAACAAGCAGATAGGAGGAGGTGAAATGCCCATATAAATTATTAATGTGGTATTGCGTTCAGGTTTGGAGACTGTACCTAGGTAAGGCTACAAAAAGACTTGAAGCAGTTTAGAGAAAGGTGACCTGAAGACTTATGCGAAGAGGCTTGAAACCATGAATGTCCCTCCCGAGAGGAGAGGAGGGGCTGGAAAGATATGATGCAGACGTTTAAATACTTGAAAGGTATTCATGAACAAAGAAACCTTCTCAATATGGGAAAGTTATAGAACTAGAGGACATGAATTGGAGGCAGGGACGGTGTCAGAAACATCAGTCTTCTCCAAATAAGGTCTCAAGGTCCTAATGTGCCATGGTGTGAAAAAACAACTTCTTATCAGTGCAGAAACGTGATCTTCTAAAAGACAGTTGAGCAGTAGGATGAAAACCAAGAGTATGTAATGCCAGCACAAGGGAAAGCGACTGACCCAATGGCAGTGGTGCGCAATTAAGATGCTCAAGGTGGCCTGTAACCTACGTAATGTGGGACTTTGGCTATATGAAAATCGACGAGCTTAGTCCAACAATCTGCCTCTGTTGCCAAATACCCATTCACTGTAGTGAGATCAGGATTCCTAGGATTATAGCAAAAAATGACTGTATATCTGCATAAAGATGGCCCTTATCACAGTGGCATAAATAAGGACCACCAGTGGATTCAAAATCTGATTAAACAGCAGAACTGATAGAATTGAACTTTGGGGTGTTCCACAACAAAGTGAGCAGAAGGAAGAATGGAATGATGCCACAAGACTTCGACCTAACCTCCCTTTGTTACCTATATTCTACTACTTTGTACCCTGTGTAATCATGCAAGCTAAGATTCCATAGCCCCATTCAGAAAAGCCTTGAAACATTACCTGTTCACAAAATTCTACCCGGAAACCATCCGAGGTAAACACTCAACTGGCAACCTACCTGCATGCCCCAGCCGCCCTAACACAAACAGAAAATGGTTAATCTACACATAAGCCCCACCGCTAACCATCACACGTGTACTATCCACCCACAAATGCACATGTAACAACTTGATGAGTTAGAGAAGTGTACATAGTATAAAGTTAGCCTGTACATAGTTTTCCCGGTTTATCCCATGTTTAATATCCTGTTTCACCGTAAGCTCAATGTCGCCTGTATGCATTGTAGTATGTTTCTGTTCGATGTACACTGCACTGATTATAATAGCGCGGTATAGAAGAAATGTTAAATAAATAAAATAAAATAAATAAATGTTCAATGTGTACTTCTTGTTTGTGTTTTATGGAAACCTCATTGAATTCAAGTACATAAGGAAAGCAGTGTATATAAATGCCCGTAGCATGGGAAATAAGATCCATGATGTTGAAGCTTTGGTGGGAGTGGCTGACTTGGATTTAGTGGCAGTTACAGGAAACATGGTTCACAGAAAACCATGATTGGGATGTAACTATACCTGGCTATACTTTATTCAGAAAGGACAGGGTAGGAAGAAGGGGAGGAGGAGTGGCACTATATGTAATAGCTACTATTAAAGCTTTGGAATTACAGAGCTTAAAAGGGAGAGAGGAGGCATGGTGGGTTAAACTAGAAAGAGGGAAAGAGAAATCTATTTGCATTGGTGTGATAAACTAGAAAGAGGGAAAGAGAAATCTATTTGCATTGGTGTGATATACAGACCTCCCTCACAAAACGAAGAGGTGGACAGAGAGTTAATTGAAGACATATGCAGCATTGCTAGGAAAGGGGAAGTGCTACTGATAGGAGATTTCAATATGCCAGATGTTGATTGGCACAGTCCTGCTGCAGTATCATCTAGAAGTAAGGAGATCCTGGATTCTCTACAGGGAGAACTATTCAGGCAATTGGTAACAGACCCCACACGTGAAGGGGCCATACTGGACTTGGTGCTTACCAATGGTGAAAGTGTTTCTGATGTTATAGTGGGAGATCATTTTGCATCCAGTGATCACCAGATGGTGTGGTTCAGTATTAGGACTAGGACTGTTAGAATCCATTCAAAGGTGAGGATCTTAGACTTTAGGAAGACTAACTTTGCCAAGATGGGCCAATATCTCAGGGAGTCATTAGCGGGATGGGAACAGCTGAGGGATGTAGAAAAACAGTGGGCAAAACTGAAAGGGGATATTTTAAGGGCAACCAACCTTTTTGTTAAAATGGTAAATAAAGGTAAAAGGAAAAGGAGACCGCTATGGTTTTCAAAAGAAGTAGCTGAAAAAGTGAAGAAAAAGAGGGAGGCCTTCATGAAATACAAGAGATCACAGAGAGAGGAAGACAGGCATCTGTATTTGGAAAAACTTAGAGAAGCTGGCAAAGTAGTCAGGAAGGCAAAGATTCAAAAGGAGGAGGGAAGAGCCAATGCAATAAAATGGGGGATAAGACGTTTTTCAGATATATTAGTGAGAAGAGGAAGGGCAAAAGTGATATTGTCAGACTCAAGGGTGCAGGGGAGGAATATGTAGAAGCTGATAAGGATAAAGCGGAATTGCTTAACAAATATTTCTGTTCTGTGTTCACAGATGAAGAACCAGGAGCAGGACCTCAGAAAACACCCACAAACAGGAACAGAAGCGAGAGACATCTTGAACAATTTTCAGAGGACTGTGTTCGTGAGAAACTAGCTCATCTTAAAGTAGACAAAGCGATGGGACCGGATGGGATACACCCTAGAATACTGAAGGAACTTGGGGATGTTTTAGCAGCTCCACTGACTGACCTTTTCAATGCCTCGTTAGAGTCAGGAGTAGTGCCAAAGGACTGGAGAGAGGCTCATGTGGTGCCTTTACACAAAAGCGGAAGTAAGGATGTGGTTGAAAACTACAGGCCGGTTAGTTTAACTTTGGTGGTTAGTAAATTATTAGAAACGCTGCTGAAGGAGAAAATAGTGAAGTTTCTGGAGTCCAGCGGATTACAGGAGCCAAGGCAGCATGGATTCACCAGAGGCAGGTCTTGTCAGACAAATCTGATTGATTTCTTTGACTGGGTGACCAGGGAGTTGGACCGAGGGCGAACCCTAGATGTGGTGTATTTAGATTTCAGTAAAGCCTTTGACACTGTTCCTCACAGGTGACTTATAAACAAACTGAGCACCCTAGGGATGGACCCTAAAGTTACTGCTTGGGTTAGAAATTGGTTGGGTGGGAGGCGACAAAGAGTACAAGTAAATGGAGCTCACTCCTAGGAGAAGGATGTTACCAGTAGTGTGCCCCAGGGATCTGTCCTTGGTCCAGTTCTTTTTAACATCTTTGTTAGTGATATAGCGGAAGGGCTGTCGGGTAAGGTTTGCCTCTTTGCGGATGATACCAAAATCTGAAATAGAGTAGACACCCAGGAAGGTGTAGATAACATGAGGAGGGATCTAGCTAAGCTTGAAGAATGGTCTAGAATTTGGCAGCTGGGATTTAATGTTAAAAAATTTAAGGTCATGCATTTGGGCTGCAGCAATCCAAGGGAGCAATATAGTATAGGGGGTGAAGTACTTTTGTCCACTAAAGAAGAGCGGGACCTAGGCATGGTTGTGTCTGATGATCTTAAAGTAGCCAAACAGGTAGAAAAGGCGACGACAAAAGCTAGAAGGATGCTTGGGTGCATATGGAGAGGAATGGCTAGCAGAAAAAAGGAAGTGATAATACCTCTGTATAAGTCTTTGGTGCGACCTCATTTGGAGTATAGTGTGCAATTCTGGAGACCGCACCTTCCAAAGGATGTGAACAGGATGGAGTCGGTGCAGAGGGTGGCTACTAAAATGATTAGTGGTCTTCATTATTAAAGCATATGAGGACAGACTGAAGGATCTTAATATGTACACCTTAGAGGAAAGGCGGGATAGAGGTGATATGATTGAGATGTTTAAATACCTCTGTGGTATAAATGTTCAGGGAGAGAGCCTCTTTCAATTTAAAGCAAGTTCTGCTATGAGGGGACATGGGATGAGGGTGAAGGGAGATAGATTCAGGAGTGATATGCGGAAATATTTCTTTACGGAAAGAGTAGTGGATCCATGGAATAGTCTCCTAGTGGAGGTGGTAGAGATGAGGACAGTAACTGAATTCAAAAAAGCATGGGAGAAACACAGAGGATCTCTAAAGGTAAAAAGGGGACTGTTGTAGTTGTTGATATGACCAAATAAATGTAGCATACACTCCAAATATCCTCAGTGGTAGTCCGTACTATCTGATAAAACACTGGCCTGAGACCCATTTAAAATATATATAATTGAGTTTGTGGATTGAAGCCGAGTAAGGCCAGTGTTTTATCAGATAGTACGGACTACCACTGAGGATATTTGGAGTGTATGCTACATTCATTTGGTCATTTCACACACTGAAGGACGACCCTATATCGAGTGTTCAAAAACAGTAGTTGTTGATATGGAAGGACAGACTAGATAGGCCATGTGGTCTTTTTCTGTTGTCATATTTCTATGTTTCTATAATGCAGTATAGAAAACCTGTTAAACTGAATCATTTATGGTATATATTTATTTATCTTTGTGATCTACTGCCTTCCACAAACAAAAGCAGCAGTGGTTTACATAAATTAAAACGAGGGACAGGAAACCAAATTGATGCAGCTAAATCCAGTGCTGATGAAGGATCAATGAAACTACTCCCTCTACATTGAGAGGTGAATCTAATTATACCCGTTTTCAAACTGCATTCAAAACCTATTTCTTTACCCTTGCATTTGGGGATGAGACTGTCAGTCCTCGTGTTTGATGCTAGTTTTGCCAATTATTTCTTTTTTTTTCCTAAATTGCTAAAAATCGTTACATATTTGTATATTATAATTTAGCATTTACCAAAAGTATTTGGATTTTTATATGTGAACTGCTTTGATACATCTTTCTGGTCGTGAAGAGGTATATCAAATGTGCAAATAAACTAAATCTGCCCCTTATCAAGGGCTCTCCTGATCTCACTCATCACAGCAATTAGACTTCTCTCTCTGCTGTGTTTCTTGCAAAATCCTGACTGGTGCTCATGTAATACTTCATTCTGCATAGAAAATCCCTCAGTTGTCCAAAAACCCATTTCTCAGCTACCTTAGCGATAAAGGTAATGTTTTGAAATTAGTTCCTATTCTAGTCCACTTCAAGAAGCAGCCAAAAAAACAAACAAAAGTAATCACCAGAGGATCCTGTCCTACAATTAGAGGTGTCGTAACACTGGATATCCGTCAACTAAGCACATCCCAACATTAGGTGGTTTATGATCATTCAGAAATTTCTCCAAATGCATAGGTTCTGTGAAAACACAACTGGCTGCTTGAAAGGTAATAAGAAATTTACAAGGAAACTTAAGGAAAAACGTCCCCCTACAGCCAAGATTTTAGCACGATAGTACAGAAAAGATTTTCTCCTAACCTGAGTGGCACAAGACACATCTGGAAAAAGGGAAACCCTCCGCCCACAAAAAATTGAATCTTTCTTTTGAAAGAAACATTTAAGAATCCTATTTTTATCATTCTCACTAACAAACCAAACCAATAAGGTAGCCCGTAAGGCTATCTCTCATCCTTTAGAATCTTCCAAAAACAGAGTTAAATTAATGGAAGAAACAGGAACAAACTCATCCAAATCCTCTTCCACTGTATTAGTCTTCCTAGCTGCTGATAGAGGAGTTAAAGGGGCACTAAGAGGCGACAAGGCGATAGCGGAGAGACTGAATGAATTCTTTGCTTCGGTCTTTACTGAGGAAGATGTAGGGATGTTGCCCATGACTGAAGTGGGATTTAAAGGTGCGGAAGAATTGAAGGAAATATCGATACATTGGGAAGATGTATTATAACTATTAGATAAACTGAAGAGTAGCAAATCACCTGGGCCAGATGGTATACATCCAAGGGTGTTGAAAGAACTAAAATATGAGATTGCAGACCTGCTATTAGTAATCTGTGAACTATCATTAAAATCATCTCTAATACCTGAAGATTGGAAGATCGCCAATGTAACACCAATTTTTAAAAAGGATGCCAGGGGTGATCCGGGAAACTACAGACCGGTGAGCCTCACGTCAGTACCGGGAAAAATGGTAGAAACCGTCATAAAGAATAAAATTACTCAGCATGTAGATAGTCATGGCCTAATGGGAGACAGCCAACATGGCTTTAGACAAGGAAATCTTGTCTTACTAATCTGTTATGTTTTTTTGAAAGTGTGAATAAACAGGTGGACAAAGGGGAGTCGATTGATACAGTGTATCTGGACTTTCAGAAAGCCTTTGACAAGGTCCCTCATCAGAGACTTTTGGCAAAACTAAAGAGTCATGATGCTTCTTGGCCTGAGCGATATATCAAATGTAATAAACATAAACATAGGAGGCAGTGTACTACTGTGGATCAGGAACTGGTTAAAAGATAGAAAGCAGAGGGTTGGGCTAAATGGCCAATTTTCCCAATAGAGAAAGGTGAATAGTGGTGTACCCCAGGGATCTGTGCCGGGTCTGCTGCTTTTTGACATATTCATAAATGATCTGGAAAGTGGAATAACGAGTGAGGTTATCAAATTTGCAGATGACACAAAACTATTTAAAGTTGTTAAAACCCAAGAGGATTGTGGAAAATTGCAAGAGGATCTTGATAAATTGGAAGACTGGGCATCAAAATGGCAGATGAAATTTAATGTGGACAAGTGCAAAGTTATGCACCTAGGGAAGAACAACCCAAACTATGGGTTACACAATGCAAGGTTCCACATTAGGAACCACCTCCCAGGAAAAAGATTTAGGCGTCATTGTGGATAACATGTTAAAACCCTCGGCCCAGTGCGCAGCGGCAGCTGAGAGAGCAAATAGAATGCTAGGTATTATAAGGAAAGGAATGGAAAATAAAACAAAAGATATTATAATGCCTCTATACCATTCCATGGTGAGACCGTAGCTTGAATATTGTGTGCAATTCTGGTCGCCGTATCTTAAAAAGGATATAGCGTTATTAGAAAAGGTTCAGAGAAGAGCCACCAAAATGGTAAAGGGGATGGAAGGATACTCCTATGAAGAAAGGCTAAAAAGGTTCCAGGGCTCTTTAACCTGGAAAAGAGACGGCTGAGGGGTGATATGATAGAAGTCTATAAATTAATGAATGGAGTGGAACGGGTAAACGTAGATCGATTGTTTACGTTATCAGAATATAGAAAGACTAGGGGACATGCAATGAAACTGCAGGATAAACTATTTAAGACTAATAAAAGAAAATATTTTTTCACTCAATGTGTAATCAAACTCTGCAATTGTTACCGGAGGATGTAGTAAAGGCTGTTAGTGTAGCTGGGTTTAAAAAAGGTTTGGACAAGTTCCTGGAGGAAAGGTCCATAAACCATTATTAAAAAGGGACCCAGGATATCAGTGCTTGACCCAGTACAAGCATTGCGGAACCTGTGTCTTTTGGGGAAACTGCTAGGTACGTATGACCTAGATTGGCCACTGTTGGAAACAGGATACTGGGCTTGATGGACCTTGGTCTGACCCAGTATGGCATATCTTATGTTCTTATGTTCTTAGCTTTCTGAGGTACATATTATAAATTTGAAATCATAATCTCATCAGATTTTGAAAGAGCAAGAACTTACATAAAATATTTCCACAATAAAATTTCTGGAGAAAGCAATCTAGATACAGGAAAATTGAGAAAACACAATTTTTTACTTTTATAACCATTTTCTAATGCTTCAATCTTATTATGTATCTTTAAACTATCTTACTGAAGAAGCTACAGCAGACTGCAAAGAATAAACCAAAGACTCAAGCTTAGTAGTATGCCATGACATATTAGAAACTTTCTCATCTAATGTGAAAACTTTAATACGGTATCTTGAGAAAACAAACACAGCTTAGGAATAGTGTCCTTTTACATGTTTTCAGTTCTAGCAGCCGCCTTCCAAATGCCTGCTAAAGAAATATCAGCTGGAGGTGATGTGGTGGGAGAGGAAGAAGAAAAATGGTCATGCAAATCCACAGCCTTAGGGGAACTCCCAAGAACAGGTAATGAACTATGCATCAATGCTGAGGAATCCACAGACACTCGGGAGAGCTAAGAGAAACTCCATCTAAAAACACATCAAGCACTGCAGTACCTTGCATCAAAGCTGGAATCGGGTGCTTATCCATTGGCCTTGTAGTTTTTACGTTAGAAGATATTTTATTTGCTTCCCTTTAGCTTTCCGTTTCCCTTTCGCCATCCAAGACAAGAATTAAGAGAGCATAGCTGCATGCCGTGGGGCTCTTAAGATTTTAAAGAGTCCTGGCGGCTCTCACAGATGTCATCAGCTGGCACCGCCACTGCAGCTAGCAGGCCCCTGGATGGCTCAACAAGTACCTGTAATCTCGGCCTGAGTCACCTTACAGTCATTCTCCTTCCTGTCAACTCACTGGGCTCTTGAGCTTTTAAAGAGCCCCAGTGGCTCTCAATTATGTCATCTGTTTGCGCCACCTTTGCTGCTAGCAGGACTTTGGATGGCTCAGTGAGTGCCTGCTGTCTCTGTCCGATTCACCTCACAGTCTTTCTCCATCCCTAAGGTACTATTTTCTAATATTGGGCGAATTGGAGACTTTTTCCAAGCTTGACAGGAATTCCCCTCTCTCTAAGCTTGAATAGACCGAAGTAAGAATACTAGGGTACAAACTAACCAGTTCTTAAATTTTGATGACAGTGTATCCCAAGCTGAGGTAGATGGATTCAATGAGGCAAACACACTTTGTCTTAAATGAGAACCAAAGCCTGTAGTCATTCTCATATGAATTCAGTCTGGAATCTAATAGCACAGGTGCATTATTGGGGAATCCTCCACAGTATTTCCAGATACAGTGCACAAGTTATTAATGGTCACTTTTTCATTTTCAGAATTCTCCAAATGTTCAGTAGTAGTAGTAAATTCTCTTAGCTCAAAATTATCCACACTCAACTGAACCAATTATTCTAAAACCTCATCTTCCTTTCTCTTAGCTTGAAGATTAAAAAAAAAAAAAACTTTTGCCAGTGGCAGAACTAACTTGGATGGTATTTTCAGCACATTGATCACATATTTTGTGTACATTTTTAATAATGAAATAGATGGAACCCAGGAAAGTTTATTAAATATAAATTCTGTCTCTTTACCAAATTCTCCAGAATTCATGTATTACAGCAGAATCTGTCATAAAAGCTTTTTCTTTTCTCTGCAAAGCACTAAGTTTTTCTCCCACCAACATGACTCTGCTTAATGTCTACTAATTTTTCTTGTATTTTCATCACTTGAGTTAGAGGGTCCCCTCTAACTAGTTTCTTTGAAATATTCTGCATCTGGCTTGATAGGGAGCATTTCAGAGAAACTAGGCTTTCTCATAATGTTTGAAAATTAAAATGGTCTGGTTTCACGAGTGCCACTCCAGCCAAAAATGAGTCTGCTGTCCCATTCGCTGTGGTCATGGGTCTAGCCTCAGGGGTCTCCCTGCTCCTCAAACAGCTGCTGGTCCTTTGACTTATTCCGTAGGCACGTTTTCCTACTTCCTCAGCTGCTCTGCTCTGTTCTGCTCTACTTTACTCTCCACCCACCTGTACTTACTCTTGGGAGGCACTGCTGGTTCAGTGCTGCTGCTGTTAATACCTCAGTCAGGCTGCTTGTTGATCTGTTCAGGGAATTCACTTTCTGGGCTGTGTATTAGATCCAGCTCAAGGGACGGTGGCAGACCACCTTCCGCCCTCACAGATTCCCGTGAGCTCACTAGAGTCAAAGCCAGCACTACTAGACAAACAACAGAGAAGTCCATTGGTTTTCATGGCACCATTGTTTGCTGTGAAATAGTACTCTACAGCTTGGCTTTCCTTTTGCTCTCCATTTGCCAAGAGGAAAACATTACTTTGAGGCAAAGGAAGCAGGCGAGCACTACTGCCATATGCCAGCATTCCATCATCTTGGATCCATTGTATCTCCTCTACAACTGAGCCATCTAATAACTTTTATGTCCAATTTTTGAGGACATATCAGGGGAGACATGAAGGTTTAAATGTTTTTGATACAAATATTCCATGAATATACACACATAATTAAATAGACTGTTTTTTATTTCATAGATGAAAAATAGCGATGACAAAATCTACATACAATTGGGCTCCTTTTGGGATGGAAGGTGCTATAAAAATCAAAAGTATTGCTCACTTTAAAGCTTTGCTTATTTAAGATGAGGAAATTGAATTTATTAGCAACCATTTCTCTAACCATCTGTGTGAAAGAAATGTCTAGCAATATGTAAGTAAGTTAAGCGAGCACAGATGATAACACGCCTAAGCTTTTTTTTTTTAAATTCAAATCTGTTCACCAGCAAATTTGGCTCTGTCTGTCCCCTAGGACGTGCAGAGGCTGAGTTGGGTGCTGAAGAATTGTCCCTTATTGGCATTTTGGCTGTGTTTGAGAAGGTACAATATGTGGGTTTAATGCCCTGTCGCCTGACCCTGTTGGGAACATGATATATTAACCCTCACCGAAGCAGAAGGCTTAAGCTACCACTTAAAAAAAAATACTACTCTTATACTCTGTCTCTATTGGCTAAGATAAAATATAAGGTTTTAGCCATCAGCAGAGAATGTTTATTTGAGGTGGAAGGAGGAGGATGAGAATTTTTTTTCCATGCCTACAGCTACCTCTTCATAATGAAGGACTGAGTAGCAGTTTTACTTCATGTTTGGCCATCGTGGCAGAGAGGACTGTTATAGTGTACGAATTGGAACATATAACCTTTGTGGAAAGCAACAGAAGTATGTAGATGTCAATGTATATGATTAAATAAATTACTCAAATAGGATAGTAAACAGATGGCAGGAGCAATTATATATTCACAGTACTAGCTAACAGCATTTGGCAGCTGTAATTGCTTTACAGGTGTTAACTGTTCTGATATCTTGAGTCATCTCTGTACAATGTCAACTAGTTAGACGGGATGGGCCTTTTTGAACTTTGCCATTGTTAACTGTGTTGCTGCCATTATTTATTTTATTTATTTAGCATACATTTGTATGCCGCTACTTCCAGTGATCAGTAGCGGCTTGATTACAGGCGTGAAATTGACAAATCATGACAGAAAATTTGATGAAATATAATATTGATTCAGAAGGGAAAGCACAGCACAGCACACAGTTAGGGGTCTCAAGGAGGGGTCAGATATTCACATATTCACATATATACATATTCACATATATACATAACTGCATCAATGATCTGTCTAGGTGATGCCGTAATGGAATTGGAAAAGATGGGTCTTAAGCTTTTTCCTGAATTCCTTTAGGTCGTTGATCTGGCGTATCTCATGAGGCAGGTGGTTCCAGAGCATGGGAGCCGAGTAAGTGAAAGCCCGATTGTTTGTCCGTACGTTGACTGCTCTTATGCTGCTTGGTATGCAGAGGGTGTTCAGGTTCGTGGTCCGTCTGCTTCTGTTGAGAGGTTGAGTGGTGATGAGGCTGGAAAGGAATGAGGGGGATACTATGTGGATGATTTTGAATGTTGTTATTAGCACTTTGTATATTATTCGTGCCGGGATGGGTAGCCAGTGTAGCTCAATCAAGACTGGTGTAATGTGATCTACTAGGCTCTTGTTCATGATGATCCTGGCTGAAACATTTTGTGCCATTTGTAAGATGTTTAGTGTTTTTTTTCGGTAGACCCTGAAGGATGGCATTACAGTAGTCAAGGTGGGGAATGATGAGTGCCTGAGCTACTGTTCTGAAGTCAGAATGGTCAATGATGCTGCGTATAGGTTGAAGAACCCTCAGCTTGTGAAATATTGCTCTGTTGATTGACCGGAGGTGTTTGTCCATTTTTAGGTTATCATCAATCAGTACACCTAGATATTTTATCTCTTTTTTAGAGTGATAGGAGTTATTGTTTAGGATGATGGTTGCAAGAGGATCAAAGTCTTGTTTCCCTGAAATGAACATTACTTCAGTCTTCTTGTGGTTAATTGACATATTGTTGAGATGGAGCCAGTTTTGCATTTCAAGTAGGCATTCTTCTAATTGGTTATAATTGGGATTGTTTACATCAAGTTGAGTGTAAATCATAATATCGTCCGCATACAAGTGGTAGCTGATATTGAACTTTTGGAAGATCATGCATACTGGTTGTATGTAAACGTTGAATAGGAGGGAGGAGATGGCTGGGCCTTGAGGTATTCCTTGTGTTTGGGGGGAAAGGCTCTGCTTGTTCGTTGTTGTAGCGTACCTGCTGCATTCGGTTCGTTAGGTATGACTCGAACCACTTTAATGGGGTTCCCTGATATACCTATGGATGCGAGTCTGTGCAGGAGAATTTGATGATGAACTGTGTCAAACGCTGCTGAGATATCTATGAATATGAGTATGAACATCTTGTTTTTGTTTTCCAGGCCCTTGATGATGATGTCAAAGAGTGCTATTAGCAGGGTTTCTACTCCATGGTGTGGTCTGAACCCGTACTGATGGTCATCGAGGATTTTGTTGTCATCTAGGTGGTCCTGTAGTTGCTGTTGGGTCACTTTCTCGATAATCTTTGCAAGAAAGGATATACTTGATATCGGATGGTATGAGGTTGGATCTTCTTTGTTGAGTGCCTTGTTTTTTAGTATAGGCCTGATTAGTGATCTTTTCAGATGAACAGGCATGATACCTTGCTGCAGTGATTGATTCACTATATGCGTTATAATATGTGCAACTTCTTGTTTCGTAGCTTTGATCCATTCTGCTGGACAAGGATCCAGGAGTGAAGTTGTTGTATTTAAGTTTGAGATGGTATGGATGATGCGCTTCTCATCAATTGTCTGGAATGTAGACCAACTTTCGTTCGGCTTATTGCTTGTTTCCTCGCTGTTTGGCTGATTTGTGGAAATGCCCAGGGGTTGTCGAGGGGGATTTAGTTTGGTAGCATAATGATCAGCCAAGTCTTGGGCCGTAATTTTGCCATTGCAGTCCTGTTCGGGTAAGGGGTTTGTGAGTCCCCTAACTAGCTCAAACAGCTCTCTGGGTCGATTGATGGCCTTATTGAGTAAGTTGGTGTGGTGCGCTTTTTTAGCAAGGTTAATCTCATGCTTGTATTTGGCTAGGAGTGCCAGGTATTCCAACTTGTGCGGATCATTTTTATACCGTCTCCATTTTTAGACCGTCTCCATTTTTAGACCGTCTCCATTACTTTTTCTACTAGAGGTGGAAAAATATTTAGTAAGTGTGGGCACTAGCTAAAATTCTTTCAGGAACCAGAGCAAAAAATGCATTTTCCTTTTTAACATTTTTCATCTTTTTGACACTTTTGCTTAGCTTATATTTCTCTGTTTTTCTTTTTAATTGTTTCCAGCCCAATGAAATGTTGGAAAGAAATCATATATAGGAGTTTGCAAATATGTCTAGGGTCATAAAGGTAAAATTACATACCAAAAACAGAATAGGACTGGATTTATTGTGGAGGAAGAACTGTGGCAGATACATCCACTATCACTAGATGTTAACTGTCAACAGATTTCAAAGGATGCATCTTACATTTAACCAGAGTGCCTGTTGCATTGGTATATTTGGCACCCTGTGGTTAAATGTAAAATATATCCTTCAAAATCTGTTGACAGTATCTACATCATGTTATTGTTAAGTGCCGTCGAGTCGGAGTCGACTCATGGCGACCCTCTAGATAGCTATCCTAAATTGTGTTCGGTCTTCAGTCAGGCAGCTCATTGTTGACAGACTGGTACCCATAGCTGCTGTTATTGTATTGATCCATCTCATTGCTGGCCTTCCTCTCTTGCGTTGACCTTCTATCTTGCCAAGCATGATGTCTTTCTCTAATGATCTCTCTCTTCGCATAATGTGTCCAAAGTATGAAAGTCGAAGTCTTGTCATCTGAGCCTCTAAAGAAAGCTTAGGTTTGATCTCCTCTAGTATTGACTGGTTTGTTCTTCGGGCAGTCCATGGTATACACGGTATTCGCCGCCAGCACCATAATTCAAAGGCATAAATTATCTTCCTGTCTATCTTTTTCACTGTCCAGCTTTCACATCCATATGATGTTATTGAAAATACCATAGCTTGAACAAGTCGAATCTTTGTATGGAGAGAGACATCTCTGCTCTTGAGAATCTTATCTAGGTCTTTCATAGCCAATCTGCCAAGAGCAATGCATCATCTGATTTCTTGACTGCTTGTTGCTTCTTTATTGATAGTTGCTCCAAGTAGGTTAAAGTTGTCCACGATTTCAATTTCTTCTCCTTCAGCGATGAACCTGTTGATTATGCCAGTTGTCGTGATCTTTGTCTTCTTTACATTAAGGTGCAGGCCCATTTTGAGACTATGTTCTTTGATTGTGAGAAGCAAATGTTTCAGATCATCTTCACTTTCAGCCAGTAATGTGGTATCATCAGCATAGCGAAGGTTGTTGAGTCTTCCACCAAACTTCACACCTCTGTTGTCTTCATACAATCCCGCTTCTCTGATTATTTGTTCTGCATATAAATTAAAACAGGTAGGGGGAAAGTATGCAGCCTTGTCTTACACCTTTGCTTATTTTAAACCATTCTGTTTCTCCTTGTTCCATTCAAACTGTTGCTTCTTGATCAATGTACAGATTGTGCAAGAGTACGATCAGGTGTTCTGTTATACCCATGCTTCGTAATGTGGCCCAGAGTTTCTCATGGTTTACACAGTCAAAAGCCTTGTTATAGTCTATAAAGCACAAATAGATATCCTTTTGGTATTCTTTAGTCTTTTCAAGGATCCATCTCACATCTGCAATGATGTCTCTCGTTCCTCGCACTTTCCTGATGAACCCTGCTTGCATTTCAGGTAGTTCTTGTTCCAGGTATGGTTGTAGTCTCTCTTGAATAATCTTCAGTAGAATCTTGCTGGCATGTGGGATCAGAGCAATTGTGCGATAATTTCTACAGTCAGTTGGATCACTTTTCTTTAGTATTGGTATAAACACATAAACACAGATCTTTTCCAGTCAGTTGGCCATGATGTTGTCTTCCATATTTCTTGGCAGAGCCTTGTAAGTATGGTAACAGCTGCATCAGATTGCTGTAATACTTCTATGGGAATGCTATCAATGCCTGGTGCTTTGTTTTTTGATAAGGCTTTCAATGCTGCTTGAACTTCTTCTTTCATCACCAATGGTTCCCGATCATAAGGTACAGGTTGAAACAGCTGTTGGTCCACTTGATCTTTATCATATAAAAACTCTGTATATTCCTTCCACCTTTTCTTGATCTTCTCAGCATCATTCAACATATAACTTTGAGCATCTTGTAACATTCCAATTTGAGGCTGGAACTTTTTCTTTAACTCTTGTAGCTTTAGGAAAGCCAATCTTGTTCTTCCTCTAATAGTTTCTGCTTCTATTTCCTTGCATGCGTCGTCGTAGTACTTTTCCTTGTCCTGTCTTGCTGCATGTTGGAAATCTATGAGTTCTGTGATTGTCTTTCTTTCTCCTCTGGCTTTAGCTTCTCTGCGTTTCTGGGCAATTTTCAGAGTTTCTTCCGTCAGCCATTTTGGCCGTTTTTTCTTTTTCACCTTTTGTAAAGACTTCTCGCTTTCTTCCTACACAACCTTCTTGATGTCATTCCATAACTCTTCTTGAGCTCTGTCATTTGTATCTAAAGCAGCAAATAGATTTTGCAGGCAGTCTTTAAATTCCAGTGGTATATTCTCAAGCTCATATTTTGCTGCATTCATGAGTGGTTTGCTTTTTTTCAACTTTAGCTTGAGTTTGCATACTAGTAGTTGGTGATCTGTAGCAAAGTCAGCTCCAGGTTTTGTCTTTGATGTTATAGAGCTTTTCCATTGTTGACTTCCACAGATGTAGTCAATTTGATTTTTATACAATCCATTGTGTGAAGTCCATGTGTACAGTCGTCGCTTGTGTTGCTGGAAGAAGGTGTTTGAGATGAATAGATATTTGGTCTTGCAGAATTCTATCAGTCTTTCTCCAGCTTCATTTCTGTTGCCAAGTCCATATTTTCCAACTACTTTGCCGCCTTCTTTGTTGCCAACTTTTGCGTTCCAGTCACCCATGACTATCAGGATATCCTGTTTGCATGTTCTGTCAATTTCAGCTTGTACTTGTTCATAGAACAATCTCAATCTCTTCTGCAGCTGTTGTTGGGGCATATACTTGAATTATAGTTGTGTTGATAGGCATTCCTCGTAGACGAATAGAAATTAAGCGTTCACTGACTGCATTGTATTTCATTACAGTTCTTGCAAGTTTCTTCTTTATTATAAATGCAACACCATTTTTTCTTTGTCTTTCATTTCCAGCATAGTAGACCATGTGATCATCTGATGCAAAGTGCCCGATGCCAGTCCATTTCAGTTCGCTGACACGCAACAGATCAAGTTGTACACGTTCCATTTCATTCTTGACCACCTCCAACTTCCCTTGGTTCATGCTTTGTACGTTCCATGTTCCAATGTGTAAGACATCTTTCAGCTTCTGACTCTCATTTCATGCGCAGCATCTACATAGATAAGAATAAAACTGCTTTTCTACATGTCTTTGCTTTTAGTTCCCTTCATGCAATGTATTATCTGTCTTCTTTTCCATTGCAGTTTTGCATAAAAGCTGCATAGGCCACTTATTCTACTACTACTGCTACTAATCATTTATAAAGTGCTGTAAGACGTACACAGCGCTGTACAAACATGTGTCCTTAGTATGGGCCCAGAAGTGACAAAGGATAGTGGAAATGGTTTTCACCCCAAGGAAATGAGTATTACCAGTGGTGTGCCACAGGGAATGGTTCTTGGTTTGGTTATTTTGAACTCTTTTCTAAGTTTATCAGATCCCCTGTTGAACTGCATATTGGTTACTGATTGTAGAGGAAAATAATTCCTCTACAATCAGGACATTTGCAGGTCCTGAGGGGTGGGGAGAAGAATTAATTTCAATGTCCTAATCTCTGCTAACTAGTTAATCTCTCAGTGCATCTCAGCATACTTCTTAGGCACTCAGCTTTCCAGAAATGCTGCAGTCCACTCCAGTAGAAATCTTTTCAAAATATAATTTACCATTTGAACCAGTCCTCCTGTTGTGTCCAACATGTAACATGCAAAAATAAAAATATCAAACCCAAAAAAGGCACTTCTTGTCTTAGTTCTCCTCTTCTCTGCAGATCAAGGCTCTACTCATCTGAATACTCTTCTCAGTCTTCTTGGAAATCCTTTAGTAGGATCTCTTGGCTTCTCTCTTTCTTTTTCTTTCTCTCTCACTCTCAACTGGTAAGCTTCCTGAACCCAGGGAAACTCCTATTTGGCACAAAATATGGCCAAGACTCCTTCAATAGAAAAACTTGCAAAATATCATCTCCCCAAGAACTTTCACTGGTTGTAGGTTTATCAGCAAACTGTTTGTGGCTTAGTTCTCTCCTGCAGGTCTATTCCAGACAGTCATATGGCTTCAGCACAAACTTTTTCAGACTGCCAGTCTTCCCCTTCCTTTCTCTTGACTAGTTAAAGCTGCTGTACATTCTCTTCCTCAACTTCCTTCAGTAGTGAAAGGATGGATAAACTTTCATATCTTCTGTTTACTTTGTCACAGGGCTAAGTCAGCATCTGGTATCCCATTGACTCAGGATCTCAGTACCCAGCAGTGTCAGTTTGGCGGAAAGAAAATTTACCACAAAATATACCAGGGAAAATCCAGCAATTAACACCAAATCAAGCATTGCTAGAAAAATGAGACCTATATCAAAATATTGCTTAACATATTCAAAGTATTTGCAATATAAGAAGAGGAAAAAAGGACTTCGGTATCAATAGCTAATTACATTTGTAGCAGCATGGATAGATATAATCACTGGTCTTTAAAGAAAAAAAAGTGCGTGCTTTGGTTATTATGAAACTAAATATTAAGTCTAAAAAATTTGTTTGAAATTTCACCCAAAATAAGCCTTTGTTTCGCCATAGAGCTTCTTCAGGGGTATTTTTCGTAGGCAAGCATTGCAGAACCTTTTCTCTTCATTGTGCTCTGAAACAAAACATGGAATACATCATACATAAAATTTAATATTTCTTTATAACATTAAGCATTCTGCTCACCATGTTGTACTGTGATTTAATCTAATGCTTTGTCCAAAAAGTTGTGCCTGCTAATCTTTATAGACCCTGTTACTGTAAATGAGCCAATTGCTTTAAATCTGATGTCACATAGCTTATTTAACTATAATTCTCTTTTCATTCATAAAGCACCATAAATTTATAACTTTATCATTGCTTCTCTCAATTCTTAGAAACACCTTTAGATCTCATTTTTAACATCATTTAACTTATTCAGAAACTCCTATTCTTAATAATTTTACAAGTAAACCAATGTAACATTCTTCATGTCTGTCTTTTACGGAAAGCCCTTCCATACAGTATTGATGTCCATCAGGTTCTAACTCCTTCATAATCTTGTAAATCTTCCCTGCTCTTAATTGCAATAGTTTGTTCACTCTTTCACCACCTTGTTTAAGATTCAAAACCTTATAACAAAATTCTAAAGATTCAAACTTATTTTCAGAATCTATATAATGGATGACAATCCGTGCCTCTGTTTTTCTTTTGTTAAAATGAGAACAATGTTGATATTTGTGTCAGTTTTTGCCATCGTCCCGACATATTTCTTGTCACGGGGACACAGCAATATAAACAACAAATTCTGAAGAATTTGCACCAACAGAATCTTCAGAGAGGAGGATTTCCTGTCTTGCTTTTTTGCATATTTTTACTGCCTTGGCAGGTTTTGCTTACTATTACTACTATTATTTATCATTTGTATAGTGCTGTAAGGTGTACGCCAGTGATTCCCAAACTTGGGATCAGGATGCCAAATTGGGTCACATCATCAGTGGAAGGGATCACAGAAACATGGTAAATTTTCTTTTCTTCATGGTCTTTCTCTGTGACCTATGTCAAGTAGTAGCAATTACCAGTCAGCATTCATAGGCTCTTATCCCCTTATGTTAGACTGGAAACCCATGCTGATTGAATATTGGGGTTTGTAAGTACACACTGCACATTGGCACAAGACACACTGTGCTGACTGCTGCTGCTGCTGCCAGTACTGTTACTACTGCCTTCCTTCTTTAGATGAATGGAAGGAGAAGAAAGCTGGAGACCTGCTATTTTGAATTCATCATCTGAGATCGTGCAAATTTTCACTTGTTAAAATGGGGTCATATGGGATAAACGTTTGAAAAGCACTGGTGAATGCAGCAGTGTTCATGTACTAGTACGAGATAGTCCCTGCTCATCAGAGCATACAATCTAATCAAGTAGACCTCACAACTAGGGACTAGGGTAATTCAAAGGAAATGGCAATATACCGATAGTTGAAAAGCAGGAGAATAAGGGGATCATGATCTAAATACAGCCTCGAAGAAGTGGGTTTTTAGCTTGGATTTGAATAGGGCCAGAGAAGGAGCCTGGCATACCGAGTTGGGTGGATAGCTCGAAGCATATGGATCAACAAGATGGAATGAGCAAAGTTTGGAGTTGGCAGTGGCAAAGAAGGGCACAGATAAAACGGATCTGCCAGAGGAGCGGAGTTCCTGAGGAGGAGGTGTAAGGAGTGATAAGAGGAAAGGTAGTGAGGAGCTGCAGAATGAATACAGTTATTTATTTATTTATTTATTTAACAGTTTCTTATATACCGCTCCTTCCAGAGATCAGGGGCGGTTCACATCGAACAAAAATCAATATACTTCTGTATATTTTACATGGAACTTGTGTTAACTATGTACACGTTTAGTTACATTGAACATGTTTTGAACATTAACTAGAATAACACTATTCAAACTATGTACAGGTCATCACAACATAATTGAGTTACCGGTATTATTTACAATAGAGATATAGCCATTTGTTTGTGTAAATCTTTGTCTGTAGGGTAAGGCAGAGTAGAGTAAGTGTCTTTCTTATGTTTAATCATTTGTTCTGTCTTGAGAACTGTGAATGTGTTTCTGTGATTGTATCGGAGAGGTTTTTGATTGGTAGGGGATCTCAAAGTGTTTTGTGAAAAGGTATGTTTTTAGTTCTTTTTTGAATTGGTGAAGGTCTTTTATTTTGCGGAGGGTTAAAGGGATTTCGTTCCAGAGGGTAGGGGCAGCAAAGGAGAAGGCTCTATCACTTGTCGTTGCTCTGGTCCTTCTGAAATTAGTTTTTATGTTGAGGGAGTGGGTTGCGTTCTGTCTTCGTGTTCTAGTTTCTGATGGGGTTTGTAATAGGGTAGATAGTTGGGAGGGAGAGATGTTATTGAGGAGTTTAAAGGTAGTAAGGAGGATTTTATATTTTATTCGGCTGCTTATGGGGAGCCAATGAAGATCTAGTAGTATTGGGGTCACGTGGTCTGTTAGCTTAGCTTTTGTGACCATCTTGGCACATATGTTTTGTGCTCTTTGGAGGAGGTATATGCTTTTTAGTGGTAGGCCATTTAGAATGCTATTGCAGTAGTCAAAGTGGGGGGTGATGAGGGAGTTGACCACTGATCTAAAGTCATGTGTGTTGAGTAGGGGTCTCAGGTGTTGTATTGTCTTGAGTTTATAGAATATCGTTTTTACTGTATGTTTTATGTGTGGGATCATGGTGAGTGAATGGTCCAGAATTATTCCAAGGTATTTTACCTCCTTTTTAATAGGTATTGGTGTGTTATTTATTGTGATTGTGGTAGGGTAGTTGTGGTCCATGTCAGGTTTTCTCGTTATGAACATTGCTTCAGTCTTTTTGAGATTGATGCTTAGGTGGTTGTTTTCAAGCCATATGGTGGTCTCATTCATGCATTGGAGTAGTCTATCGTATTTGGGGTTGTTGGTGTTTATGGGGATGGCGAGCATGATATCGTCCGCGTATATGAAATGGTTAATTTCATACTTCTTGAATATGTCTGTAATTGGTTGGAGGTATAAATTGAAGAGGAGGGCAGAGAGTGCCGATCCCTGAGGGATACCCTGGCCTTGAGGGAAGGTTTCTGATGTTTCTTTGCCTAATTGTATCTGTATGAGTCTGTTTGAAATGTATGATTTGAACCATTCAAGGACGGTTCCTCCTATTTTTAGGTTTTCAAGTCTGTTGATGAGTGTTTTGTGATTAATGCTGTCAAATGCAGCAGATAGGTCTATGAAGAGGAGGAGGAAACCTTTGCTATTTTCATTAGTACCACGGATGAGGAGGTCTGTCAAGGCGATTAGGAGGGTTTCCACTCCATGGAAGGGGCGGAATCCGAATTGATGCGCATCAAGAAGTTTTTGCTCATCTATGTATTCCTGTAGTTGGAGTTGTATAGTTTTTTCTATTATTTTAGCGATTAGCGGTATGCTGGCAATTGGTCTGTAGGAGTTGGGGTCCTTTGGGTCAAGTTTATTGTTTTTTATTATGGGACGGATCGAGGAGAGCTTTAGGGTGTTGGGCATGGTTCCTTGTGTGAGGGATTGGTTTACTATGTATTGGATGTTTTCTGCAAGGGATTCCTTAGTATACTTGATCCATGACACCGGGCATGGGTCAAGCGGGGAAGTTGTAGTGTTGATCATTGTTATGATGTTGAGGATGTGTTTACGATCAACTTTGTGGAATGTTGTCCATTCATAGTTACTGGTCTGTGTATATTCTATCGTGATGGTTGGGGAGCAAGATTTTACCTTTAGCTTTTCAGCAAAGTGTGCTGCTAAGGTTTGGACGTTTATAATGTCCTGGTTCGGTTCTGGGTTATGTGTTTTTGTTAGTGTTTTGACGATTAAGAAGAGTTCTCTTGGTCGGTTGAGAGCAAGATTTATTAGATTGGAATAGTAATCTCTTTTTGAGTTGTTGATTGTTTCTTTGTATTTATTAAGTAAGTTTATATATTTGGTTTTGTTATCATGTGATTTGGTGTTTCTCCAGGTTTTTTCTTGTTTACGTAGTTGTCTTTTTAGTAGGGCAATGTTTTTCGTGAACCATTTTTGTGATTCTTTCTTTTTCTTCTGGGATGTTTGAGTGGAGGTAGCTGCTTCTTGGATTGTTTGGTTCCAGTTCTCTATCGTTAGGTCGATGTCAGATAGGCTTGTAGTGAGCTTAGGTAGTACCTTGTCAAGGAATGTGTCATTGTCAAAGCGGGTAAAACGTGAGCGGTGAGCTGTTGCGTTTGGGGACTGTGATGGTACTTGTGTTAGTAGATGAAAGGTTATCAGATGGTGGTCAGACCAAGGTACCTCTGAAGTTGTTGGGGGAGATTGTAGTTGATGTAGGTTGAAGGGGGAAGGGAGGAAAATGAGGTCTAGTGAGTTTCCTTTATAAGTTATAAGTCAGTAGGAGCAGTTTGAATTGAATGCAGAAACAGGGAATCAGTGGAGTGACTTGAACAGGGTTATGTGAGCATAGTGAGGCTGGCGGAAGGTTAGCTGTACAGCTGAGTTTTGAACAGACTTGAAGGGGGAGAGAGATGATTCTGAGGGAGACTGGAAAGCAACAAGTGCAATAGTCTATACGGGAAATGACTAGAGAGTAGATAAGGATCTTAGTAGTGTGTTCAGAAAGGAAGGGATGAATTATATTGATGTTATAGAGGAAGAAATGACAGGTTTTAGCTATCCATTGGATGTGTTCAGAGGGAGAGAAAAGAGTCAAAGATGAACCTAAGGTTGTGAGCTGAGGAAACAGGGAGAAGTAGAGTGTTATCCAGAGAGACGGGGAAAGTTAAGGAGCTCTGTTTTAGCCATGTTCAATTTCAAATGGTGGTGGGACATCTAGGCAGCAATGTCAGATAAGCAGGCTGAGATATGGGCCTGTATTCCTGGAGGGATTTCAGGTGTAGAGATGTAAATTTGATGAGTCCATGGGAGGAGATGAGTGCACCAGGGACTGAGTTTAGAGAGAGAAAAGGAGAGGTTCCAAGACCAAGAGAGGGGACAGGGATAAAGGAGGATCCACCAGAACATACACTAAAGGTGCGATAGGAGAGAGAAGAAAACCAGCCCAGAACAGGGTCCTTAAAACAAAGGGAGAACAAGATATCAAGGAGAAGGTTGTGATCAACCGTGCCAAAAGCAGCAGAAAGCTCAAGAAGAATGAGGATCGAATAAAGGCCCTTGGATTTGGCAAGGAACAAGTCATTAGAGACTTTGACGAGCCATTTCTATAGAATGTATAGGACAAAAGCCAGATTGCAGTGGATCCAGAAGGCCTTGAGAGGACAAAGCCCATACAACAGGGGTGAACTGCGTGTTCGAGGAATTTATTAGCAAAGGGAAGGAGGGATATGAGCCGAGAATCAACACAAGTAGGTTCTAGTGAAGGTTTCTTGAGGAGGGGTGTAACCACAGCATGTTTGAAGGCTGCAGGAGCAGTTGCAGTGGAAAGCGATAGGTTGAGGTATGACAAATGGGAGGGATGACAGCAGAAGAGAGAGAGCTTAGTAGATGGATGGGATTGGGATCAGAGGAACAGGTAGTAAGTTTGGAGGAAGAGAGAAGATGAGCAAGATGAGCAGTTTCTTCCTCAATGATTTTAGACAAGGAAGAGAGAGTGACAGAAGCTGAGGGAAGGATTTGAGAGTGCAGAAGGGGAAGGGGGAGTGAAGGTGACTTTATGGAAAACTCAAAATTAATCATGTGGACTTTATCATGGAAATATAAGCCAGAGTCATAAGAATATGCCATACTGGGTCAGACCAAGGTCCATCAAGCCCAGTATTCTGTTTCCAACAGTGGCCAATCTAGGTCATATGTACCTAGCAGTTTCCCCAAGAGACACAAGTTCCACAATGCTTGTACTGGGTCAAGCATTGATATCTTCGGTCACTTCTTAATAATGGTTTATGGACCTTTCCTCCAGGAACTTGTCCAAACCTTTTTTAAACCCAGCTACACTAACAGCCTTTACTACATCCTCCGGTAACAAATTCCAGAGTTTGATTACACGTTGAGTGAAAAAATATTTTCTTTTATTAGTCTTAAATAGTTTACCCTGTAGCTTCATTGCATGTCCCCTAGTCTTTCTATATTCTGATAACGTAAACAATTGATCTACGTTTACCCGTTCCACTCCGTTCATTAATTTATAGACTTCTATCATATCTCCCCTCAGCCGTCTCTTTTCCAGGTTAAAGAGCCCTAACCTTTTTAGCCTTTCTTCATAGGAGTATCCTTCCATCCCCTTTACCATTTTGGTGGCTCTTCTCTGAACCTTTTCTAAAATCGCTATATCCTTTTTAAGATACGGCGACCAGAATTGCACACAATATTCAAGGTGCGGTCTCACCATGGAACGATATAGAGGCATTATAATATCTTTTGTTTTATTTTCCATTCCTTTCCTTATCATACCTAGCATTCTATTTGCTCTCTTGGCCGCCGCTGCACACTGGGCCAAGGGTTTTAACATGGTATCCACAATGACGCCTAAATCTTTTTCGTGGGTGGTGGTTCCTAATGTGGAACCTTGCATCGTGTAACCATAGTTTGGGTTGTTCTTCCCTAGGTGCATAACCTTGCACTTGTCCACATTAAATTTAATCTGCCATTTTGATGCCCAGTCTTCCAATTTATCAAGATCCTCTTGCAAGTTTTCACAATCCTCTTGGGTTTTAACAACTTTAAATAGTTTTGTGTCATCTGCAAATTTGATAACCTCACTCGTTATTCCACTTTCCAGGTCATTTATGAATATGTCAAAAAGCAGCGGACGCAGCACAGATCCCTGGGGTACACCACTATTCACCTTTCTCCATTGGGAAAATTGGCCATTTAGCCCTACCCTCTGCTTTCTATCTTTTAAGAAGTTCCTGATCCACAATAGTACACTGCCTCCTATCCCATGACTCTTTACTTTTGCCAAAAGTCTCTGATGAGGGACCTTGTCAAAGGCTTTCTGAAAGTCCAGATACACAATATCAACCGACTCACCTTTGTCCACCTGTTTATTCACTCCTTCAAAAAAACATAACAGATTAGTAAGACAAGATCTTCCTTGTCTAAAGCCATGTTGGCTGTCTCCCATTAGGTTGTGACTATCTACATGCTGAGTAATTTTATTCTTTATGATGGTTTCTACCATTTTTCCTGGTACTGACGTCAGGCTCACCGGTCCGTAGTTTCCCGGATCACCCCTGGAACCCTTTTTAAAAATTGGTGTTACATTGGCGATCCTCCAATCTTCAGGTATTAGAGATGATTTTAATGATAGTTCACAGATTACTGATAGCAGGTCTGCAATTTCATATTTCAGTTCTTTCAATACCCTTGGATGTATACCATCCGGCCCAGGTGATTTGCTACTCTTCAGTTTATCTAATAGTTGTAAGACATCTTCCCGATGTATCGATATTTCCTTCAATTCTTCCGCACCTTTAAATACCACTTCAGTCATGGGTAACATCCCTACATCTTCCTCAGTAAAGACCGAAGCAAAGAATTCATTCAGTCTCTCCGCTATCGCCTTGTCACCTCTTAGTGCTCCTTTAACCCCTTTATCATCTAATGGACCAACTGACTCTCTCACAGGTTTTTTGCTACGAATGTACTTGAAAAGGTCTTTATTTCACGTTTTTGCTTCCGCAGCAAGCTTCTTCTCAAATTCTCTCTTTGCCTGCCTTATCAATGCCTTGCATTTGACTTGCCAGTGCTTGTGCTGTTTCCAGGTTTCGTCGTTTGGCTCTTTTTTCCATTTCCTGAAAGATGCTTTTTTGGCAACAACAGCCTCTCTGACCTCACCTTTAAACCATGCTGGCAGTTTTTTGGACTTCCTTCCACTTTTCTTATAGCGTGGAATACAGCTGGTCTGGGCTTCCAAGATAGTATTTTTCAACAACACCCAAGCTTGATGTACGTTTTTAACCTTTGCAACTGCTCCTTTTAGTTTTTTCTTAACTGTTTTCCTCATTTTATCATAGTCTCCCTTTCGAAAGTTAAAAGGTAATACTGTGGATTTCCTTACTATCCCTCCTCCACTAATTAAATCAAAGGCGATCATGCTATGATCACTATTGCCAAGTGGCCCCAACACCCTTATCTCTTGCACTAGATCTGGTGTTCCACTAAGGACTAGGTCTAATATGGCTTCCCCTCTGGTCGGTTCATGAACCAGCTGCTCCAAGAAGCAGTCATTTATTTCATCTAGGAACTTTATCTCCCTAGCATGTCCTGACGTGACACTGACCCAGTCGATACCGGGGTAATTGAAATCACCCATTATTATTACTGCGCTATAACTTTTGTTAGCTTCCTTGATTTCTTTGAGCATTTCATCCATTTGGTCATTCTGGCCAGGTGCTCGATAGTACACCCCCACTGCCATTGCCTTCCTCCTTTTATATGGAATTTCAATCCATATAGATTCTACAGCAGATTTTGTTTCCTGCAAAACTTTAATCCTTTCTGAGTCAATGCCCTCTCTAACATAGAGCGCAACCCCTCCACCAATTTGATCAGCTCTATCATTACGATATAGTTTGTACCCAGGTATATCAGTGTCCCACTGGTTGTCCTCCTTCCACCATGTCTCTGATATTCCAGTCATATCTAACCTTTCATTTAGTGCTATATATTCTAACTCTCCCATCTTATTCTTTAGACTTCTAGCATTTGCATACAAGCATTTTAGAGAATGTATTTTATTCATGTTAATTTGGCTAATTATTCATGTTAATTAGTCTGGACGGAAAACTTTCCATTGCCTATTCTATTGGTCTTTCATAATATTCCTTAGTCAGTTTTGTGTTTCTGGGTGGCTATATATTCGCAAACAAAAGAGAAAAAATACTTGTCCTTCCTTCTCTCCTTCTTCCAAAGGAAAAGTGTTGCTAATTCCTACCTGTCTATAGCCTTCCTGTTTTACAAACAAGTGGCAAACAACTTAAATTTCTGGCTATAAGCTTTTGAAAATCTAGCTTCTGTATATTCCCTTGCCTGGCCTATATAAATAAGACATTTGAAATTTCCCTCAGTTTAGATAGTGCCTACAGGCCTGGAGAACTTAAAATCCCACCCCCATCCCTAAACCATAGACCCCAGGGCTGGATTTTCCTATATGGTGTTGCTATGACACGGTTGCCCTCCAATAAGTGGAAACCATCCCTAAGTTGCTTTTTAAAAAAAGTTAACAGGCTCTATATCAAACCCAATAATTGAAATGATTTTTATTTCAATGCAGAACCATTTGGAGCCTTAGAAGTTGCCTTATCTGTCACAAACTATCTGCAATGAAAAATGAATTGGCTCAACTAGGGAAGATTGATCTAAAATAAAACAAACCTCCCCCGGGATATAACTTTAAAAACAAACCACTACCACTCCCACTCCCACAAAGAAGTTGCCATGTTATGCGCAAAACTAACCCATTAGGAAAAACTACCCTGGAATAAAACCATCTAGGAAAAAATGGATCACATTGGGTTCTGGCAGATTATGACCTGTCCAACGAGGGAGCACTTCACCACGTTATATACAAGACACCCAGAAAGAAACACCCCTGCAGAATGCCTTCTCTGTCTTGGTAATTGAGGATGCTATGCTCTATTAATGGAAACTGAAGTGATCTTAGACAAGAAGGGTGACACATACTGTAATGGGAATGCCCCAGGCATTGTCAAAAAACTTAGAAAACAAAACCGTAACTGCTTGGAGACTCCATCATCAGAGGCATTAACTTGAGATAGAAAGTGGTCAGATGCCTCCCAGGGTCTTCAGCCAGCAGGAATACAAACCAGATTGTTAGTGAAGTCAGTGAGGAAAGTATTATAAAACCCATGACCTTTTCCATCTGGGAACAAATAATCAGGCTAGAAACAGAACTTCCTCAATGCAAAGAAACTTCCAAATTTTGGGAGAGAGACCTAAACATTGTCAGTAACGTAGCATTCTCAGTCGTTCTATCTATTTATGGTAAGGGAGAAGAGAAGCTGCATCGCATAAGCATCTTTAGTATGTGGCCCCAAACCTGGTGAAAACAAGGAGGTTTTAGATATTTTGGCGACTAGGGCAATAGATGGAACAAGAGGCTGTACTCTATTGAATGACTACATTTTTCTTTGGCATTGAAAAGGATCCTAAGTGAAAAATTCAGAAAATATGTTGGCATGCATTTAAACTAGAGAAGGAGGGTAATGGATGGAAGAAAACAAGTTCATGCTGTCACCCCCAACTAAAACATCACAGTAATGCTGGAAACAGAAAGAGAGATCATCTTAACTCTCACATCAATACCAAAGGGGAAGAGGAGTCAGGAATAAAAACCAGGCAAAATATAAGCAAGCCAGCCAAAAATTGCTGGAAGGCTTTGAGCATCAGTCTAGGCAAAAAGGTTTGTGACTTGGAAACCCTGATGGTGGAAATGGACGTGGACATTGTGGCCATTACAGAAACATGTTCCATGAGTCTCCTGAATGGTTTATTGCCATACCTGGCTATAATCTATTTAGGAGGGGATAGATGGGGAAGAAAAAGATGAGGAGTTAGCCTCTGTCAAAAACAAATTTAAGTAGCTGAAATGCAGCAGATGTGGGGTAAAAAAGTGATGTGGATTGTTTTGGAAAAAGGAGATGGTACTACAATCCACACTGGTATGTAGTCTGCAGACCTCCAACTAGAAATAAAGAGAGGCTTGATCAGTGGTTATTGCAAAGGTAGTGATGAAGAGAGAAGTGATGATATTGGGCTACTGTAATCTATCAGATGTACATCGGAGTGAGAACTCATTCCACTAGGAAACAATCTGTCTTCTGGGTGGAGTCTGTTTTGGTGTCCATGGAGGACATCTCTAAGTCAGCTATTTGGTCATCTCTGAGTGCCTTTGTGAAACCTTAGAGTTTACATATGGGAGCTGGAGAAGATGGCACTTTTGGCAGGGCAGTTCTATCCAGAGCGTCATCTTCCTCCTACCATTGGGTCCTGACTGGGGTATGTCCCACTCATCTGGACTGGTTTAGCAGGATGTTAAGGATGGAGAAATTTACATACCTGATCATGTTCTTTCCTTAACATCCTGCTAAACCAGTTCAGGATTCACCCTAGAAGACTATTCTTACAGGCTGTGTCATCCGTAAACTGCATCTGCTTTTTACTTAACATAGTAACATAGTATATGATGGCAGATAGACCAGTATAGTCCATCTAGTCTTCCCAGCAAGGTGGTAAGAGTAGGTGCATCTACCGCTCTGTGCAGTTCACCACTCCCCATGCCTTTGTTTAGGTGTGTACCCACTGCTCCATTTAGGACACCCCTATTTGTTGTGATATAAGAGAGAGAGATGTTTATTTTGATTTTATCCTGTTGCTATAATGTGTGGTGAACAGCGCCCTCCTGAGCCTATGGAAACGGATGAAAATCCTGAGGTTCAGCAGGATTTATGCCTATTTGAGAAACCAAGGAAGAAAGAGAGACTCTATTCCACAGAGCTGAGCATGGAGACCAGCCCAGGGGAGGAGTCCTGCAGTCCTGATTGGGCACACCCTGCCCTTGGAAGGGGCGTGTCCAGGAGAGAACGTGGTTTTAAACCAGAGCATGGCTTTGCTAGTCAGATGGAGAATGAGAGAAAGAAGGAGAGGAGGAGGAATGGTTGGAAGTCCAGAAAACAGTATGCTGATACTTGGGAACCTGGCATTGGAAGGAGACCTGCAAAGTTCTATTCAGAGGCAGTGAGTAGAAGTTCCAAGGAGCGAGGACCTAGCCCTGAATTAGACAACCGTTGGAAGGCGCAGCCCTGGGAAAGGAAGCCTTCAAGGCAGGCACAAGAAAGAAAACAATCATTCTGTGAAGTACCGTTTGAGCCAGAGAGCAACAAACATTCTAACAGCTGGAGAACGTTGGAGCCATCTGAAGTCAGAACGGCATGGCAACAAGTAAGTGAATTGCCACAAAGTTTCCAGGCTGAACATAAAGCTACCTCTCCTGTGTGTGAAACATTAGCAAAAGAGACTAGCAGTTACTCTGTTACAATTAAGCTAAGAGAGGAGAAAATAAACAGCCTTAAGCCAGAGGGAAGTTGTATAGCTGATAGCAATTCCCTACCTCCCAAACAGCAGGCTGAATTGCTCCTACAGAGTTTTAAGCAGTTTTTAGAGTTGCAAGCTAGAAGACAGCCAGTGTTACCAGAAGCCAGTAATTCCATACAGCTTGAAGAGTTTAACACAAGATAATACAGACTTACCAGATTGTGAGAGCATGGATTGCACGGTCTGCTGTGTAGAGATGCCAAGCTGAAGGAAACTGCTTTTTACCGTATGTGAATTGAATGCTACGGAGCTGTTGTATTGCCTTGCTGAGAAAGCTCTAATTATGTGCACCTGATTTTCCCCCAGCACTGTGAAGGTAACAGTGGCTGAAAGAGGCTGCAGTGAATCTAACTGACCTCTTGGGGCAAAGTGAGTAATTTGCTTAGAAGTGAAAAGAAGCAGTTATACTTTAAGTTGCCTTTATCCTAAGTTTTCCTGTTAGCATTTGAAGCACCTATTTTGTTTGCATTTATTTGCCATGTGATGGAACAATATCCTTTACTATAATAAAAATACTGGAAACCCCATAACTACAACTCATTATTTCGGAGCGAGAGGAGCAGGAACTACAATACCCAGCATTCCCTGGATACAGGTTACTCTCCTTCCTCACGAAGCATCAGACCGCCGCTCCTGTCTTTAGCCCCAAGGCCGGGCAGGAGCGTCGCAAATGGGATCCTCTGTGTTTATCCCATGGCATTTTGAATTCTGTCACTGTCTTTGCCCCCACCACTTCCATCAGGAGGGTATTCCAAGCATCCACCACCGTTTCAGTGAAAAAGTATTTCCTGACATTATCTTTGTTTACCTCCTTGCAGCTTCATGTTATGCCCTATAGTTTTACAGCTTCCCCATCTTTAGAAGAGGTTTGTTTTGTTCATTAATACTCTAAGTATTTAAAGGTCTGAATCATATCTCCCCTGTCCCTCCTCTCCTCCAGAGTATACATATTTAGGTCTTCAAGTCTCTTCTCATACGTCTTCTGACGCCGGCTCCAAATCATTTTGGTCGCCTTCCTCTGAACCGCTTCCAGTTTTCTTATATTCTTTGCGAGATATGGTCTCCAAAACTGAACACACATGCCAAGTGAGGACTCACCAGCGACATGTGCAGTGGCATTAGTACCTCTTCCTGTCTGCTGGTAATTCCTCTCTGTATGCAACCCAACATCCTTCTGGCTTTTGCCACCGCCTTGACACACTGTTTCGCCACCTTGAGATCCTCGCAAACAATCACTCTGAGGTCCTTCTCCTAGTCTGTTCATACCAATCTCTCGGCCCCTATCGCATACAGTTCCCTTGGATTTCTGCTTCCCAAGTGCATGACACTGCACTTCTTCATATTAAATCTTAACTGCCAAGCATTAGACCATTCTTCCAGCTTTTGTAAATGTTTTCTCATGTTCTCCACTCCCTCAGCAGAGTCCACTCTGTTGCAAATTTTGGTGTCATCTGCAAAAAGACAGAATTTTCTATTCAGCCCTTCGGCAATATCACTCACAAATATATCGAACAGTACTAGTCCCAGGACCGAACCCTGGGGCACACTGCTAGCCACCTTCCTTTCATCCGAGTGACTTCTGCTTACCATCATCTTCTGTTGTCTGTCAGTCAACCAATTTCTGATCCGGTTCACTGCCCATTTCCAAGCTGTTGAGTTTATTGATAAGCCTCCTATGAGGAACAATGTCAAAGGCTTTGCTGAAAGCTAGGTAAATCACATCCATCGCATGCCCTTGATCTAGTTCGCTGGTCACCCAGTCAAAGAACTCAATCAGATTTGTTTGGAAAGATCATCTTTTGGTAAAACCAGTTGCCTCAGATCATGCAACATCTTGGTTTAGAGGAAGTCCATTATTCCCTCTTTCAGGGGCGCCTCCATTACTTTTCCTGCTACCGAGGTAAGGCTTACTGGCCTGTAGTTTGTCACTTCTTCACAACTATCACTTTTGTGAAGAGGTATCACATCAGCCCTTCTCCAATCCTGTGGAACTTCTCCTGTCTCCAATGATCTATTAAAAGCATTCTTTAAAGGCCATGCAAGAACCTCTCTCAGCTCTTTCAGTATACTGGGATGTATCCCATCTGGTCCCATAGCCTTGTCCACTTTCAGTTATGCAAGCTGTTCTAACACATCATCTTTTGTGAATGGTGTGGTATCTACTCCATTCCCATTTATATATTTGTCAATCACAGGTAGTCCTTCTCCAGGATTTTCTTTAGCAAAAACAGAACAGAAGTATTTGTTTAGAATTTTTGCTTTTTCAATGTTGCTGTTCACAAATCCGTTCCCGGCACCTTTGAGTCTTGCAATTCCTTCTCTGATTTTCCTCTTCCTCCCGAATATACCTAAAAAAAGTCTTGTCGCCACACTTCACATCTTTAGCCGTTTTTTTTTTTTGCCTTGGATTTTGCTATCCTTATTTCTTTTTTTGTCTCTCTTAGTTTTATCCTGTATTATTTTCTGTGTTCCTCTGTTTGCAAACTTCTGAATTTTGTGAAAGCTGTGTTTTTTTGCCTTTATTTGTAGAGAACCAAATACAGTAGGTTTCTTTTTCCTCTTGTTTTTATTTACTTTCCTTACATATGTATCTGTTGCCCCTTTTATTGCCTCCTTTAGTTTAGCCTACTACAATTCCACTTCCCTTATCCCCTCCCAGCATGCCAACTCATCCTTCAGGCACTTGGCCATTTTACTGAAGTCCGTGTTTTTGAAGTCTAGGACTTTGAGCTTGCTGTGATTAGACTCCACCTTGGCTTTTATCTCACACCACACCGTGTGATGATTGCTGCTACTCACCTGGACGCCCACCTGGATATTCGACACACTATCTCCGTTGGTGCGTACTAAATCCAGCATCGAGCTTTCCCTGGTCAGTTCCATCACCATTTGTCTAAGTGATGCATCTTGGAAGGCATCCATAATTTTTTTTTTTACTTCTTTCCAGGTTTGCAGAAGAAATACTCCAGTCCACATCGGGTAGATTAAAGTCACCCCCTATGATCACTTTCCCCTCCATGGCTATTGTCACACCTCATCCGCCCCAGCCGTGACTGCTGGTATTGTTGGGCTATTATGAGGGTGGTAGTTGTGCCTTGCTTCTATATATAAATCACACAGAAGAACTTTCTTTTCTTTCAGGGTTTTATTCCCCGTCCCTTGAGGTTTCTTCTTTTTAAACAACAGAAATTAACAGCTCATTTGGCTTCAAACAAAAGATAACCATGTAACAAAAGTAGCTTCCTTCAGCTGATAACTTTAAACCAAAAGTAAATAATAAACAGCCTAATTGACTGCTTGGCTTGGAGAGAGGGAGAGAGTTGCAGCTCTGCCACTTGTATACTGGAATTTAAGGTTACACAAATCACATTTTACCTTAATGATATCTCTGGCTCTATCACAGAGAAAGAACAGTCCATCAATTCTGTATTTGTTAATACTTCAGAATTCTCATATTCCATTATTTCTTGCTCATTGGTATCTCCACTATCCACTTCCAATGTGGAATAAAAATATGGAAGGCTTGCCTCGTCAGTCAAGAAGTTTCTCTTCCTGTGCACTGCACTGCCTCTCTGGGGAGTATCACCAAACTCTGAGTGATGTATTTCAGAGCCCTGCCCCCGCTGGTGCTTCAATGCATAGCTCAGGTCCTGGTTTGACCTGCTAGCTGGGTAATTTTGATAGGGTCCCTGCCGGGTCTGCCCTAGCTTTCCAGGCCCAACTGTGCCTGATTGCAACCGGTGTAACGGTGTTTCCCAAGAAGCTGGGAACTCACCGTGAGAAGGGATTTCTTCAGCTTTTCTAAGTAAGTGAAGCCCTCTTCTTTTAACACTTCTATAATCAGGAGAAAAGCTATTATTAGCCTCTGAATATCTGGGCTTTATATGGCTATTTCTAAGCCTCCAGGGCCCTTCCCTTTCAAATTGCAAATAGCCCTTGTATCTACTCTTTGCCCCTGTACCTGCTGTTGCAGTCTTCCTGTATTCTTCTTGCTTTCCAAACACATTCACGCTGTCAGGGTGTTGCCTTCTCCCAGAACCACACAGGTCTCTGGACTCTTTCCAACATTCACACCGGCTCCCCTGTTGCCTTTCAGCTTGTGACCTCTGCTGCTTTAATTCCTTTCTCCAGGATTCCCTCCTTGGCTCCTCTCTCCAGGATTCCCTCCTTGGCTCCTCTCTCCAGGATTCCCTATCTCCAAATGTTTGGTAGTCTGTTTTATCTGCGTATTTCCTGACTCCACCTTCCCTCAGGTGCATTCTATTAGGTAAAGCAGACTCCCTTGCTTTGCTCTCTGGGTGTGTCTTTCTGGGCTCTGTGCACGTGTGCTTAGGTTGTCCCTGGCAACCAATAAACATTCTCCTGTTTATTCCGTCACTTTCACCGTGATCATTCACACTGCTCTGCACCTTCTCAGGCTGCCCTAGGTCCACCCTGTGACACTATCTTTGCAATATCAATAATCAATTCGCTTTCCATTTCTTCGGTTTGAGTTGGAGGCCTGTAGACTACATCAGCATGGATGACGGTGCCATCTCTTTCGAACACAGTCCGCATCGCTTCTTCTTTTCCCTACATCCCCTGTATTTCAGCAGCTTTAATATTGCTTTTGACATATAGGGTTACTGCTCCTCCTTTTCTACCCTCTCTATCTCTTCTAAATAGATTATAGCCAGCTATGGCTATATCCCACTCATGCGACTCGTTAAACCATATTTCTGTAATAGCCACAATGTCCAAGTCCATTTCCACCATTAGAGCTTCCAGGTCAGGAACTTCGTTGGCTAAGCTTCGAGCATTTGTGCTTATTGTTTTCCAGCATTTGTTGACTAGCTTGCCTGTATTTTGCATGGATTTTGTTTTGCATACCTCTTCCCACTTGGTATTGATATGTGGGTTAATACTACAGCTGTTTCCAATGTTGTTTTTGCTGGGAGTGACGTCCTGAACTTGTTCTTTTCCATCCGTCACCCCCTTTCCCTAGTTTAAATGCCTGTCCACATACTGCCTGAATTTTTCACTTAGGATCCTTTTCCCTTTAACAGAGAGATGTAGTCCATCAACACAGTATAGCCTCTTGTTGTTCCATCTGTTTCCCCAGTCACCTATATATCTAAATCCTTCTTGTTTGCAAAAGGTCTGGAGCCATGTATTAAATTTGATTATGCGATGCAGCCTTTCTGCCTCCTTACCAAGAACAGGTAGCACTTCTGAGAAGCTATAGTGTTAGTAATGGGCTTGAGTTTCTCTCCCAGAGTCTGGAAATCCTTCTGAACTGTAGAGGCACGTAAGGGCCCATGGGCTACTTGTGCCTTTATTGTAACTTTTCCAGAAGAATGTCTTAACTTTCCTGTTTTAATAGTATCCTTCAAAGATACTTCACTTCAAATCATGCGCTCTTGCGCAGCAATCAGCTGCCCTCCATTTTCTAGTGTAAAACTGCTCCATCACCTTTTAAATGTTAGTGCCAGCTAACTGGTTCCACCTGGCTAATGCAGAGCCCATCTTTGCAGAATAGGCTCCTTCTGTCCCAGAATGTTGCCCAGTTGCTGACAAATCTAAATCCCCTCTTCCTTGCACCATCTTCTCAACCACACATTGAAACGCTAGAGCTCTGCTTGTCTCTTGGGTCATATACATAGAACGGGGAGCATTTCTGAGAATCCTATCCTGGAAATTCTGGGCTGCAGCTTTCTACCTAAAAGTCTAAATTTGATTCCAGACATTGGTGTAGTTTTCTTTCTTACTTGGGGTAGGGGGTGGGTGCAAAGGGTAAGGAAGTCATACTGACAGTGGGAGCAGGGATACCAGATTACCATTTAGTGCCTGCAATATTTGTGGTGACTATCGCCTTCCCCCCAAACAAAAAAACTGCATCTATGATTCAAGAGCCTCTCTCCCACACTTTCCTGTGTCACTGGTACTCCCACATCTACCAAGACAGCAGGCTACTCTCCCCCCCCCCCACCCCCCACCCAGCAGCGTCTGAAATCCTTTTTAGGTGATAAGTGAGGATTTGATCCTTCACCTTTCCGGACTAGAGTCCCAGATTTATGTTTAGGTAGAGTAGGCATTTTCCTGTACCCAGAGGGCTTACAGCAGTGGTTCTCAACCTTTTTTGTAACGTGACCCCTTTTACCATTGGTCAGCTTGTGGTGACTCCCAATGATAAAATCAAATGCGTCTCTCTTCCTTTACCGTTAATGCATTGTCGCTGTAATTATTTGTTGAATTATTAATATATTATAGGCCTTTGCAATATGTTTGATTTATAAAATTTACTTATTTAAACCACAATAATTAATCACAATAAAAGTAACAATATTTGATTTCAAAATTATGATGATTTTGTAGTCAAATCACTAATATGAAATACAATTATTTTTTCTACCTTTGTTGTCTGACCAATTTATTCTCTGATCATGCTGGTCCTGATCTGAGGCTTCTGCTTTCCTGTCTTCTCTTTAATTTAATTTAATTAACAGATTATTTATATACCGCTCCTTCCATTGATCAGGTGCGGTTTCCATATAACAACAATAAACAGTGTGGTCTGTTTTTACATATAACATTTCTCTTAGCTCTCTTTCTGTGGTCTATGGTCCATCTGCCATTTCTTATCTCTTCTTTCGTTTTCTTCACTTCTTTCCATCAGCCTATTTCCAGTCCCAGTAACCCTCCCCAGTATCAGCCCCTTTCCAGTCCTCACTCCCAGTACCTTCAATTGTCAACTTGCATTCCCATGACTGCCACTGGTGTCCATTCCCTTCCAGTCCCCCTCCTTCCCCACTGAGCAGTCCCTTCTAGTACAAATACCATGGCAGCCCCTCTCAGATCCACTCTCTTCCAGTTCCATTCTCCCATCCCCTCGTATCGGCCCATTTGTAGCCTTAGCCCCCAGTTTTCTTCCAGGGCCAGCAGCTCTATCCTCCCCTCCCCACAATCAGCCCATTCCCAGTCGAAGCCCCCCAATCAGCTCGCTTCCAGTGCTAGTCCCCCCTCAACCCCATTACCATTGCTAGCCTCCCCTAATCAGCCCAATACCAGTCCTACCCCCCCATCAGCTCATTATCAGTCCTAGCCTTCCCTAATCAGCTCATTTCCAGTGCTAGTCCCTTCTCAACCCCATTACCAGTGCTAGCCTCCCCTAATCAGCTCATTACCAGTCCTACCCCCCCATCAGCCCATTTCCAGTCCTAACCTCCCCGATCAGCTCATTTCCAGTGCTAGACCCCCATCAGTCCATTACCAGTCCCAACCCCCTCCTTGATCAGTCCATTCCCAGTCCTAGCCTTCCCTAATCAACCCATTACCATTCCTAGCCCCCCATCTGCCCATTATAATCCTAACCTGCACTGTCTCTCCCCTCTGTCCAGCACTTATTGCCTGTCTGTACAATATGTCCCCCTGTCTCTTCCCTTTGTCCATGTCAGCCCCCCTCCCTTCCTCACTCCATCCATCCATCCATCCATGTCAGCCCCCCTTCCTCCATGTCAGCCCCCCCTCCCTCCATCCATCCATCCATCAATGTCAGTCCTCCCTCTCTCTCTCCCTCCCTCTCTCCATGTCAGCCTTCCTTCCCTCCATGTCAGCCCTCCTTCCCTCCATGTCAGCCCTCCTTCCCTCCATCCCTCCATGTCAGCCCCCCTCCCTCCATGTCAGCACCCTCCCTCCATCCATCAATGTCAACCCCCCTCCCTCCCTCCATCCATGTCAGCTCCCCTGTCCATGACAGACCCCCTCCCTCCCTCCCTCCATCCATCCATTCCTCCATGTCAGCCCCGTTGCAGGTTCCCTGCCCCCTCCTCCCCTCTCCCTGTCTACCTGCTGCTGCCCTGCTGTTCTTCTACAGCCGCGGCTCCCTGTCTCTTAGGAAACCACGGCTATACCTTTAAGACCGTTGCGGAGCCTTCCCGTCTTTCAACGGGCTCTGTGCAGCATCGTCCCGCCTCCAAAGGAAGTGGTAAACAACTTCATTTGGAGGCGGGACAATGCTGCACGGAGCCCATCAAGAGACAGGAAGGCTCTGCAGCGGTTTTACTGGCATAGCCGCGGTTCCCTAAGAGGCAGGGAGCCGCAGCTGCATTAGAAGGGACTGGGAGGCGGTGAGTTAGCCGCTGCCAAGAAGCGGACTCGGCAGCGGCAGCAACTTGGGTGCTTTTTTTTTTTTAACGGCGGATTGAGGTGAGGCGAGGCGACCCCTGCTAAATCCTGTGGCGATCCCCGTGGGGGTCACGACCCACAGGTTGAGAACAGCTGGCTTACAGTTTAAAAGATCAATTTGCTAAGCTGCTGTTTGCCAATTAACACATGTTAACTGGCAATAATGTGAGTTATTTGCTAATAACACAGCTTGACCATAAATGTTTACTGCAATACAAAGCATATCAGTGAAAGACAAAGCAGTTTATTATGCAAGCTATGTTATTTATTGAAAGTTAACAGTACTGCAAGAGGGGATGTTAACTTTCTCTGGGGGCATCAAAATGCTAATCCTCATGTTCATGCTCCTGTCGATGTTATCTAAGAGGTGTGCAAAGTCAAAGAAACTACACCCCACCTTTACATCCCTGATCCTTTAGAAGAGTTAAGTGTTTCAATGCGGCCCCCCCCCCCCCCAATCTCATATCCTTTGGAGTAGGCTTGTCAAAGTTCAGTCCTTGAGGGACACAAACAAGCCAGATTTTCAGGATTTCCCTAATGAGTACGCATATGAAAGACTGGCATGCTCACTACCCACAGAAAGCCTGCTCTTGAAGAACTCAGTCTGACCCCACTCTCACAAACTCTCTACAAATCCCTTGCCCCCAAGTATGTCCCAGGGTCTCCCTGGTTGATGTGAGAAGCAGTAGTGATGTCTGGCTGCTTCTGCCCCAGTGGCTACTTCCTTTACAAATGGGAGCTTTAGACTCCTATTGCAATAGGAGTTAGCCTTGAGATACTATATAGGGGCCGGGCGGCCAAATAAAGAAATTCTTCCCTGGTTCTCAGTTAACTGCTCTAACCAGTTAGCTACTTCTCCCGTCCTATTTTTTGTGGATTGTGGTATTTATTTTTTATAAGAGCTGTGTTTAAAACTATGCACTTGTCAGAACCAGTGTACTGGTCAAATGAGAAAGATATTGGCTTTTATCTCTGGCAGCAATATTACAAGAACTAGCATACCAATAAAATTGCTCAGCTGATGAGGTAGTTGCCTGCCATCTGCCTGCCTGCCTGTTTTTATCAGCTTTCCATGCCAGAATCAAAATTAGACTGCCGCTCTTCACAGAACACACATGCTCCACAGCTTTAGTAGATGGAAATGGAGAATTTAGGCTCAGTAGGGAAGTAGTAGTTTGTAGTGCTCCAAAGGGAAAAAAAATATCCATGACTTTTTAAAGTAGCAGTGCTTCCTATTACAACAATATTAAAACTTGCTCTGCGTAAAAAAAACCTAAATGTTAATACAGAGCTGACCGACCTTTGGTGCACCAACAGGCAAAGAACCAGTAGCAGGAGCTTTGTTGGGGGCTGGGGCGGGGAGGGGAAAGAAGAATGGAAGTAGGGATCAGTTGATGCAAAGTCTCTCAAACTCCTATTCATCCTCATTGGTCTGTCTGTGTCCTCTCTCTTATAATCCTACATTTCTGTCCTTGCTAGTTTCTCTCCCTCCCTACTTTCTACCCAGGCGCGCTCTCTTCGTCCTCCCTTATCAACCTAGCTGAGGGACCCACATAGACTTTCATTTACATTCCCCCTCCTAAGCGCAGACAGTGCATGACTACCTAACCAGCTGAGTTTTCATTTTTGTTTCTAAAACCTTTGTTTATCCCTAGTTTGGTTGAAGACTGGTTCTCAGAAGGCATTATGCATTCAAGAGTAATGATAGACAGGAGTAGTGCTTGTTAATGTCTGTCAGATGTTTTACACTCCACCCCAGTAACTGACCTTGGGAACAGCAGGGTTAGTTCCACCCACATAGTTGCAAAAAGTAGATGATAGTTTGCACACACAGTCTTCTTTACCCACACGCCCACCTTTTTTTTTTCACAAGACATATTGAACCTTTAAGATTGCAATGTTGGCCGTCTAGCTCCAGGATTTCATGAGAATTTAATACAATTCTTGCATTTTGCAAACTTTCATTTTATTGAAGAAAACAATGTGCATGGTGCAAGATATCTGAACCATATGTGAACACATGAATCTAGAGCCGCCTCGTGTTTGGGTAAGAGCGAGTCAAAAAAAGGACAGGAAAGGAAGAGAGTAGAGAGATGAATAAAAATAAATGAAGTGGCTGAGTAGGAAGCTGGCTTAAACACCTGTCACAGCTGGCTTCGCTCTAGGAGAACTCCAGGGGCAAAGGATGTTCAGCTTCACCTATAACAGCTTCCTTTCCTTTCATGCTGAGATCCTCTAGTACTCAGAAGCTGCCGGGAGGTGAAGCACTAGTTTTCCTAGCAGAAAGGTGTGGACACCTGACTTCGGACAGAGGAAGAGGCAGGAAACTACCAAACAAGGAGCCAATCCAAAATGGCAGGCAGAGGCAGAATCCAAGAAAAGGCGGTAGTTGGGGCAGACAGAGAGTAGGTTCGTGAAGCAAAGGCCAGGTACCGAAAATCAACAGTGAACACATGTGCAGTTACCATAAGAGACCTACTAATACTACTTTTATAGCACTACAAGACATGCGCAACAGTGTATGCATGCATTTAAGAGACAGACCTGGTTGTGGCGACATCTGAGGATGGGGGTGACTGGGAGTTCCAGGATATATTTAGATGCAGAACTTTGGCCATTTCATAAGTCAGTGTCAGGCTGCACTGTTAAAAGCAGGAAGGGACCTAGGCTCATTTCTCATGGCCCAGCTCCTGGGAGATCAGTGTTTGACAGTATTTCCCTTTCCCATTTTATGGGGAGGAGGGGGTGTCTTAAGACCAGGCTTAGTAGGATGACGGTTAAGGAATTGTCAAAGATGCCAGCTGACATGAACATCAGAAGCATCTACCCAAAATCAATTTTCTGGACCATAGCCCTGCTATATACTTGAGAATCTTATTTAGGATTCCCATTGACTGACTGGTTCGCGGTAATCTCCCTCCTTCGTGGTGGTGTGCTGGCTTAATCAGGGATACATGAAATATCCTGGCTAGGAGGGTGGTAATTTCAAGTAAATAGAAAGAGACCCACATTTCTGCACATCATAAGAGCCAATGTATTTAGGGCCCAGTTTGGTAGAGGGTAATCTGAACCGAATATGCTTGGTGGATAGCCACGACTTGTCTGCCACCTTAGTCCGGGATTCTGCATGACGCGTCCATTCTGCCAGTCAATTCGGTTTGTGTGACTGAATGCAGTTCTAATTGGACAGACTGCTGTTTGGTGAACAAGTTGATCCACTGCAGGCCACATGCATAGAGGCACAAGAGTGCCTCCATACATGCAAAGTAAGAGGATGGTAGAATCAGTGTACTCGTAGGAGGTAGCATAATATGCATATTCTGCCTGGGATAAGAGTTCAGTTGAATCCGTTTGGTGATCAAAGAGAGAACAGCATAAGATTCGTTTATCTTTATCTTTATTTTTATTTTTTCACTGGATAGACCGCTTTTGTCGAAACATTAAAGCGGTTTACAATAAAATAAAAGGTCAACACCGCTAAACTATGGAAAAGGAACGCCATAATATAACAGGAAAGAAGAGAAAAGGACAGAGCAAAAACAAATAAGACCATAAACCTAGATCAAGGACTCCAGGGGGTCAAGCACAGGTAGACAAATCAAAAGGGACAGAACAAAGGGAAAACAGGACAAAACAAACACAATAATAGCACAACGAACAGACCAACAGAAACTCAGGAAGGAACATCAGGAAGAAGGTCAAAGGCTTGTTGGAACAGATGAGTTTTCAGTAATGTCTTGAACTTGGGATAAGAGGGCTCTAAACGGAGGGAGAGTGGTAAGGCATTCCAAAGCAAGGGACTGAGAAAGAAGAAAGCCGAATGACGAGTTTGTTCTAAGTGTGCCTGTGACGGAGAGGGTAAGGACAAGCGATTGGCATGCAGAGAGCGGAGCTGATGGTATGGAGTATGAAGGGAAATAAGATCAGCTAGATAGAGAGGGTTATGTGTGTAAATGGCACTATGCATTAGAATGAGAAATTTATAGTGAAAGCAAAAACGGAGAGGCAACCAGTGCAGTCGAAAGAGAATGGGAGTGATGTGATCAAATCGATGGGCAAACGTAATGAGGCGGGCTGCAGTATTTTGAATAAGCTGTAAATGTTGAAGCTGGTAATTTGGAAGGTTGGCTAAGAAAATATTACAATAGTCAAGTCTGCTGGTGACCAGGGCCAGAACAAGGGTGATCAGGAAGGAGGAGTGGTCTAGTGGTTAGGACAAGGTACTTCAGGCCGGAGGGCCAGGGGTTCAAGTCCCACCTGGGGAATTCTAGTCCTATAGGCACTCCTTGTGGTCTTGGACAAGCCACTTAACCCTCCATTGCCCATGTTCCCTGTAAGTATTAGCATATGTGTCTCATATCCCCTCGTGTTAAATGTATCCCCCAATTGACCGCTTTGACCCGGTGAAAAGCGGGATATAAATACAGCTAAATAAATAAATCAGTGAACTAGAGGGGAGAAGGGAGCGGACAGCCCTAATTCGACGTAAGACTGCAAACGAACGGCGGGTAAGAGAGGAAATGTGACTGTGGAAGGAAAGGGAGGAGTCTAAGATTACCCCCAGGTAGCGGAAGGAAGAAGTGAGAGGAATTGGAATAGGGCCAATCTTAGGCGCAACAGTAGGGCAAGAACCGCTCAGGGAAACCCACATAGCTGTGGACTTGGAGGGATTTAGATGTAAAAAGTTCTGAGAGAGCCAAGAGGCAACATGGGAGAGACAAAGGTTAAACTGAGAGATGTCCAGGGTCATTGGTGAGGTATGGAAAAGGAGGATAATGTCATCAGTATATATGCAGGATGATACTGGGTACTGCTGTATTAGGAGAGGCAAGGGAGAGAGGAAAATGTTAAATAGCAGCGGCAAAAGAACAAAACCCTGGGGCACACCACAGGTGAGAGGGAAAGAAGAAGAGGACTGATCATTTGAATGGACAGTGAAGGAACGGGCTGTGAGAAAGGAGTGGAACCACTGCCAGACTGTGCTATGTAATCCAAAATCATACAGACGAGAAAGAAGAGTTCGGTGGTCGATCAAGTCAAATGCTGCGGAGAGATCAAGAGACACAATAAGGGTAACATCTCCGTGATCGTGGGCAACATGTATTTTGTTCAGAAGTGCCAGAAGGACAGTTTCTGTACAGTGTCCTTGTCGAAAACCTGCTTGACGGGGGTGGAGGTTATTGGTGGATTCTACATGAGAGTTTAGTTGTTCGAAGGCAAAGCGTTCCAGTAGTTTAGCTAAGAAGGGAAGGTTCAAAACAGGGTGCCAGTGGGACGGTACGGAAGGATCAAGAGAGGGTTGTTTCAAGAGGGGGTAGACCACAGCAGATTTCCATAGGGAAGGGAAGTGGCCAGACGATAGACTAGTGGTGTTGATGGTGGTCATGATGGGTATGAGTTGTAAAGCAGGCTCAGTTAGCCAACGAGACGGGATCGGGTCCAATTGGCAGGTGGTCTTCCTAGACTTAGATAGCATTTGTAAGAGCTCTGCAGAGGTGATAGGGTGGAAAGAAGACCAAGTATGGGCAAGAGCTTGATTGGGCGGGGAAGAGGGCAGTATCATATAGTTGGAAGCAATCAGCTCATAAGAAGGAGCAGGAGACAAAGGGGAGAGGGGTAGGGATAGCAAGGAGGTGGGGGGGGGGCTTGAGAAGGAGGAGCGCAGATTTAATTTTTTTTCTGAGAAAAAAGTGGCCAAATGCTGAGGAGCTGGGATTTTAGTTGCCTGATTACGATTTGGGCCAGTAGAGGAGAGCTTATGTAGAATTGTGAAAAGTTGACTGGAAGAGTTTGCAGCTTCAGAGATTTCAGCGACGTAAAAGGCGCGTTTGGCAGATTGAACAGCCATGCGGTAGTCTGAAAATAACTGCCTAAAACGGGAGAGCAATTCGGGAGTGGGGTGATTAGACCAACGACGCTGTACTTGTCAGAGCTGAGTCCGCTGAAGACGTAGGGCTGGGTGGTACCATGAGGAATGGGCTGAGCTAAAGGATCTAGAAAAAGGACGAAGTGGCGCTAAATCATCTAAGGCATTAGTGAGGAGAGAATTCCAGAGTGAAACCTGGCTATCGGGTGAGCGCGTAGCAAAATCTGGGGGGAAAAGGGAAGGAGCAGGGGGAAGGCACTGAGAGTTTCAGGAGTGATACAGCGCCGGAAGGAGGGAGGAGAAGGAGATGTTGGCGGACCAGCGGTCTCTGAGAAAGGGCAGGAGACCGAAAAGGAAATACAAAAATGATCTGACCAGGGAATACAAAGCGTGATGGGAGAAGAGATCGAAGGTAACAACGTAGCGGGTGTGAAAACTAAATCGAGGACATGTTGGTGAAGAGAAATGTCATTCAGAAGGTTTAAGAAAACTCGATCCTTTTGCCTACTGGGGGTATCCACATGAACATTGAAGTCGCCTAGGATAATAAGATTAGGAAAATGTAAAGCTGTGTCTGAGAGGGTTTGTAAAGCTGCTTCCCAGCGTGCAGAAGAAAGGGAAGGGGGAAGGTAGAGAAGGAGAAAATAAAGCGGGGGTGAGGACTGAAGGCGAAGAAGAAGGGATTCAGAGAATAAAACAGAGGGGGAAGAAATTTCCTCAATGACAATAGAAGCACGATGGAGCAGAGCCCCACCCCACCTCCACCCCTACCCGACCTAGGGGACGAAATTGCCAAGTAGCCGGAGGGAAGGGAGCTGGACAAGATAGGGCTATCGCCTTCCTTGAGCCAGGTCTCAGTGAGGAAGCATAAGTCAAATGAATGTTGGGAGATGAGATCCTGGACCAACAAAGATTTTGCCTGGAGAGAGCAGCAGTTCAGCAGAGCCAGGCTAAGCGTCACAGTGGATGCTACCGTGAGAGGCCTGGGGAGGGGAGAGCACCACCGGGACGGGGCTCTGACGTGTCTACATAAGATGGGTTAGACGGACAGTACACTAAAGGACCAGGGGGAACCGTGGGCGTGGGCAAAGGACACCATCCCCAGAGAACTGGAATAGCTGTCATAATACTGAGAGTTAGATAAAGTACAAATCCGCAGAGAAAGAACAAAAAGATCCAAGAAAGCCGAAACTTGTGTAAATTAATTAAGAAAACTGACCCAAAAGAGACGAGAGATCCAGTACATAAGAATCTTGAGATCTGCGTCATAGAGCTGTATTCGGGGTGAAGAATAATCAGACCTTGCCCCTAGCTCCGCCCCAAGGAGCTAGACCAAGGAGCAGGACCTGCTCCTTGGGCGCGCACCCATGGCGCGGAACACCGCAGGCAGTTTGATTAAATAGGCAGCTGGGTACCTGGAAAGGTCGCAACTGCGGGAGTGCGGTCGCGTCACTTCCGAGTTCGGGCGCAGGTTCCAGATAACACAGAAGGCTCTAAACAAGCACCAGAGTATCTGGAAAGAAAACAAACAGTGGATAATGGCATATAACAGCACAGTACAGCCTACAGGAGCAGCGCAGATTGTTCCAAAATCTGAGTAGTTCTTTCATCTAACCATTGCATAGGGGGATGGTATGCTAAGGAGAAGGATAATTTTACCCACAATCGCATGCAGAAGGTCTTCCAGAATTCAGATGTGAATTGGGTTCCTCTCTCAAAGACAGAATCTTCAGGTATGCAATATCAGCAAAACATGTATTGCAATAAGAGGATTGTTAATTGGGATGATGTGGGTAGTGGTACAAAGGGGGCCATTATACTAAATCTGTCCACTACCACCTGTAATGCCCTTGGATGAGGGCTAAAGCCACAATAAAATCCATGGCAATATGGTTCCAAGGGTATTAGGGGATAGATAGTGTTGAAGTAGTCCTGCCATTTGGGAGCGAGTGGACATGGTTTGAGTACATACTGCACTGGAATAAACAGTTCTTGGCATCTTTAAGCATGGTTGGACATCGGAGAGAGTGACTTCAGACCCATTATTTTAGAAACTCCCGGATGTTCTGCCTATTTGCTGTTGCGCATTTCAGATAAAACCACTTAACATAGATTGTTAGTTATGAAAAGGCAGTGAATAGGGGTGCCACTAGGTGCCATTGCCGGAGCCTGCTATAGTTTGGCAACAGGTATATGGCATAAAGCTGCTACTATTTTGATCTTCTGCTGTGATAGGTTCCATATTAGGGGCTTCTGAAAGGCTAAAGTTAAAACTCTGGGAGAGAGCTTGGGCTTTATTCTTTATCAGATTTAACTTTATTGCATAATGACCAGGTTCAGCGAACTGCAATTCCCATCTAGCTTAGTGGTGGTTTGGTCTTTGGGCAGACTGTATATATTCCAGATTCTTCTGATCCATGAGCAGTGTTACAAAATACCGAGCATTGTCCAAAAGGTGCTGCCATTCTTCAAATGCCCCCCTTTAATTGCTAGCAGCTCCTTGTTTCTAATGTAGTTGATCTCTGCTGGACAGAATTTTCCAGAGATGTGTGTTCAAGGGTAAAGCTTGGCAGAATCTGGATCCCCAACCTCTAAGCATCAACTTCTACTATATAAAGAAAAAAAAGGAGGGGGTAGGGGAGGTTGTAGTACATTAAAAGAGGAGTAGCCAAAAAGGCTGTCTTAAGGTCCTGAAAAACCTTAACTTCTAAACTTCTACTACTACTACTTATCTGTATTGCACTACAAGGCATGCACATGCTGTACATATACACATAAGAGACATTTTCCGCTCAATAGAGCTTATAATCTATGCAAACAAACACAACATACGGAACAAGAGAGACTTTTAGCACACATGGGTAATAAATGGGAGAGTAAAGGTTTGGGAACAAAAAACAGCCTTGAAGAGGTGGGCTTTGTGTCTGGATTTGAATAGGACCAGATATGGAGCCAGGTAGTCTATTCCAACCATATGGTGCACCAAGATGGAATAAAAGAAGTCTTGAGTTGGCATGGAAGGAGAAGGGCAGAGATAGAAGTAATTTGCCTGATGTGTGGAGTTCCCAAGGAGGGTATAAGGAGAGGATAGGTAAGGAGGAGCAGCAGAATGCATACACTTGTAGGCCAATTGAAATTTGAACTAGATGCGGAAATGGATAGAGAACCAATGAAGTGACTTGAGGAGAGGTGTTATGTGAACATAGCAAAACTGGTGGAAGATTAGCCTTGCGGTTGAATTCTGAATAGATTGCAGAGGAGAGAGATGATTCAGGAGGGGAGACCAGGCAAGGGAGGCGACTAGAGAGTGGATAAGAGTCTTGGTATTATGTTCAGAAAGAAAGAGACAAATATTCTAATGATCTAGAAAAAGAAATGACAGATATTAGCTATTTGTTGGATATGTGTAGTGAAAGAGAAGAGTCAAAGATGACCCCATGGTTGTGAGCCAAGGAAACAGGGAGGGTGATAGTGTTATCCACAGAAGGAGAGAGAGGCAGAAAGGAGGAGTTGGGTTTAGGGAGAAAGATGATGAGCTCTGCTTTGGCCAAGTTCAGTTTTAGATGGCGAGGGGACATCAAGCAACAACATCAGACAAGCAGGCTGAGATACGGCTTGGATTCCTGGAGAAATATCAGGTACAGAGAGGTAAATCTGAGAGTTGTCAGCATAGAGATGATACTGAAAACCCTTGGAGGAGATAAGAGCACCAAGGGAATGAGAATAGAGAGAGAAAAGAAGAGGTCCCAAGACAGACCCTGAGGCACATTGACTGAAAGGGAGATAGCAATGGAGGAAGATCCACCAGAACACATACGAAAAGTATGATGGGAGAGTTAAGAAGAAAACTAAGTGAGAACAGAGCCCTTTAAAGCCAGGTGAGAACAGGGTCTCTAGGAGGTGGCGATGATCAACAGTGTCAAAAGCATCAGATACATCAAGATGGATGAGGAAAGTGTAAAGGCCTTTGAATTTGGCCACTGGAGACTGTCGGGCTGTTTCAGTAAAATTTACAGGACAAAAGCCAGACTGCAGTGGATCCAGAATGGTTTGAGAGAAAAGAAAATCAAGACATAACTATTTTCTCTGACATTCACTGCTATAGAATGTTTATTCTGATCTAAGATCCCTCATAAAGTCTTTCCCTGATCCCTTTCCCAAGCCACCCAGTGTCTAAGCTTCAAAAAACTGGGCCACTTCAATGCCCAGTAAAGGACTGAAATAAGGCCTTTGGATTTTCTTCGACCATACCAAATCATCTCAAACTCTGTAAGTCCCTCATTAATAGCTGTCTGCTGAAGCATCCCCCTAATAATAAAATGGGCTGCCTGCACATATTGATGATGATCTGTATTTTTCAATGCAATGTGTACTTTCACATCAATGCTGACTCCTGACAATCCAGAAGCTCCTGGGTTTTCTTGGCAGTGTGACTGGAAGTAGATTGCCAGGTCCTTCTTCTGAGACAATGGAGAGTCAAGTGACTTGCCCAAGCCGCCAAAAAGTGCTAGTGGGAATCAAACCCTTGTCTCTTGGTTATCTAGCCAGTGCTCTAACCATTAGACTACTCCTTCACTCCCAAAAATCTGTATATTACGCACCCCATATTCTTTCTTCAGCTCTTCAAAGTGCAAAAGTACTTAGTCCATCCAAAAATTGATAAGAACTCTGCAATCCTTGCCTATTCTATCTGTGCTAAATTCCTCACTTTCTACTGGGGCAAACTACTCTTCAAATCTCAAGGATGTTAGTAAGGAAAAATAACCTTTCCCCCCTCAAAGGTCACATGGTCCTCTTGCACATCATTAGGACCTGCAGGGAAAATGTAATTGAGTGCTCCATTATGTGCAGTTGAAGCAGGCACGTTGTGTGGGCTGCCCTTTGGATAGCTTACCTCAGATTGAGAGTAGTCTTAAGAAGTAAAGTACCATAAGACCACTCCCCATCCAAGGTAAGCTATCCAGAGGCAGCCCACACAATGTGCCTGCTTCAGTGGCACTTAATGCTTAAGATTACCCCTGTTCTCCAATCAAGTAAATGTCTTAGCTGCACTGCCTAAAAATAGGTGCATAGATGTGGTACTCCCAAACCACACAGCTCCCCTAGGACAGGGCACCACCGTCTGACATACTCATAGTTCAGAAGAAGACATATTGGGCGGTTTCAAGCAAATTGGAGGATATTCTCACCTGGAGTATGGCGTGCTATTCAATCTCCACTCTATGGTGGGGTTATGTATGTGCAACCAGGTTAAGCCAAAATTGATAGGAGACTAGGGGTATGGCATAAAGTAGAAGGTCATAGTTTCTCTATGAAGGTGCCCTACTGTAAGTAGACCTTTAGTTAGTGGGCCTTTCATTGACTGCCAACCAAAATTCAGGCAAGTGAAATTGCCCACTGCTCTGTAACCCAGAAAGGTCCATACTGAAGTTGATTGCCCTTTTCAGTGGATGGTTATGGATAGAGAAATCCTGCAATGCATCGGTAAGGGGAGTAAAGTTCTTACCACTTATGTGGATTATCCTGAACTGATTTAGACATGGGAACAGTTGCTTTCCATGGACAACTGCAGATCAGATGCTCTTGGCCTATAATACAACTCTCAAAGCCCAGCAGTGAAATATCTCTTTAAGGGATAGACTGGTGGTGGCAATTTGCATGAACTCCTCTGAGGATGTGCTTGCTGAAACTTTGACAGGAGGAGGAACTATAGAAGCTACCCTGATGGGGTTTATAAGGTCTAGATTTCTCTGCCTTCCATTTTCTGTCAACTATCAGTCTGGATAACTAACTAGATCAAGCCATCTAGAGTGGTAGGACTCCTAGAGAGCTTATTTCTTATTTAGGGCCCGACTCCTGGGACTAAGTGCGTGTCCATGCTATAACATTCTGTGCTGCATACTCAATCAAATACTGTTATGTCAAAATATAATACTGATTTTTGACCAATAACCCCGACTTGAGTTGGTGCCTGGTATTGTGAAAATGATGCTTCTCCAGGACCAAGCAGGAAGTCAGTCCTCACATATGGGTGACATCGACGTCGATGGAGCCCTTGCGGAGCATTTCCCCAGCTTTCCATGAAAGCCTTTGGGAATGCAGGCACGCATGCGCGGTTCCCTTCCCGCCTAAAGGTGCCATCTTGCTCAGTCTCTCTTTTTCCATGAAGCCCAACGGACGTGTGTCCTAGTCCTCCCGGAAAATAGTCAGATTCTTTTGCGATTCCTTCGCTAATTTTTCTCCGGTTCTCCTCCCGCCGGGTTCGGTACACCGGTATCGAGCCCGATCTTCGTTTTTCGTTTTTTGCCCTTCGTGGCTGGCGTTCGCGCCCTTTTTTTCTTTTTCCCTGGAAGGCCGGTCCTTTGACCTCGCGGAGACTCTTTTTTTCCCCGATGGCTTCCAGTGGCTTCAAAAAGTGTGATTGGTGCAAGAAGCTAATGTCTCTCACCGACACACACGACTGCTGCCTTCGGTGCCTCAGTCTTGACCACGATCCTGTGGACCATGTGGAAAAATGTCTTCCAAGGCGCTTCGAAGTCATCAGCACCAAAAGGAAAGGCTTTTCTCTGACTCAGCTTCTGGCCGGGCCCGGACCTCGTTTGAGGCCTCAACATCTCGGGAATCGGATCCTGAGCACCGTCGGGGCTCCTCGGACAGGGGGTCCCCCGACCGGGAACGAAGGAGGAAGAAGCGGCTCGCGAGGGCGTCGTCGGAAGAGGTCCCTGGCTCCTCGAGAGCTAGGTCTCAGACCCCTGACCGTCGCCCCGGGTCCGTGGAACAGGAGAAGCCTCCAAAAGTATCTAGAGTGGAGCCCGGAGTCTGCTGGACACGTAAGTCCTGTGTAGTCCTCGTGGACTCTCCTCCCAGAGAGCTGAGGTCAGGCCCGGCGCCGCCGGGGCATGAGTCGGGGGCTGCTGAGTCTCCTGAGCTGGGTCTCAGGCTGACAGCCTTGGAGAGCAGACTGTCTGCCTTCATGGAACAGCAGCGGGCACTGATGGCCAGCCTGTCTGGCGCATCTGCCCCGACCACCGGGACATCGACATCGAAGTCGACCCCGGAGACCGAGCCGATACTCGAGACCATAAAGGCTCGAAGTCGACCTCGGTTGCGGTCTCCCTCGACCTCCCGTTCGGGACCGAGGGCGTCGACGCCGGTGCCTTCGGTGTCGGGGCAGGTGCTCACAGGCCCCGCGCGGTCGAACCCCGATTCCTCATCGGATGAGTCCGCCTGGGAGACGGACACCTTCAGGACTCGGTGCGTCCCGTCGGACTCACCGCAGTCTGAGCCCCGGAGTAGATCCCCCCTAGAGGATACCCGGTTCTCGGAGTTCGTCCGGGATATGGCCACTGCATTGGCTATCCCTGCGGACCCCGAGGAGGAGCCTCGAGGCACTACAGTATGACTCTCCTCCGAAGGAGGCCTTTACTGTTCCGGTTCCTCCGATGCTGGAATGGCTCCTCTTCCGGATGTGGGAGGCACCGGCCTCGGCACCGGTTCTAAGCAAGTGGGTCGATTCTATCTGTCGAGCCCTGGCTTTCAGAAGGCGCCGCTACCGCACCATTCCATGGTGGTGGAATCGACCATGCATCGCCTGAAAAGTCAGAAGATGCACTCCGCGGTGCTCCCTGGCAGGGAGGCCCGGAACCTCGATGGTTTTGGTAGAAAGTGCTTCCAGGGCTCGATGTTTGCTTGCCGTGTCCAGTCTTACCAGCTGTACATGGGCATGTACTTGCGAGACCTGGCCAAAGAGTTGTCCGGGTTCTCTGCTGGTCTCTCCGGGGAACCCTTGCAGAGGTTCAAGTCCTTGTCCTCGGGGATCCGGGAATGCTCCAAGTTTATATCCCGCGCTGCCTACGATGGCTTCGAGGCTTCGGCCTGTGTTGCGGCAGCCGGCATCGCGGCTCGACGCCAGCAGTCATCGGACCTCGAGCCATGGGTTCAGGACAAGTTGGTCGATGTCCCTTGCCGTGGTGAGAACCTTTTTGGCAAGCGCATGACCGAGAAGGCCGCACAGCTCGAAACCGAGCACCTCACGAGGACAAGACTGTCTAGGAAGACTTCTGCCCCTTCTCACAAAAAGAAGGGCTCGGGTAAAAAGCCCTTTTACCCGAGGAAGGGCACTGCTTACAAACAGTACCCACAGTACCAGGCCGCCCAAGCTACCCCTCAGGGTCAGCAAGCCAAGGGGCAGGGTAATGGGCCCCGTAGGCAGAGGACTCCCAAGCCTCCGGCCCCTGCTCCCGCTCAGCAGGGTGGGGGGTTTTGACTCCTTAGGCATAGCCTCTCCGTCCCTGCTCTCCCAGCCCTGCACAGGAGGTCGCCTCGCCCTGTTTGCCCACAAGTGGCCACTCATCACCGGAGACAGCTGGGTGCTAAGCATAGTCCACAAGGGCTATCTGTTACACTTCCAACAACTGCCTCCTCCATACTTTCCAGGGGAGCCTCCAAGGCCTCCCCTGCACACAGATCTTCTCCTTCAGGCGCTCCAAGGTCTGTTGGTGGACAGAGCAGTGGAGCCTGTGCCTCCCCACCTACAAAGTCAAGGGTTCTACTCCAGGTATTTCCTTGTACCCAAAAGAACCGGTGGCCTCCGGCCCATTCTCGACCTCAGAAATCTCAACAAATTCCTAGAGAAGGAAAAGTTCAAGATGCTTACTCTTGGAACACTTCTGCCCTACCTCCAGCAGGGAGATTGGCTATGCTCCTTAGATCTAAAGGATGCGTACACTCACATCCTCATTCATCCAGACCACAGAAAGTACCTCAGGTTCATTGTGGGAGGAAACCATTATCAGTACAGAGTACTGCCTTTTGGCCTCACCTCCGCTCCCAGGGTCTTTACCAAATGCCTGGCAGTGGTGGCGGCCTACCTGAGAAATCAAGGAATCTCTGTCTTCCCCTACCTGGACGACTGGCTAATCAGGGGTCAGACGTGCCAGGAGGCCAGACAAGCCACCCTCAAAACTATTGCTCTTCTTCAAAGCCTGGGGTTTGTCATAAACTTCGCAAAGTCCACTTTGCTCCCCTCCCAGAACTTGGAGTTCATAGGGGCAAGGTTAGACTCTCTGCTGGCAAAGGCGTTCTTGCTAGAAGACAGAGCTCAAAGACTGATAAACTTAGCAAACCAGTTTCTCAGCAGGTCACTGGTCTCCGCCACACTCTGCCTGAGGCTTCTTGGCCACATGGCTTCGACAGTACATGTGACCCACAATGCCAGGCTCCATATGAGGCCTGCACAGTGGTGCCTTCGGACTCAGTGGTCACAAGCCACAGGCAGCCTCAGAGACAGGATAAGGGTGTTCAGACAATTCCTGAACTCCCTCCGCTGGTGGCTGCACCCACCCAATCTACTGCAAGGGGTGCCTTTTCAGATTCCTGGGTTCACAGTGGTGTTGACCACGGATGCCTCCCTGCAGGGCTGGGGGGCTCATTGTCTAGGCAAGTGCACCCAGGGCCTGTGGTCTCCCTGGGAGGCCGCACAGCAAATCAATCTACTGGAACTCAGGCTATTCGGTTAGCCCTCAGGACTTTCTCTCCAACCCTGGCTCATCAGTCTGTCCTAGTTTAAACAGACAACCAGGTAGCCATGTTTTATGTGAACAACCAGGTAGCCATGTTTTATGTGAACAACCAGGTAGCCATGTTTTATGTGAACAAGCAGGGCGGAACTGGGTCCCGGCTCCTTTGTCAGGAAGCAGAGGACCTTTGCTTGTTTGCTCTCAGGCGCAACATGCTCCTCAAAGCTGTGTATCTACCTGGCTAGGAAAACTACCTGGCCGACAGGTTGAGCAGGATTCTGCAGCCCCACGAGTGGCAGCTCCATCCTTTGGTGGTTCAGAAGATTTTCCTGAAATGGGGGCTTCCATCCATAGATCTGTTTGCCAGTCCCCTGAACAAACAGCTGCCAAAGTTCTGCTCCAGGCAACCGCATCCTCTGCGGATAGTAGCAGTTGCTTTTCTGATTCCCTGGTCTCAGGACCTCCTGTATGCGTTTCCTCCCACTCCTTTGGTGGCCCGAACCCTCTTCAAAATTCTTCAGGACAAGGCCTCGGTCCTGCTGGTGGATTCCAGGTGGCCGAGACAGCCTTGGTTTCCACTTCTGCTTCAGCCTGTGGGGTTGCAACCCGACCTTCTCTCTCAGGATCAGGGTTTCCTTCTGCACCCCAATCTCAAAGCTCTCAATTTGATGGCCTGGAGGCTGCAAGGGTAGTTTTGGCTCCCTGGAGCCTACCTCAGGAAGTTGAGGAGGTTGTCCTAGCCTCTAGGAAACAGTCCACTAGGAAAACCTATGCTCTGAAATGGAAAAGGTTTTCTGTGTGGTGTCAGCTATGTACAGAGGATCCTTTCTCCTGTACTGTACCAGTAGTGCTTCAGTACTTACTGCACTTATCAAATCAGGGACTTAAGTCCAATTCTGTTCGGGTCCACCTCTCAGCCCTAGCAGCTCATCACTCACTGGTGGAAGGACATTCTCTGTCGGTTCACCCCTTGGTGTCCCGGTTTCTCAGAGGCTTGCTCTTGCTCAAGCCTCCAATCCACCGTCCTGCTCCTGAGTGGGAGTTGAATGTGGTCTTGCAGCAACTGACTCGCCCACCTTTTGAGCCGATGGCTACTTGCCCGCTATGCTTCCTTTCCTGGAACACACCCTTCTTGATAGCCCTAACCTCGGCCAGGCGAGTGAGTGAGCTTCAGGCCCTGGTCTGTGACAGGCCTTACACCCGCTTCTATAGGAACAGGGTAGTCCTTAGGACTCATCCAAAGTTCCTCCCTAAGGTTGTCTCCTCCTTCCACCTTAATCAAGAGGTTATGGGGGGCTGGCAGTGAGATGAGTGAGAGGAGGATGGCGAGTTCAAAGGGTGGTAATGTGGTAATGGAGAGTGGATGAAAGACAGAAGGGGGGAATGAAACTAAGAAAGGAATGGGATGGGAGATAGAGCTAGGGAGATGAGCTGGGCTTGCAAGTAAGAGAAAGAGATGGAAAGTTGATAGGTGAAAAGTCAAAATGAGATTGAGGGCTTAGAGGGAGAGTGAAATTCGAGTGGATAAAAGACCTTGTTAAATAAAGATATGAAGAAAAGAGCTAAGAGGAAAAGATCAATATGTCAGAGACAGATATGGAGAGGGCATGGATGAAGACAGGAGGAACAAGGAGAAAGGCAAATGGACAGCAGACACTGGAAAGAGAGTTAGAAGACAGAGGAAAGTAGAACAGAGACCATGGCCATCATGACTGAAAAAAAGTGCCAGACAGCAAAGGTAGGAAAAAAGTATTTTATTTTGAATTTATTAACCGCAATATATTAGATCATGTGTTCCGCTATTTTTTTTATCATAGTCTAAAAATATATATTGCTGTGTTATGCATCATCTTTCTTTGTATCTATCTTATTATAGGTCACTTTTGTTTAATGCTACTTATAGTTTTTATTTTGTATCCAGTTCACCTTTTATTTGTAAATTATTATGACGAAAAGGCATTTTTTTCAAATAATGGTATACCAAATCTTCTTTCCTTCATTCATTAGCAAAAATTTTGTCCGCTTTGCTTTTTTGCATTTTGTCTTTCTATTTGCTCCATTTTAGGCCTAGAGCTTTGTTTCCTCCTATCCAGCAGGATCTTTTGAGCATTTTGATGACACTTTGTTTTGAACAGCTTTGTGTGTTTTCCACAGTTGAAAGCTATAGTCACCCATTTACAGATATTTCCGTAGTGTCTCTGGGGCAACCCTCACCCCAAAGGAGGAGACCATTACTATGCTTGTCCGACAACTTTTTCTGCATTAAATATAATCCTATTTCCTGTTTTAAAACCATAAAAATAAAAACTTGGTCCATAAATTTATTTTCTCTTCAGTAGACATGAAGTACTGTGCTTTGCTTCTGGTGCCCAGAACTTCATCCAAGCTTCTAAATCCCCATCTCCTGTACCTCTGAGTAATTGCAGTAGCTTTGCGCTTGTTTTGTATTCTGGGATGATTGCACAGTGGCAGTGATATAACATGCACTACATGGGCGTGCAGAAAGAAAAACATTTAATGCTCGAGTTACTCAGCAGGCATGATTGGCAGCTTCTCAGATTACCACAGCACACTTCTGCTCAGAATATTGCATGAGAAATTCTGGCTGGAACTATGCAGCCAAGACAGCTACACACGCGCCTGACATTACAAAATAAACTCTAGAGGTGGGGGAGGGGGAGGTAATGATTGGCACTTTAAATGACAGTAACCAGAGCTTCTAAGCCCAGAGTAAACAGGAGCCACTCCTGTTGCAATTACAACAAAACAACCCCCCTCTTTCCTAATCCTTGAGGTCTGCATGTGAATGTAAACTTGTTTGTTGTTTTTGAATTTAATGACACCATCTGTTCTCTATTACTTTCGAAATAAAATCAGTTGCTCATGAATTAATCACATTTCAGACGAGTTCTTTCAGGGTTTACCCTGAAAGGAGAATTGTCAGGAGCCTGCATTGGCTGCATTGTGGAGATGATTCACTGATGATTTTCAAATATTTTCGCAGATTTGTTGTCCCAATATAATCCGTACCCCTCTTCCCTACATGTTTTACATTTAGTTATCTCTTTATTGCAGCTACTGATCCCCTCTAGAATAAATAATGCTCCCTAGTAATTTTACCATTGTGCGGTTTTTCTCTGGTTTCAGGGTCATGTTGCTGAATAGAAATGCTCAGTTCATTAAATACTGCATGTTTGAAAGCATACTTAAGTTCCTGAAATGACTGTATTGTGGCATAGATTGAGAGAACATATAGAGTAGGGGAAGAAGAGGTGATGAACTCTGACATCTCACCTATTTCTCCTTTCATGAATTTTGCACACGCTGGATAAAAGTTAGATGTACTTAAAAACTATCAAAGATTTGTTTCCTGGATTCCTCTAGTTTTAATTGTACACCACCCTGATGTTTTTTTTTGCTAAGGGCGGTATATCAAGTGAGGATAAACATAAACATAGTCCCTGGGCTGGCTATGGTGTTAACAGTGCTGCAGAGGCAGGGTCTCTGTCGTCATGTAACAGACATACAGTGGTCAGACTTAAGATCCATGTTAGTGAAATCTGGAAAGACTTATTGTTTGCAGTGTTAGTCCCCAGTCAAGGTTACAATGGTTGGGCTGAGCAGGGGAGCAGAATATAAAACACAGGGAACACCACCACCCTTCACTACCCACCTGGAATAGTTGCAGATATCATCGGAATGTCTCTCACACACATTTAAAACAACTCCAGAGGCAAAAGTAAACTATATTTAGGAAATGTAATTATTTGAAATAATTTCCTCTGGTCACATTTGCCAGCATCTTCAGCTTGTGATGTACAATCCTTAGATGTACATGGCACTCATGGCTGGCTTGAAGTGAAGCTGCTTGTGTTCTCCAATTTGAAACCTGATCTTCTATGAACCCATGCTCTGTTTTTCTCATTTAACAACATTCTTATTAGTGAAAAAAGTAAGTTGAGAGAGTAAGCCCTGAATTAGTGACTTGGATCTTGCAAGCACTCTTTCATGTACACTTCAGTGAGAGATCCTTACTGGTGCTTCCTGCAGAATTGAGCAAATTCTCACAAGTTCCCCAAGTAGGAATATTCACTGCTAGTATCTGATCTCACTGGATAGAATAGGTGAGGCACCATCGGGCATACCATTAGTCATTAAAGATTTAATTTTTGATCTTAGATCCCCCTCCATTCCCCAAAACAGAGCTGGAAATATATTCAGGAGAAACAACATCAACTTCTTGGATTCCTGGAGGAGAAGGGATGGAGGGGAGAGTCATTCCACCTGAGCTCAATGATGCCGCCACCTCAAGGGGATAGCTACCTCTTTGTTCTTCCCTAAGGTAGTAACAAAGCGCAGTCCTTGATACCCAGACAAATTTTACTTTTGTCATCTTTTTCCCCACCAAGTGAGAGATCATCCTCAGTGTCTTCATTAGCTCCAAAGGGGCTCCAAAGGCATGTTCACCTTTATACACTCCCTTTGCAGCCATGCACTGCAGCTGACTATGATTTTAAACAGCTCTGGAGTTGTGTACTAGTGATGTCATCTGGTGGTCAGTCAAGGTATTCGCTGCACCCACAATAGTCTCAACTTCCACATGACCAGGTACTGGTGTTCTTCACACAGTCAGGTCCTCTCCGCAGTGCCAAAGTGATAAGGGCTGCTTTTTTAACCCAAGAAGATTACAGTCTTAATGTGCAACACCCTCACTTGGTTTGCAGCTTGTTGTGCTGTGAGGGCTTGTGTACTTCAGTGATGCTGAGGGTTAAACTATTGGTAGTTAACCACTGGCAGGGTCTCCCAAGATGGACAGGTCTCAGCTGAGGTGCCAGACCAAGACAAACCATGCATCTGGGCAGCAGCAGAATGGGACAGTGTTGGCGGCAGAGGATTACATTTTTGTGACAACGGCAACACCACCAAACTTAAACTACGCAGAACAAAGGCCTGGCAATCTACTTCCGTATCTTGCCATGAAAACACGATAGTCATAGCACAACAAATTGCACTATAGTGCTGGAAGATGAGACCCCCAGGTTGGAAGGCACTCAGCTGGCTACTGGGGAGGAGCTGAAGACCTTTCAGAGTAAAACTAGCATTTCTGATGTGGTTGGATCAAAGCCCTCAGGTCATCTGACTGCTGATCTGACTCATTTCATGCACAGTTACAAGCTGCAAAGATGTCTTAAATATTGGGACATGGAACGTACGAAGCATGAACCAAGGGAAGTTGGAGGTGGTCAAGAATGAAATGGAACGTATACAACTTGATCTTGTCAGCGAACTGAAATGGACTGGCATCGGGCACTTTGCATCAGATGATCACATGGTCTACTATGCTGGAAATGAAAGACAAAGAAGAAATGGTGTTGCATTTATAATAAAGAAGAAACTTGCAAGAACTGTAATGAAATACAATGCAGTCAGTGAACGCTTAATCTCTATTCGTTTATGAGGAATGCTTATCAGCACAACTTATAATTGAAGTATATGCCCCAACAACAGCTGCAGAAGTGGATGAAATCGATGAGTTCAAGTACAAGCTGAAATTGACAGAACATGCAAACAGGATATCCTGATAGTCATGGGTGACTGGAAAACAAAAGTTGGCAACAAAGAAGGCGGCAAAATGGTTGGAAAATATAGTCTTGGCAACAGAAATGAAGCTGGAGAAAGACTGATAGAATTCTGCAAGACCAACGATCTAGTCATTGCAAACACCTTCTTCCAGCAACACAAGCGGCGATTGTGCACATGGACTTCACCCAATGGATTGTACAAAAATCAAATTGACTACATCGTGAAAGTCAATGATGGAAAAGCTCTATAACATCAACAAAGACAAAACCTGGAGCTGACTGTGCTACAGATCACCAACTACTAGCATGCAAACTCAAGCTAAAGTTGAAAAAGAGCAAGCCACTCATGAATGTAGCAAAATATGACCTTGAGAATATACCACTGGAATTTAAAGACTTCCTGAAATATTGATTTGTTGTTTTAGATATGAATGACAGAGCTACAGAAGAGTTATGAAATGGCATCAAGAATGTTGTGTTGGAAGTAAGCGAGAAGTCTTTACAAAAGGTGAAAAAGCAAAAATTGTCAAAATAGATAACCGAAAAAACTCTGAAAATTACCCAGAAACGCAGAGAAGCTAAAGCCAGAGGAGAAAGAGAGGCAATTGCAGAACTCAACAGAGATTTCCAACGTGCAGCAAGACAGGACAAGGAAAATACTACAATGACACATGCAAGGAAATAGAAGCAGAAACTATTAGAGGAAGAATAAGATAGGCTTTCCTAAAGCTACGAGAGTTAAAGAAAAAATTCCAGCCTTGAATTGGAATGTTACAAAATGCTCAAGGATCTATGTTGAATGATGCTGAGAAGATCAAGGAAAGGTGGAAGGAATATACAGGGTTTCTTTATATGATGAAGATCGTGGACAACAGCCATTTCAACCTGTACCTTATGATCCAGAACCATTGATGATGAAAGAAGAAGTTGAAGCAGCATTGAAAGCCTTATCAAAGAACAAAGTGCCAGGCATTGATGGCATTCCCATAGAGGTATTGCAGCAATTTGATGCAGCTGTTACCATACTTACAAGGCTGCGCTGGGAAATTTAGAAGACAACATCATGGCCAACAGACTGGAAAAGATCTGTGTTTATATCAATACTAAAGAATGGTGATCCAACTTACTCTGGAAATTATTGCACAATCTTTCTGATCCCACATGGCAGCAAAATTCTACTGAAGATTATTCAACAGAGCCTACAGCCATACCTGGAACAAGAACTACCTGAAGTGCAAGCAGGGTTAAGGAAAGGGCAAGGAACGAGAGACATCATCGTGGATGTGAGATGGAATATTGAAAAGACTAAAGATTACCAAAAGGATATCTGTTTGTGCTTTATTGACTACAGCAAGGTGTTTGACTGCATAAATCGTGAGAAACTCTGGGCCACATTAAGAAGCATGGGTATACCAGAACACCTGATCATTCTCTTGCACATTCTGTACATTGATCAAGAAGCAACAATTGGAGTGGAACAAGGAGAAACAGAATGGTTTAAAATCAGCAAAGGTGTTAGACAAGGCTGCATACTTTCCCCCTACCTGTTTATATGCAGAACAAATCATCAGAGAAGCAGGATTGTATGAAGAAGACAAAGGTGTGAAGATTGGTGGAAGACTCATCAACAACCTTCGCTATGCTGATGATACCACATTATTGGCTGAAAGTGAAGATGATCTGAAACATTTGCTTCTCAGGATCAAGGAACATTGTCTTAAAATGGGCCTGCATCTTATTGTAAAGAATACAAAGATCATGACATCTGGAAAAATCAATAAGTTCATCATTGATGGAGAAGAAATTGAAATCGTGGACAACTTTAACCTACTTGGATCTACTATCAATAAAGAAACAACAAGCAGTCAAGAAATCCGATGATGCATTGCTCTTGGCAGAATGGCTATGAAGGATCTAGACAAAATTATCAAGAGCAAAGATGTCTCTCTCCATACAAAGATTTGACTCATTCAAGCCGTTGTATTCTCAGTTACAGCATATGGATAAGAAAGTTAGACAGTAAAAAAAAAAAAAAAAAAGATTGATGCCTTTGAATTACGGTGCTGGCGGCGAATATTATGTATACCACAGACTGCCCGAAGAACAAACCAGTTAGTACTAGAGGAGATCAAACCTAAGCTTTCTTTAGAAGCTCAGATGACAAGACTTTGACTTTCATATTTTAGACACATCATGCGAAGAGAGATCATTAGAGAAAGACATCTTGCTTGGCAAGGTAGAAGGTCGGTGCAAAAGAGGAAGGCCAGCAATGGGGTGGATCGATACAATAACAGCAGCTACGGGTGCCCGTCTGTCAACAATGAGCCACCTGAACACAATTTAAGACAACTATCCAGAGGGTCGTCATGAGTTAACACTGACTCAATTGCACTTAACAGCAAAAATGTGCAACAAATAAATTAGTTTTGTATATTGTACATGGTTCTATAGTGTAAACTGCTTTGGATGTTTTTGTCAGGAAAACAATTTATACATTTTTATAAATAAATCTGAGTTTAGCTTAAACTAAACATGCAAATATAACCTATAAAATACTAGTCCTGTAGGCTACATTAGTCAGAAAACATCTGATAATCCATTTAAACTGAAATAATAAAGGTCACAAAGCCTGATGGAACAGCCAAATCTTTGATAATCACAGATAATCACCAGTCAGTCTCTAGAGTACGTTCTAATTTTATTACAAAGGCATGGCACATAGCAGCAACAGACCCTGGTATGTATTTGTATCCCTGTGACTGTACTGGCAAAAATGATGCATCTTAATGTAGAATCATTACACCCTCAAGTTACATTCTGGCCTATTTCATTATAGGAATTAGAAGTTGATGAATATACCTGAAAAGAAAAAAAGTTAGCAATCTATCGGTTGCATATATTTCATTTATTTTTTCATCCTTTTTATGTAACTTGATTGTTTTATCCTTAGGCTCTAGTTGATTAGAAAGTAACAAGCAGTAGAACTTTATGGCTTATAATATGTTGAAAAGCTCAGATCATTAAATCCTCGTTTGTTTTGAAGTTTGTGATCATTTTGACTTCAAAAATCTTAACTTACTGAATTATGGTAAAGTTTCTATCATAAGGCCAATGCTATGGTGCTCTAGTCCTGAAAAGTGCTTCCCACCAAAGAGATGTCTTCATGGTCTGCTTTGTGCCATCTGATCTATGGTCTATGTGAATTGATTTTTGTCTTTAACATCTGGCCTTTTTACTGCCCCAAACAATAATCAAAAAGCATTTTTATGAATTCTAAATAAAACAGGTAAAATCAATAGGTGAACATATAAAGAAAAAGCAGTAGCTATTTCTGTAGAGCCCACAAAAGACCAGAGAACCCAAGAAACAAAACACAAGGGCAGAGAATCAAGTAAAATGGGTGTAGGGATAGCAAAGACAAAAAACTGTTCCTTAAGGTGAAGATGGCTTCTGTTAGTAACTCCAAATGTGCAAGCTAACTACTAATCTAAAGTGCCCTGTAGTTCTGTTTGTCCATTTTGGCTTTTTGACCATCAAAGGAAACAAGTTTTTGCAGCTTTTAAAAAGGCAAACAGGGCTGAGGCTGGGAGAATGGTGAGGAAAACCCGTCTGATATTGCATTGTACGTAGTTCTGTATCCTCTTCTGCATGCAGGCCACTCGTTCCCATGGAAGAGTACCTTCACCTAGTTAGAACGCGGAGGAGGGAATATTATAAGGACAGCAATGCAGAGGGAGTTGGGGATACTATGGCTGATTTGTCAGTTAGGGAAAAATATGTGTGAAAAAAATGGTCAAAATCTCTTAAATGGGTTAACACAACTGGCACGTGTAGTTTGCCTTGTATATGTTCTTCGCTATTTAGGTAAATAAATTTTATATGTCCTATGAATTTCATTAAATTATGCCAGCTAGTTGGTTCAACTTAGCCCTTGTTTATCACAGTTGTCAATGTTCTAATTTACAAAAGAGGATTCTGATAATTAATTCTTACAGGATGGCGGTGTTAATTATCCCTGGACAGATTCTTGTGGAGTTTTCTAATATCTTATGTCACATTTTCATCCAGTTTACTGCCTGCTGACGTGCTGATTCTTGCTTTCCTGTAGCAGAGAGGTTTGTTGTTTTATTCATGCTGGGGAGCTGGTTTAGAGAGGTCACACCTTATAATCACACTGGCATTTCCACTCTGTGTTGCCCATATATCTCCTTTTAATTTAAACTCTAAAAAAAAATGTAGTGGGTTTTCTGCAGCTGAGCTGCTGAAATCGATAGAATTTATTATCAAGGGGATGTCTAATCTGGAAGGCTAATGCTAGACTTTGCAGCTATTGATTACACGTGAAGGATACACAAACTGTTAATCATGCAGAGAGGCAATAGAATAAACATAACATCAAAGGGAAATGGACAGGTAATTGCTAGTGGTGCACTTTTTATTTGTCTCTTTATGTGCTTCTGAAATGAAGACTCAATGAAACACTTGTGATAATTGCATATCATAGGGGACAAGCACAAATGGGATCAGAGCCATTGACAGGGATGGAAAAATCCCAGGGCACCAGGATGCCTAGGCACTTACAATTCTGTACCTAGTGCTTGTACCCAATTCCAAGGACACTATACTGGAGCCAGGAAGCAGCAACTACTGCTGGAGCAAAAGATTTACCATCAAGGTTAAGAAGCTGCAGCAGGTTCAAGGGCCAAGACACTGTTGGCAGGAGCAGGGGCCAGAAGAGTCCATTGCTGTGGATAGGGCCATAGAGCTGAGCTGATGAGCTCTGCTGCAGGGCCACAGAGGAGAAAGACTGTGGAAAGAATGGAGAAAGGTAGGAGGAGATTATCAAAGAAAGATAAGACAAAAAAAATGTGCTTAGTCAAATATCATATGTCCTTATACTTTTTTTCCCCTTGTATTTATTCTTTCTCTGTGTGCATTCAAATAGACTAACACAGCAATCACATTTATTACAAGAGAAAGGATGGATCAGTTTTGACGGGAGCTTTCTAGAACAGTGCTTTCTCAACCTGTTCCTGGAGTTGTCCCCTAATCATTCTAGTTTTCGGCCTATCCCCAATGGATATGCATGAAACAAATCCACATGCAGTCGAGGCATTATGGATAACCTGACTGACCAGGGGGTGTTCCAAGAATGCCTTTGGATGATCTTCCTCATTTAGGGATTCTGTACCGGTTTGTGACAGCTCATGAAATGTTTCATGTTACATTTTCAGTTTATATGCCATTCTACTCCAAGCATGGTTCACAGCTTACCTAACAAGTGTCTGTCTCTATAGACTAATACGAGGATTGCTCAGAAAGTAATGCCCCACATGTTTTTCTCAGTCCAGAATGAAGATAGAGGTGTGAAATTGAAAGGGTAGTAACGTGGAACTTCAAAGGACACATGTGTAATTTTACAGTCGTCCGACAAATAGCAAGGTGGTAGTGATCCTTCAAATGGCGTTTGTGAGTGACACACGGTGCAAACAACGAGCTGTAATTGAATTCTTGGTGGAGGAGAAAGAAAGTGCGAGAAACATTCACAAACGGTTGTGTGCTGTGTATGGAAGTTCTGCGGTAGATAGGAGCACCGTTGGACAATGGGTGAAGAGAGTAAAGGCTTCAGGAAGTGGTAAAACTGAACTGGAAGATCGGCCGCGGTCTGGGCGTCCTGCCTCAGCCACCAGTCCAGACCAGTCGCAGCGCCCTGCGATAGCTGCCAGCGGGCATTAAAATACTGTAAGCTGTTGCGGTGTGCCTTGCACACACCTTTGAATATCCCAAAGAGTCAATTGCCATTGCACTACCTCTACTGACGGAAAGCTGTACGGACAATTCCCGACTTGTGATGCGCTGATCCGCACGAATAATGTCATCAGCGCGCTGAACTGGTGGCTGAGGCAGGACGCCCGCTACCGCGGCCGATCTTTCAGTTCCGTTTTACCACTTCCTGAAGCCTTTACTCTCTTCACCCATTGTCCAACGGTGCTCCTATCTACTGCAGAACTTCCATACACAGCACACAACCATTTGTGAATGTTTCTCACACTTTTTCTCCTCCACCAAGAATTCAATTACAGCTCGTTGTTTGCACCGTGTGTCACTCACAGACGCCATTTGAAGGATCGCTACCACCTTGCTATTTGTCGGACAACTGTAAAATTACACACGTGTCCTTTGAAGTTCCAAGTTACTACCCTTTCAATTTCACACCTCTATCTTCATTCTGGACTGAGAAAAAACATGTGGGGCATTACTTTCTGAGCAACCCTTGTACACGGGACTAAAGATTACTTGATGTGTATCTCAGATCATGACATGCTAGAGAAATACTCTCACAGCAGAGCAGGAAGGACTACTGTAGGAGGAGGAAATGGGATGGGAAGTAATATGCAAGAGCCAGTTTGAAGCTGCTGTGCTCAAATATTGTCCCCAGTTTGATTTCCGCAGAAATTGGGAATGAGCAGCCAATAAGAAAAACTTCCATCTGAATCACCAATTTTCCTATTTCTAAGTTCCTATTATTGCACTATGTTAGTGAGTTTTGAGTTGAAACTGAAGCATATAGTGAGAGAATATGACCAATAGAGAAATGTGTCTCCTAATTTTCTCTATCTCAGTGCTGCGGACCATCTTTCATCTCCAGCTTTTACCATAGGTTCCTCTCTGCTAGGGTTCCTCTGTGCATAGCCCCTTAAAGCAGCACCACTAACCGACTTCCATGACCTGCCCTTGAATGCTGTTCATACATTCACTATTCTTTCTGTGTGCAGCTCTGAGCCCTGTGGAGCAGTGAAGAGATAAGGCAGAGTTAAGAGTTCTTGGGGATGACATACATCTACCACTTTGTCATGGCAACTGCAGCAAAATTTCTCTGGGCATGGAGCTGACTGTCGCAATGGGTTCTCTTGTCTTCTGGTTTTCAATCTCATAAGCTTGCCTTAGGAGGAAATATGTCTTGTTTTTAATTTCACACTGGTCTTCAATTTCTTACCAGGAAATCCACTTTCCGGGCTATTTATTTATTGCTTTGGCTATATAAGTGGAACTGAACTTGTAGGTGACAATCAGCCTCTGAGATTTCTGCTGAAAAGCAGTGGATGTTATTTTGGGATGTCATCCTCTTTTTCTTCTGACGGGCAACCGGATCATATGGGTTTTTTTTCATTAAATATTGGTGGGAGGAAGATGTAAATTCTGCCCTTATTTTATTTTGTAGCTGCAAAAGCCTTTGTTTTACCCACTGTTTGATAGTGATTGGATATTGTTGGCAGGAGGACATGGAAGCTGACCAGTCGTGTTGCTCATTGCTTGGCAGGCACTGAAAAAATTGATTTTTTTTCTTTATCCACTATCTCATGCAGCTTATTAAATCATTCTGCTGTTGAGAAGGGGAAGAGTCAGGAAGGTCCTGGGTGTTTTTCCAGCCATACGTCCCTGCAGAACTCACCTTTTCAAAATAGCTAAAACTGTTCGTTCTTTTAAATGTGTGAAGTAAAATAAACTTGTTTTCATTCATAAACTGCTGCAAGTGTTTCGTGTTTGTACAGTCTTGTCTTTCACTGCTGTATTTGAGCACTTTGAAACAGAACATAAGTGGATTTTGAGCAAGTAAACTGTCCTCTTGTCCTCTTACAATCTTACATGAACATGGCACAGATCAACGTAGCAGTTGTCCTGGTTCATCGAGTGTTGTCCTGTTACTCACCTAAAGGATAATTTAAAAATGAAATCAAAAGTACAGTTGTGGTCAACATTATTGGCACCCTTGTATTTTAGGTATGCTGTGTACAATATCTTGAGAAACTGGAAATATTCCAACTGTATATCATCATATTTTTATAATATGTTCAAAGATATGCATCAAAAAAAGATGTCTGTGCTAATGAGACATAGTAATTTCTGAGAAAAAACAAAATATGACCTGGACAGGATTAACTGCACCCTTCACTAACATTTGGTTGCACAACCCTTGGCAGTGATAACTGCCTCTAAACATTTCTTGTAGCCATCTATAAGTTTTGTACAACTGTCTGCTGATAGTTTCTCCCATTCTTCAGCTGCGATTGTTCCAACTCATGAATTTTTCCAGGATTCCTTTTATCAATAACAGATTTCTGACAGGCTCAGATAGCTCTCTTGTCTTCACCATTGTGAAATGGAACAGGGAGTGAATGTGGCTATTTTAAACATTAGAACCATAACTCATTGGTTGATTCAAGTCATGTGAGTACCAACAGTTGATTGCAGGTGCTCTAATTTTACTGCAATGGGATTGTGGTTCTTCTGTTCAAACTGATTTGAATTATTTATAAGGGTGCCAATAATCATGTCTTAAAAAAAGGGGACATTTAAATACGCCCGAAACGCAGTGCTGTGTTCTTTTTGACAACACCTGGTTTTGGAAACACCTTCGTTTGGTATTCTTATGAAGTTGGAGAGTACCTGAACTGTTCGGTGTTGGGACTTTAAAGGACCTAAGAAGAATCAGATAAGTTAAAGGATAATGCTGATTTTAAACAAATTTTTTTGGGACATTTAAATTATTGTGAAGGTGGCACCTATTAGTGGTTCTTTTTCCACCTTTTTCTGCTCTTTAGAGGGCACACAAGTATACTTTATTATTGATTAAAATGGAAGTAACAGCTTCGGGAGGCTTTTAACCTCATGGCTGATCTTCCGACAAATATTTTCTAGGTCTTGCTTTGATCGGTTGCTCTTGTTTGATTTTTTTCACTCTTCTTTTGTTTAAAATAATCATGTCTTGGCAATGTCCTGTTTTTTATACTATTTCCTACTAGTTCCTTATTTAATTGGTCTTGTTTTATGTGATTCTTTTATGTGTCAAATGTGTGTGCATATATAGTCCAAAGCCATTTCACTGGCCCCACCTTTTTTTTTTAAAGGAGATATTAGGTTAAGAGGTTGAACTGCAAGGGTGCCAATAATATTGAACACAACTTGAAGCATAATGCAAATAAATACAAATATGACTCTGCTTCTTACCCTCTCCCTGGCAAATATACCCAGAAATGGCTTGAATCTGGATCCCAGGCTTCCTGTCTTCCATTCATATTCTCTCATATTTGCTCACTTAAACATTGTGCCTTGGGCCCTGTCATTTAAGAGTAGTCATGCTCTGGATGTGTGTATAGGCGAGAGAGATTGTTGTATAGCATCGGGCTGTGACTGGAAAAATGGATATCGTCACAGGTACAAGACAATATAGCAGAGACATTGAGAATACCTAGTCTGGTCAATAAAACGGCTACTCTGTATTTTATTTAAGGTGAATGGACTTAACAGGTGTAGAAATAAAGCATGGCTACACTTAAACTGTAAGTGTTACACAGGGAAAGGCTTGGAAACACTTCATACAAACTCAGAAGAAAAATTGGCTAAAGATCTGAAGTGTAGAGACAAGACATTTTTCAGTATATTCAGGAGAAGAGGAAGATCAGAGGTGGAAATGCAAGACTCAAAAGTGCCGAGAATGGATTCGTAGAAAGTGACATTGAAAAAGCGAAAATGCTAAACAAATACTTGTGTTCTGTTTTTACTGAAGAAAATCCTGGAGAAGGACCACCTGTGATTGACAAACATGCAGATGGGAACAGAGTAGATATACCATTCACAGAAGATGATGTGTTTGAACAGCTTGCAAAACTGAAAGTGGACAAGTCCATGGGACCAGATGGAATACATCCAAGGATACTGAAAGAGCTCAGTGAGGTTCTGCCATTGCCTTTAAAGGATGTTTCTAATAGATCCTTGGAGACAGGAGAAGTTCCATAGGACTGGAGAAGGGCTGATGTGGTATCTCTTCCCAAAAGTGATAGTTTGGAAGAAGTGACAAACTACAGGCCAGTAAGCCTTACCTCGGTAGCAGGAAAAGTAATGGAGGTACTCCTGAAAGAGGGAATAGTGGACTTCCTCTAAACCAAGAGGTTGCATTATCTGAGGCAACATGGTTTTACCAAAAGATGATCTTGCCAAACAAATCTCCCTTTGAAAATCTGAAGATTAAGAGGAAAAGGGATTTATTAAACACTCATCAATGGTCACCTTAGGTTCTAAAAAGATGACTCTTTCACTTGAGCGTGATGTCGGAGGCTACACTAGACTGTTTTCTTTTTGGTAGCCAAAGGAGGAGGGGAAATTGGTTCAGCTCCATGCCCTTATCATGATAAGGGCCTGGAAGGATTTAGGAGAATCTGGAAGAGTATAGCAGCTTCACATAATCTCAGTGCCCCCCCCACCCTCCTTTTGCCCCTGCTCTCTCCTGAAGATTGCAGAGAAGGCTTTCAGAGTGGTCTGCCTGCCAGCCACCTTGCACACAGTGCTGTTAAAAATAAACCGTTTCAGCCAGTGAAGCAGTTTCAGGGGAGTAGAGCTGAGCCCGGTATGGATCCTTCACCTGGACTCTCAGGGGGTGACTACCAAGGCTTGACCTTGTCATTTTCCTTCTTGGGGGCTCTCAGTTATGTCTCTGATGGATGCAATTTGAGGTGGACCGCTAGCGATCATTTGCGCTATGTGAGGGTTACCTACTGTTTTCTGTATGTATTAGAAGAACCGTGCTAAAATGAAGCGCACCTGGCATGCAAATTGCTGCAAAGTAATTGTGCCCAATATACAAAAAAAAACTGTGCTGAAGCTTAACAGTTTTTTTTACTTTGTTTTTTAATGCTGGATTTTCATGCCAGCTTCAGGCAGGTGTAAAGATCCAGCTGGGAGCAAAAATATCATCTGAGGTGACATTTGACACATCACCTCAGATGTTCTAGACATTGGAGAAAGTCCCCAATTCCATCTGCAGACTGTCTGTCAGGGGGGCCAGTGCACCCCCCGCCGACAGAAATAAAATGCTTGGTGGCCCAGCTGCTCCAATTTCCCCCCTCCCCGCACACAATAAAAAAAAAAATCCTTATGGCCCAGTGGCCCTGATCCCCTCACCTGCCCACACAATAAAATAAAATCTCCGGTGGTCCAGCAGTCCAGATCCCTTCACCTACCCACCCAAAGAAACAATCTATGGTAGCCTAGCAGCACTAATCCCCCCACCCACTAAAGAAAATTCTGTAATGGACCATGAACCCCACCACTCCTTTCTCAGTACCTCGGACAGCTCATGCATCCCAAGATGCAACACAGCAGGGTCATACTGCCATATAAGGCATTTTTTAATTTATATGACAGTCTGACCCCTCTTGGTGCATCCCAGGTGCCACCATTTTTCAGGATGGCGGCTCAGGGGCAGACACATCTGGGCAATGCTGACATTCCAGAATAAAGGTATTGGGGGGGGGGGGTATGGTTCAGGGCCACCAGTGATTTTTCTATTGGGTGGGTGTGAGGTATTGGGAGCCACTGGGTCATAAGGGATTTTGTTTGGGGGGGGGGGAGGTTGATGTCCAGGGGAGGGCACTGCTCCCTGACAGTGTGTTGATGGCATTGGGGGCTTTCTCCGATGCCTGGATCATCAGAGGTGAAGTGTCAAACTTCACCTCAGATGACCCTGTTTTCCAGGACAGCATGCCAAACTTGTGCCGACTTCTGTGTGCCTATGTTTGGCTTGCTCTCCCAGTTTAATGCTGATTTTTTACGCACTGGGTAATTTCTTTGTGCTGGAATGCAATATGCAGTCAGGGTTAGTCACACAGTAAAGCCGTGCGCTAGAACTGTAAGCTCCGGGCTCTAGTGCAGGGTTTCTGCATCGCCTGTAAGAGGTTTTATTACTCTGAATGATGGTGTCCCCCTTATTCCTTATCTTTAAACACACTTCTCATCATGGTGTGTGTGTGAGGGAGGTAGGGGTTTGACTGTTGTACAGGTGTTGAAGAAATGAGTGATACAAAAAGTGATTTTCCTCATAATGTTTTATAAGGGTGTCCCTCACATTTGCCAACCATTAACCTTTACTGGCTTCCCTGCCTTGTTCTAGCTTTGAATTGCCAAGGAGAAAGAGTGGAATGGTTCCTTCTTGAGATCCACTTAACTAGTAACTCCTCCTTGCTTACCACCTACTTCATTTCTGTACTTGCCTGCATGCTCCGGAGTAGCATCTGGACAGTGAAATTGCCAGTCCCTGCACCCCACCTTCTGAAGAGACCTCTAGGGAAGTGGTTGTCAACCCAGTCCTCTGGGACCCCCAGGCCAGTCAGGTTTTCAGATATCCACAATGAATATGCATGAGGTAGTTCTGCATGCACTGCTTCCATTGTATACAGATCTATCTTGTGCATATTCTTTGTGGATATCCTGAAAACCTGACTGGCCTGGGAGTCCCAGAGGACTGGATTGAGAACCACTGTTCTAGAGGGTTTCCCCTGGTGGTTCTGTCCACAATGACTAAGATTGAGGTATGGACTCTGTGTACATGTGGGGAATGAATGAATGTGGGTGGGAGTATATAATTAAATTTAAGAAAGCATTTATATCCTCCTCCTATCCAAGATTAGCTTCAAAGCGGATTGCTGGGGCATTTAAGACATACATACATATAATACAATTAAAAATAATACATAAATATAATGAATAAGTACCTCATTAATACATTCCATTACCTAACTAACCCACCAAACATTCCAGATAGGTGAGAAATATTTGGATTATCTAGTTAATCAATCTGTGCTATTAACCGTCTTCAGTTTTCTCGAAAATTAGTGATTGCATTCCAGTTGTAGGTCTTTAGGTTACCTAGTCCAGTACTGTGGAGCTCCCTCATCAGTGTCTTTTTGTCTGTACTTAGCAGTTCTGTAGACTTGTAGATGGGCTACGCAGCTGTATATGAACCTGTGATGAGATGCAAATAGTGAGCATAACAATGGTGGCAATCTGCTCAAATGGGAATGACTGCCTGTAAATTGAGACACTAGAAAAATGATATTTTTCTCCTTTGGGTTATATGTAACTTGGAAAACAATGATTAAAAACCTTAAAAAGAAAATTTATGAAACCATTGGAATTTGGCTGATGAAAGGCTATTGGGTACTCTAGGTGGGAGGGAAGTTCTGGAGGCCAAATTTAGGCTTTTAGGTAGGAAGTTGAAATCCAGAACTTCCAGGGTAGCTTTCTCTGAAATGCTTCCCATTCCATGTGCAGGACCCAAAAGACAGGCAGAGTTCTGGAGTCTCAATGCGTGGTTGAGACGATGGTGCAAGGAAGAGGGTTTTGAATTTGATAGGAACTGAGCAGCATTCTGGGGAAGGGAGGGGCTTTTCCAAAAGAATAGGCTCACCTTTACTGGGATAGAACCAGGCTGCTGGCATAAACCTTTAAAAAGGAGATAGAGCAGCTTGTAAACTAGATAATAAGGGAAAGTCGACAGGCACCCAAAAGCGCATGGTTTAGAAGGATGTATTCTTGAAGGATACTAGCAAAAGAGGAACGTCAGGGCATCCTGATAGGGGAGGCTGCAATAAAGATAAAAATAACTTGGATGTCTTTAAGAACAGAGCAGACAGAGCTGAAAGCTACCTTGTCAACTGAGAACCAGATTGTTAATTTGAATAAAATACATCCTCTAAAATGCCTGTATGCAAATGCTTGCAGTCTAAAAATTAAGATGGGAGAACTAGAATATATAGCACTAAATGAAAGGTTAGATATGACTGGCATCTCGGAGACCTGGTGGAAGGAGGACAACCAATGGAATACCTAGGTACAAATTGTATTGCAATGATAGGACAGATCAAATTGGGGGAGAGATTGCGCTCTGTTAGAGAGAGCATTGAGTTACACAGGATAAAATTTTACAAGAAACAAAACACACTAGAATCTCTATTGATAAAAATTCCATGTAAAAAGGAGAAAGCAGTGGCAGTGGGGGGTGGAGGGGGTGGGATGGGGGGCGGTGTACTACCATCTTCCTGGCCAGAATGAACAGATGGATGATGTAGTAAAAGCAATTAATATAGCTGAGTTTAAACCCGTTTTGGACCAGCATATGTTTTACATACATAAGGTTTCCATACTTACTACTCAACTGTTTACTAATTAATGGTTATAAATTCAATGGAACTATGTTTAGCTATTATTGTTATGTCAAAAAGCGTTATATACAGATTTTTTAGCTGAGATATAGTTAGTTTAATAGGTATTCAAAGTTTGCTGATTTTGACGGTATTGGAGGCTCAACATAAAAAGATCACAAAAAATAGTAAGTAGCTTATAATGCTGTAATAGCTACTATTTTGCAAATAAAAATATTTGTAAACTTTAGAAAATAGGTTTAGATAACTGTAAGTTACTTAGTGTCAGAGTTATTAGTGCGTATATCGGCCTTGTATGTTTTTCATACGCTGGGCTAATATGTTGAAACTAATTGCTGTCAAGCATTCTGTTCTAGGTAGTTTCAATGGTGCAATATCGACGCACTGCATCAGAAGTGTTTTCACGTGTATCATATTCCACCGTTAGAATGGACTGTTGACAAACTATATTATATCATAATAAAGTGTTTTAAATGAAAACTGCAGTTTCAATAGTATCATACAGTATGTTTATGTCAATGAATATTGGAACTGAATCTTATCTCTTCTGAAGATGGACAATATACTATATTGGACCAGTGTATGAAAAACATACACTATGTGAAACTTCTATTTTCTGCAAAGTTTTAATATTTTTTATTATTGCCGGTATTTCATAGTTGTTTGAGTGTAACAAATCTTAATACATCATCCACAACAGAGAGAGAATATGCGAGCTGTCCAAAATGGGTTAAAAAACATTTGGACAAGTTCATGGAGGAAAGGTCCATAAACCATTATTAAAGAGGACCTGGGAAATTCACTGCTTACCCTGGGGCGAGCATTGTGGAATCTGTGTACCTTTTGGGAACCTACCAGGTACTTGTGACCTGGATTGCCCATTGTTGGAAACAGGATACTGGATTTATCCCTTTCCAGGCCGAATCCAAAACTCTTGGGATCCAAAATTCTGACTAAATCTTCCTAGTAAATGGTATAAAATACATGACCATAGCAGAAGGAAAATCACTATTAGAACATATTGAATAAGATGGGTGCAATTTTCCTGAAATATGCAAAAATTAACCCGGCTGCAGAATGTGGATTAAAAATTTAAAGTAGGCCTTCAAAGGGTTAATGAACCTTGGTCTTGACCCAGTGTGGTATCTGTTATGTTCTTATGTTAAATGCTAAAAGATATCAGGGAAGCTAACAAAAGTTACAACACAATAATAATTATGGGTGATTTCAATTACCTTGGTATCAACTGGGTCAGTGTCACAGCAGGACATGCTAGGGAGATAAAGTTTCTAGATAAAATAAATAACTGCTTCTTGGACCAGCAGGTTCATGAAATGACAAGAGGGTACTTTATTTTGGACTTAGTCTTTGGTAGAACACGGGATATGGTGCAAGAGATAAGGGTGTTGAGGCCACTAGGCAATTGTGATCATAGCATGATTGCATTTGATTCAATAAATGGAAGGAGACCGGCAAGAAAATCCACAGACTTTAAAAAGAGATACTACAGTGGTCTGAAAAAAAATCTTGCATAGGTAATACCGAATTGACAGTTTAGTAGTTTGGATCGCAGGGACAACATGCGTTAGAATTTACAACCCCTTCTGCGTGCCATTTTCTTCCTTTTTGTCTTTTCTACAAATCTGACAAATTTGCTAAGACTTGAGAGTTCTTTTATGATTGTTTAATACCTATGTTCGTTTGGTTGTGAACCTGTGTACAAAGATGCATTGTGTGCCCAAAATGTTGTGTTTTCTGTTCCATGTAGTTGGCAGTGTGCATGTTTTCTTCTTAATTTCATTACGTAACCTTGAAAAGGGATGTTTTTTGTTATTGGTGGCCATTAGTGGAGTGGAGGAGTAGCTGACTTGGGAACCAAGAGACCAGGGTTCACTTCCCACTAGCACTCCTTGTGGCCTTGGGCAAGTCACTTAACCCTCCATTGCCTTGGAAAAATCCAAGTTATCAATATCCCTGTTTAATGTACATTACCAACTTTAAGTTACAATGTAAACAACTTTGACATGATAAAGCAGTATAAAAAAAAAGAAACCTGTTAAATAAATACATAAATAAATAAAATTAGTACTTGATGGGCCAGCCCTTAATCTTTCTCACTAGACCACAAAGCAAAAATACCCCTTAAGGCTCTAGGGAGAGGCTTGCCAAATAAATCATCAAAAAACAAAAATGCCAAACCCTAAAAAGAGTAAACTCCCACAAGAACAACTTTTTATTGTCAGATAGTGCTATGTGGGGAATTGACCTTTACAAAAGACCATGTCTACTTTATTCAAATTTGCAGCAAACACAAGCAACTTAGCTTTACTTAGAAAAAATGAAAATCACTTTACCTGAACGACAAATTAGCTCCAAAAACTTAATGAGAAATTTACAACAGGGTCATCCGCGTGACAGCACTGTGTTTCAGGTCTAAACCACTCTCAATGACCCCATGTCAGGCAAAAATTCCCCATAATTCATACAAGGAGGTTGCTCATGAATGAAGGGAGCGACCTTGTATGAATTATGGGGATTGTTTTGCCTGACGCAGGGTCTTTGAGAGGGGTTTAGACCCGAAAGTTGTTTTTGTGGGGGTTTACTCTTTTTAGGATTTGGCTTTCTCACTAGATATCTGTCTGGCATGGAGTGGACCAGTTTGATGAGGTGTTCTCGCATTATGATGCGATTCCAGGCTGCAATCAGTGACTATATCAGCTCTCGCTTGGCCACGACTGCTTCTTGGTGATCTCAGTTGTTACCTTGTACCAAAGATTCTCAATCAAGTTGAGACTGGATGATTGAGCGGGCCAGTCAATGGTCTGAACTCCATTTATTTTCTTCCAGTCGGTGACAGTTTTCGCTCGGTGGCAAGGTGCATTGTCATCCTGGAAGAAATATCTGCCAGGAAACAGTTCTCAGCTTGATGGCAGCATGCACCTCTGCTGAATTCTTATGTATTTTGCTGCATTCACTATCCCGTCATCAATATGGAATCTTCCAGCACCACTGGCTGCCATGCATCCCCAAATCATGGCCTTGGTTGCATGCTTTATGGAAATATTCAAGCACTCTGGTTTATACTCTTCATGAAGAAACCTCATCACATAGGTTTTGCTCTGGTCGCCCACAATGCAGAATGTGCTTTTGTTGCTGAACAAAGCTTTCTCCCAGTCAGTCTTACTCCATTTTGAGTACTTGGATGCCCACTCTTCTTCTGTTACACCATTAGTAGCGGCTTCCTCTGCGCCTTACAGCCCCTCAACTTGTACTCCAAGCATTGTTTCCTCACAGTGGAAGTGCAAACTGCAGCAGAACACTTCTCCTTCCATTTCCGCAGAAACTCAGGACAGGTTAGCTTGTGGTTGGCAAGAGATGTCCTTATCAAGGCCCTGTCGTCCCTCTTGGTTGACTTTCTAGGTTGATCGCAATGATGTTGGTCCTGCATATTTCCCGTCTCCTTATGTTTCTGCAGAATGTGGACAGCCATGCTCTGATTACAGCTGACGTTTGCTGCAATCTGCAGGCTGGAATACCCCTCCTCGTGCAAAACCACCACCCGGATCCGATCCTCCATTAATAGAAAATGCAACCTCTTCGCCATGCCAGGATGTTGAGCATCAGATGCAATACACACCAGTTGATCCACATTAAATTCAAACCCCGTGTGCTGCCAAAATACCATGTATTGATTGGCTATCAAATATAACTTCCTATTGGCTGAAGAAACGCAGAATTCTTCGGGAACAAGCAGGAAGTCAATCATCGTATATGGGTGACGTCGATGCTGATGGAACCTGGGCGGAAGCTTCTCCCCAGCTTTCAAAGAAAGCCTTTGGGAGATGCGCCATGCATGCATGGGCCCCTTCCCGCCTAAGGGTGCCATTTTGCCTCAGTCTCCTTTTTTCCACAGAGCCCACCGGACATATGTCTGATTTCCCCGGAAATAATTTTTTTCTTGGAAGATTTCTTCCCCAGTTGCACTGGTTCTCTTTCCCACACCCGAGCTCGCTTGCCTCTGCATTGTCTCGGATTTGTTTGTTTTTCCTATAACTTTTCTACTGGCGTGGTTCGTGCCCTTTTTCACTGGCAGAGCCCTGGGTCTTTGACCTTGCAAAGGTCTTTTTCCCCCCCATGGCCTCTGCCAGCGGTTTCAAAAATTGTGATCGGTGTTCCTTGGTGTCATTATGGATAAAACATTAAACCTTATATCACACATCAAGAATACAACTAACATAATTTACAACAAATTAAGATACCTAAAAAACCTAAGACCTTTACTACCACATCAAGACTTCATATCAGTCCTCCAAGCACTGATCCTACCTCACATTGACTTCAGTAGCACAATTCTCCAAGGTCTCCCAAAGAATGCACTTCACCACCTAAAAATGGCACAACATGTTGCTGCTCGAATGCTCACAAAAACAAATGCAACAGAGCACATCTCTCCCATCTTGTTCGAGCTACACTGCAAGTAGGATCAAATATAAGACAATCATGACCACGTTTAAATTGGTAATGGAGATTGCACCATTGCACCTATCTGATCTACTAAGCAACCCCACAAGCATAGAACAATGAGACAACGGAACCAAAACACCCTGCTAGTTTCTAACACATTCACAAAATTTAACAAACCCACAACAAACAGGGCATTTAGTTTCTCAGCCCCAACATTATGGAATGCTCTGCCAAACTGACTTAGAGCTATCACTGATCTAGCAACATTCAAAAAATACCTCAAAACTCATCTGTTTATAGAGCACTTTGGTAACGCAGAACCTAAAGAAGAACTATTCCCCACATAGTTCCAAACATATTCCCACCCACCACAAAACACTCCCCTGAACACTAATGCAAACACTTCTTATGACAAAAACACTCCTCACAGTATTTAGCAGTCAGAATAACCTCTTCTTAGATAATACTAGTGACAACCTCTCCAAACACACTAGCTAATTCTTCATCCCCCATGATTAAACAAATGTACCTGACGGAACGCATTAACAATGCAACATGTAACGCTCTAGAACGATGAATATGTAAATATGTAAATGTAAAAGCTGTAAATATGTTGAGTACTCAATCACTCTACACCCATGTAAAAAGTTGAAGACACCCTACCTTATTTACGAATGTAAACATGTTACTTGTTTGAAAAAGTTGTAATGTAACGTTCCAGTTCTTGTTTGTAAACCGCTTTGATTCTATTTAAAGGTGGTAAATAAAACATATCAATAAATAAATAAAATAAATGTCTCTCACCGACGCACATGACTGCTGTCTCGGGGCAGACATGATGCCTTGGATTGTGAACTCTGTAAAAAGATGTCCTCCAAGGCTATTAAGAGCCATGAGCAGCAGCATGACAGAATCTTCCAAAGGTCAGATTCTGCCCCGGAGTCTAACAACACCGCGCTCCAAACCCCCGTCCGGGACCTCCGAGCCCCCTTCTGGAACCTCAGAGTCCCAAAGTGACCCTGTCGTCTCAGAGACCATGGGTCCTCCAAACAGAGCACCTTGGAGATGGAACACAAAAGAAGAAGATATCCTCGAGGGCGGTGTCCATGGATGAGTTGGGAAAGGCGAGTAAGTCCCGGTCCCGCAGTCCACGTTGTGAGTCTGAGGGACTGGAGAGGGAGCGGCCTACCAAAGTTGCCCGCAAGGAATTCTCAGCCTCTGGTGATCGGTCTCTGACCCCCGAGGCCATCCTGGTTGAGAACTGTCCCTCGTCAGAGTCAGCACCAGGCCTGAGATCTTTGGGGCCTGAGATCTTTGGTGCCCGCGCTGAAGACTGCTGAGCCATCTGGACTGGAGACCAGAATGGTGACCTTGGAGCACAGCTTGTCTGCCTTCATGGCCCAGCAGCGGGCTCTGATGCCTGTTTTCACCGGGTCATCTGCCCAGATCACTGGGGCCTTGACCTCAAGGGCATCCCTGGATATCGAGCTGATCCTCGAGCACCATCGGCCTTGAGTCGATCCTCGTCCTGATTCTTGGAACCAAGTTCTTCCCCGATGAGTGGCTGTGGCTCTGCCTACGGACCCTCCAAGGGGATTGGATGGTTGGGCTCAGGGCCTGACCTTGCACCCTGGCCCGGCCTCGATGACTCCACCGGCTACGAGTTGGACTGGGAGACCGAGGACAAGGAATTGTCAGACACCCATCACCACTGTGACGTGCCTTCATATCCGCCTCCCTCTGAGACTCGGCGCCAGTCCCTGCCCGAGGATATGGCTTTCCTTGACTTCATTCAGGACATGTCAAAGGCACTATTGTTTGACACAGAATTGGAGGAGGACCTCTAGATCCTCTAATACGAGGCCTCTTCGAAGGAGGCACTTAGTGCCCATTCCCCCAATCCTGGAATGGCTGCTCCTTTTTATGTGGGGAAACACCAGCATCAGTGCCCATCGTGAGCAGACGGCTGGACTCTATGTATCCGGTCCACTGGAGCCCAAGCTTCCAGAAAGCATAACTGCTGCATAACTCCATGGTGGTGGAGTCGGCCATGCATCGGTTCAAGAGCCAGAAGACACACTCCTCGATGCCCCCGGGTAGGGAGGCCTACACCTTGGATACCCTGGGCAGGAAGTGCTACCAGGGCTTGATGCTCATTGGCCGAATCCAGGCATACCAGCTGTATATGGACATGTATTTGAAGGGCCTGCTCTATAAAAGCAACCTCTAACTGAAAATTGGTATGCATTTGAGTATAGATGTTCAGTGGTATAGCCATATTTGACTTTTGTTTTGTGGGGGAGGAGGGAAGGGGAGGCCGAAAGATAATATGGGTGGGAAACAGGCATTCTTATTAGGATTTTTAAGTAAATAGTTTTCAATCAGGGCAGATTAAGTGGTTCTGGTGCTCTGGCACAACCTTTGCTTTAGCACCCGTCCCCCTTTTAGGAACAACTCTGTAGTAGGAACTGCATAAATAGGGGTTAAATTTCAGCCAACATGGTCATTGGCTTAGGTTAAACACCAGTGATGCCATTTAAGTTAATCTGTATATTCAGCAACACTATCCATATAGGTAGTGGCGCTGAATGTAAACCTGATGTAAACCTGATGTAAACCTGACAGCTTGTTGTTATGGTCGTTAAGTTATAATGTAAACCGCACTGATGCTAAATAGCGCGGTATATAAGAAACTGTAATAAATAAAATAAATAAATAAATATATGAGTAGCACGGTGACCACACCAGCATTATTTGTTTAGATTAGGCCTGCTAGTCAGCCTAAAATTCATAACTTATTCAAATAATAACTGAAAAGAATACTTCACCTTAGCTGTACATGGAAAAACCTAAGACCATTATCTAGTAAAGAATTAGAAATTGTAAATTACAAACAGATATGCAGAGAAAATTTGAAATGGAAAACTCAAAAGCAGCCACTGTGGCACACTGAAGAAAGAGAAACAGAAATGCATTTCTTCCTGAACTATAAGAAATGAACATTCTCTAAAAACTGGACCTCTTCTGTATCATTAATCTTTTTATGTTTCCAAATGGGTTGGTTCTGGTCTCTCTCTCTACCACTTTTTCTTGGTTGTCCCCTACATCCTTTTCCAGAATCTCATTTCAATTCTTTTGTTTCTTCATGCTCACTGTCTTCTTTTCTACATCTCTCTCTGACATTGATTCTTCTAATTCATCTTTTATCTCCATTTCTCTCATCTGTCTCTACTATAGCTGGATTTCATTCTTTCTCGTCTCCCACTTCTGGTCTCCAGTCTCCTATTTTCATCTTCCACCTGCTTATCCAACTTTCCATTTCCTATTCTTATCTCCCTCGTCCTCTCATTCTCCAATTCTGTCTTATTCCTTCTTATTTCCGTGTCTCACCCTTTTTCTAGCCCCTCCATTTCCACCCTCTATAATCTTCCTCTCCCCAGTCTCATCTACGTTCTTCTGCTTCTCATCCTAATTAACCCCGGCTACTTCCCTATCACTCATCCCTTGTCTACCTCCAGTCCCTTTATATCTTACTCCCTATCTAGGCTTCTATTTCCCTTTTCACCTCTCTCATTTCTTCTCTCTCACACCTTTACAGATCTGTCCCCTTCCTTTGTCTCTCACCCACTCCATATCCATCTGTTTTCAACTGCCTCTCAACCCTTACAGTTCATTCTAACCCTCTCCACTTATCCCCATTATCCACCTAACCTTGGGTAAATTTCTTAGTCCCTACTAACTCCCCCAGCAAATCCCTACATCGCCACGTATCCATCCTGCCCAGTCCCCAAGTCCCCACTTAAGTCTCCCAATACTCAGCCAATCTTTGAGTCTGTCGTATTCAGTTCTCCCACTCAATTTAGAGCCTCCACTGAAGTCCGAATCCCTGTTCCTCCACATTACCATGTCCACAATATCTGCCCTCCTCACTTTCCCCAGCTCCCACCCACCTAATCCTTCTCCAGTATTAACACTGATTTCCCTCTTCCTTATTCCAGCATTCTTTTTTATGTCCCCTCAATCTCTACCCATATATGACCTTGTTTCTTCCTTCCCTCCGGACATAATACCCATCCCCCTCTCTGTTCCCATTCTTCCCGCTTCTGCAGATAAAGATTCAAGCCTAGATTGTTGGAGAGATTTCAGGTGTTTAGGTAGATCTGAGAGTCATCACTACTACTATAACTACTACTATGCATTTTTATAGCGCTACGAGACGTACTCAGCACTGCACAGACACATGTAAAAGACGGTCCCTGCTCATCAGAGCTTACAATCTAGTCAACACAGACAACACAGTAGCTGTAGACATGGGATACATCTAGAGGGAATGGTAAGGAAACACATAGGAGACCAAGTGAGTCAAGATCCGAAAGTAGCAGCGAAGAGGTGAGTTTTCAGCCTGGATATGAAAAGGGCCAGAGAAGGCGCCTGATGTACAGATGGGTAGTTTGTTTCAGGCATAAGGGGCAGCAAGGTGAAAGAAGCAAAGTCTGGAGTTAGTAATAGAAGAAAAGGGCACAGATAGAAGCGATTTGCCAGAAGAGCAGAGTTCCCGAGGATGAGTACGTAGAGATAAAAGAGGAAAAGTAGTGAGGAGCTGCAGAGTGAATACACTTACAGGTCACCATGAGGAGTTTGAACTGGATACAGAAATGGATAGAGAGCCAGTGAAGTGACTTGAGAAGAGGGGGTAATATGAGCATGACGAGGTTGTTGGAAGATTAGCCGCGCAGCAGAATGTTGAGCAGATTGAAGGGGAGAGAGATGATTCAGAGGGAGGCTGACTTGTTGTGTCTTGAGCACTGGGTTGAGAACTACTGCTTAAGATCAATAAACTGATTCTAAGACCCCAACATACCTTTAAACAAATCAGTGAACTAATGAGAACCCTCAGTGGTATTACTTTATACTGACTATTGGACCCAGAAATATACATGCATAGATATATACAATTGTCCCTAGGGGGCCCTCAGAGGACAACAGGCAATAATTATGAATACAGAGTAAACTTCAATTTGCAGACTGATGTTTCTTCCGTTCAGTGATAGTGATAGTACTGGGACAACAATAAAAAATTTGGGGTTTAGATGTAATTTACTATATGTTGCAGAGTGGAGGAGTAGCCTAGTGGTTAGAGCACTGGCTTGGTAACCAAGAGACTAGGGTTCGATTTCCACTGGCACTCCTTGTGACGTTGGGCAAGTCATTTAACCCTCCATTGTCTCGGAAGAAAGGCCTGGCAATCTACTTCTGGTCACATTGCCAAGAAAACACAGGAGCAGCTGAGTCGCCAGGAATCAGCATTGACTCGAAGGCGCATATTGCATTGGGGTTTTTTTTTTGCATGTATGATACAGAGGATAACTGTACTTATAAGGCTATGATGAATGTCACTGCTGGTCAAGGATGGTTGTGGTTGGTTTGCCGCCCTCTCCCCAACAAAAAGGTGTTATGCTAGGACTAGGCACAGGTGTCTGAGAAGTTACTCAAGCTCCCAAGGACCACCCAAGTAGTGCTCTTTACTCCACTCTTTAATGCCTTGCTCCTAAACATGCAGGCAGCAGTGAAATGCATGTTTGAATCATAGTTCACAAAGTTCTGACAGCAGCTTTCAGAAGCTATAGAAATAATGGTGCTCTGCAGAGAAGTGGCTACTCCTCGTGAGCTAAAGCTAGTCGCATCCCAAGCCATCTACTTATCTCCCTCTCCCCAGCCTGGCTAGGATATTGAGTCTGGTTACTTCTCAGTCATACTGATGATGTCTTAGAAAACAGTAAGTTAATAACCTCCTAGCCGTACTTCTGTGAGAGGCATAAAGGTATGGGTTGACCAAACAAGAAGCAATATAGAAGGACTTTAAATATGCTCTTTCTCTGAAGGCACTAAAGTAAAAGCCAAACTTCAGCACATACTGTGCCTGCGTACTGATGTATGTCTCCCATAATCCTTCCCTACATCAAACATACAAGCAATAAATATTAGATTGAGAAACTTTGTTAAATTACAATTTTAAAAATCAAGTATTACTTGCTACGAGCTCCTACAGATGGCAGTTTTGTGATGTAGTAGAGTAGTTTATCATAATAGATTTTTTTCCTGTACAGCTGGAGACCCTGTGTGTGAGTTGTGCTTGAAGGTGGGAATAAAATTAAGTTTTAAAGCCTCATTTTAGCAGCAGTGATACAGTTGGCAGCTTCCACCAGAGCTGTCTAGAGACCAGGCAAACTTTAATTACCATGTCATCTCCTCTGTGCCAAAGAGGAGCTGAGCTTGTGAGAGAGCTGGCTGCAACCAGAGAAAGGTGTCTTTCCCATCTCTATGCTTCAGATAAGTCACTACACAGGATTCATTTAATGTAGCACCTGTGGCAACTTTAATTTAATTTTAGAAAAATAAAGCAATACTGCTTCAGAACTTTACAAGTACACAAAGCTTAAGCCTGGTTTTCTTTTACTTGGTGCATAAAAAAGATATTGCCAGCTCACGACTGTTTTGCATTGTGGATTTTAGTATTCAAACTCTTGATCTCTCTTTGCTTCAGCTTGTGCGAGGGTGGTTAAGGTGCTGGTCCCCCCTTGTTCCAGCAAATGAAAATTCCCAAAGATGACTGAATGTGTTTTTCTACCAGACAAGCTCTAGAATAGTTGAGCGCATAGAAAGGAGGAAAGTGAATGCCCTAGGTGTACCTGTAGATCTAACGGATGATGAATCTTTTAGAGGATAATGATTATATAGGTGCCAACATTGACTACAGGTCTTGTAAGCTAATACTAAAAAGGAAGAGAGGGAAATGCATGATTGTACAGTTTGAATGCTTTTCCTATTTTTTCTTGCTTTTAAATATTGGCCTAAATCGACCCTGAATAAGACACAGCTTTTTTTTTTTTTTGCAAGTAAAAGGATTTGTCTGGTTGTTGACTACAGATGGTATATTTGTATTTCAGTTTCTGAAACTGCGTCAATAAGCATTACATTGCCTGTTGAAAATGTAGTTCTTTGGGGGGGGGGAGGGTTTGCTTCTCTTCTCAAACTGCTTTAGCTCATTTTTTTTCAGAACTACAGCTTATAATCGCTTCCCTGAAAGGAGTGTCTGTGTTTAATGCTATCCTATTTAGTAACAGGCAAAACCAGCCATGATTGATTAAATGAAAAATAGTCCACAATTGCCTTGTTGACTTGATGTACCAAATCCTAAGTCCCCCCAGAATCCTCGTATGAAAACACCATAGCAGACTGGAAAGATTTACACCCTCTCAGCTTAAAGTTAGAAATTGCAGCATGAGAAGCTATGCATTTCCAGTTTTAATAAAGTAAGAAATAGAATTGAGTATATTGGATATAACTCGCACCTTTCTCAGAGTTTAAGGCAATTTGCATTCAGGTACAGTAGGTAGTTTGCTGTCTCTGGAGGGCTTACAATCTGTTTCTACCTGAGGCAGTGGAAGGCTAAGTGACTTGCTCAAGGAGTAGCAGTAGGCTTCAAGCTGGGCTTCCCTGGTTCTTAGTCCACTGCTCTAACCATTAGATGGCTACTTCATTCCAAAGCCCATGAAAAATCAAGTTGAAAAGTGCATGCTCTAAGCATTGCACAAAGGCAAGTTTCACTGAATACATAAGAACATTAATTTATAGACCTCTATCATATCTCCCCTCAGCCATCTCTTATCCAGGTTGAAGAGCACTTTCCTCATAGGAGTATGCTTCAGTCCCCTTTACCATTTTAGTCACTCTTCTCTGAACCTTTTCCAGTTCTTCTATATCCTTTTTAAGATCTGGTGACCAGACTTGCACTCAGTATTCAAGGTGCAGTCACACAATGGAGCAAAAAAGAGGTATAATATCCTTGGTTTTATTTTCTATTCCTTTCCTTATGATTCCTGGCATTCTGTTTGCTTTCTTGGCCACAGCTGTACAGTGGGCGGAGGGTTTCAATGTATTATTCATGATGACACCAGATCCTTTTCCTGAGAGGTGATTCCTAATGTGGAACTTTGCATTGAGTAACTGGCGTTTGGATTCTTCTCTAACTGCATAACTATGCAGTTGTCCACATTAAATTGCATCTGCAATTTGGACGCCCAGTCTCCCAAATTGTCCAAATGGCAAGAGGACTTTTTCAAGGTCCTCTTGCAATTTTTCACAATTCTCTTGTGTTTTAACAACTTTGAATAAATTTGTGTCATCTGCAGATTTGATCACCTCACTCATTCTCATTTCCAGGTCATTTATAAATGTGTTAAAAAGCAGGGGGCCCAGCACAAATCCCTGGTAAACTCCACTATCCTCCTTTCTCCATTGAGAAAATTGTCCATTTAGCCCTATTCTTTGTTTTCTATCTTTTAGCCATTTCCTAGTCTACAATAGTACACAGCCTCCTATCCCATGACTTTTTAATTTCCACAAGAGTCTCTCATGAGGGACCTTGTCAAAAGCTTTCCGAAAATCCAGATACACTATATTAACTGACTCACCTTTGTCTACCTGTTTGTTCACACCTTTGCAAAAATATAACAGATTAGTGAGACAAGACTTTCCTTGGCTAAGTCCATGTTGACTTCCTGCCATTAAGCCAGGACTATCCACATGTTCAGTAATTTTGTTTTTTATAATAATTTCTGCCATTTTACCCAGTACTGACATCAGGCTCATTGGTCTGTAGTTTCCCGGATTACCCCTGGAACCCTTTTAAAAAATTGGCCTTACATTGGCCACTCTCCAGTTCTCAGGTACTGCAAATGATTTTAAGGATAGTTCACAGATTACTAATAGTAGGTCTGCAATCTCATATTTCAGTTCTTTCAGCGCACTGGGATGTATTCCATCCGGTCCAGGTGATGTGCTGGCAAAATGATAGAAACCTCTCCTCAAGAAACTATCCCTTGATCCTTCCTGTCCTTCTAATTATCAGCCTATCTCTGTCCTCCCCTTTTGTTTCTGTTTCTTTTTTCTTTTATCACTTTTACAATAAAGCACAGGAATATTAATATTAATCAGTACACTAATCAAGTCCATGTTAAGGAAGGGTGCCCATATAAATAAAGGCAATGATGCTCCAAAATTAGAGCAAACCCCTTTTACATAATCAAGGAAACATATTAAAATAAAAATAAGCAAAAAATAAAACTCAACCTTTCCCCTGTAGGAAACGTTTTAATTGTGCAGAATCAAAAAAGACATATTTTGCCTTGATAAAATATTATACACTTGCACGGGTATTTCAGAAAGGAGGCGACCCCCCCCCCCCCGAGCCAAGACTCTAGGCTTGAGCTTCAAGAGAGCTTTCCGACACTTCTGAGTTACCTGAATAGTGTGACCAAAGAACTTTTCTTGTTTTAAGTTAAAATACATTTGGAGAATCTGATCTTTATCTGCTTCAGCAAGAAAAGAAACAAGTAAAGTCACCCAGGTAGGAATCTCCTTCACGAATGTCTCCAAAAAAGCAGATAAATCTAGGCTTGGTAAATTGATCAAATTTTTGTTCTGCGCCCAGAATATCTTTCAACACCTCCTTGACCCCTTTAGGAACATAATAAATCTTGGACAATTTAACTGAGTCTAGATCTGATAAATGCAACACATCTTGAAGATATTTAGAAAAAAGAATTGATGGTGAAAGAAAATGGGTGCAGATGAAATTCAGAAAGCGAAGATTATTAGAATACAAAGAATTTTCCAAATACTCATTCTGATGATGAAGAGCCAAGGCATGTTCTGTGGAGGAAGTGAGAGCTGCCTGAAGAACAGAGACCTGAGGCTCACATTTAACACAACACTTATCAACAGAAACTAAATTAGTCTCATGTTCCTTAGAAAATATAGGCATTTTTGATGAGGGAGCTTGCAAAAAAAGTTTAGTCCTCTTTACAACTTGCCAAATGTCTTTAAGGGAAATTTCTTTAGGAGGTTGAAGGTATTCCTGAGATGATGTAAATTCAAAAGTTTTAGGCAAGGGACAAGCCAAACTCTATGAAGAGTCCAATCTTAGAAAGGATTCCGGTAGGTGAGTTAACCTGGGTAGGCCCTTACCCTCTCTATCAGGGGTAGAGGCAATCCCGCAGAAATTACTTCTTTGATTGGGAGGGATATCAAAACTCTGTGAAACAGGAGAAGGGGAGGGAGAGACAGTACTCACTGATGACAACTTCCTCTCAGCCACCAAATGCAGACAGGCCGCTACAGAGGCTTCCAAAGTTCTTAGATGAGCATCCATCAGGCAAACAACTTTTGCTGCTTTCATGGCTGATGAGGTAGGAGCTTTCTTTTTTTCTTTTCCTCATTACAGGGAACGACATCTTCCTCCATACTCCTATACGCTCCGAAGGGGCTGCAAAGGAGCAGCGTCTGCTCCTTTGGACACGCTCCTTCAGACATGCGGCTGCGTCCCGTGGTGGGACTGGATGGAAATTGCCCTTGGAAGCATTATCACTCACCAACATGCTTCAAATACGGGTCTGAGGATTCATTGAATAGCAAGTTGGCAGGAAACCAGGACTCCCTCTTCCCTTTATTTCTAAACTACTTCAAACTACATTTATATCCAACCTATCTGTTCCATTTTAAAAGATTCCGCATAAATTACCATATTTACGCAGACGACATAATGATTTATTTACCATGGGACTCTTCAAACCCACCAACCCAATTACTTGTGGATTGCTTCTCAGAAATCATGAAATGGCTAGAAAACCACAACCTCAGCATCAATTTCACAAAATTGGATGCAATGTACGTCACAAGAAATCAAAGCTTCTCCCCCCCCATCAATTTAAATTAATGACATTAACATTTCAGTTAAAAATGAAGTGAAATACTTAGGGGTAATCATTGATCATACCCTAAACTTTACATCCCACATAGTGCAAACAACTAAAAAGATATACTATAAGCTCAAATTGTTAAAACAACTCCGCCCGCTACTCCATCACCACGATCTTAGATCAGTAATCCAGGCAATGATTACGCTTCACCTCCATTTTGCTAACACCATTCTACAAGGCATCACAAAACAGAACTTAAAACGTCTCCAACTAGCTCAAAATGTGCCCGCAAGAATAACCATGAATATCAGCTCCATGGAACATATCACCCCAACACTCTATGCCCTCCACTGGTTACCTATACAACCCCGTATAAAATACAAACTTTTTGTCACAACATTCAAATTAATCAACCGCATATCCTCATCGTACCTTGCCACCCTCATCACCAAAGAAAATAACATCCGCAGCCAACACAACCGGAACAAAAACAAACTCACTATTCCAAGTGACTTTAGGAAATACAGGCAGATAACTAGCAACAAGGCGTTTTCACACACTGCCCCTAACCTCTGGAACACTCTCCCTGACCACCTCAGAAAACTAAGTGACTTACAAACTTTCAGAGAGAATCTCAAAACTCATCTATTCACCCTCCACTTTGGCACTCATAAGCAACACAATACACCAACAACAACCTCTTCCCCCACCCATCCGTAAACCAGGATGCCCCACTCCACCACTCATTGAGATATAAATAGTTAATTTGAGACTACTTGTGTGTCTGTTGTTCGTGCATTTAGCTTATTGAATTCAGTTTAATGTACATAGTTTTCCTCTGTTCCGTGTACATGAGTATACATTTGTTTATGCACTACTCAAAAATTTAGTTGTTTGTAAACCGCAATTGATCTTTTGAAATTGCGGTATAGAAATTGTAACAAATAAATAAAATAAAATAAATGTGCGGCTCGCTGCCACTATATTGACTTTCTCTCCTCTGTCCCTTCTGGATCCACTGCAATCTGGCTTTCACCCTCTACATTCTACTGAGACGGCTCTTGCCAAAGTCTCCAATGGCTTGTTCCTTCTTTTTGCTGCTTTTGATGCTGTTGATCACCACCTTCTCCTTGATACCCTGTCCTCACTTGGATTTGGGGATTCTGTCCTGTCCTGTCCTGGGTTTCTTCCTATCTTTCTCGCCACACTTTTACTATGTTCTGGTGGATCATCTTCTACTGCTATCCTGCTTTCAGTCAGTGTACCCCAGGGCTCTGTTTTGGGGCCTCTCCATTTTTTCTCTCTACACTCAGTCCCTTGGTGCACTCATCTCCTCCCATGGTTTTCAGTATGATGGTGGCTCTCAGCTCTACCTCTGCATCTGAAATCTCTGTGGGAAACCACGCCCGCATCTCTGCCTGCTTATCTGATGTTAGTGCTTGGATGTCTCACCGCCATCTGAAATTGAACATGGCCAAAATTGAGCTCTTTATCTTTCCCCCTAAGCCCACCTCCCCCTTTCTCTATTTCTGTGGATAACACTCTACTCCTCTCTATTTCCTCGACTTGCAACCTTGGGGTCATCTTTGACTCCTCCCTCTCCTTCTCCAAACAAATCCAACAGATAGCTATAACCTGCCATTTCTTTTAGTATAATATAGGTAAAATGTGTCCCTTCCTTTCTGAACACATTAATAAGACCCTTATCCATTCTCTAGTAAAATCCCTTCTATCGCAACCTCCTCTTCTATGGTCTTCCTCTGAATCATCTCTCCCCGCTTCAATCTGTTCACAACTCAGCCGCACAACTAATTATTCGTCAGTGTCACGATGCTCATGTTTACCGTCTTCTCAAGTCACTTCATTGGCTTCCTATCCATTTCTGCATCCAGCTCAAACTTCTCCGACTGACCTATAAGTGCCTTCATTCAGCTGCTCCTCCTCACCTCTCTTCTCTCTCCCTACACCCCTCCTTGGGACTCTGATCTTCTGGCGGATCCCTTCTGTCTATTGCCTTCTCTTACACTGCCAACTCCAGAATTTTATCTGTCTACTTTGCTACTCCTTATTCCTGGAGAAACTACGTTGCCCTGTTCAGATCCAGACTAAAAACTTTTGGATTCTGATCCCCCCCCCTCCCCAGTTTCCTGTTCACTCCTATGTATTTCCTTACCATTCCCCTAGATATATCATCGTCCTTAGTTGTGTTATCTATCTTGACTGTAAACTCTTAGAAGCAGGAATGGTTTATTACATGTCTCTACAGCGCTGCGTATGCCTTTTAGCGCACTATAAATGATTAGTAGTACTAGTTCTGTTTATCAAATAGCTGTATTACATTTTCCTAATTTATAGAGATTTGTTGCATTTCCTCTGATGCATCACCTTTGTATATCATTTCCAGCATAGTTAAGTTTCTTACATCTTCAGTGAAGATGTAAGCAAAGAATTCATTTAGTCTTTCCACTATGGCCTTGTCCTCTCATAGGGGTGTGTTTACTAAAGGGCGGTAGCGGCTTCCATGCGATATCGGAGCTGCAACCCCATTGATTTCAATGGGGCCACGGCTCCGATATCGCACCGAAGCTGCTACTGCCGAATAGTAAACATACCCCTTAGTGTCCCTTTTACCCCTCTATCACCTAGTAGTCAAAACCGAAGCTCTCAAAGGTGTTTTGCTACGAATGTACTTGAACAAGTTTTTATTATGTGCTTTTGCTTCCACGGCAAGCTTCTTTTAAAATTCTGTCTTTTGCCTTATCCAATGCCTTGTTTTTAACTTGCCCAGTTTTTATTTCCTGTTTCATCATTTGGCTCTTATTTCCATCTTCTGAAGGATTTTCTCTTAGCTATAATAGCCTCTTTACCTCACCTTTAAACCATCCTGGCTGTTATTTGGCCTTCCTTCCACCTTTCTTAAGGCGTGTAATGCATCTTGTCTAGGCTTCCAAGACAATGTATTTAAATAATGCCCAAGCCTGATGTAAACTTTTAACCGTTGCAGTTGCTCCTTTTAGATTTTTCTTAATTATTTTCCTAATTTTACTCGTATCAGTCTCCGTTTTGAAAGTTAAATGCTAATGCAGTGGATTTCCTTGTTACCCTCCCTCCATTTATTAAATCAAATGTGATCATATTATGATCGCTATTGCCAAGCAACCCCAAAAACGTTGCCTCTCACACTAGATCCTGCATGCCACTGAGGACTAGGTCTAAAATAGCTTCCCCTTGTGTCTGTTCCTGAACCAGCTGCTCCATGAAGCAGTCGTTTATTTCATCTATCTAGAAACTTTATCTCCCTAGCATGGCTTAATGTAGCATTGACCCTGTCAGTACCGGGGTAATTGAAATCTCCCATTATTACTGTGTTGTAAACTTTGCACGTTGCCCTAATTTCTTTTAGCATTTTATCATTGATCTGTTCATTCTGGCCAGGTGGGCAGTAGTACATTATCACTGCCATTCCTTTCCCCTTTTTACATGGAATTTCTATCCATAAAGATTTTACAGTGTATTTTATTTCCTGTAAAACATTTATCCTGTTTGACTCAATGCCCTTTTAACATATAGCGCCATCCCTCCACCTATGTGATCTACCCTATCATTTCGATATAGTTTATAGCTTGGTATCAGAGCGTCCCATTAGTTATCATCCTTCCACCAGGTCTCTGAAATGCCAATTATATTTAACCTTTCATTCAGTGCTTTATATTCTAACTCTCCCATCTTATTTTTTAGACTTCTAGAATTTGCATTTGGGCATTTCAAAGTTTCTGGTTTTGTTCATATCAACAATCTGGCTATTGGATAAACATAAGAACATAAGAAATGCCATAGTGGATCAGACCAAGGCCCATCAAGCCCAGTATCCTGTTTCCAACAGTGGCCAATCCAGGTCACAAGTACCTGTCAAGTTCCCAAAAAGTACATGGATTTCATGATGTTTATCCATAAACAGTGGATTTCCCTGGTTCTCCTTAATAATGGTTTATGGATTTTTCCTTCAAGAACTTGTCCAAATCTTTTTTAAATGCAGCTACACTAACAGCTTTTACCACATGGATGGCACAGATAATTTGGACTCTTTCAACATGGTCTGGTTTTTACTTAAAGGCACCTGGGTTACATTTACCTTTATTGGAACCTATCGGGATGCCCTAACTTCCCTATTCTGCTAGTATCCTTCAAAAATACATCATGGTGAACCATGTGCTCTTAGGCAACTGTCTGCTTTCACCTATTTTTTTTTTTTTTGTTTAAAAGTTGCTCTATCCCCTTTTTAAAGGTTAATGCCAGCAGCCTGGTTCCACCCTGGTTAAGGTGGAGCCGGTCCTTTCGGAAAAGTCCTCCCCTTCCCCAGAATGTTGCTTAGTTCCTAACAATTCAAAACACTCTTCCTTGCTCCATCACCTCATCCATGCATTAAGACTCCGAAGCTCTGCCTGCTTCTTGGGTCCTTCACATGGAATGCGAAGCATTTCTGAGAATGCTATCCTGGAAGTTGTGGATTTCAACTTTCTACCTAAAAGCATAAATTTAGCTTACAGAACCTTCCTCTCATACTTTCCTATGGCATTGGTACCAACATGTACCAAGACAGAAGGCTCCTTCCCAGCACTAGCTAAAACCTTCTCTCTGTGAAGCATGAGGTCTGCTGCTTTTACACCAGGCAGGCATGTTACCAGGCAATCCTCACATCAACCAGCCACCCAGCTATCTACATGTCTGATGATTGAATCACCACTTACAGGGGCCATTTTAACTCTTCCCTAATGGGCACATGGCCCTAGTGAGACATCCTCGAAGCGAGAAGGTATTTACATCACTTGGAGGACAGGTTCTAGCTATAGGATCACTTCCTGCTGCAGTAAGGTGATTCTCTCCTTCCATGTGACTTTTTTTCTCCATGGCAGCAGAAGGGCTGCCAGACTGGAAGTTTGATTTCTCTACTATATCCCTATAGATCTCGTCGACATACTTCTCTGTCTGCCTAAACTGCTGCAAGTTTGCTACTCTAGCCTCCAGAGATCGGACTCGTTCCCTGAGACCAAAGAGCTGTTGGCACCTAGTGCACACAGAAGACCTCTCACCAACTGGGAGAAAATCATACCCATAACACTCGGTGCAAAAGGCTGTATATCCCCCATTTGTCTGCGCGACTGCAGTCTGCATCATAAGAATTAAGGATTTTCATAGTAAAATAGTATATGATGACAGATAAAGACCAGCATGGTTGGCTAGAGTGATTGTAACTGCAGCTGCATGCAGATCACCCTCCCTCTATGCCTGTGTTTAGGGTTGTACCTGCGACTCCATGCAGGTCAGCCCTTCTCTATTAAAGATATCTAAATTTGCTTTGGTTTCATCTTCTTGCTATAAAGGGATCCACTGTGTCTGTCCTATGCCATTTTGAAATATGTCACTGTATTTGCCCCCACCACATCCATCGGGAGGACATTCCATGCATCCACCACCCTTTCAGTTTAAAAGTATTTCTTGATGATGCTTTTAAGTTTACCGCCTTGCAGCTTCATTATATGCCCTCTAGTCTTACAGCTTCCCCTTCTTTGAAAAAAATTGTGTTCATTGATACCCTTTAAGTTTTTAAGAGTCTGTATCATATCTCTCCTGTCCCTCCTCTCCTCTAGGGATACATATTTAAGTCTTCATGTCTCTTCTCATACGTCTCCAAATCATTTGTCGCCTTCCTCTGAACCGTTTTTATATCCTTTGTGAGATATGGTCTCCAAAACTGAACACAGTACTCCAAGTTAGGCCTCACCAACAACTTGTACAGGGGGATTAATACCTCCTCCTTTCTGCTGGTTATTCCTCTCTGTATGCAGCCCAGCATCCTTCTGGATTTGGCAACTGCCTTGTCGCATTGTTTCGCCACCTTGAGATCCTCAGACACAGCACTCCAAGATCCCTCTCCTGGTCCGTGCACATCAACCTCTCTCCCCCTATTGCATACAATTCCTTTGGATTTCTGCATCCCAAGTGCATGACTCTGCACTTCTTCTTATTAAATCGTAACTTCCAGGCATTAGATCATTCTTCCAGTGTTTTTAGATCTTTCCTCGTGTTGTCCATCCTGTTGCAAATTTTTGTCTCATCTAAAAAAGGCAGACTTTTCTATTCAGTCCTTCCGCAATGTCACTCACAAACACATTAAACAGCAGTAGTCCCAGAACTGATCCCTTAAGCATGCCACTACGCACCTTCCTTTCTTCTGAGTGAGTTCCATTTACCACCACCTTGTGTCATCTGTCAGTTGACCAATTTCTGATCCAGTTCAACACCTTGGGACCTATCCCCAGGCTGCTCAGTTTGATAAGCCTCCTATGAGGAACAGTATCAAAGGCTTTGCTGAAATATAGGTATATCTCATCCATCACATGCCCTGGTCACCCAGTCAAAGAACTCAATCAAATTTGTTTGTCATGATCTTCCCCTGGTAAAACCATGTTGCCTCAGATCATGCAATCCATTAGTTTCCAGAAAGTCCACTATTTCTTTCAAGAGCACCTCCATTACTTTTCCCACCACAGAGGTAAGGCTTACTGGCCTGTAGTTTGTCACTTCTTCGCTATTACCACTTTTGTGAAGAGGTACCACATTGGCTCTTTTCCAGTCCTGCGGAACTTCTCCTGTCTCCAAGGATCTATTAAAAACATCCTTTAAAGGCCATGCTAGAACCTCTCTGAGCTCTTCCAGTATCATGGAATGTATCCCATCTGGTCCCATTGTCTTGCCCACCTTTCGTTTTGCAAGCTGTTCAAACTCATCATCTTCTGTGAATGGTGTGCATTTGTCACTCATTTATGGTCTTTTATCTATTTAAAGTTGTTCAGTTGTTGAAAGCTGCTAGAGGAATAGGGATACTTGAACCAATGCAATTATACGTAATAAGAACAAGGGACTTCTATTTTTCACATCAAGGTTTTAACAGGTCTTATATACCGCTTTATCATATACATTCAAAGTGGTTTACGGTGAGCAGTTATAGCAACAAGCTTTACATTGAACAGGGTTATTCAACTTGGAGGTTTGTCATGCCCATAGCCGCTTACATGAGTATGGAGGGGCGTGCTTGTTAAAGTTCCCCAATTAAGCAATGTTCCAGACTGGCTATCTTGCAAAGGATTGTGGTACTGGTAGTCCAGTCATGAGGTGCTTGCTTTGGAGGTAAATGAAGAGAATGTAGTTGGCTCGAGTGTAAGGCAGTAACAGAATATTTATTTATGAGGTAAATCCAGATGCACACAGATTCTATTTGGTAACACCTCAGGATGTACTTTCCAGGATTTTTATATTCAAAATAACAAATACAACTGAAGGGTAAAGCAAGTTGCTTGTAAAGTTCATTAACAACAGAAAGTCCTTCTCAGTCACTGCTGGCACACCTGCTCAGCAGGGCTGGATTAAAGGAAAACAAACTCAAAAGCTTCTTCACCAAAAACTGCTTTCCTTTTTATATTTAAAGCACTTTTGTATCCACCGTGTGCATAGCCTGAGCTGTGCTGCTCTGATACCAGCTGGCTAACAAGCTCCAATCAACAGCTCTTTGCTTTTCTCTGCACAAGTATTTACAGAAACGTTTAGTGCCAGATACTAGAACGTTTTCCCTTTTGATGTTTGATCCTACTTTCAGGATTTCTCTGTGTTAGCAACCTTGCAATAAGAACAGTCCATGAGATTATCTTCCCCCTCTGTAATTATAGCCTGTTCTTCTACTTGCATTGGCTCTATATCAGGAAGTAGATCAGAGGGCTTCATTAACTGACCTTCACCATGACAGGAACCGTGTCTGAACACTTTGCCTTGCTTTAGGTTAGATAAATGCTCATAGTTCATACCTGGGTTAAAGCTGGCATTAGGCTGTCCTCTCCATTATTCTGGCCAGTATGTATTGGAGCTTTTATATCCTGTCCTCCAATCTACATTCCTGGACCTCAGGGTTTCTGCTCCATACCTCCTCTTAGGGTTCCTAGCTGCAGCTCTCCAAGCCTTTGGATCTCTCCAATCCCCTGAAGCTAGCTTCTCCCAGGAATCTCTCCAAGAACCTGTACCTCTCAGAGCTCCTCTTTCTTTGCTCTCAAGCTTGCCTTCAAGCCTCCTCTCAGGATTGCCTCCTCGCTCTCCTCGTCGTCCAGGCTCAAGCTTGCCTCCTTTCTCAGGCTTTCCTTCTCTCTCGGGCTTTCCTCCCCTTTCAGGCTCTCCTTCTCTTCTCTCTGCATATTCTGCTCTAGTTTTAAAGTTCCCAGTTTCCAACCACTCCCTTGCAGTCCCCAGGTGTTGCTGATTAAAGTCTCTCCTGGCAGCTGAATAATTAGGCGTGACATAAGGGTTTCTCAATCTGGGCTTAAACTCCTGCACCTCTTCTCCACTAGAGGCTCTCTGCAGGCTACTGCAGCCTGAAATAAGCTGTCTTATAGGTAAATATGCAGTTTTACTTCTGTGACCTGCCAAAACAGGTCCCTTGATTAGGGTAAATTCCCCTCCTTTACCAGTATTCTCTAGGCTCTGGGCAGCTTCCTCATCACAGGTTACATTGGGGTAGAACAAGCAATTGTCAGTTGCTAACTATATACAAGAGCTCTAGCTGTGTTTCCTGGTCCAGTTGCTGTTACTGTTAATCATCATCTTCCGGGGTAGCTTCAAAGTATTCCAGGAACAGATGGGTTTTTATTGCCTTTCTAGGTGAACTGTAAAGACTTAATTAGTCTACTCCTACTTGCTTATTAAGATTTCAGTTAAACCAGAAAATGAATGAGATCGCTCGCTTCCCCTTAGCTGATTTAGGATGCTATAAATTGAGGATTATGTCTGGGGTAGATGGGAGCCGGGGTGGGTGGGAGGGCAAGAAACACTGACTGAAAGTTGGCTTTTAATAGCCCTAACTGCCTTTAAGTTAAATGAAAGCTAGCTTGTAACTGAACTAACAAAAACACTGAAATTTAAAATACACAGATTCTGTCAGCTTTAACCCAAAGGATTCTCTTTTCCCCAAGATTTAGAGAATTTCCCAGCAGGTAAATACTTACAAGTGCAGATTTCTTCCCAGCAGTAGCAGTCCCTCTTGGTAGTCCTTCAAGACTGAGTGAGTGGATAAATGGGTGAGGCATGTGAATGTGACACCATATCAATAGGGTTGTAGGTTGGGGAGATGTCAGGTATGAATGAGTGCAGGCCAGAAATGTTTGTGTGTGGGGCTTTTGTATGGGTGGAAATCGGGTATGTGTGAATGCAGGATTGATTGAGTACACAAAGGTGTTCAATATGGGCCATAACAGTCTCTTTGCTTTAATGTCAGTAGCACACAGGGCTGAAAATGTCATGGTATTGTCTACAAATGTCTCCAAGATCTCTCTTTCTTGGATTGTAACTATAGCTCAGAATCAGGCATTTTGTACCTGGGATTATTTTTCCTTATGTGCATCATTTTGCAGTTGTCCACATTAAATTTCATCTGCCATTTAGATGGCCAGTCTCCCAAGATCCTTCTGCAAATCGTCACAATCTTCTGGCCATTTTAGCGACTTTGAAAAATGTGCCATTGGCAGAGTTCATCATCTTACTCCTCATTTCTATCTCCAAATCATTTATGAATATGTTAAACAGCCCAGACCCTTGGGGTACTCCACTACTGAAGTAACAATAAAGAAAGGGAATACATATGCATGTAAGGAGGGGTCATCATACAATAAACTGTTCAAAGGTGCAGGGCTGTTGGTGTGTTCTCCGCTCCCTTTTGCTCATGCTCTTTCTCCTCCCACCCATTCAACCAAGGCAAAAGAGGTAAGAAACGGCTCCTCCTACAGGAGCAGAGGCAAATGCCCAGCTGCAGCTAGGTAAGTTCAGACTGTCTGCTTATATTAATGTGCACCAGCTTCTTGTTGGGCTTGATAATGTCTTGGGGGCATGGATGGAATGACTGTGCATATGGACTATGGAAACAGGTAAGACTCTGATTTAGGAAAAAAGAACATAGGCAATTGCTTTTGATGCCAAATTTTCATAGGTGCGAAAACACTGCCATGTTATCTATGCTTGCCATCACAACACTGCCCTTTGTATGAACAACAGCAGCAACTCCTAGAAGTAAATTTGGTGCAGAGTCTTTGATATCTTGCATGCAAACGAGGTCCTTGGCTGTCCCACTTGTCATCCTGCATGAGCTTCCTATTCCCATAGAAACCCTTGTATTTATTTTTATTTGTTTATTTAACAAGCTTTTATATACCGCCCCTTCCTGAGATCAGGGATGGTTGGGCCACCCAAGGACTGGGCAGCACATGAAGGTATGTAGGTCTTGCACTAAATTTCTTTCTAGGAGTTGCTATGGGGCATATGCCAGTATAGCAGACAGCAGTGATGACTGAGCTAAGCAGGGATGCCAGGAGATGAAAGGATTTAGGCAGAGGGGATCTGAGGGAGGAGGGGGATGGCAATCTCTCTCTCCCTGCCCCCAGATTAATTTTTGAACAACTGAAAATGCCTATGTTGCCCAAATTGTATATCTGAACCTAAGGGAGGCAAAAAAACTGAGAGAATCATTTAGACCATTAGATGATAGAGGAGTAAAAGGGAGACTAAGAGAGGACAAGGCCAAAACAGAGACTGAATGAATTCTTTGCTTCGGTCTTTACTGAAGAAAACATAGGGAAGCTACCCATGACTGAAATAGTATTTTAAGGTGATGCATTGGAGGAATTGAAAGAAATATTGATAAACCGGAAAGATGTATTACAACTATTTGATAAACTAAAGAGTAACAAATCACCTGGTATACATCTGAGGGTGTTGAAAGAATTGAAATATGAGATTGCAGACCTACTATTAGTGTAATCTATGAACTATCATTAAAATCATCCGTGATACCTGAAGATTGGCGAATATCCAATGCAATGCCAATTTTTAAAAAGTATTCAGGGGGTGATCCAGAAAAATACAGACCCGTGAGCCTGATATTAGTACCGGGGCAAAATGGTAGAAACCATTATAAAGAACAAAATCACTGAACATGTAATATAGTCATGGTTTAATGGGAGAAAGCCAACATGGCTTTAACCAAGGAGGGTCTTGTCTTACTAATCTGTTATATTTTTTGAAGGTGTGAATAAACAGGTAGACAAAGGTAAGCCGATCGATATAATGTATATGGATTTTCAGAAAGCCTTTGACAAGGTCCCTCATGACAGACTCTTGGCGAAATTGAAAAGTCATGGGATAGGAGGCAGTGTACTATTATGGATCAGGAACTGGTTAAAATAGAGAAAGCAGAGGGAAGGGCTAAAAAGCTAATTTTCCCAGTGGAGAAAGGTGAATAGTGGAGTACCCCAGGGATCTGTGCTGGGTCTGCTGCTTTTTAAATGACCTGAAAATAGGAATAACGAATGAGGTAATCAAATTTGCAGATGACACAAAATTATTCAGAGTTGTTAAAATCCAAAAGGATTATGAAAAATTGCAAGAGGACCTTAATAAATTGGAAGACTGGATGTTCAAATGGCAGATGAAATTTAATGTGGCAAGTGCAAAGTTATTCATCTAGGACAGAGCAACCCAAACTAAGGTTACACGATGCAAGGTTCCACATTAGGAACAACTACCCAGAAAAAAGATTTAGGCGTCGTCGTGAATATGTTGAAAACCTCCGCCCAGTGTGCCGTGGCAACCAAGAAGGCAAACAGAATACTAGGAATCATAAGGAAAGGAATGGAGAATAAGACAAAGTATATTATAATACCTCTGTATTGTTCCATGGTGCGAGAAGAGCCATCAAAATAGTAAAGAGAATGGAAGGATACCCCTATGAGGAGAGGTTTAAAAGGTTATGACTCTTAAACCTGGAAAAGAGATGGCTGAGGGGAGATATGATAGAGGTCTATAAATTAATGAATGGAATGGATTAACACAGATCAATTTTTTACACCATCGAAAAGTAGAAAGAGTAGGGGACATGCAATGAAGCTACAGTGTAAACCGTTTAATACTAATAAGAGAGAATATTTTTTCATTCAACGCGTAATCAAACTCTGGAATTAGTTACTGGAGGATGTAGTAAAAGCTGTTAGTGTGGCTGGGTTTAAAAAGGGTTTGGACAAGTTCCTGGAGGAAAGGTCCATAAACCAAAAGAGGACCTGGGAACATAAGAACATAAGATATGCCATACTGGGTCAGACCAAAGTCCATCAAGCCCAGTATCCTTTTCCAACATTGTGGAACCTGTGTGTCTTTTTGGGAAACTGCTGGGTACTTTGACCTGGATTGACCACTGTTGGAAACGGGAATACTGGGATTGATGGACCTTGGTCTGACCCACTATGGCATTTCTTATGTTCTTAAAACTGTACTGTGAATGAGGGAGAAAGAAAGGAACAGGGCATGTAAAGGAAGAATGAAGTTATCTGGGAGGAAGGAAAGATACTAAGGCAGGAATGAGAGTAAAGGGTCTATAAGAAAAAAAAGGAAGAGAAAGGGAAGGATTTGAAATTTAAAATGAAAACGGAAGCGGAGAACTACTATGGAAAAGGTGTGAGCTAAATTGAAATACAATTGTTTCATTTTAAAAATTAACTATTTGCCTATTTTGCATACATCTTGTTCATTTTTTTAAAATTCTAACATTTGCAATATAAAAAAAAAGACTTAGTAATTAAGTCATGTAAACTAAATGAAAATTTAAACACAAGTGTTCCAAAATCACAGCAGTATTTTCTAGCCCTTGCAATTAAGGCAGCTCTGTGCAGTTGACTCCACCGCCTTTGGAAACCTGTTGCAGGCATCACCAGGATCTGCTCATTGGCTTCCCCTCTTTGACCCTTTAACATTCCATTTGATTGAGCAACCACTCAAGCCCCCGTCCCCTATTTCCTCTACATGTTATACCAACCCCCTTTTTCTGTATATCGATATATCTCCAGGAACAAGCAGGAATGTAGTCATCACATATGGGTATCGTCGGTAACGACGGCGCCTGCGCGGGAACGCTCCCCAGCGTCCAATCAGAAAGCTTTTGGGAGCATCCCACAGCGCCTGCATGCTGCCTTCCCGCCTTTCCCAACTGCCTTTCTCCAGTTCTTCTTTTTCCGTGGAGCCAGCAGGTCGTGTTTCTGTCACCGCAGAAGAATTCCTTTTTTCTTTCTTTCTTTTTGTGGCCGCGTCTGCCTTCTTCGATGCTCTACCGGTACCGCCGGTCTTTCTTTTCTTATTTCTGTAAAAAAAAATCTCTTCTTTTTTCCTCTTCTTCAGGTGCACACGCCTTTTTGGGCCTTAGGCCCAAAAAGTTTTCCTTAACATGGAAAAAACTGCCTCAGGTTTTAAAAAGTGCACCAAGTGTGGCGGTACCATCTCTGTCACTGACACCCATGAATGGTGTTTAAAATGTTTAGGTCCTGACCACTCCATCACGGATTGTGTGTCCTGTGCCATGATGTCTACAAGAGGTCGGCAGAACCGAGCTGCCAAGCTCAGTACCCTGTTTCCCTCTGATGCAGCTTCGGTGGCATCGACGTCCAGGGCTGCTTCTTCCTCCCGTGGATCTTAGGTGACTAAACATAAATCCAGCTGGTCCTCGAAGGGTAGATCTCCTTCTAAGCATCGAGATGCCTCTGGCGTTGCCCTCGAGGATTCTGCACCAGCAAAATTACCCCGGCGGGAGGCTTTGGCTTCCAAAGCATTATCGGGGTTCCAGGATGTTCTCGATGGCTCGGCCTCGACAGATCTCCTGGTGCCATGCTCTGGGGTACCGGCGGTCTCCTCCGGTACCGACATCCAGGCATTGGCAGCGTCGATAGACCAGAGAGTTCTGGCTATGGAACGCAGTCTGGCGGCTCTCCTTGTGACATCGACGCCCTTGGTACCGCGACAGACAACTCCACTGGTACTGGCACTGGCACCAGCATCGGTACCGGTACCGATAGCATCGACATCAGCATCGGTGTCTGCTCTGCCGGTACCCTGTCCTTTGATGCCCTCCGGTACTGATTCTCCGGTACCGGTTATTCCTGGTACCGACCTTGGTCGGTACGGGTATCGGGCTCTGCAAGAGCATCCGGACAGACGATACTTCGAGTCCTCAGAAGAATCTGAGGATTCTGAAAGTTCTGTCGATGCAGCGATGCTTCTTCCAGAGGAGTCGTCCTCCCCTAAACGCAGGATGTCTCCTCCGGAGGATATGTCCTTCCAGGACTTCATCAGGGAGGTGGCTCGGGGCCTGTCCATTACTGTGGCCCCTGAAACAGAGCCAAGGGCCAAGGAGTTGGAAATTCTACAATATCCCAAAACTCCTAAGGAGGCAGCTACCTTACCCATTCATGAGATTTTATATGATCTCATGTTGAGGATGTGGGAAACACCTCTTACCACCTCTCCTCATTCTCATAGATTGGATACTATGTATCGAGTCCCTCCTTGTCCTGGATTCCATAAGACTCAGCTTTCTCACCACTCTATTGTGGTAAGAACATAAGATATGCCATACTGGGTCAGACCAAGGTCCATCAAGCCCAGTATCCTGTTTCCAACAGTGGCCAATCTAGGTCATACGTACCTAGCACATTTCCCAAAAGACACAGGTTCCGCAATGCTTGTACTGGGTCAAGCATTGATATCCTGGGTCCCTTCTTAATAATGGTTTATGGACCTTTCCTCCAGGAACTTGTCCAAACCTTTTTTAAACCCAGCTACACTAACAGCCTTTACTACATCCTCCGGTAACAAATTCCAGAGTTTGACTACACGTTGAGTGAAAAAATATTTTCTTTTATTAGTCTTAAATAGTTTACCCTGTAGCTTCATTGCATGTCCTCCTAGTCTTTCTATATTCTGATAACATAAACAATCGATCTACGTTTACCCGTTCCACTCCCTTCATTAATTTATAGACTTCTATCATATCCCCCCTCAGCCATCTCTTTTCCAGGTTAAAGAGCCCTAACCTTTTTAGCCTTTCTTCAAAGGAGTATCCTTCCATCCCCTTTACCATTTTGGTGGCTCTTCTCTGAACCTTTTCTAATAACTCTATATCCTTTTTAAGATACGGCGACCAGAATTGCACACAATATTCAAGGTGTGGTCTCACCATGGAACGATATAGAGGCATTATAATATCTTTTGTTTTATTTTCCATTCCTTTCCTTATCATACCTAGCATTCTATTTGCTCTCTTGGCTGCCGCTGCACACTGGGCCGAGGGTTTTAACATGTTATCCACAATGACGCCTAAATCTTTTTCCTGGGTGGTGGTTCCTAATGTGGAACCTTGCATTGTGTAACCATAGTTTGGGTTGTTCTTCCCTAGGTGCATAACTTTGCACTTGTCCACATTAAATTTCATCTGCCATTTTGATGCCCAGTCTTCTAATTTATCAAGATCCTCTTGCAATTTTCCACAATCCTCTTGGGTTTTAGCAACTTTAAATAGTTTTGTGTCATCTGCAAATTTGATAACCTCACTCGTTATTCCACTGTCCAGGTCATTTATGAATGTCAAAAAGCAGTGGACCCAGCACAGATCCCTGGGGTACACCACTATTCACCTTTCTCCATTGGGAAAATTGGCCATTTAGCCCAACCCTCTGCTTTCTATCTATGAGAAGGATCAGAAGTGCAAAAAGGCATACTCCTAATCCTCCAGGACGTGAGTGCAGAACCCTGGATGCTTTTGGACGTAGAGTCTTCCAAGCTTCCATGCTTTCTGCCAGGATCAGTTCCTATAGTCTCTACATGGGAATGTCCCTAAAGGAGGTCACAGATAATTTACAGACTTTAAGTCCTTTCATTTCTGAGGATAAAAGACAGGACTTTCTCACTTGGGTCAAACATGCCCAAGATGTTTCTAAATTTTCCAACCGTGCAGCCTTTGACTGCTTTGAGTGTATAAGCAGAACCTCGGCTATTGCCATAGGTGCACGTAGAATTGCTTGGCTCCAGGCATCTGATCTAGAGGTCTGGGTACAAGACAAATTGGGAAATATCCCTTGTACTGGTGAGAACCTGTTTGGTAAAGATTGGCAGGAAAAAGCCAATGAAATGGATGCTGAAAATTCTACTTTGGATAGACTATCCAAGTCCACTGCTAATCCTGTTAGAAAGAAATTATTCAAGAAACCATCTTTTTCTAAAAAGAAAAGATTTTATCCTCCTTATGTTCAGCAGGCATCTTCTGCAGGTCAGTTTTCAAGTAAACGTCAGAAACCACCCAAACAGAAGAAAGCAAAGGCTGCTAGGCCTCCATCGGCCCAGCAGCCTCAGCCTCCTCAGGGCCTTTGACTTTCAGCTAGAGAACTTAGCCTTTCTGGTTCTGGAAGGACCAGAACCTTCCACCATTCCAGGAAGGTTATGTCATTTTGCCCCCAGATGGGGGCAAATAACAGCAGAGCATTGGACACACTCCATCATAAAGGAGGGGGTACAAGCTTCATTTTTCAAGCATGCCCCCTCACACAATAGTGAAGCAGTTCAATTCTCCGACCTCTCTCATCAACCTGTTAGGTCAAGAGGTGGCTATCCTTCTTGCCCAAGGGGCAATAGAAGAAGTACCTCTTCATCAACAGGACACAGGGTTCTACTCCCTTATTTTCTTATTCCAAAGAAAACAGAGGGTTACAGGCCTATTTTAGATCTCAGAGAATTGAACAAATTCCTTGTCAAGGAGAAATTCAAGATGATTTCTCTCGGAGCTCTGCTACCATACCTTCATAGTCAGGATTGGCTTTGTTCTTTAGATCTCAAGGATGCGTACACCCATGTCCTCATCCATCCAACCCACAGACGGTTCCTTCGGTTCCTTTTTCAAGGAAAGCACTACCAATACAGGGTGCTTCCTTTTGGTCTGGCCTTGGCACCAAGGGTGTTCACAAAATGCATGGCTGTTGTAGCAGCATTTCTCCGCACTCTAGGGATATTTGTCTTCCCTTACTTGGACGACTGGCTCATTCGAGCTCCAACGCAGTCAGAGGCCAGGACTTCTCTATCCTGCACAGTGCGTATCCTTCAGTATTTAGGGCTGGTAATAAACATCCCAAAATCCAGTCTAACTCCCACTCAGTCTTTAGAGTTCATAGGAGCTTTCCTGGATACCACAAGGGTAAGGGCCTATCTCCCCCAGGCCCGTTGCCTTCGCTTGGTGCAGTTAGCTTCTCAAGCAGTGCTAAAGCCTCATCTAACTGCTCGAGAAATGTTGCAACTACTAGGCCACATGGCATCCACCGTGCATGTGGTTCCATATGCTCGCCTCCACATGAGGGCAGCTCAGTGGACTTTATCCACCCAGTGGACTCAGGCATCAGGGTGCCTGTCAGACAAAATAGCAAACACAAGTCGCCTCATTTTGTCCTTCCAGTGGTGGAAGTCCACGCAAAACCTGTTGCTGGGGTCCCCCTTTCAGCAACCCTTACCCCAAGCAACTCTCACAACAGATGCTTCTCCAATGGTTTGGGGAGCTCATCTGCAAGACCTCTCCACCCAGGGCACCTGGTCTCCACAAGAGAATTGTCTACATATCAATCTCTTGGAACTCAGAGCAATCTTCTTGCTCTGCGACTGTTCCACTCCCTGCTCAGCTACAAGACAGTCCTCATTCATACGGACAATCAAGTAGCCATGTTCTATGTGAGCAAGCAAGGGGGAACGGGCTCTCTGTCGCTTTGCAACGAAGCTTTGCGACTATGGGCCCTCGCCAGGGAGCATCAGATTCATCTTCTGGCAGTGTATCTTCCAGGCATTCAAAACTCTTGGGCAGACAGACTCAGTCGAGTTCTGCTTCCACACGAGTGGTCTTTGCATGCAGACCAGGTAACCAGGATATTTCAACTTTGGGGAACCCCGGACATAGACCTCTTTGCAAGTCTGTGGAATGCCAACTTCCCCGGTTCTGTTCCAGAACTCTGGCTTAGGGGGCTCAGGCCAGGGATGCTTTCCTCCTTTACTGGGGTCAAGACTGCCTGTATGCCTTTCCACCCATTCCCCTAATTCCAAAAACCCTGTTCAAGCTTCAGAGAGACAGGGGCCATATGATTCTCATAGCACCACATTGGCCACGGCAAGTGTGGTAACCTCTGCTTCTACATCTCTCTCGAGCTCCCTCCCTGGAGTTAGGGTCTGCTCCAGATCTCCTATCTCAGGAGGACGGAATGTTATGGCATCCCAATCCCCAGTCTCTGCATCTCAGGGCTTGGTTGCTGAAGGCCTAGATCTCCAAGTTCTTAATCTTTCTCAGCAAGTGAAAGATGTTCTTTATGCTTCCAGAAAACCTTCCACTAGATGCTCTTATGCTTTCAAGTGGAAAAGGTTTACCGTTTGGTGTTCGGAAAAGGGTCTTAACCCTCTTGCGATACGTCTGGAATCTTTGCTGGAGTATCTCCTTCATTTATCTAATGCAGGCCTTAAGACAAATTCAGTAAGAGTCCATTTGAGTGCTATTGCAGCTTCCCTTAAGCCTCTAAATGGACAGCCTATTTCCTCTCGTCCTCTTATAGCAAGATTTATGAGAGGCCTTCTTCTAACTAAGTCTCCCATTAGGCCACCACCGGTGGTATGGGACTTAAACCTGGTTCTCAGGCAGCTCATGAAGCCACCTTTCGAACCTTTAGCTACCACCTCCTTGAAATTCCTTTCTTGGAATGTTATCTTTCTCATTGCAATCACATCAGCACGCCGCATTAGTGAGTTGCAAGCGATAGTAGCTATTCCACCTTATACAAGGTTCCATCATGACAAGGTAGTCCTTAGGACTCATCCACACTTTATGCCTAAGGTGGTGTCGCCTTTTCATCTGAACCAAGCGGTCTACCTACCTGTGTTTTTTCCAGGGCCTCATGCATCAAATGCAGAGAGGAATCTTCATACCTTGGACTGTAAAAGAGCTCTAGCTTTTTACTTACAAAGAACACAGCAACATAGAAAGTCCTCTCAACTCTTTGTTGCTTTTGATCCTTCTCATTTGGGACTTCCAGTCTCCAAGAGAACACTGTCTTACTGAATTGCTCAGTGTATTTGCTTCGCCTATCAGAGTAAGAACCTTTCTCTGGAGGGCCATGTCACAGCTCACAATGTGAGAGCCATGGCAGCCTCAATGGCTCATCTGCACTCTGTCTCTATCGACGACATCTGTCGAGCAGCCACTTGGGCCTCGGTTCATACCTTTACAGCCCATTACTGCTTGGACAAGGACTCCCGCCAGGATGCTTTGTTTGGTCAGGCTGTTCTCAAACACCTGTTCCATACCTAATCAACTCCTACCCACCATCCCTAGTAGGATGCCAGAGATCCATGGGGGAAAGTGGAGCCCTCTTCAGGGACACACAACTTCTGGGGTCTCTCCCTGGCACCTAAAGCTAGGGGGTCCCCATATGTGATGACTACATTCCTGCTTGTTCCTGGAGATAGCATAGTTACTCACCTGTAACAGGTGATCTCCGGGAACAGCAGGAATTTAGTCCTCACAACCCACCCTCCTCCCCTAGGAGTTGTATCTCTCTATCTCTTTCCTTTCCCTCTCTGTCTCTTTGTCTCAGGTTTAAAACTCAATTGGAGAGAGGCAGTTGGGAAAGGCAGCCCGCAGGCGCTGTGGGATGCTCCCAAAAGCTTTCTGATTGGACGCTGGGGAGCGTTCCCACGCAGGCTCCGTCGATACCAACGATACCCATATTTGAGGACTAAATTCCTGCTGTTCCCGGAAATCACCTGTTACAGGTGAGTAACTGTGCTTTATCCCACTGCACCTTGTTTCTGTCTAAAGCATTTTTAGATTTTACTAGCACTACTGCTGATAAACATTTCTGTTCCATCTTACTGTGTGGAGCTTACTGTGTTTAGTCAAGACAAAGGGTGTTGGGGAGAATGCAGGAAGACTTTAAATTGCAAAGATGGGCTAACAGGTGTGGTTTAATTGTAGAGGTACCCATTTAATTGGATAAAGCTGTATAGTCTGAACCTTTGCCCTACAAACAATCTAGATATGAAAAACTGGAAATAATGTTTGGTCTCCCAGTCTAAGTGCCCCCTTCTTCCTCACAAACTAGCAAGAATGTTGGTTCTAACGGCATTTCCAAACACACCAAATTTTACATTCTTAAAGTTAAACCAAAAAGCAAACAGCACAGAATTCTGAAAGCAAAGAGAGAGCAGTAATTTTCAGCTTATCTTGAGCTGTTTTGTACCCCTGGAAGGGCCACCATTCCTCGGAGCATATGGTAGCCAATTCATAAGAAAACACATAACTTCTTTTTGGTTGGTTCTGCCCCTGATTGTGGGTTGTTCAACATCTGGATGTTAATCTGGATCTGTGGAAAATGACATTGTCATGTTCTTTATTGAAACCTATCAAATTAACATGTTCCTTGTTTTCTCTGAGTATATTTTTAGCATCCGAAGCCACTCTATGAAAGGTTTGGGTTTTTTAGAACTTGTCATTTCAGTATCCCTTCTGTGAAAATGTTTGTCCTCTGTGTCCTGATATTACAGCCTCCAGAACTTGAACATGGCAATCAGAGGGGTCTTGCAAGTGACCTACATATAAAGACTGTATTACCACTTTATTTTGCTGCTGATGATACTGTTAGCTTGCTCAATTGCTTCTGTAAGTTGCATTTACAATTGAGGAGTTATTCCCAAATAATTGTTTTTAGGGGATGCTCAGCACTACAAGAAAAATAAGGGTGAGGATAGTTGCAGGAATTGTGGGTTTGTTTCCTTTATGGGAACTTGGCAGAATCTCCAGGTTGAAGAAATGTGGAGTAGTAGTGGCCTAGTGCAATACTTCTCAACCTTTTTTATTTTGTGGCGCACATTTGCGTTAATGCCATCCTCAGGGCACACTAATCAAATTTTGCATTCAGGGCCAGTGCCAAAGGTATTAGATACCCTGGGACAAACTTAAGACTTGCACCCCTTTGCAATTAGCCTTTAGACAACTAGCGCCCCCTCCCCTTCCCTCCCTGGTTTTAATTATCAAACTCAATTGTCATCTCAACACCATCCTTCCCAGAACAATCCTATAAAAATGCATGTTTCAATATGAAACTTGTAACTATTAAACTTTTTTTTGTAACTATATGTATAATGGAGACTTCAAAAAGCCACTTAAAAGGGTTAATGGACTATTTATGTATCACCCATTCTTCCTACAGTTAAAAGCAAACACTGATGACTCTGAATTTGTGTGGCTGCCAGGACCCATTGCTTTCCTTCTGCTGTAGCTGCTGCATACCCCTCCCCCCAAGCATGCATGCACACACACACAGTTGATGTCCTAGGCAACTGCCTAGTTTGCCTAATAGTTTGGGCTGGCCCTTATTTTGAGATTCTTACTGCGGGTCCCTCCCATCATCAGAAGGAGAGCAGCATTTTTTACCTGTGGGTGTCTCATTCAGATGGATTCGATCTCTCATCTGAACATATGAGGCTAGCAGGTCATGTGAGATGTCAGGGCTCCATGCATTCAGATACCAGATTGAAGCCTGCAGAGGAGGTACACAGGTAAGACTCCTTCATATACCCTGGCTTAGGAATGAGGTTCATTACTGTCAAGGTATGCACAAATGTGTAGCCCATTTGGAGAAATTTCTCATCATAAGAAGTACTGACGTCCTAGAGGGGAATGCTACTAGTAAACAATCAGTTCAATTTGGTGGAAAGGGTGAAGGGAATCCAGTGGATTCTCTCCATGAAAAATTGTAGTAATCTACTCTCAAACTATACCTAGAAGCACATTCCTTCAGTTTTGCTACAATAAAATATTTTTTGGTTCAATATAAAAGCCTCAAGACTGGTGGACATGTCCTGTCTTATAGACAATTAGAAAAATCGGATTAGCTAACATAGTCAAACTATTCCCAACAAGTAAATTCTGTGTAGGAGAGAGGTTCAAGCTGGAGCTTTTGCACTGCTTTCTAAGACATACAGCTTTTACCAGCGAGTTTACAGCTACTAGATCACAAATTAAAATAGTTTTTTCCCCTACATCTAGGATAGAAAAGAAAGGGATTAGAACAGGGAGAGTAGGGGCTCTACTTTAATCTGGAGTATATGCTGCAGTCAGTCACGCTCCTCTCTTGCTGTCCCGGAATGACAGGAGGGGAGGGGTAAATTGAGAGGCAGAAGTTCTTCTTTGCTCTATCTGTTCCAAGCATATCCTGTGCTCTCCTGGTCTCTGTGTTCTGCTTGGGAAATATGTGGCTGGAAAAGGCAGCAAAGGGCTTTTTTTGGGGTTAATGTCCAAGTTAAGATGGGGCAAGTGCCTCATAAACCCATGTCTAGTCATATTTCTGGCTATCGGCAGCAAGGCACACTGGCTGAGAAGCACTGGCCTAGTGATTAGAGCAGTGAGCTGAGAAACGGGGCAGCCAGGGTTGAAATCCCACTTCTGCCACTGACACACTTTGTGACCTTGAGTAGGTCACTCTGTCTTCCATTGCTGAAATTGTAATTTATTTTGGGTATGGACATATTGTACCTAAATTCCTTTTACTCTGTACAGCATTGCATACCAGCAGTAGTGCTATAAAAATAAGTATTGGTGGTGTTATCAGTTGGGTTTTGAACATGAAACAATGAGATTGTTGGTTGTTGCCCATGGAAAAGGCAATATTGTGTGGTGGAGTGGGGTGACATGAATAATTACTTTAATAGATTACAGAGAATTTGTATTATAATTGATAATGGTGCTCTTTTCGGCTTGATATTTGTGTGTTTATGTAATACTAAGAATGATGGGGAAAGGCAGCAGGAGGATTGCTTGTTGCTATGAAGAGATGATTTTCTTCTCCCGATTAGCCTTGATGCTCTCCAGGTTAGGTGATTACATTTATGTATTGCAAAGATTGTGTGTCAAATACCATAGAGCTAGGATTGGATTTCCCATTTGTGCTTTCTCTTGATTATCTGTGCAGTTTGCTGTGTTTACCTGATAAATGAAAGTTGCTAAGGTCGATCAGAGCTACAACCATCTTTGCTTTTTGATTTATTTCTGCTTAGATTGAATTTTCACCTAGGATCAGGGAAAAGACAGGGAGTAAGGCGCAGCCCAGAACTTGATTTTCTGTCTTTGGAAAGCAAATACACTTTATGCTGAGGGTGTAAAGATTTTTAGCAGAGGATTATAATAGCCTTCCCGTTCATTGTTTAATTATCTTGGGTTGAACTATAAAAATTAGTATTGTTTGAAAGAGGAATCCCTTGGAGGGGAGGATGAAAACAAGAGATTAAGGACAGTTTGAACAAAGCTTTTGATGCTGTTCTGCGGAGGAGGCTCATAAACTGAATAACCTTGGAGTTGGGCCACAATATGATGGACTGGTTAAACGATAGACAACAGAGGGTAATGACAAATGAAAATTTGAAGTGCCTCAAGGATCTGTCTTGGGACCGATTATGTTCAAGATCTTTGTGAATAATATTGCTGAGAAGTTAGAAGGAAAAGTTAGCCATTTTGCAGATCACACTAAGGTATTCAACAGAGTGGACACCCATGAGAGAATAGAGAGCTTGAGAAACTACTTAAAAATGCTCGAGGAGTTGTCACCTGACAGGTAGTAAACTAGAAAATGGGGGGAAACCGACAGTCGCCAAGTGTGCATGATTCCGAATGATATATCTTTGTAGGATACTGGCAAAACAGGGAAGTTAGGGCATCCCAATAGAGAGGTTGCAATAAAGGTAAAAAGTAACCCAGATACCTTTAAGGGAAAAACAGAGTTGAAGGATTCCAAATAAGCCCTGTCATTCAACCAGACTGTTAATATGAACAAAAAACAAACTTCGAAATGCTGTATGCAAATTCTAGAAATCTAAAAAATAATATGGAAGAGGGTAGAATATATAGCAGTAAATGAAAGTTTAGATATAATTGGCATCTGAGATCTGGTGGAAGGAGGATAACCAATGGGGCACTCTGATACCGGGCTAGAAAACTATATCACAATATTAGAATAGATCACATAGGTGGAAGGGTGGAGCTATATGATAAAGAGGGCATTGAGTCAAACAGGATTTTACAGGAAATAAAATACACTGTAGAATCTTTATGGATAGAAATTTCATGTAAAAAGGGGAAGGGAATGGTGGCGGCAGTGTACAGAATGAACACACAGATGATGAAATGCTAAAAGTAATTAGGGAAACGTGCAAAGTTTACAACACAATAATAATCAGAGATTTCAATTACCCCAATATTGACAGGGTCAATGTTACATCAGGCCATGCTACGGAGATAGTTTCTAGATGAAATAAATGATTGTTTCATGTAACAGCAGGTTCAGGAACCAACTCGAAGTGAAGATATCTTAGATCTAGTTCTTAGTGAAACACAGGATCTAGTTCAAGAGGTAAGGGTGTTGGGGCAGCTTGGCAATAGCAATCATAACATGATCACATTTGATTTAATAAATGGAGGGAGGATAACAAAGAAATACACTGCACATTTAACTTTCATAAAAGAGACTTTGATAAAATGAGATAAATGGTTAAGAAAAAACTAAAAGGAGCAACTGCAAAGGTTGAGTTTACATCAGGTCTGGATGTTTAAATATACTCTATTGGAAGCCCAGACCAGATGTATTCCACATTTTAAGAAAAGTGGAAGGAAGACCAAACGACAGCCAGCATGGCTTAAAGTGAGGTCAAAGAGGCTGTTATAGTTGAAAGAAAAACCTTCATAAAATGGAAAAAAGAGCCAAATGATGAAAATAGAAAACAACCTAAGTACTGACAAGTTAAATGTGAGGCAGGCAAAGAGAGAATTTGATAAGCTTACTGTGGAAGCAAAATCACACAAAAACTTTTTCAAGTACATTTGTTGCAAAACACCTATGAAAGACCTAGTTGGACCATTAGATGATAGAGGGGGTTTATAAAAGGGGCACTAAGAGAGGTCAAGTCCATAGCTGAGAGACTTTGCTTCAGTCTTTACTGACGATGATTTAGGAAATTTACCCATGCCAGAAATGATATTCAAAGGTTATCTATTAGAAGAGTTAAAACAAATCCTGATAAATTGGGACGATGTAATTCAGTGATTTGATAAAATAAAGAGCAGCAAATCAGCTGGAATGGATGGCATATATCCCATGGTGCTGAAAGAACTTAAATATGAGATTACAGACCTACTTTCAGTAATCAGTCAACTAGCCTTAAAATCATCTGTAGTACCTGAGGATTGGAGAGTGGCCATTGTAAAGCCAATTTTTAAAAAGGTTTCATGGGTGATCCAGGAAACTACAGACCGGTAAGCTTGACATCTCTACTGGGCTAAATGTTAGAAACCATTATAAAGAACAAAATTACTGAACATGTGGCAGGAAGCCAACATGGATTTAGCCAAATAGAATATTGGGGTATGTTTACTAAAACGGGCTAATGGTTAACCCGAGCTATCTGCCACTAGGTCCCATATTATTCAATGGGACCTAGTAGGCAGATAGCCCGGGTTAACCGTTAGCCTGGTTTAGTAAACATACCTCATTGTCTCGCTAATCTGGTATATTATCTCCAGGAACAAGCAGGAATGTAGTCTTCACATATGGGTATCATCGGTACCGACTGAGCCTGCACGGGAACGTTCCCCAGCGTCCAATAGGAAGCTTTTGGGAGCATCCCACAGCGCCTGCATGCTGCCTTCCCGTCTTTCCCAACTGTCCCTCTCCAGTTCTTCGTTTACTGCGGAGTCGACAGGTCACACATCCTGTCACCGCAGAAAATTTCCCTTCTTATTTTTCTTTTTTGTGGTAGTGTCTGCCTTCCCTCGACGCTATACTGGTACTGTCGGTTCTTCTTTTCTTCTTTCTAAAAAAAAAAAAAAAAAGCCCTTTGTTTCTGGAGTCTTACTCCAGTAATTCTCTTCTTGGGTGCCACATGCCATTTTGGGCACTAGGCCCAATTTTTTCCCTCAGAATGGAAAAACCCGCTTCGGGTTTTAAAAAGTGTTCTAAGTGTGGTGGTACCATCTCCGTCACCGACACCCATGAGTGGTGCCTCAAATGTTTAGGTCCTGACCACTCTATTTCAGAGTGTGTTGCCTGTGGGATGATGTCAAAAAAGGGCTGGCAAAACCGAGCTGCTAAACTTAGCACCCTTTTTCCCTCCGATGCAGCCTCCGTGGCATCAACGTCTTCCATGGCTTCATCTTCTTCCCATGGATCTCAGGTAACTAAACATAAATCTAGCCGGTCCTCGAAGGCTAGATCTCCTTCTAAACATCGAGATGCCTCTGGCATTGCCCTTGAGGGACTTTCACCAGCAAAATTGCCCTGGCGGGAGGCTTTGGCTTCCAAAGCACTAATGGGGCTCCAGGATGTTCTCAAGGCTTCAACCTCGGCAGAACTACTGGTGCCATGTTTATTTATTTATTTAACATTTTTTATATACCGCACTATTCATCATCAGTGCGGTTTACATTGAAACAACAATATACCTGCCAATACATGACTGATCTAGGTTTACAGATAACAGGGAAGATAAACTGGGTGTGAACTGGGGATAACTATCTACATAATTATGCATAATTATATATACATTGAATATGTTACATCAAGATTCGAATTTGACAAGAATACAGAATACAAGAATACAGTGTTTTCATATTTTGATCCTTTGTTCTGGATTGCTGTTATGTGTAGGAGTTATCTGAATGGGTGATAGCCGGTTCTATTGTGTGTATGGTAGCCTGAAGTGCAAAGTGAATAAATAGTGCTTGATGGACTTTCTAAATTGGGTGATATCCCTGATTGATCTGATGTTTGGAGGTAGATTGTTCCAGCACTTGGGAGCATAGGACACAAAAGCTCTGTTAGTAGTTTGTTGTGTCCATTTTGTGGAGATACTAGGAGTAACTAGTGTGTTTTCTGCTACTAGTCTCCTGGGTCTGTTGTTTGGTGTCAGGGTGATGAGATTTGAGATCGATGCAGGAGATAATTTATTAATAGCTTTGAATGTGATGAGGAGGGTTTTGTATGTTATTCTGCAGTTTATCGGAAGCCAGTGCAGATCGATCAGTATTGGTGTTATATGATCTCTTATAGAAGCTCCAGATAAGATGCGGGCTGCCGCGTTCATCGCCAGTTGAAGTGGATTTAGTGTATTCTTGGGGAGGCCATGAAGGATGATATTCGCATAGTCAAAATGCGGTGTGACTATCGCTTGGAAGACTGTACGGAAGTCCTTTGTCTCCATCATTGGTTTCAGGTGGCGCAGTGTTTTTAGTTTGTAGTAAATTGACCTTACTGTGTTCTTTATGTGCTCTTTAAGATTGAGTTTTTGGTCGAGTATCACACCGAGGTACTTTATGGAGGCCTTGATTGGGAGTTCTGCATCTCTTACTATGAGGGTGGTTGGCGGAGAAAATTGCTTGTTTCTTGTAGCTATGAGTACTTCGGTTTTCTTGAAGTTTATTCTCATGTTCTGATTGAGAAGCCAGTCGGTTATTGTGTTGAAACAGTTGATTAATGGAGAGTAGTCAGGGTTTGATATATTGATCAGTGTGAATATTAGCACGTCATCCGCGTATAGTAGGCAGGATATACCGAAGTCTCTGGTGATTTGGCAGATTGGTTGCATGTATATATTAAAAAGCAACGCAGATAGAGATGAGCCTTGGGGTACTCCCTGTTTCTGTTTGAAGGGTTCAGATGTAATGTTGCCTGTACGGACCTGTTGCCAGCGCTCATCTAAGTAAGATTTGCACCAGTTCCAGGCTTGGTTACGGATGCCTTTTTCGTGAAGTCTAGCTAGCATAATCTTATGGTCGACTGAGTCGAATGCCGCTGATATGTCCAGAAAAATCATTGCAATGGCCATGTGAATGTTGTCAATCCCACAGATGAGTTTGTTAAGTAGTGAAGTCATGAGTGTTTCTGTTCCGTGAGCTTCTCGGAATCCATGTTGGCATGGGTCCAACGGGGCTGCTGTGTCAATGTGGTGTTGGATCTGCCTCTGAGTTTCCTTTTCAAGTATCTTGGCTAGATAGGGAATGCTGGAGATTGGGCGGTAGGACTCTTCCTTCGTTGGGTCCATCAGGTTGTTTTTTAGCAGAGGGCGAATTGATGTTTGTTTAAGGGCAGTAGGGAAGATCCCAGTTAGATAGGAGATATTTGCGATCTTAGCTATGTGAGGGCTAAGCTCGGCACGTAATGTTTTGATCCAGTGTGCTGGACATGGGTCATTTGGTGCCGTGGTGGTGTTTATGGTAGCGATAATTTCTTCAATGGTTTTTCTTTTTTTTTTTTTTTTTTGAACCTTTATTTAGAAATTTTCAGAATATACAAACATAAAAAGAAACATTACATGTGCAGTCATGACAAACAAGCCTGACTACTAAAACTAATACAGGCGGTGCACTACCAATTTGACTAGCTTGAATATCTTGGCTACCAAGAAGGAAAAGGGAAAAAAAAAAAAAAAGAAGAAGAGGGGGACAGATCGCGAATGCCACTTCTCATTTATTAGGTCTATCTTGCGGTCAGCTCGAGCTTCAGGGTGTCCCATTTTCTAAGTAGTCTTCTAAATGAAGGATTCTGTTGAACGTAGGCAATCTCACAAGCTCGATGATAGCAGACCAGATTCCACCAGTATGCATAGCTCAGTGAGCTAAACGACTTCCAGTGACTCATGATGGCTTTCAGAGCTAAACTCAGCAGCAAGTCGAATATATCAAAGAGCTCCTTTTTCAAATCCGGTACCTCCGCCAGCGATTTGTATATAACTATCCGAAAGGATAATGGCGAGGAAGTCCCACAGAGCTTCTGCACTCGTTCCCATACTTTTTGCCAGTACTCCGATAGCAGAGGACAGTAATATAGCATGTGCGTTAGAGTTCCCACATCGGATGCACAGGACCAACAGCGGTCATTCCCCCGTGACTGCCATTTGGAGGACTTTGACCGGGGTCAAATAGGCACGGTGTGTAAGGAAGTATAGCATCTGTGTGAGCGATGCAGATCTGGAGAGCCGTACCCGGGATCCCCAGAGGGATGACCACTGGTCTGAAGCTGCCAGGAGACCTGCATCGGCCTCCCACGCCAATTGTGCCCCTTCAGGACTACGTCCACCCGCTGCTCTAAAGAGACCTACGTACTTTGAGATCTGGCCTGTTACTGATCGAAGTTCAAGTATCCATTGGTACGAGGGTCGTCCATCGGCCATGTGTAGTGGTGTCACACCTGCTTTACTCAGACAGTGACGCAACTGCCCCCACTGAAAGAAACAGGTATAGGGGAGCTGGAAGTCTCGCTGTAGTTCTGCGAAAGTTTTGTATCTCTGGCCATTGAGCAGGTGACCCAAAGTAAGAATTCCCTTCTTTATCCAGGCTTTCCATGCAAAGCTTGTGCCTCCTATCTTAAACCGTTGATTGTACCACAGCGGGGTGTCTACCGTGCATCCCTGCCTGTCTTCTAGAAGTGGGAGCAACATGTTGAAGGCCTGTTGGGTCGCCTGCAGAAGTTCTTTACCCTTGCGCTCAGAGCGTACAGATACTCCGATGCATTGTCGAAGCGGGAGAGGGTCACTCATTGCGGCCTCTACACGTAGCCAAGTGGGAGCTCCGAGAGCATCGGGATCTTCTGCCCACCAGGAGCCTTGGCGCAAGATGGCAGCGGTGTGGTAATGGTAAAGATCTGGAAAATGGACCCCTCCCTGTTGCTTAGGGAGCTTTAGTTTCCATGCTGCTATACGCGGCGTTTTCTTCGCCCACAGGAAGGCCAGTAATTTCTTCTCTACCTCTTGGTAAAATTTCTTGTCAAAGAATACTGGAAGCATGCTCAACATGTAAGTGAGTTTGGGGACAATTACCATTTTGATAGTTTCTAAGCGGCCCCACCAGGTCAGATTTAGGGGTGACCACCGCTGTGTGCATTCTCGCAGGATCTCATTGCACCGGATCTGGGTACGTGTAATCGTGTCTGACAGGCTGGTTCCGTATATGACCCCCAGATACTTGAAAGACTGTTTTTCGATCTGAAAGGAGTATTGCGTAAGCATATCCACTGACACTGTGGCAGTGAGCGGTATACTTGTCGTCTTATCCATATTTAATTTGTATCCGGAAATGCCGGCGTATTCTGAGATAATTTGTAGGACAGCGTCCATCGAATTCACATTAAGGAACAACAAGAGATCATCGGCATAAGCTGAAACTTTGCAATGATATCCTTCTAATGGTATGCCCTCTATACTGGACATTTGCCGGATCTTAAGGAGCAGGGGTTCCAAGGCTAGATTAAACAGCATGGGAGATAGGGGACAACCTTGCCTAGTACCCCTGGTAAGTGTAAACTCCCGTGAAGTGGCGCCATTCGCCGCTACCCGGGCTGTGGGTTTGGTGTATAACAACTGCACATTCTGTAGGAAGCTATTAGGCACTCCCATCCAACGCATGGTTTGAAAGAGATATGGAAACTCAACCCTGTCAAAGGCTTTCTCAGCATCTAGCGCAAGGCCGACTATGGGTTGGTCCAGCTCCTGCGCTTTCCTGAGGACGTGGGCAAAGAGTCGTCCATTGTCAACCGTGGAGCGTCCTGGCATAAATCCACATTGATCAGGATGGATTAAGGTATCCAGAACCTTGGAGAGCCGGTTAGCAAGTATCTTAGCATATATTTTGTAGTCAGCATTCAATAAGGAGATAGGTCTATAATTCCCCACATTTTCCGGATCCCTACCCGGCTTGGGATGTATCACGATTGTCGCTGAGGCTAAGGCGCCAACATCGGGGTGTTCCTCCCGCAGTCCTTCGTAGTAGAACAGCATCTCTGGAATTAGCAGTTCGGAGAAGGCTTCATAGAATTCCACTGGCAGTCCATCTGGGCCGCTGGCTTTCCCTTTGGCAAGTTGTTTGAGAGCAGTTTGGGCCTCCTTGAGGTTAATCGGCGCCGCCAATAGTTGTTGCTGCTGTTGCGTAAGCTGGGGTCCCGTAATTGTGGAAACGAAAGCTGAGAACGCCGACTCATCAGATGTGACTTCTGACTGGTAGAGCTTAGAATAGAAGTCTTCGCAGAGCGCTAGAATGATGTCGTCCGAGGTTTGCAAAACCCCGGTGGGATCCTTCAATCCGTTGATCCGGGTAATATTACGTTTAGCTTTAAGGGTATTCGCCAGTAAAGAACTGGCTCGGTTACTATCATGATAACTTCTCCCCTGTTGCAGTTTAAAGGATTCCTTGACTTCATCTTGTAAGAGGGCGTTGTACTGGATCCGGAGCTTCTGTAACCGTACGAGACAACTGTCGGGTCAGTCCGTCGGGCCAGTATCCGTTCACCTGTTCGGATTTCAGCCTCTAATTCTGTCCGTCGCTTTGATTCTTCCTTGCGTTTACGGATTTTGTAGGCCGTCATGTGTCCACGGACACTGGCTTTGAAGGCCTCCCACCAGGCCCAAGTAGAAGTTTCCCCAAGTTGATTCTCCGCAAAGTAATCAGAGATATTTTTCTTCATATCAACACGGAATATTTCGTCAGCTAGCCAGGCCTTCTCAAAGTAGAATCGCCCCAGCTGTTTTCTTTCAGAGCTCACGGTGAGGATCAAAGCTATCGCAGAGTGGTCTGATACTGTGCATGGAAGTAGACTAGCGCCTACAACCTGAGGTAGTAGTGTCTTGGACATGAGAAAGTAATCAATGCGGGTTTGCGAGTTGTGGGGCAGCGAGTAGAAGGAGTACTCCTTGCCATCGGGGTAGAGGAGTCGCCAGGGATCCACCAGCCCAACCGAGTCTCGAAGATTCTGTAGTGCCAGCGATGCCTGAGGTTTATACTGTGGTTTGTATGGAGTTCTATCTAGCAAGGGATCGGGTATAAGGTTAAAGTCGCCTCCTAGTACAATACGAGAGGAGCCAGCTCCCAGGAGCTCTTGGAGAACCTGGACAAAAAAACAGCGGATCATCGATGTTTGGCCCATAAATCGTCATGAGAGTGTATGGTTCTCCATTGAGCTGAGCGGTAACTCTGGCCAAGCGCCCTACTGGTACCGTTTTGGCCTCTTTTATGTCCAGTGGGAGGGATTTCTTCGCCAGTATGATTACTCCCCCCTTCTTCCTGAGGGCTGGAGCGGAGAGGACATTCCGATATGTGTTGTCGACTACTTTGTGGGATTCAGTGAGGGACAGGCGAGTCTCTTGTAGGTAGATTATATCTGCCTGCTGATGTTTGCAATAGTTCAAGATCTTCTTTCTTTCGGGGGTTAGTAATGCCCTTAACATTTAGGGATAACACCCGCACCTGACACTTAGCCATAATCAATCTTATTAGGGTGTAAACTCATGGCATTCGCGATCTGTAGCCCTAGAAACACTATGATAACGTAACTTGGTTGTGTAGCCTTACATATTAACAATACAACGCCGCCAGCTGTCATAACTTGTATGGCGAATCCCTTACCGCCCTTTAGGCCCACCCTTCTCCCCCCCAACATCAAAGAAGAAACAAGTGAAATGACAACAGTACATTCAAAGGCCACAATATTGTATATTATAGTAAATTGCACTGTGACCTTGCAGTAATTAAGTAATCAGCCCACCTACATGTTTGCAGACCTAGGCTACTCAGACAGGAAATCAGGACCAATACCCCCCTTGACATTCATGCTAGCCCAGGGGTTGAGGTATAGTAAGGTATAGCAACAAGACAGTAATACCAGCCTCGCTTAGGATCCCATGTCCATCCGAACTCGCTCCTGTAAGAAGGCCCGCAGAGTTGGACCATCTGTGAAAGTGCGGGTGTTGTTATCCAGCGTGACCCTCATGTTGGCTGGATACAGTAAGCAGAAGCTTGCTTCTATCTGCTGCAGCAGAGGCCTACAGGCCAGGAGTTCCTTCCGTCGTAGGGCTGTCTGCTTGCTGAGATCCGGATAGAATGTGATTTTCTGCCCCTCTACTTGAACATTTTGCCGTCGTCTCGCTGCCTGCATGATGTGTAGTACATGTTGGTATCGTAGCACTTTAATCACAAACGGCCGGGGCCTCGGAGTATGGGGTGACGGGTGCGACGGGACGCGGTGGGCGCGCTCCAATTCCAGGGGCCTCTCAAAGGTGATGCCTAGGATCTCCGGGATCAGCTTCTCGAGGTAGGAAACAGGATCCGATCCCTCTCGGCCCTCCGGTATCCCCAGGATGCGAATGTTGCTCCGCCGGGTTCTGTTTGCTTGATCTTCTAATTGTATTTCGAGTGCCGCCACCCTCTTGGTTATTGGGCCCATCTGCGCCAGTACAGAGGACTGCCGGTCCACCTCCGATTCGACGTCCTCGAGGCGTTTTGCCAGCTCCCCTGTGCGGTTCCTCAGCTCATGCAAGTCATCTTTCACCTCCGCTAGAGCCCCGGAGTTGGCGGTAACTATGTCTCTGACTGTTCGGAGCTCTTGCAATATTTCCCGCAGCCCCTCCGAAGTAGCTTTGTCAGGCCCTGTTTTCTGTGGGGAGAGGAGGTCCTGTTTAGCCCGCTTGTTCGATTGTACCCCAGATTGTTGGAAATCCAGTTTTGCGGGCTTTAGCGCAGCCATCTCTCTACCACTCCTTCTGGGCACTGATTACGGAGTGTCAGGGTTCGTTTTGCCGGCAAGAGCTCCGGATTCTTTTAATGTCGGGAGGGAGCTCCGTTCTTAAGCGGCCATCTTTACCACGGCAGACTCCGCCCCCTCAATGGTTTTTCTTGATGGTGGTGAGAATTTATCGAGTGATGCTTGAGCTTGCGGGAGTTGGATTAGTATTTGTGATGGCGTTGTGTTCGCCTTGACCATTTTGGCTTGGATGAAGTTAGCATATAGTTGTGGTTGTACAGATTCTTGATGCGGTGGCGATGGATCTTTGGTTAGTGTTTTTACTAGATTGAAGAGATTGCGTGGTCTGTTTAATGTTTTGCTGAGAAGGTTGGAGTGGAATTCTTTCCTTGTAGTCCAAGTTAGTTCGCGGTGCTTCTTGAGGTGGGTGAGATACTCTTCTTGATCCTGGCTGTTGTGGGTGTGTCTCCATTTTCTTTCTAATTAGAAATGTTCTGGGGTTCTGGCTGCTTCATCCAACACCGATACCCAAGCATCGGCAGCATCGATAGACCAGAGATTCTTGGCTATTGAACGCATTGTGGCGGCTCTTCTCACGGCCTCGGTGCCCCTGAAATCGCTTCAGACAATTCAACCTGGTTCTGGCACTGACTGCATTGACATCGGCAGGTATTCTACCGGGACTGAGTCATTCATCTCTTTCCGGCATCGACAAGTCGGTACCGGACCACTCCGATGCCGACTTCGAACAGTACTGGAGATACTTCAAATCCGTGGATAAGTCTGAAGACTCTGAAAGCTCTGTCGATACCAGAGTACTTCTTCCTGAGGTTTTCTCTTCTCCTCAGCGTAGGACGTCTCCACCAGAGGATATGTCCTTTCAGGATTTTATCCGAGATGTGGCCTGAGGTCTTTCCATCACAGTGGCTCCTGAAAAGGAGCCTAGGGCAAAGGAATTAGAAATCCTACAATACCCTAAAGCTCCCAAGGAGGCAGCTACCTTACCTATTCATGAGATCTTGCATGATCTTATGTTAAGGATGTGGGAAACACCTCTGACCACATCTCCTCACTCTCGAAGACTCGACACCATGTATCGAGTTCCTCCTTGTCCTGGGTTTCAGAAGACTCAATTACCACACCATTCCATGGTGGTAGAATCAGCCATGAGACGGATAAATAGTGCAAAAAGACATGCATCTAATCCTCCAGGACGCGAGTGTAGGACTCTTGACGCCTTTGGACATCGATCCTTCCAGGCTTCCATGCTTTCTGCTAGGATCAGTTCCTATATCTTGTATATGGGAATGTTCCTTAAGGAGGTCACAGAGCTTATGATAAAAGGCAAGTTTATCTTGCTCTTGTTAAACATGCTCAGGATGTTTCCAAGTTTGTGAATCGTGCAACCTTTGACTGCTTTGAATGTATAAGCAGAACCTCTGCTATTGCCATAGGTGAACGTAGAATTGCCTGGCTCCAGGCATCTGACTTGGAAATCTGGGTACAGGACAAACTGGGGAATATACCTTGCACAGGAGAGAATCTCTTTGGCAAGAATTGGCAGGAAAAAGCTAATGAGATAGATGCTGACAATATCACTTTGGATAGATTGTCTAAATATACAGCTGATCCTGCGAGGAAAAAATCCTCTAAGAAACCATTCTTCAGTAAGAAGAAGAAGTTTTATCCCTCCTATACCCAACAGGGGCATCGCTTAGGTCAGTCTGCCCAAAAGGGACAGCAGCAACAACCTAGGCAAAGAAAAACAAAAGCAGCTAAGCCTCAACCGGCTCAGCAGATTCAGCCTCCACAGGGGCTTTGACTCCTATCTAGAGAACTTTGCCTTCCTGGCCTTTAACGGCCCAGAACCCTCCAACATCCCAGGAAGGTTATGTCATTTTGCCCACAGATGGGGTCAGATAACAGCAGAAAATTGGACTCAGTCTATTGTAAGAGAGGGGTACAAGCTTCATTTCCTCAGCATGCCCCCTCCTACAATGGTAAGACAGTTCAATTCTCAGACCTTTCTCAATAACCAGTTAGGTCAAGAGGTCACTGTGCTTCTTGCCCAAGGGGCAATAGAAGAGGTACCCATTCCGCAACGGGGTACAGGGTTTTACTCCTCCTATTTCCTTATTCCAAAGAAAACAGGAGGACACAGACCAATTTTAGATCTCAGAGAATTGAACAAATTCCTGTTCAAAGAGAAGTTCAAAATGATTTCTCTAGGAACTCTGCTGCCATACCTTCAGAGTCAGGATTGGCTTTGTTCTCTAGATCTCAAGGATATGTACACTCATGTTCTCATCCATCCAACTCACCGAAAGGTCCTTCGATTCCTGTTTCAAGGGAAACACTTCCAATACAGGGTTCTTCCTTTTGGCCTGGCCTCTGCACAAGAGGTGTTCACAAAATGCATGGCTGTGGTAGCAGCATTTCTCTGCACCCTGGGAATATTCGGTTTCCCTTACATAGACGACTGGCTCATTCGAGCCCCTTCAGAGCCAGAGGCCAGGGTTGCTCTGTCTCGCACAATGCGCATCCTTCAGTATTTGGGACTTGTCAAAACTTCCCAAAGTCCAACCTTGCTCCCACTCAATCCCTAGAGTTTATAGGAGCTCTTCTGGATACCAGACAGACAATGGCCTACCTTCCACAGCCCCGCTGCCTTCGCATTGTGCAGTTAGCTTCCCAAGCAGTGCTAAAACCTCACCTCACTGCTCGGGAAATGTTACAGTTGCTAGGCCACATGGCATCCACCGTGCATGTGGTTCCTTATGCTCGCCTCCATATGAGGGCAGCCCAGTGGACTTTATCCACTCAGTGGACTCAGGCGTCAGGTTGCCTGTCAGACAAAATAGTAAACTCAGATAGCCTTATATTGTCCCTCCAATGGTGGCAGTCGCCCAAAAACCTTTTGGTGGGGTCTCCTTTTCAGCAACCCCTAACCCAAGCCACTTTAACAACAGATGCTTCACAGGTGGGTTGGGGAGCCCACTTTCGAGGCCTCTCTACTCAGGGTACCTGGACTCCAAAGGAGGCCTATCTCCTTATCAATCTCCTGGAGCTCAGAGCAATCTTCCTTGCTCTTCGAGTATTTCACACCCAGCTCAGCTACAAGACAGTCCTAGTTCAAATGGACAATCAAGTAGCCATGTTCTATGTGAACAAGCAGGGCGGAACAGGCTCTCTGTCGCTCTGCAATGAAGCTTTGCGACTATGGGCCCTCACCAGAGAGCATCAGATTCATCTCCTTGCGGTGTATCTTCCAGGCATTCAAAACTCTTGGGCAGACAGACTCAGTCGAGTTCTGCTTCCACATGAATGGTCTCTCCATGCAGACCAGGTGGCCAAAGTTTTTCAAATTTGGGTGACTTCGGACATAGACCTCTTTGCAAGTCCGCTGAATGCCAAGCTTCCCCGGTTCTGTTCCAGAATTCCGGCTCGAGGTTGTCAGGCCAGGGATGCTTTCCTCCTCCATTGGGGTCAGGACTTCCTGTATGCCTTTCCACCCATTCCCCTAATTCCCAAAACCCTGTTCAAGCTTCAGAGAGACAGAGGTCATATGATCCTCATAGCTCCACGTTGGCCACAGCAAATGTGGTACCCTCTGCTCCTACATCTCTCTCAAGCTCTGCCTCTGGAGTTAGCGTCTGCTCCAGATCTCCTTAAGAGGACGGGATGCTGTGGCATCCCAATCCCCAGTCTCTGCATCTCAGGGCCTGGTTGCTGAAAGCCTAGAACTTCACGGTCTTAACCTTTCCCAGCAGGTAAAGGATATCCTTCATGCTTCCAGGAAACCTTCCACAAGACACTCTTAAGCATTTAAGTGGAAAAGGTTTACCATATGGTGCTCGCAGAAGGGTCGTAACCCTCTTGCGATACCTCTGGAATCATTACTGGCATACCTCCTTCATTTATCAAATGCAGGGCTTAAGATTAATTCAGTGAGTCCATTTGAGTGATTTTTCAGCTTCTTTCAAGCCTCTCATTGGACATCCTATTTCCTCTCATAGCGAGATTTATGAGGGGCCTTCTTTTAATGAAGCCTCCCATTAAGCCACCACCGGTGGCATGGGACTTGAATCTGGTACTTGGGCAGCTCATGAAACTGCCCTTTGAACCATTAGCTACTACCTCTTTTTTTTTTTTATAAACTTTATTTATATATAAACCATTATATACATAACTTTCGATACAGACAAACAAGATATACAACAACACGCCGCTGCGGAGTGGAGTCTTATCTCCGTCGCGGCACAAACCACAGATAGTCATGTATACAGAACAGTTGTCAGAGCGCCCATAGTCATTTTCCATTTTCTTTTTTTTGTGAAGACTTAGTCTAGGGTACCCCCTGTCCTCCCCAACCACCCCCCCCAACCGCCCCCACCCTTCGTCGTCGCAACCCGTAACTCCGCCTAGCTCAATAACCTATATTCACTATTTCGTTCCGGCAGCGGGGGCCTAAGCTTTGAATGTAAGGTTCCCATATCAACATAAAAGTGGACCAGCGCTTTACAGAGCCTCGGGCCCACCAATGCTCTTCTAGCATCAGCTGATGGAAACCATTGCGCCATTCCAAGAACGTGGGTGGGTGTTGATCTCTCCATCTATGGAGAATCGGACCTTTCCCCACCAGACAGGCCTTACGCACCAATAATCTCTCCCACCTCCCCCCCCGGTAATGTTGGATGCAAGTGATCGAAAATAACTAGAGTGTTAGTCCACGGAAATCTTTGCTGCAGCAATCCCGTAAGGTATTTGCGAATACGGGACCAGTAGGGAAGGATGCGCCTGCACTGCCACCACATATGAGTTAGGGAGGCTAAGGGTAGAGAAGCATCTAGGACAAGACCCCGTCTTGTGTAATATGAGTCCTCAAAGCCCGCCGAGGCGAAAAGTGCACTCGTGTCAGGGCCTTATATTGAATCTCCCTCCATCGCGCTCCCCCCGACCAAGGTTGGTATCCGCCCTACTGCCGCACAGATAGTGCCGGGATGCACCCCCAGCCCAGTTCCTCTGCCCAAGCTATCTCCACCCTCTCATAATCCGGTCGTACCGACCCCAAAGCACTCCAGCCTAGACTTCAGTCCCCGTATTGCTGGTGGTGCCGCGCCGCCAAGGTCGAAAAATTCAAGAAGCTGCGCCGATCTATCCACCTCCAGTTCCTCTCTGGGCAGTTTGACCACATAGTGAGAGAGTTGGAGGTACGCAAAGTGTTGTGTGGAGGGCAGTTGAAATTCCTCTCTAAGCTCAGAGAATGGACTTACATTTACCGGTAAGGTCCACTACATGCCCTATATTACCGTATGCCCTGTCGATACCATAACTGAAACGCCTTAGAATCGGAGCCCGGCAGGAACTGTACGTTTCCACGGGATGGGGAGCCAGCTAGATACCTGCCAATTCCTTTGCCAAAAGCTATTTAATTGTCGCCCAGGTACGGCGCAGCGCATTTAACATAAAATTTTGCGCAAGACGCCTGGTAGTTGCGTACTGTCCACATGCAGACTCCCATCAGCGAGAGGGGAGCCACAAAGGCCGCTTCTAAGTCCCGTGGAGTGTATACGTTTGTGTCGCCCAAATAGTCCCCGAGATGACGAGCTTGACACGCCAAAGCATAAAGCCGTATATCCGGGAGCCCAAGGCCCCCTCTGCTCCAATTGCCAAACATACGGGATATTGGGATCCGCGCTTTAGCCCCCTTCCACAGGAAACGTTGAATCTCCTTTTCCAACCTAAGCTGGTCTCGCCTCAATAACCACACGGGTAGGGTTTGCAACCAGTATAGTATACGAGGCAGCACCACCATTTAAATGCTGCAATTCTCCCCATCAGCGATAAAGGTAACGGATTCCACGCCTCAACTGGCTCCGTACCCCAAATAAAACTCTCGAAGTTAATATGGTAGAGGTCTTGCGGCATCCGTGTCACACAACACCTAAGTATTTGAACGTCTGTTCTGCCCATTTCAGAGGAAACCCCTCCTCTCCCCAGTGCCCTCGTAACTGCCCCGAAACATCTAAGGCCTCAGATTTCTCTTCATTGTTTCGGAGACCCGCTAATCTACCAAATAATCGAATTTCCAGTATCCGTCTGGGAAGTGATACCCGTGGATCTTGGAGGTGTAACAACATGTCATCGGCGAAGGCCGAAATCTTAAACCCTTGATTGCCGATCTCAACTCCACGAATTTGCGGTCAAGCTCTATAACGCCTTATGAGGGGATCTATGGACAGAACAAATAATAGAGGGGGATAATGGACAGCCTTGCCTGTACCCCTATACAGGGGAAAGGGATCCGATAAGACCCCATTACAGAGTACTCTAGCGTCGGTGTATCATAGAGACGCTTAACCATGTCACAAAAAGCCTGTCCCAGGCTGTACAGTGGTAATAGGTGCTGCAATATGTCCAGTCGACCCCGGTCAAAGGCTTTTTTCAGCATCAAAACTCACCAATAGGGATGGAAGCCGATGGACCATGCACCCACTCCAACGACGTTAAGATTTTTGCGAATATTACGGACCGCATACGGCCTCTCACAAACCCCACCTGAGAAGCATGAACAATATCCCCCAGTAATCCCGCTAGTCGTTCAGCCCAAAATCTTGGCCATCAGCTTCATATCAAAAAATTGAGCAGGGAGATCGGCCTGTAGGAAGCCGCCTGCAGCGGGTCTTTGCCCGGCTTGGGTATCAACGTAATATACGCCTGATTTTCTCCCCATCGTCTACCCTTACCTTCCATTCTCTGCCGGTGCACATCCACTAACAGAGGGCTAACCCAGTTCGACAATAGTTTATAAAATTCCGCCCCATAGCCGTCGGTCCCGGAGATTTATAGCAGTTAGCCTTCTTAATGACAAGTTGCACCTCCTCTAGGGTTATCGGGCGCCCCCAGCAGGGCCCGTTGTTCGTCTGTCACCTTAGGGAGCACTAGCCCTGGAGGTAATTTTCCATAGTAGTGGGGTCAGTCCCCCCCGCTGAGTACAAGTTCTGAAAGAAACCCCTAAAAATTGCACTTATCACGTCCCGTTTCTGCTGTAGTATTCCCCTCTCATCACCCGAAGCGCCGCTACCCCCCGCCCGCCCCTCTGGCCCTTCAAGCAGCGTCCCAATAATTTCCCCCGGTTTATTGCCAAAACACTGTAAGCGATATTGGTAATACAGTATCGATTTCTTGGCTCTCTGATGGAGTAGTTCATTTAAGGCCACCTGTAGTTCCCATAATCGTTTTCCGATTGGACACGGTAGGGGTATGGCCCACTTAGCACCCGCGCTTGCCGACACCTGCTGCTCCAACCTGATAATTCGTTCTGCCAATAATCTCCGCTTTCGAGCCGCAAAGCCGATAATATCCCCGCGCAGCACCACTTTGGCAGTCTCCCAAACCAGCTCCGGGTCGTCCTTGTGGACCTGGTGGTTTACTTCAAAATCACGCCAGCGCTGACCCAGAAACCGCCGAAAGTGGTGGTCATGATATAGCTCGGTGGGGAACCGCCATATGCGAGATGATCTGGCCTCGCTTCCCCCAGTGCAACTCAAACCAAACCATAGCATGGTCAGAGATTTTCCAAGGGTCCTATTTGCGCCTCTTCCAACTTGGGCAAAGGTAGTGGTGGAGAGCAAAGGTAATCTAATCTCGCGCTAGTCCCATGCGCCCGCGAGATATGTGTAAACTCTTTCTCAGAGGTGTAGCAGTCTCCAGGGATCAACCAGGTTCAGACGGGCCCGAAAGCGTTGCAGCACTTGGGAGCCAAGTACCCTATCTCTCGTCTCCTTGGCAGCAGAGGTATCTAAACTGACGTCGAGAACACCATTAAAGTCTCCCCCTATAAGCATAGGCACGTCCGGCATTTGTTCAATTTTGGCTGCAATGCCGTTAAGAAAATCCCGATCAAATACATTGGGGCCATATACATCGCCCAGTATAATATCCCGATCCTCTAACAATCCATATAGCAGCAAAAATTTTCCATTGGGATCAGCCCATTGACGGTGCAACGTGAAGCGCACCCGTTTATGAATAAGTATAACCACCACCCCCCCTTTCTTTCCCAATGCAGGCGCACCCCATGTCTGACCCACCCAGTCTCGACACAATTTAGCATGTTCTTCGGCCGTCTGATGGGTCTCTTGCAATAGCGCAATATCACATCGCTGCCGAGCTAATGCCTTGAGCACTTTATAGCGCTTAATCGGGTTACCCAGTCCACAAACATTCCAGGTTATTACTCTCAGAGGGTTCCTGCCTGGTGACGTCCCCGCTGCCGGCACATCGTGCTCAAGGAGACCCCCCCAGCCTGGGGCCTCCCCAGATATCTACTAAGATAGATTGTATTAGCTCCTTGCAGAAGTTGTAAGGTGCGCGGACCATTCCCCCCTTCCCCCCCCCACCTAACCCCTCACCCCATAAACCTGGTGGACCCTTCCCCTATCCTCCCCCCCCCTAGCCTAGAACTTACCCCAACTAATGCACCCAATCCCCCCCCCCCCATCCCTATTCTCTGCCTCCTATCTACAGGGCTCCCTACTCCTACCCCTTACTAGGAAGCCCTCCCGAGACCACTCTGAGCACGCCCCCCTTTCCCCCTCAGACCCGAGAGTAACTGTCTACCACCCGCCACCCCACCCTTAATCTCCCTTAGTTAGAGGGACGAGTCCCGCCCCACCTTCACTGGGCACCTCTCCTCCACCCGTCAGACCTTCCCTCAGGGGAGAAACCGCCTCACCAGGCCTAGCCTACAGATGGGATCACTTGCAATAAAATGAAAGTGGGGTCCCCCGTCCCCCCCCCAGCTACTACCTCTTTAAAATTCCTTTCCTGGAAAGTTATCTTTCTCATTGCAATCACATCAGCACGTCGCATCAGTGAATTGCAAGCCTTGGTGGCTGATCCTCCTTATACAAGATTCCATCATGATTCCACTTAAAGCACAAACCTCCCACCTAAACGGACAACACTCAGCTCTAACGAATTGACGATCCTATCTCTTATGCCCTAATACCTACGCATGTATATAGTTGTATCAGTTATGTACTGTCTTACGTATATAGATACTCCACTTTGTTAGTTAACTGTTTTTACACGGTCCCAGTTCAAAAACTCACCTTGTTTACTTTTGATATGTTAAGATGTTCTATGTAAAATTAAGATGTTCTATGTAAAACAAACTTAGCTTTGTTAAATGTTGTTGTTTGTACACCGCAACTGATCTATGGAAGATGCGGTATAAAAATGAGTGTTAAATAAATAAAAAATAAGGTAGTCCTTAGGACTCATCCACACTTTATGCCAAAGGTGGTTTCGCCTTTTCATTTGAACCAAGCGGTTTACTTTCCTGTATTCTTTCCAAGTCCTCACGCCTCAAATGCAGAAAGGAACCTTCATACTTTGGACTTTAAAAGAGCTTTGACCTTTTACTTGCAAAGGAGACAGCAACATAGAAAATCCTCTCAACTCTTTGTTGCTTTTGATCCTAGTCATTTGGGACTTCCAGTCTCCAAAAGGACACTGTCCAACTGGATTGCACAGTGTATATGTTTTGCCTATCAGAGTAAGAACATTCCTCTTGAAGGCCATGTCACAGCTCACAATGTGAGAGCCATGGCAGCCTCAATGGCTCGTCTTCACTCTGTGTCTATCGACAACATCTGTCGAGCAGCTACTTCGGCTTCGTTTTATACCTTCACAGCCCATTACTGCTTAGACAAAGACTCCCACCGGGATGCCTTATTTGGTCAGGCTGTTCTTCAACACCTGTTCCAGACTTAATCAACTCCTACCCACCATCCCTGGTAGGATGCCAGAGATCCATGGGGGGAAGTGGAGCCCTTTCACAAGGGCCCGCAACTTTCTGGGGCCATCTCCCTGGCATCTGCAGCTAGGGAGTCCCCCATATGTGAAGACTACATTCCTGCTTGTTCCTGGAGATAGCAGTTACTCAACTGTAACAGGTGATCTCTGGGAACAGCAGGAATTTATTTTTCACAACCCGCCCACCTCCCCTAGGAGTTGTATCTCTCTTTCCCTCTCTCTTTTGTCTCGGCTATAAACTCAACTGGAGAGGGACAGTTGGGAAAGGCGGGAAGGTAGCACGCAGGCGCTGTGGGATGCTCCCAAAAGCTTCCTATTGGATGCTGGGGAGCGTTCCCCATGCAGGCTCCATCGGTACCGATGATACCCGTATGTGAAGACTAAATTCCTGCTATTCCCGGAGATCACCTGTTACAGGTGAGTAACTATGCTTTCTTGAAGGTGTGAATAAACAGATAGATAAAGGTAAGCTGACTGATAAAGTGTATCTGGATTTTCAGAAAGCCTTTGACACGGTTCCTCATGAGAGACTCTTGGCGAAATTAAAAAGTCATGGGATAGGAGGCAGTGTACTATTATGGATTAGGAACTGGTAAAAAGATAGAAAACAAAGAGAAGGGCTAAATGGACAGTTTTCTCAATGGAGAAAGGTGAATAGTGGAGTACCTCAGGGATCTTTGCTGGGCTCGCTGCTTTTTAATACATTTATAAATGACCTGGAAATGGGAATAACGAGTGAGGTGATTGAATTTGTAGATGACACAAAATTATTCAAAGTTGTTAAAACCCAAGAGGATTGTGAAAAATTGCAAGAAGGCCTTGAAAAATTGGGAGACTGGGCATCCAAATGGCAGATTAAATTTAATGTGGACAAGTGCAAAGTTATACACTTGGGGAAGAACAACCCAAACTACAGTTGCACGATGCAAGGTTCTACATTAGGAATTGGCACTCAGGAAAAGGACCTGGGCATCATTGTGGATGGTACGTTGAAACCCTCTGCCCAATGTACAGCCGCAGCCAAGAAAGCAAACAGAATGCTAGGAATCATATGGAAAGGAATAGAAAATAAAACAAAGGATATTATAATGCCTCTGTATCGCTCCATGGTGTGACCACATCTTTAATATTGTGTGCAATTCTGGTCACCATATCTTAAAAAGGATATTGCAGAATTGGAAAAGATACAGAGAAGAGCAACTAAAATGATAAAGGGGGTGGAAGGATACCTGTATGAGGAAAGGCTTAAAAGGTTAGGGCTCTTCAACTTGGAAAAGACGGCTAAGAAGAGATATGATAGAGGTCTATAAATTAATGAATGGAGTGAAACGGGTAAACGTAGATCGGTTGTTTGCTTCAAAGAGTAGAAAGACTAGGGTACAAACAATACAACTACAATGTGGCACATTTAAGACTAATCTGAGAAAATATTTTTTCACTCAGTGCGTAATCAAACTCTGGAATTCATTACCGGAGGATGCAGTAAAAACTGTTAGCTGGGTTCAGAACAGGTTTGGACAAGTTCCTGGAGGAAAAGTCCATAAACCATTAAAGAGGACTGGAGAAATCTACATGCAAGCAGCATGGAATGTGTAAACCTTTGGGAACCTGACAGGTACTTGAGACCTGGAATGGCCACTGTTGGAAATAGGATACTGGGCTTGATGGACCCTTTGTCTGACCCAGTATGGCATATCTTATGTTCTTATGCATTACAAAAAGTAAGAGAGCCATGCCTTTAGCCATGCAGAAGTCCAAGGGAGAAGTACTCAGTTTGGATTGAGATTCTGATGTTTCCCAACTAGCAGAGAGACCTTGGGTGATGGTCCTTGGTTTCTTGTGACTGATTTTGACATGACAAAAAAGACCACAAAATTCAATAAAGACTGGCTAAACACAGAGGAGTTTGCGTTGTGAAGAAGTGAAGATCTATGGTATTGCACAAAAAATGAAACTGAGATGACTAAAAAGATTGAATGGTTGCCATCTGCCACTGCATTCTTGGTGTCTGTGGCAGCCCTGAAAAGACCTTATGCTGTGTTGGTGTCAGCCAGAGTAGAAGTCAGTAAACAGTATATGAAGTCCGTGAGTGTGGGCAATGGGATATCACATATTGAACAGGAATTGACTGACAAGTATGAGGGGGTGGGAGAGAATGCAGCATGTAAACATTGAAAAGACACCTTGTAAATTTTGTTTGGTTTCTTGCCTTGATGAACTGCATTGTTAAAATAATGAACACTAATTAATATCTGCGTCATTTCTGTGATTGCCAGTTAAGTAGTGCAGTTAGCATAATTAGGACGGAGCACAGCACTGTGGCATGATAAATCACAATCCAGGGCATGTTGATTGTTTTTTGAATAGGGATGTATTGGCTAATTTACTCTTTGCACCCTTCCATTCGCTCATCTGCTCTCAGCAGTCTCAACTAATATCATTAATTAACATTTTTAGTTTCATTGTTGGCAATTCTCAATGATTGATTAAAACGGCAGGGATGAGATCAAACCTGAAGGCAAAAAGTGGGATACATTTTATCAGCCATGAAATTGCCAATGATGAATTTGCTCCTGTTGAGATTATCTTATGATTTTATACCTTTTCTGACTGTGCACATCTTTTTTTACTTAAGACGAAAAAGAGCTGAAGGCGGATACTCATTGCTATATTTTTCATTATCAGCATGGCTGCATCCATTATTTATAAATCAGTATTTTAAATAAAACATGTAATTATATGTGTCTATATAGAGAAGTGTGTGTATAAATCTCTATGCCTCACTATTTTAAACTGTGTACATCATTTGTGCTACATTATTAAAATATTTACATTTGGAGAAAGATTATAGATATATATTGAGTGGAGTGGAAGAGTAGCCTAGTGGTTAGAGCAGTAGCATAGTACCCAAGAGATCAGGGTTTGATTCCCACTGACACTCTTTGTGACCATGGGCAAGTTGCTTTACCCTCCACTGCCTCGTAAGAAAAGGTCTGGCAATCTACTTCCGGTTATACCTTGCCAAGAAAACCCAGAGACTGCTGGGTTGCCAGGAGTCAGTATTAATGTCTCTAAATGTAAATATTTTAATAAAGTGGCACAGAGGGAATACACAGTTTCAAACATTGACCCAGAAATATTTTCTGAAACTACATTGGGTTGATTTCAGCACAGGTTTACTGCCACTCCTCTTTTTTTCTTTTTTTTTATCTCATAGTTCATCTTGTTCCTTTAGGCTTCCAGTTCATTTGGAATGGATTCCTGTTAAAGATATTAGCACCATCCGCTCTCCTTCACAACTACTTGTGCATATCCCTCATTTTATAACACATCCTTCCTCACAACCTAGGCCAGTTATCATAATAGCAGGCCTAGCCTGTCTTCGCAAACCATGGTGCTTTCTGGAATCCAGTGTACTTGAGTCCAGAGTCTGGCCATCACTGGTCCCATTACGTTTTTGAAAGGTGAAGATGAAATAGAAGAGGGTCACTAGTCTTTGATGTATGTCTCTTATTTCCTACTGTCCTTGCATTCGATGTGATCCTATCACCCACTACCAGTCTAGTCACTTTGTCCCTTTCTGGCATCCATTAGCTCCCATCCAAACTCCTGACTTCTTTACACATGAGCCATATTACCTTGAATATGCTCCAGAGTTTTATATATTAGTTCTAGATGACAGATCGCTACTTATTGGAGTTCATTTGCTTTCTCTTATTTGTTTTTTTTCCTCAGAGCCCATGAGAACACCAAAAACGCTGAAGATTGCAGAGATCCAGGCAAGGCTCATTGCAGTGGACTGGGAGTCACTGGGCTACAATATCACTCGTTGCCATACATTCAATGTCACCATTTGCTACCATTATTTCCGGGGTCAAGGTGAAAGCAAAGCAGACTGCCTGGACATGGACCCTAAAGCGCCTCAGCATGTCGTGGATCGTCTGCCGCCCTACACCAATGTCAGTCTCAAAATGATCCTCACCAATCCAGAAGGGAGGAAGGAGAGTGAGGAGACTGTGATTCAGACTGATGAAGATTGTAAGTGCATGTGCTGATTCCGTAATTTAAGTGGACGGTATATAAAGAGACGAATAAAGATAAATTGGTGTGCAGTGAGGGGACTTCTAGTGTGTTTGGGGCTAATGCATTGTGTGAACATATTAATTCTGATTCTTGAATAGTACCTCTCTATGTAAAGTGACCAACCATTCCGTATTATATGGGACAGTCCCGAATTTTAAGAATTTGTCCCTGGAATCGTATTACTTTGGTCGGGATGCCTAAATGTCCCCTTTTTTAAGACATGTGTCCCTCTCCACATTTGTACTAGCAGATTTCTAGTACTTGTACTTCAGTCACACACATGCACATACATTCATCCACTCCCTCTCCCCCCCCAAATCAGGTACAAGCATGCACATTAGCACTTTTCAGACAGACAGATATTAGTGCTGTGCTGCTTCTGCATTCCTCTACTTTAATGTCTGCAGTTCTTGCTTTTGCTACCAGTTCTTTTTCTCAACCTGCAATAGCCTCCTCACACTTTACCCCATTCCTCTTACATGTCTTTCCTTTCTCAGCAACCCCACTCACCCCTACCCAAGAAACCCACTTATTCCACAGACTTTCTCCCAGACCCTGTGCAGAAAATCAGCCCACCCTTCCTGTGACTAATACAGCCTTTCCATTGGCTGGAACCTATCACTCTGCATTGAAAGGGGGAGCACTGGTGAGCTGTATAGCTAAACTCTTAAAAAATAAATAAATACCCAGACAATTTAGACATCATTCTGACTAAGACGACTACTTTACAAAGTTGTAGCGTTCTAAAATAATTTAAATGGTTGGCAATCCTAGCCTGAGTCCTCAGCACATCTGACAAATCTGGTTGTGCTTCCTTCCCAGGGCCCAGGCAACTATCAGTCAGACGAAGCCAGCCAATAGGCTGCAGCAGACACAGCTAGCCAATAGGGAGCAGGGGAGGGTGGGAGCAGTAGCTAGGATACAGAAACCTTCCTTTCTCCCTTGTCCTACAGCTCTGGAGTATTGGGATTTTTTTGCTACAGATATATAGACCTGCAGGAGAAAATATTGGGGGTGCTCAAGAACCCACCGAGCTGGTGCCTATGATCTTGGGGCCAACATCAGTATCACGGTCAGTGGTCAGCTGATTTAGTTGATTCTGTCATCTGTGTAGGCTCTTAACCTAGGGTACGTGTTTCTATTTCTTCTTTCGACTTTATTTTCATTTTAAAATGCTGAAAAGAAAGTGTGTTTTTAATGAACAATTACAAACTGAGTACCCATTCATTAAGAAACATTCTGGTGATAGCATGGTGTTTTGTAACAAATGCCGGTCTTCCTTTTCAATCGCACATGCAGGAAAGGGTGACATTATTCAGCAGCTAAGGATGGACAAACACAAGACAGTAGATGTAAGTACTACTTCAATTGAAAGCAAGTAGATGCAAGTACTACTTTCAATTGAAAGCAAGTTCTGCTACGAGGGGACATGGGATGAGGATGAAGGGAGTGATATGCGGAAATATTTCTTTACAGAAAGAGTAGTGGATCCGTGGAATAGTCTCCCAGTGGAGATGGTAGAGATGAGGACAGTAACTGAATTCAAAAAAGCATGGGACCAACACAGAGGATCTCTAAAGGTAAAAAGTGGACTGTTGTAGTTGTTATGGAAGGACAGACTAGATAGGCCATGTGGTCTTTTTCTGTCATCATGTTTCTATGTTTCTACTTCGGGTAGAACAGTGACTTCTTTTTTTAAAAGTCAAATTTTTGATGAGACATTTCAATCACTGACTACAACTGAGAGTACAAGGACTTATCACTCTGTTGTCCACAACCATTCTTTTCGGTCATCAGACTGTATTTCAAAGTGGTTGAAAAATACTCTTGAGCATGAACTAAAATGGAAGCAATAGTCTGTAATGTTTTCAAACCTGACTCTATTGGTTCCCTCAAGAGAGACCTTTCTGAGACAATTTTTTAACAGTTTTTTGTGATTGTTCAACCCATGGAAGGGGAGAAAGGGGTTCAGGTAAAAGTTCTTGATTTCTATGAACTTCAGACATTCTTTTCAAGTGCATTCTTTAAAAAGTAGAGCCCAATGGGCTAAGATCCAAAGTTTTGGCATTGTGTGCTGAGAATACCAATTACAATTTTGGTGGGGCAGCTAGGATGGGTAGTAACAATATGTTTTTACAAATTGCAAAAAGATTTAGGAAGTAATTTAATTGGTGCAAACTGTGCAGCTCACATTGCTCACAATTGTATCAGCACTGCTGCCGAATGCCTGCCATTTAACATTGAAATTATTGTTGAGAAGATATTCAGACATTTTCACATTTTTATAATGAAGATTGGAGAATTTAGAGACATGTGACTTTGTTGAGATTAAGTATCAAAAGCTCCTCGGATACAGTAACACTATTTGGCTGGCTTTACTACCAGCCATAGAGAGTTTAATTAAAATGTTCCAACCAGTGAAATCACATTTTCTGAGCCAGGAAAAATGCCCAGTTATATAAAAAATGTTTTTGAAAATGAATCAGCAGAGGTTTGACTGTACTTTCTGCAGTCAGGCAGTGATTTTCCAAAATGCAACTTTAAAAACTGAGGCTCAAAAAAATCTCGATAGAGGAGGCTGGAGTAATCAATGACCTTAGAAACAAGTTAGTAGGGGGGAGTGGTTTCATCCCAAGATGGCGGAAGTGTAGACTCAGCTGATTATGCCTAAGAGGAAGGGTAAAGCTAAACCTCCTCCCGCGGAGCAGCAACCCACTGGTGAGGGGCCTATGGATCGATTTGTGCGGCTTTCAAATGATAAGATTCAGGGGATTCGAGAGGGCTTGGAGACTCCAACGGATTCTGGTTCGGCATCTCCCGCCCTGGATATCTCTCTCTCCCCGGATCCTCCTGCTCCTCCTGTGCCTGTGGCTGGCCGGTTGATGAGTGATGCCGCATTTCTTTCCGGAGTGGTGGGAGTTGCGGCCTTGAAGCGGGACTCGATGCCAGTGACCACCGGAGGTCGGTCAGGAGAGATTCGGGCTGCTGATACAGCGGCAATTTCAACATCGGGCAGAGTGGATATCACTCAGGTAGCGGATGTTTCTTCTTTAGAGCTGAAGGGGAAAACGGGTTTCACTGAAACTTTAGCTCCGGGTTTTTCTTTAAGTTTGGCCCGTCCTGCCTCAGTGACCCTGGTCAGTATCTGGGACGCCATTTCTCATTTGTCCACGATGGTGGGCAATCAGCTGGCATTGTCGTCGGAAAGGATTTCTTCCCTCGAGGGTACTGTGCAATTAATGCAGACTGCTGTTAAGGAAGTTAATACTCAGCAACTAGTTTCTGACCAGAAGCTTGAAAGAGTCTCAGATCTGACTGCCTCTTTGGTAAAGGATAATATTTCCCTTCGAGCTAAAGCAGAGTCGTTGGAAAATGCGGTTCGTGCATCGAATCTACGGTTGTTAAATTTCCCTATTGTTGCTGGAGTACCTCCGTTGGATTTATTTAAGAAATACCTACAGGAAATTCTCGTGGTTCCTCCAGATTTGATGCCTCCAGTGTCGAAAATCTATTACCTTCCCGCAGGGAAGAGAGAAGGGAAAATTTCTGATGGACCGTTGAAATTGGATTTTCTGAACGTCTCAGATGTGCTTCGCACTCCCAAAGAAGAGGATATGACAGTTTCTACTTTGCTAGTTATGTTAGCTCTTTCTTCAGATAGAGAATGGTTACTTAAGCTGTTTTATAAAAAACGAGCTAGTTTGTTTTATGGGAAAAAAATCCATCTTTTTCCAGATGTTGCACGGGAGACACAGAGGCGGAGGAGGGCTTTCCTGTTATTGAAGCCTGGGGTTACTCGTATTGGTGCATCCTTCATGTTGCAATTTCCCTGTAAATGTTTAAACTTGTATAAAAGTTGGAAATATGTTTTCTTTTCTCCCGAGGACCTTTCTGCTTTTCTAAGTGGGTGTAGGCTGAAAGCTGATGATTGATGTTTGATTTTGAAAATGTTTATGATTGTCTTGTATCTAATGCGGGCACTGATAGGCAGCCAGTGGAGCTCTTTTAGGGTGGGTGTGATGTGTTCTTGTCTTGTGGTGCCAGCAATTATGCGTGCTGCAGTGTTTTGTGCCAGTTGCAATGGTCTTAGTGTCTGTTTCATTAGACCTAGATAGATTGGGTTGCAGAAGTCTAGGATTGGGGTTATTAGTGCTTGACAAACTGTGCGGAAGTGTTCCTGAGTGAGGAGGGGCTTGAGGCGTCGTGCTAGTCTCATCCTGTGGTATGCATTTTTGGTGGTTCTGCTGATGTGGGACTGAAGGTTAAGTTCTTTGTCCATTGTCACTCCGAGGTATTTCACTTCTGATTGTATTGGGTATGGTTGTGGTGCCCATCTTGATGTCGCAGGGGGGGGATGAAGTCGGAGTTTCGTGTGATGATTAGCGCCTCGGTCTTTCTGTAGTTTATGGTCATGTTGTTGTCTTGAAACCAGGTGTTCATATGTGTGAGACAGTCTGTTATCTTGGTGTGGTCTGGGTTGTCGAGGGTGATTGGTGTGTATATCATTGTCGTCCGCATAGATTGTGTATTTTATCCCGTGCTCTTTTATGATGTTGCATATTGGTTGGATGTAGATGTTTAATAAGAGAGCTGATAGTACGGATCCTTGGGGTACGCCTTGCATGACTTTTATGGGTCGGGATGTGTTGGGCCCAATCTTGACCTGTATATGTCTGTCCGTTAGGTAAGAGTGGAACCACCTCAGTGTGGCTCCGTGTAGTCCGATGTTCTGTACTTCTTGCTAGTAGTGTTCCGTGGTCGACTGTGTCAAACACTGATGATAGGTCAATGAAGATCATGAGTATTCCGTTCTTGCTGTTGTCTGAGGTGTAGTATGTCGTTAAAGAGGTATAGCAGGAGTGTTTCAACTCCATTGTTGGGGCGTAAACCGTGTTGGTTGTGGTCGAGTTGTGCATGGTTGTCGATGTGGTCTTGTAGTTGATGTTGTACCACTTTCTCAATAATCTTAGCCAGTAGGGGGATGCTTGAGATGGGTCTGTAGGCTGCTGGGTTGTTTTTGTCGAATGCTGATTTCTTCGGGATTGGTCTTATTGTGGCGAGTTTTAGCTGGTCTGGCATGATACCTTGTGTTAGAGAACTTTTCACCATGTTGTGTATGCTGTGGATGAAGTTTGACTTTGTCGTTTTGATCCATGTGACTGGGCATGGGTCTGTTGGGGCCGTGCTTGTGTTGAGGGCGGTGATGATGTGTGAAAGCTGCTCTGTGGATGGGTTGCTGAATTTGTCCCAAGTTTTTTCTTGGGGTGGTGGTTGGTTTGGTGCTTGTGTTAGTATTCCTTCGTGGAGCTGAGTGGAATTTGTCTTGGATGTGGTCTGTGAATGCTTGTGGGTCTATTTGCACTTTGCTGTCGGATTTGTTCTCCTTGGTGAGTGTTTTCACAATTTCAAAGAGCTCTCTCGGTTTGTTTGATTTGAGTATGAGGTTGGTGTGGTATTCTCTCTTTGTTTGGTTGATGAGATCGTTGTACTCTTTTTGTTTTGCTAAGTATAGAGTCTGTTTGTTGGGAGACTTGGTGTATCTCCATTGCCGTTCTAACTTCCTGATTTCTCTTTTTTTGATCCGTATGGTTTTTGAGTACCAGGGTGTGTGATGTGCCCTAGTGCGGTGATCTTTCTCGGGTCTGTGTTCGGTGGCTTTGGAGGCTGCATTGATGATGCTGTTCCATTTTCTGATTTGATCGTCTAAATCCTCTTCTTCTGTATTCAGGTGCGGTATCGTGTCCTTGAGAAATTGGTCCTTGTTGAAGCTTTTAAATCTTCTTTGTGCTGTTGGTTTGTCTAGGTTTTTGTCATGGTTTTGTCCTTGTGGCATGACCTTTGTTTTGATTATGTGATGGTCTGACCATGGGACGGGGTGACATCTGGTGTAGATATGTTACCATTGTCCGTTAGAAAATTGGGTGTGAATATGAGGTCTGGTGATGATCCGTGTTTGTGTGTTGGTGTGTTGATCATTTGGGTGTATTGTAAGGATCCCATAGCTTGTAGGAAGGCTTCTGCGTCCTTTGTGTTGGAGGATTTTAGGTTGAAGTCTCCTAGTAGTAGCAGGGGTTTGTTGCTGGTGTTGAAGGCACAGACCTCCTCTAGAGTGGATGCTAGTTCGTCTGGTGGTGCATTCGGGGCTCTGTAGGTGAGGCAAAGTGCCATCCGTTTGTTTTCCACAGTGATGGTGTTGCATTGGTTGGTGTTTGATGAGCTTCATGACTTGAATCTTAGGCTGTTCCTTGCGAGGATCAGGACCCCTCCTCCTCTTCGTTGTGTGCGTGGGCAGTTGAATGCTGTGTATGTGATTGGTACTAGCTGATTAAGTAGCACATTATTGGTGGGGGTGAGCCATGTTTCAGTAATGCACAGTATGTCGGGTTGATGCTCTTCTATGTGGTCTGCTATTGTGCTAATTTTGTTTCTTATGGATCTGGCGTTGATGAGCTCGATTGTGATCGTAGTCAGGGTGCTTAGTTGAATCTGCGCTTTGTTTGGGTTTGTTTGTGTGTTGGGTTTGTGTCTGTTTTGCCTCCTGTGCTTGGGGGTCTTGATTGTGTTCCAGTGTGTGTGCTGTGGGTGTGTGAAGAGTTGTGCTGGCTGCCATGGAGTTCTTGTTAGTAGGGTGTGGTTGGTTGCCTGGTGTGGTAAGAGATGGGTGAGGAGGAGGCTGATGGGCAGAATCCATGTTGTGTACATTCTTATGCGGTCAGAGTTTGGTAGATGTTGCACTTACTTTGCTCTGCTGATGTTGTCTTTCTTGTCTTCGATGTCTGAGTTTGGTTGCTGCTTGTGGCTCTTGCAGTGTCAGGTTGTGGTTGTTTCTGTGGCTTCACTGGTGTGCCACGCCTAAGGGCCCTCAGGTTTGGTCCTCAGGCGCGGTTCTGTCAGGGGTGGGTGGATTCTGCTGGGCTGGTGATTTTTGAAGGTGCTGATTGGGCAGGAGCTTCTGAGTGGGGTGGCTTCCTGCTGAGTCGTTCCACCCCGATCAGGGGGGCTGGATGTACTGTTTGGTGCTGCTGTTTGTTTCCGCCTTTGTGCCACGCCTCGTCGGAGCTGGCTTTAAAAAAAAAAAAAAAAAAAAGAAGAAACAAGTTAGTAACTAGGAAGACTGAAGTGTCTTTGTCTCCAACAATCTGAAAGAAGATAAAAGCATTGATGAATCAGGTTTCAAGCAATCTGTCATCTTTCTACACCACTTGCACTTGTTACTTGGATCAGTGGACCACTTACTTCCAGGAAATTGGGAAACAATAGTGGACTTTCCTTCAAAAACAACCAAAGTGGTGTGAGTGGTGTCATCTTTAGAATACGTTTTGTCTACAAGACCCGGCCTAGAGTCAGTAATAAATGATACTGAACTGTTTGATGAGTTCTCTTGTCTTAAGTCATTTGTTTCTGAAGAAAAGGTTCAAGAATTTAAAAAAAACAGACACCGCTGTTGATGAAAGACGGAAGGAGGTGTTTGGGCACCTCAAAAATAATGAGGTACCATATAAAAATTTATTTTAAACTGGTTGAATTTTTTTTTATGTTTGCCAGGTTCCAATGCTCCAACTGAAAGGTGCTTTTCAATCATGAACAAAGTGTGGTCTACAAAAAAAACCCATCTGCATGTAGGGATTCTCAAATGTCTGATTGTAAAGTACAATTTTGAGTTGAATTGCCCATAATTTTTTAATCATCTTAGTGGAAATGTTGCTATTTTGAAGAAAATTCACTCTGTAGAGAAGTACAAGAAGTAGGCCTGATAGGCACATTTGTAAGTAAAGATATAAACCTAGCCTACTGGTTAAAATTAAAATTGTAATTATAAACACATTTTGAACCCCCAGCCTGATTGATTATCCTGTACTTGAATTTAGAAAAGATTGTAAGGTTATCTCTATACCCTCCTGGGTGGCACCCGTTAAAGCTGCTGCTTGAGCAATTCTGTGTGTTGTGTAGTACTTAAGTGCTCTGAGAAGAAATATCTCCAGCACATACATCTGAATATCTGCACAGTGGTAGAAAGTGAATGTCTGACAACTCATTCTGGTTCCGTTTATTTCTTTCTTTTTTTGCACAAAGATGCTTTCTTGTACTTAAGGATGTATGTATGAAGTTAGTCTACAGTACAGTAGCTATTGAAGCTGCCTTTTGATATGCACATATTTTGCTAATTTGAGATGGGGAGATCATTTTTCATTCTATTGTAGCAGCAGAGCGCAGACAATCCAATAATACCAGGAGTCTGTTCAGAAGGTCCAAATCATTTATTTGTGCACAAGACTCAAGCAGAATCACATTCAAAATGGCTGAGCAATGGCTGTTAGTAAAACAACAACTTTTATACTGTTCTTTTCCATTCTAGGTATAGGCAAACTTTTCATTGGTCCCGGTAACCCCTTTCACCCCATCTATTGGTCCCGGTAACCCCTTTCACCCCATCTATTGGTCCCGGTACCGATACGTAGCTCCAATGAGGACCTTGGTCTGGGCTTAGCACCTGCTTACCCCCCTTACAGTCCTCATTACAATGGTCATTTCTTGGGCTCTCGTTACATTTTACATCCAAGGTCACTTAGCTGACTAGAACATGTGGGAAAGCAGGGCACTGTAACTTTTCTTTCAACAGAGTTAATTAATTCCATAGAAGCTTCACTCTCTTATCAATACCAGTTAAAACTTGTTTTTCTATATTCTCTAAGTTTCGATTCTGCTTAGCTATACTTAATTGTGCTCAGTTAAGTTTTGATTCTATGGTAGCAGCATTTAGGGGAGTGTGTAATTCCTTTGGGCCTCTCCACCGGCTTCATTTACAGGTCAAGCTCATTTAGGCCTCTCTGCTTATTTCAGACACTATGGATCATAGGCCTTCGCCTACCACACTATCATACATAAAGATTAGCTATAATACTAGCCTCCCAGCCCCCGCTCAGTGAAGAAATAGCTTAAGTTGAACCCTACCCAAAAGTATACACCAAATACAACACATTATCTACTCTGTGATTTGAAATCTAGTGAGTACAAAGAAAATGTGGCTTCCTTTCTTGTTACTGCTGCTCGGAGCTTTGCAGAGTGCATGAGTTTCATTCTCTAAGGAACTCTTCCTAGGCTTGGCAGAGACAAATTAAGGGTAATAGAGTTCATAGTACTCAGAAGCAACACCTAAATTGCAATGAAAATTATTTCGTAAAAGATTTTTTGCCCCATCCTCCTTTTGAGATTTCACTGCTGCAATTTATGGTACACTAAATGAAACACACAAGTTCTGTGTTACTCCAGAGAAAATCTGCTTTAATATTCACATGCACCCGTTTATCCAAATCATTTTATCCTCGATGGCACACTTTCATTTTTTGTATTTAATTTAGCAAGGCTGTTCCTTTTCCTTTCTTGAGAAGCTGTTCCTAATGGGAGAATAAATGTTACTTAACCATCCACTTCTACAGTTCAGTTCAGTAGCTGTGTACTTGTAAAGCCATTCTCAAGTCAATTTAGAGTTCTGTAAGTAAGGATATTATGGAGATCGTTGCACCAAGGTTTTTTTTGAAGACGTATGCAGTATTACGGTGTACTGACACCTGCTACAACTGTCCTGTTTTTCTCATGCATTAATGAAAGAGCCCTGCAGATGAGTACTGGCACCTTTTTTCCTAGGAAAAATGCATTGCGTTGCACTATTAGTTTGGGACCTGTTTTGATGGTGGTTCCAAGGGACTAATTATCGCCTAAGGAAGTCCCTATACCAGCTAGTTAAGACTAGCAATGGGCTGTGGGCTGATGAGGGCTGGCAATGGGCTATGAGCTGATGAGGGCTGTCTGGAAATGGGGTGATGGGGGGGTTAGGACTGGTAAAGGGCTATGGGGGGGGTTAAGACAGGTAGAGGGCTGATGGGTGGGGGTTAGGACTGGTAATGGGCTATGGGGGGGTTAAGACTGGTAGTGGGCTGATGGGGTGTAGGACTGATAATGGGTTATGGGGGGGGCTAGGACAGGAAATGGGCTGATGGGGAGGGGTTAGGACTTGAGGTGGGCTGATGTGGTTAGGACTGGTAATGGGCTGTGGGCTGATGGGGGGGTTTAGGACTGGCAATGGGCTATGGGGGGCTGACTGGAAATGGGCTGATGGGGGGTTAGGACTGGTAAAGGGTTATAGGGGGGGGGCTTAAACTGAAAATGGGGTGATGGGGGTTAGGACTGGAAGTTGATTGACGGGGGGCTAGGACTGGTAATGGGTTGGGGTGTTGCTAGGACTGGAAATGGGCTGAGTGGAAGGGGAGGCTTGAACTGCAAATAGCTGATGGGGAGGGGGCTTGGAATGGAAATGGGCTGTGAGGGAAGGGAACTAGGACTGAAAATGGGCTGATGGAACAGCTAGGATAGGACTGGAAATGGGCTGTTGGGGGGAGCTAAGATTGGAAATGGGCTGTGGTGGGGGCTTGAATTGAAATGGACTCATGGAGGGGCTAGAACTGGAAGTAGGCTCATGGGGGGCTTGGACTGGAATTGGGCTGAGTGGAGGGGAGCTATGATTTGACATGGGCTGATGGTGGGGCTAGGATTGAAAATGAGCTGATGAAGGGACTTGGACTGGAAATGGGCTGATGCAGGGACTAGAAGGGAATGGATGCTGGGTGAGACTGGAACTAGAAGGGAGCTGATGTTGGGGGAGGATTAGAATGGGATGGGGCTGGGAGAGTAAAATGGAGAGGGGAAAAATGTAGTTAGTAGTTTTCAACAACACCCAAGCTTGATGTAAATCTTTAACCTTTGCAACTGCTCCTTTTAGCTTTTTCTTAACTATTTTCCTCATTTTATCATAGTCTCCCTTTCGAAAGTTAAAAGGTAGTACTGTGGATTTCCTTACCATCCTTCATCCATTCATTAAATCAAAAGCGATCATGCTATGATCATTATTGCCAAGTGGCCCCAACACCCTTATCTCTTGCACCAGATCTTGTGTTCCATTAAGGACTAGGTCCAAAATGCCTTCTCCTCTGGTCGGTTCATAAACCAGCTGCTCCAAGAAGCAGTCATTTATTTCATCTAGAAACTTTATCTCCCTAGTGTGTCCTGTTGTGACACTGACTCAGTCGATACCAGGGTAATTGAAATCACCCATTATTATTACTCCGTGTTAACTTTTGTTAGCTTCCCTGATTTCTTTGAGCATTTCATCATTTTATTTATTTATTTTATTTTATTTATTTAGTATACGCTTATATACCGCTACTTCCAGCGATCAGTAGCGGTTTGATTATAATTTGGGGGTTGTCAAATCAGGACAGAAAAATTGGGATAATATATACATAGATTGAGAATATGGCACATCACACAGAATTAGGAACTTAAAGGTTAGATTTTACATATTTACAGTTTTACATATTTACAGTTTTACATAATTACAAAGAACATTTCAACAGATTAGATTCATGATTTTTTCGCCTTATCTGGTGATTCCACTTTGGTTTACATCCTGTTGTAGTGACATTGGAAAAGATGGGTTTTTAGTTTCTTTCTGAAGCCAGTAATGTCTCTAATTGCACATAGTTCGTATGGTAGTTAATTCCAGATTGTTGGAGCAGAGAATGAGAATGCTCTGTGGCTAGTACTGGCTTTTACTGATCTGATGTTGTTAGGAACTTGTAGTGTGTCTGAGTTGATAGTTCTCCTGTCTCTGTTGGTTGGTTGCTTGCTGACAAGGGTTGAAAGGAATGATGGCGCTAGGTCATGTATAAGTTTAAACGTGGTTACCAAAGTTTTATATTGTATCCTGGCAGCGATGGGTAGCCAATGTAGCTCGATCAATACAGGTGTAACGTGTTCGGAAATGCTTGTTCGTGTGATGATCCTTGCAGCCACATTTTGGGCCATTTGTAGGATATTTAGCGTTTTCTTTGGCAGACCCTGTAGGATGGCGTTACAGTAGTCTAAGTGAGGCATAATGAGTGCTTGTGCAACAGTCCGAAAGTCACAGGGTTCGATTAAGTTCCTCAGTGGTTGTAGGAAAATGGCCTTGTTTGTTTTGCGCAGGTGTTTTTCCATCTTTAGTTTGCTGTCGAGTATGACTCCCAGATATTTGATCTCATTTTTTGTGTTGTATGTGTTGTTACAGAGGGTGATTGTCGGAGGAGGTTCAAAGTTAGGTTTATTTGATATATACATCACTTCGGTTTTCTTGTGGTTGATTGTCATGTTATTTTGCTGGAGCCATTCTAACATCTCATACAGGCAGGTTTCGAGCTGGGTATACTTCGGGTTGGTGGTGTCCAATTGTGTGTATAGCATAATATCATCTGCATATATATGGTAGTTGATATTATGTTTTTTGAAAATGACACAGAGGGGCTGCATGTAAATGTTGAAAAGTAGCGCCGAGAGGGCCGATCCCTGGGGTATGCCTTGAGTTTGTGTGAACGCTTCTGCTTTTTCTCCGTTGAATTGGACCTGTGGCCTTCTGTTCGTTATGTAGGAGGAGAACCATTTAAGGGTGGTTCCCAAAATTCCTATTGATTTCAGTTTTTTCAGGAGGATTCCATGATGGACAGTATCAAAGGCGGCAGAGATGTCAATGAAGATGAGTAAAAACATTTTCTTCCTGTCTTCCAGGCCTTTGTGGAGGTTGTTAAGCAATGCTATTAAAAGCGTTTCGACCCCATGGTTTTGTCTGAAGCCGTATTGTTGCATATCGAGTATGTCATGGTTATCTAGGTGCTCTTGCAGTTGTATGAGGGCTGCTTTTTCGATGATTTTTGCTAGGAAAGATATGCTGGAGATGGGGCGGTAGGATGTTGGGTTTGCTTTGTTGAGTTTGTTGTTCTTTAGTACTGGCCTTATTATGAATTTCTTGAGCTGGTCAGGCATAATTCCTTGATGCAGTGATAGGTTTACAATGTGTGAAACTTGGTGGACTATATCTTTTTTCGCTGCCTTGACCCAGGCAGTAGAGCAGGGATCCAGCGGGGAGGTGGTGGTATTGATGCTAGTTATTATGTTGCTTGTTTGTTGCTCATCAATCTTGTGGAAAGTTGTCCATGTCAGTTCTTGTTCCACAATAGATTTCCGGTGTGCCTCGTCCCTACAAGGGTCGGGCAAGGTTGCAGTCTGCTTGCTCACGTAATGGTTTGCCAGCGTTTGGGGGTGGATAGAGTTATCCTGGTGGTCTGGTTGGGAAGTTTTTGTTAGAGATTTCACCAGTTCAAATAGTTCCCTAGGTTTGTTGATAGCTTTGTTTAATAGGTTTGTGTGGTGCATCCTTTTTGCAGCATTTACCTCTTTGTACTTCGAGAGGAGGTTGAGGTACTCCATCCTGTGTTCCGTGGATTTCATACGTCTCCATTTTTTTTCACGCTTTCTGAGTTCTCTCTTCATTTTGGTCAGAGTTTTGGTGTACCAGGGTTCTGATTGGTGTTTGGTCATGTTCGAGGTGGTGCTCCATTTAGGGTTTGCTGCGGTCTGAATTCCGGTGTCCCAGTTGTCCGTTAGTGCATCGAGATCCGTGCTTTCAAGATCTATGTGCTTCTTAATGTTACTTATAAGGCATTCCATGTTTAGTTTGTTGAATCTCCTTTGTTGGTGTATTATTTTTTGTGCTTTTGAGTCCTTTGGTAAAGACGGCAGTTTTATCTGAATATCGATTTGGTGGTGGTCTGACCACGGTATTGGATTGATCTTTATCAAAGGCTTCTCTTCAATGCGCTGTTTACTCGTGGGAGTAAAGACCATATCCAGTGTGTGGCCCTTGTCATGGGTGGGCTCATTTATTAGTTGTTGAAATCCTAGTTGGGACATGGCTTCCAGGAAAGTATCTGCGTGAGAGGCTGCTGTTGATGAAAGGTTTAAGTCTCCTAGAATAATTTGGAATTTCTTTGGTTGTGTTGCAGAAATGTTTTCTAGTACTGAGGCAAGAATTTCATGGTTCGTCGAGGGGGCTCTGTATATCAGACATATGGAGAGAGCTGGGTTCTCGATTTTAAGCATGTCTAAATCTATGTTTGAGTCCAGGTACGTGGTGGAAAGCTGTAGGTTGGTTTTCGCTATTATGAGAACCCCTCCACCTCTTTTATTTGCTCGTGGGCAGTCCATTTGTTAATGCTGGCCAGGCGGTCAATAGTACACCCCCACTGCCATCGCCTTGCCCTTCCACTTTTCACATGAAATTTCAATCCATAGAGATTCTACAGTGAAGTTTGTTTCCTGCCAAACTTTAATCCTTTGTGACTCAATGCCCTCTCTAACATAGAACGCAACCCCACTACCAATTTGATCTACTCTATCATTATGATATAGTTTGTACCCAGGTATCACAGTGTCCCAGTGGTTGTCTTCCTTCCACCATGTCTCTGAGATACCAGTCATATCAACCCTCTCATTTAGTGCTATATATTCTAACTCTCCCATCTTATTTTTTAGGCTTCTGGCATTTGCATTCAAGCATTTTAGAGGCTGTATTTTATTCATATTACTCTGGTTATCGGTAGGCAGGGGTAATTTGGAATCTTTAAGCTCTGTCTGCTCTCTGTACTCAAGGGCATTTGGGCTACTTTTGTCTTTATTGGAACCTCTCTGCTGATAATGCACTAACTTTAATCTTTTGCTAGTATCCTTCAAGGATACATTGTTCTGAACCATGCGCTCCTGGGCGACTGTTGGCGTTCCCCTATAATCTAGTTTTTGTTGCAGGATTGGACAAATGACAAGATAGGTGTTTGCTCTTCCTTGCTGTTTATAATTTACTACATAACATGATTAAAATGGACACAGTCTGAGGTAGGGGTTAAATCCTCACACAGACCCTAGTCCGACAATAATAGGTGTTTTGTGTTGCCAGTGAGAACTTCTGTGGGAATAGGCCTTTTTATTGGTTGTATTTTAGGGACTAGGCCTTTCCTTTAGCCCTTTGGGATATTTTTGGCTTGATGATGAAACTTTTTTATATTGTTTCTGACAGAGGACAGCTACTCCTCAAAATGACTGCGTGTAGAATTGTTACCGATAGGCAAGTATCTCCAAGGATCATCAAGAGTAGAGAGATTCATATCATCAAGGTAAAACATGCTGCTCTAACAGGTGCAATGCAGTGTGTGCTGTTGCATTAATGTCGATGTCAGGTGACCCAGTAGCCCCTAGGTTTTCTTGTCAAAGTGTGTCTGTAAATAGATTGCTAGGCCTTTCTTCTGAGGGAATAGAGAGTAAAACAACTTACCTAAAGCCACAAGGAGTACCAGTGGAAATTCAACCTTGATCTTTTGGTCACCAGACCACTGCTGTAACCACTATGCTGCTACTCTCCACTTTTGCCCCAAGTGCAATGGAGACTCCTTCAGCACATTTTTTGGCAGTGTCGCTACCCCACTATAAGATTCTGGATGCCACTTTTGTAGCCTCTGATTCATCTCCCATGATTTTCCCTCTGGCAGGACTGTCAGCCATTGTGGATGGCTGCATGAACGCTGCAGAGGGTTAGGATGATGAGGAGGCCAACGCAGGGTCCATTCTTGGCCAACATTGAACCAGCCCATGGGATGTTTTCAATCTGTTAGCTGCTTGGCAGCCCTCTCATGGAGGTCTGAGGCCCTGACTTCCTTTTATGGGGGAACTCAAGGTCTTCAGGTTTCTTTGTTCCCAGTGTCAAGGGAGTTGAGGGCTTCAACTCTGCTTTTTCTCCTGGCCACTCTTATGGGAGCCAAGCTCTGTCCCCTATGGAAGGAGTCTGGGATGAAGAGGATTCTCTATTTCTGTGGGTAGGTCCATGGCAGTTCAGTCCAGAGTGTCATCTTCCTACCATCTTGGATCCTGATTGCTTGGTACATCCCACTCAACTGGATTGGTCTTACAGGATGATAGGGAAGAAGAAATTTTACATACCTGATAGTTTTCTTTCCTTGAATCCTGCTAGACAAGTTCAGGGCCCACCCTGGAGACTGCTCCTAGAGGTCTGGGAGCCCTGCTGCTGCTTCTTTGCATTGTCAATATCAATTTCTGATGCATAGTCAATTGTGGTAAGAGTCAACAGTTTGTTTAGAGTTGCTTTAATATTTTGCTGAGTTTTCCAGTCTGGGCTTACTGCTTTGGACGTATCATGCTAACTTCTCTCAGTGATGCACCAGTGTATATACTAGAGATGGCATCACTGAAAGTTGCTCCAGTTTGCTTCCACCTGTTGGCTGGGGAGCAGTGCTTCTGAGGCAGCATCTGGGTCAGAGGGAGATGGCACTGCTTGCTCTTAGCAGGTTTGAAGAAAGACATTGCCTTGGTTAATCTGGAGCTGAAGTTGGCAATGGCTTAATTTAGGCAGGAAATGGCAGACAGGCAGGCAACTGCCAGAAAGTAGAATCTCAGGCGGATCAGCATGAAAAAGTGTTGTGCAAAATATGCAAGGACTGCCAAGTACTGTTGCGAGAGAAAATGTATGACCTTGAGAATTGCTTGAGATGAAGTACTCTTCGAATAAGATCAGTCCCAGGTTCCGATTATAAGGGCTGTAAGCAAGCCTTTCAAGAAATATGTGCAGTGGTAGTAAATGCTAATACTAATGGAGAACAAACAGCCTCAGTACTATTTGAGCAAGTGCATCATAACCTCGACCCTCGAAAGAAGTACCAATCCAGGGACATTGTCGTATACCTGCCATTTTATGCAGTAATGGAAGAGATACTGCAGTAAGAGGGGAGACCAAAAAAAGTAAAATAGAACAGTAATGATACAGAATATTTCAATGACCTTTTGCTGATTGCCCTACAAATGTGGCATGTGATATGGGAGGTTGAAGAGTATTTTCAGAAGCAGGGGATTCATATAAATGACTACCTTTGAAGGAGAATCATAAGAGAGTGCGCATACCAGAAGAGGCCTGCAAACAATTGAAGCAGGAAGGGCGTGGTGAGCGACAGAAGGGAGAGGAACCAACCCTGAAATGACAATGGCTCCCTACAAAGGGAAAGCTATCATAGCACAAGTCCATAAACTCAGTGGATGGAGTGGCAGAAGAGGACAATGTACACTGAAGCTGAGAGTGACTTAACATAATTTGGTGGGAAGTCTATAGAGGACTTGTCCATGAATAAAAACTGCCTATATGGGTGCAGAAGGGTTATTTAGGCTGATGTCTAATGATAGTCGTAAAATGTTCGGGTGAAACAGTATGAATGATGGGGGTACGGGTGACACAAAGTATATGAGTTGTACAAGAGGTGACTGATAAGTTATGATGCAGGGAAGGGAGTGAATGAATGAGAGGATAAAGAAATGAGTGGAATTGGAGTAGGGGGGGAGAATGTGCATGGTGACGGAGGGGGGATAGAAGGGCCTGACACACCTGGAGTTATTTTCTCAAGATGGAGAAATGCATGAAAAACACCTGTGGCGATGGGACTGGGAGTGATTGCGAGGAAGGAGGATAGGACAACTAAGGCAGAAAATGTTTTTGTTTTCTATTTAGTGATTGGAATATGTCGGTTTTTGGAATGTACATCTGCCAAAGCCAGTGTTAGGCATGGCAAGAGCCCAGAGCAGAAATTTGGGAAGGGACCCAAAAGCCCACCAGCACGCTGTGTGGCCGTCATCTTCATGCAAGCTTAGAACCTTCTGTAAGCCTGGAGACCCAGAGCAATTGCCCTGACCGAACCCCCGTTACACCAGCCCTGACATTGCTATCGTTATATTTTATATGTTACAGGGGGGAATGCATCTCTCTCTGTTTCCCTGGTGTTCTACTGTGTGTTTCAGTTTAATTTTTTTCTACGTATTTCTGTTTTTAGTTTGTGGTCACTTATTCTGTATTTGAGGGTCTACTTGTGTTCTGTGTGTGTATGACTGAGGCCAGGAATTCTGTTACCATAAATTTTCTATGTAGTAATCTGTAATAATCTGACTTGTTCAGTTTTCCTAATAGTTTCCTGGATTTCTAGAGCCCATTGCAATGTTTATGGTGTTTCCTTTTCCTGTTCTGCGATTTTTAGAAGTTAATGCTGGGTACAGGACAAATTGGCCGATGTCCCCTGCAAAGGAGAGAGCCTTTTTGCCAAACCTATAATCGACGAGGCAGCAGAGTTGGAGACAGAGTTCATGACCAGCAATAGGCCATCTCCATGCCTTTACATTTAATTCCTTGTATTAGCCTTCTTGGCCAGCGCTGCACACTGAGCAGAGTATTTCAATGTATTATCTATGATGATGGCTACAGTATGTCCATGTCCTGGGCGGTGACTCCTCTTGTGAAACCTTGCATTGTCTAGCTAAAGCTGGGTTATTATTCCCTAAGAGCCTAACTTTGTATTTTTCCAAATTAAATTTTATCTGTTATTTGGACACCCATTCTCCCAATTTCTTAGTCTTCTTGCAATTTTTCACAATCCTTGTATGATTTAATAACTTTGAATAATTTTGAGTTGTCTGCAGATTTGGTCACCTCACTTGTACTCTTTTACAGGTTACTGAATTGGCCAAAATATAGGAATCTTGGTAGCGCTCTATTAACTTGGAGCTGGATATTTATAGGCATATAAATTCCACTTAGAGGGATATTCAGCAGCACCAATGTGGTGGTGGTGGTTGTTAAGTGCCGTCAAGTCGGAGTCGACTCATGGCAACCCTCTGGATAGCTATCTTAAATTGTGTTCGGTCTCGAGTCAGGTGGCTCATTGTTGACAGACTGGTACCCATAGCTGCTGTTATTGTATTGATCCATCTCATTGCTGGCCTTCCTCTTTTGCGTTGACCTTCTATCTTGCCAAGCATGATGTCTTTCTCTAATGATCTCTCTCTTCGCATGATGTGTCCAAAGTATGAAAGTCGAAGTCTTGTCATCTGAGCTTCTAAAGAAAGCTTAGGTTTGATCTCCTCTAGTACCGACTGGTTTGTTCTTCGGGCAGTCCATGGTATACACAGTATTTGCCGCCAGCACCATAATTCAAAGGCATCAATTTTCTTCCTGTCTATCTTTTTCACTGTCCAGCTTTCACATCCATATGATGTTATTGAAAATACCATGGCTTGAACAAGTCGAATCTTTGTATGGAGAGAGACATCCCTGCTCTTGAGAATCTTATCTAGGTCTTTCATAGCCATTCTGCCAAGAGCAATGCGTCGTCTGATTTCTTGACTGCTTGTTGCTTCTTTATTGATAGTTGATCCAAGTAGGTTAAAGTTGTTCACGATTTCAATTTCTTCTCCTTCAAAGATGAACCTGTTGATTATGCCAGTTGTCATGATCTTTGTCTTCTTTACATTAAGGTGCAGGCCCATTTTGAGACTATGTTGTTTGATTGTGAGAAGCAAATGTTTCAGATCATCTTCACTTTGCCAGTAATGTGGTATCATCAGCATAGCGAAGGTTGTTGAGTCTTCCACCAATCTTCACACCTCTGTCTTCATATAATCCTGTTTCTCTGATGATTTGTTCTGCATATAAATTAAACAGGTAGGGGGGAAAGTATGCAGCCTTGTCTTACACCTTTGCTTATTTTAAACCATTCTGTTTCTCCTTGATCCGTTCGAACTGTTGCTTCTTGATCAATGTACAGATTGTGCAAGAGTACGATCAGGTGTTCTGGTATACCCATGCTTCTTAATGTGGCCCAGAGTTTCTCATGGTTTACACAATCAAAAGCCTTGCTATAGTCGATAAAGCACAAATAGATATCCTTTTGGTATTCTTTAGTCTTTTCAAGGATCCATCTCACATCTGCAATGATGTCTCTCGTTCCTCGCCCTTTCCTGAACCCTGCTTGCACTTCAGGTAGTTCTTGTTCCAGGTATGGTTGTAGTCTCTTTTGAATAATCTTCAGTAGAATCTTGCTGGCATGTGGGATCAGAGCGATTGTGCGATAATTTCCACAGTCAGTTGGATCACCTTTCTTTAGTATTGGTATAAACACAGATCTTTTCCAGTCTGTTGGCCATGATGTTGTCTTCCATATTTCTTGGCAGAGCCTTGTAAGTACGGTAACAGCTGCAACAGATTGCTGTAATACTTCTATGGGAATGCTATCAATGCCTGGTGCTTTGTTCTTTGATAAGACTTTCAATGCTGCTTCAACTTCTTCTTTCATCACCAGTGGTTCCCGATTATAAGGTACAGGTTGAAACGGCTGTTGGTCCACTTGATCTTTTTCATCATCTTTTCTTGATCTTCTCAGCATCATTCAACATAGAACCTTGAGCAGCTAGTAACATTCCCATTCGAGGCTGGAACTTTTTCTTTAACTCTCATAGCGTTAGGAAAGCCGATCTTGTTCTTCCTCTAATAGTTTCTGCTTCTATTTCCTTGCATGCGTCGTTGTAGTTCTTTTCCTTGTCCTGTCTTGCTGCACGTTGGAAATCTCTGTTGAGTTCTGTTATTGTCTTTCTTTCTCCTCTGGCTTTAGCTTCTCTGCGTTTCTGGGCAATTTTCAGAGTTTCTTCCGTCATCCATTTTGGCCGTTTTTGCTTTTTCACCTTTTGTAGAGACTTCTCGCTTTCTTCCAACACAACCTTCTTGGTGTCATTCCATAACTCTTCTGGAGCTCCGTCATTTGTATCTAAAGCAGCAAATTGATTTTGCAGGCATTCTTTAAATTCCAGTGGTATATTCTCAAGGTCATATTTTGCTGCATTCATGAGTGGTTTGCTCTTTTTCAACTTTAGCTTGAGTTTGCATACTAGTCGTTGATGATCTGTAGCAAAGTCAGCTCCAGGTTTTGTCTTTGTTGATGTTATAGAACTTTTCCATCGTTGACTTCCACAGATGTAGTCAATTTGATTTTTATACAATCCATTGGGTGAAGTCCATGTGTACAGTCGCCGCTTGTGTTGATGGAAGAAGGTGTTTGAGATGAATAGATCGTTGGTCTTGCAGAATTCTTTTTTTTTTTTTATTAGTTTTATTTTATGGCAAACAAATAAAAAACTAAAGAAAATAGCGGTCTGGGGCCAAAACATATTACAAAGAAAATGAGAAACAATAACAATATAACATCACCAAGACCCGTTATATAGCCCACATCATGGAGAAACATTAGCCAAAGAACAAACAAGGGTAATACTTAGTAAAAGGCTCCAATTTATATGCAGAACAAATCATCAGAGAAGCAGGATTGTATGAAGACAACAGAGGTGTGAAGATTGGTGGAAGACTCATCAACAACCTTCGCTATGCTGATGATACCACATTACTGGCGGAAAGTGAAGATGATCTGAAACATTTGCTTCTCACAATCAAAGAACATAGTCTCAAAATGGGCCTGCACCTTAATGTAAAGAAGACAAAGATCATGACAACTGGCATAATCAACAGATTCATCGTCGAAGGAGAAGAAATTGAAATTGTGAATAACTTTAACCTACTTGGATCAACTATCAATAAAGAAGCAACAAGCAGTCAAGAAATCAGACGACGCATTGCTCTTGGCAGAATGGCTATGAAAGACCTAGATAAGATTCTCAAGAGCAGAGATGTCTCTCTCCATACAAAAATTTGACTTGTTCAAGCCATGGTATTTTCAATAACATCATATGGATGTGAAAGCTGGACAGTGAAAAAGATAGACAGGAAGAAAATTGATGCCTTTGAATTATGGTGCTGGCGGCGAATATTGTGTATACCATGGACTGCCTGAAGAACAAACCAGTCTGTACTAGAGGAGATCAAACCTAAGCTTTCTTTAGAAGCTCAGATGACAAGACTTTGACTTTCATACTTTGGACACATCATGCGGAGAGAGATCATTAGAGAAAGACATCATGCTTGGCAAGATAGAAGGTCAACGCAAAAGAGGAAGGCCAGCAATGAGATGGATCGATACAATAACAGCAGCTACGGGTACCAGTCTGTCAACAATAAGCCGCCTGACTGAAGACCGAACACAATTTAGGATAGCTATCCAGAGGGTCGCCATGAGTCGACTCCGACTCGACGGCACTTAACAACAACAACAACCCCCAACCGGGACCCAACAGAAACTAATAAATGGAAATTCCTAAATTAAGAGGACGCCAAGAGTGTCTTGAGTTGTAATGGGTCAGCAAAAACATAATTAATTCCCTGTAAAGTAACAAGACATTTGCATGGGTACCGCAGAAAGAAGGTTCCTCCTACAGCCAATACCCATGGTTTAAGCTGGAGAAAGGACCTCCTTCGTGCCTGAGTTAACCGGGAAACATCAGGAAAAATAGACATCTTGTGACCATGAAAAGAAACGTCCTTTTTTGGAAAAAAAGCTTTCAGAATTCGAGCTTTATCTGAAAAATTAACCAAAGTGAGCACCAACGTTGCCCGAGAGGGGATCAAAGCCTGAGAATTTTCAAGAAAATCTGTTAGATCCAAATCACTATGATCCTCCGACAGCGCAACATTGGTGTCCCCTGATAATTCCCGAGAAGGCAAATAAAAAGAACGAGCAAGCAAAATTAATTCAGGATCAGAAATTAACAATATTTCTTTACAATACTGTTGAAACAAAGAAATAGGTGACATGAAATGCGTTTTAGGAAAATTCAATATACGCAAATTATTGGCACGAGTCATATTCTCAAGTGATTCCAGCTGCTTATACAGAGTAAGGGTATCTTTTAAAGAAGTAGAACCAGCCGATTGAAAAACACCAGCTTGAACTTCTAATTTATCCACACGTTGGGACAATTTCCCAACAGTGGAATCCAAATCTTGTACCCGTTTTTTAACTTGCTGAGAAAAGCCAGCTGTCTGAGCCATAAAATTTTTTAACAAAGAATTAGTAGCGGAAACATGTTTCCAAACATCAGATAAAGTGACATTTTCAGGTTCTAAAACAACAGGAAGAGAAGGAATACCCTCAATATCAATGGCCAAGAAGGGACTAAAGGGAACTTTACACGATTCTACAAGACCACCTTGAGTGCCCTCCTCCTCCCCGGAGGCAGACGAGGCCTCAGAGGAGAAGGTGTCCAAAGCCGATGTTTGAGCTAGACCAGGGTTTGGGGGAGGAGTCCTTTCGATGGAACTCAAGGACCTCTGGAGACAGGAGAAGAGGAAATCAAAACAGTCTTAGGTTTAGTAACCACATGTTGGTCCATTGGGCCAGTAACCACACCAGACGTCAAAGTACTATCAGAAGATTGCTTCAAGGACTTACTTTTCCGTTTATAATGTCCCCTGGGCATTCCTTCAGCGACTTGGGCACTAGGCCCCAAGATGGCACCGAAGGGGCGTTCCCCCTTTGGTCACGCCCCCTTCGGACACGCGACCGCGGGCTGCAACCGCGGCCGTGAAGGCAGTCGGCGTTTGAGTGCAGGAGCCTCGATGTCAGCTGGGAGGGGCTTCACTTGCATCCAATGATGTTGAAAGAAAAGCTGGCTGCCAAGCCCTGGTGTCTCCGCCGCAGTTCCTCACCTCCCTCAAGGGAACCGGCGTTTAAGAGTGCAGGAGCCTCGATGTCAGCTGGGAGGGGCTTCACTTGCATCCAATGATGTTGAAATAAAAGCTGGCTGCCAAGCCCTGTTGTCCTCGCCGCAGTTCCTCCGGTCTTGCAGAATTCTATCAGTCTTTCTCCAACTTCATTTCTTTGTCCAAGTCCATATTTTCCAACTACTTTGCCTTCTTCTTTGTTGCCAACTTTTGCAATGTGGTTAGTGCTGCTATATATCCCCAAATAATGTCACTACACGCCCTGATGCTAATCGTGTAGTACTGGGGCATGTCATGGGTGTTCCAGGGCAGAGCCCATCAATAACCGGGCAACAGCGATATTGAACTGCTGCCCGGTTAGTGACCCATGAGTAAAGATAAGCGCAGCAAAAGCTGGCCTGTCTTTATTTTATTTATTTATTTAATACTCTTATATACTGCGCTATTCGACATCAGTGCAGTTTACATGGATTCTTTACCTGTGGGAGCTAACTGGGCAGCAGCAATATTAAGCCACTGCCCGGTTAGCTTCTGTACCAAGTGGGCGCTGTATGCCAGACCTGGATATTCAATGCCGGTGACTGGATAGTGAAGCGCATAGCTGTCACTGCTGTATATCGTTTCCTTGGAGACTATGTTCAGGATCTTCCTTTGTGCATACATGTCACCTGGGATATTCAAAGAGTAGAAATGTTTCTTTTTGCAGAATGCCATTTCTCTATTAAATGGAGGTCTAAGAGCAACATGGGTGCAATCTATTGCACCCATCATGTTTGACACCAATTATATTGAAAAATTCTGTCTTCATCTCCTGTCACTGTGCCTGCTGCTCTGCACATAATCTTGGGCACATTTTTTCAAGGCTTGCAATACCTGGCTGAAATGGCTTGAAAAGGATGATTGGTTCATTACACAGGCTACCCAAAAATGTTTTGGAATGATCCATTGTATAAGAAATGTAAGGTGATGAGTAACTTTGCCAGTCCAGATATGGCATGCCCATGAGCTGTGCCTCTTGATTTCTTCATAGAGAAACAAGACAGATCTTGTGCACAAATGATTCGTATGCATCACATGTTTCTCTGGTCCCTCCAGTGCAGCCCTTGTTAGATATATGCGCTTTCTTGCCAGTTTGCGGACTCTCATGGTGTTTTGAGCCTGCTCTTCTCTCCTCCTTTCTTTGGCTTGGTTTACTCTGCTTTCTGTTTTGCTGTCTGTCTTCTCTTTGATCTTCTTCAGCTCCAGTGTGGCCTGTTCCTTGGTTTAAGGTATATTATTTTATTTTATTTATTTAAAGTGTTTTATATACCGTCTTTCTACAATTCAAGATGGTTTCCAGGGAACTCAACAGTGCAGATGCATCTGTTTTACATAAAACACTTGAACGAAGACTTAACAGTTGATCTAAAGCTGAAAGTGGCAACTATGTACATTAGATTGGGGAGGGGGGATTGAGTGTGAGGTAGTATATCGGCTAGGTCTAGGTGGCGCTAAGTTGGAAAGGGGTATGGGGGTGGTACTAAAATGTTCTTGGAAAAGGAAGGTTTTTAGTTTTTTGCGAAATTCTGTATGATCAGGATAATTGCTAAGGTCAGGTGGGAGGGCATTCCAATCGTTTGGGGCATAGAGGGAGGACGGTATGTTTGCAGGTGGTTTGCGTGCTTTTTAATTTTTGGGCTGGGATATATAGTAGGTTTATTGAGTTAGACCTGCGAGATCTAAGGCTGGTTGGCTTGGTTAGGAGTGAGTGAAGGCAAGGGGCAGATTTATGATAGATAACCTTATGGATAAGGGTTAGGTTTTTGAATTTTATTCTAGATAGGATAGGGAGCCAGTGGAGGTATTGGAGTATGGGGGTAATGTCGGTTCTTCTGGGGCTATTGGAGATGAGGCGTGCTATCGTGTTCTGTGCTTATTGGAGGGGGTAGAGAGAGTGTTTTGGGAGGCCATGGTATATGTGGTTGCAGTAGTCGAGAGTGGGGGTAGTGAGGGCTTGGCAAACAGCACGGAAAGAATTAGAGTTTAGTAGAGGTCAGAGGTTTTTCAGGGTCGTATCTTAGAATATATGGAACAAGTTGTTTTTTGTATGTGTTCTTGGAAAGTAAGATTCTGATCCAGCGTTATTTTGAGGTATTTAACTTCGGTTTTAACAGTAATCATATAGTTATCAATGAACAGGGAGGACAAGAGGGGTATAAGAAATGTCAGTGAATAGGTGGAGGGCTTCTGTTTTTGTTAGGTTGATAAGATTATGTTGACGGAGCCAATGTCTGATTTCCTTGAAGCAGTTGCAGATATTGGTGAGGTCCGGCTTTGTGATGTTAAATGGAGCGAGGAACATAATATCATCCGCATAGATTTGGTAGTGGATTTTGTAGTATTGGAAGATTTTGCATATCGGTTGGAGAAAGATATTGAAAAGGATTGCAGATAGGCTAGAACCTTGGGGAACGCCTTGCGTTTCAAGCAATGGTTGGGAGGTCTTTTCACAGATTCTTTCTTGCTTTGTTCCATGGTCTAAGTATGAATGGAACCAGTTGAAGGTGGTACCCCTAAGGCTGATATTATAGAGTATGTTGAGCAGTTGGTTGTGAGGAAGAGAGTCGAAGGCTGAGGATATATCTAGGAAAATCAGGAGACATCTCTGGGTAGGTGTTTGGAGGTATGGGATTACTGTATTTAGTAGAGAGGTGAATAGGGTTTCCACACCATGATTCCTTTTGAAGCCATGTTGGAAAGGGTCGAGGGGAGCATGATCATCAATGAAGTTCTGGAGTTGGGTTTGGACGATCTTTTCTGTTATCTTTGCCAGTAGGGGGATGTTTGATATCGGTCTGTATGATGTAGGGGTGGTAGGGTCGAGTTTGGGTCCTTTTAGTATGGGTCTGATTGAGGCCTTCTTCAAAGGGGTTGTCATAGTCCCAGATCTGAGGAAGGCTTGCACTATGTTGTATATGTATGGTGCGAGAGTTTCTTTGGTGGCTTTTACCCATGCGACTGGGCAGGGATCTAGTGCTGAAGTAGAGGCATTGAGATTTGCTATGGTTGTTGCTATGTTGTATAGGGAAGGGAGGTCAAACTCATCCCAGGTTAGTTTGGGAGTAGCATTGGTGGATAGGCAATCGCTGCAATGGGGTGATATTGACTGGGTTGTTAGGCATTTAGAGTAAAGGTGGTCAGCTATAGCCTGTGGTGAAATTTTATCTACCGCTTCCTGTTTATCTGGATCATTTAGGATTGATTTAGTTATTGAAAATAGTTCCCTAGGTTTGTTTATTGAGCGCATGGTGATATTTTCATTGTAATTTCTTTTATGTTTTAATGTTTTAATGCAGTAGGCCTGTAGCTTATCAGAGTATGCATTGTAGATGGCTGGGTGTCAAGAACATCTCCAGCTTCAACCGTCTAAGGTCTGTCTTCTGTTTGTGTAGAGTTGAGAACCAAGGAGCTAGTTTGTAGTGGTTGTCAGTTGAATGTTTAGGAGATGCTTGCGCTGCAGAGGCCATTATTTTATTCCACTCTATGATTTGGGAGGTGAGGTCTGAGTAGTTGTTAGTGGGAAGGTCTAAATTGCGGGTAACTTGTTTGAGGAATAGGTCAGCGTTGAAATGGTTAAATTTGCGAATTGTCTGATGGTTTGGTGTAGGAGAGTGATTTTGGTTGTGTTTGTGAGGGATGGAAAAGAGGATCAGAGAATGATTGGACCATGGTACTGGGAGGATAGAATGAGAGAGTTGGTAGTTTAGTATGGTAGAAAGAGGCATGAATATTAAATCAAGCATATTACCTTTAGTGTGTTGTTGGGGTTTTAGTACTTGGGAGAAATGTAGTGCATCCATGGCATCCAGGAAAGAAGATGCCTGTTTCTGGTTAGCTGAGGAGAGTTTGAAATCTCCTAGTAGTATGAGGGGGTGGAAGGGTGTTTGGTTGGTGCATGCTAATTCATGTATTGTGGAGAGGTCGTGAGCCTCTGATTGTGGTGCACAATATAATAGACATAGGGAGAGTGCATTATTGGAAGTTTTAAGGGTGTCCATGCCTAAGGCGGAGTCCGTTCCCGAGACAGAGATGTTTAGATCTTTTTTGGTGATTAAGGATACTTCTCCACCTGTTTCTGGTTAGCTGAGGAGAGGTTGAAATCTCCTAGTAGTATGAGGGAGTGGAAGGGTGTTTGGTTGGTGCATGCTAATTCAGCTCGGCAGCAGCAGCAGGCCTTGTACTTCGGCACACATAGCCTGCAGCTTCTGACCTCCCACCGATGTTGTGTTGGAGGGGTCAGAAGCAGCAGGCCATGTGTGCCGAAGTATATGTCCTGCCACTGAGCCGACCCCGCCACCAGATTCAATGACAGAGCAGTTCAGCCATGGGGAAGGGGGGTGGGGGTGCCAAGGCTTCTACCCAGAGCTGCAGAAATCATTGAGCCAACCCTGTATAATGTTGCTTTTATTAAATAAACATCTCTTGGGACTTCTCATAGAAGCATCCCGTTCTAAATTCAGAATGATCTGTATTTATGCCTGATTCAGAGTCATCCAGTACTGTTTATTTCTGTATTATTCTTGTTCTCTTAAAAAATCACTTCAGGGGCATAAAAACAGAACACCACCTAGCTTGTAAACACTTGATATCTTTAACATTTTTTTTTTCAAATCAGTTGTCCTCTCCAGTGCAGCAGCAGCAGCTTCTGGAATTGGTCACAGTTCTAATTTAAAAAAAAAAAAGAAGAGGAAATGAAAGAAAAGCACTTACAAAGCCTAAAAATTAATGTTCACAAACCTTTCCCTTTGAGCAGATAATTTTGTTCCCTGTCTCTTTTTCTAGAGGTCTCTTCAAAGTGACCCTTCAGATGCTGCCCTTTGGAATTATTTTTTTTACAGCATTGCAGTCCTGCAAGTGTAGATTAATTTGTACTCTGGGGTGTTCTTTTGTTGTTTCGAGGTACACCTCATCCTCCCCTCCTCTATTTTATATGTTAGGTGTACCTCTAGCGGTGCAGGGCTTAGGAATTGAGAGCCATGGAGCACTGGCTGGAAGGGAAAATATGGCAGTTGTACTGCTGTTCAAGAAAGAACAATTTTCACTCGGGAGGAGGCTAGGAGAGAGGGGGAAGACAGAGAATCTCCTCTTCATACAAATTGGGCCCAGGGTAAAAGCAGTGCATGTTGAGGTGACTCATGGGGTGAAATCTCACAACTTATCTTGATTGGAGATGATAAAAGCCATTCTCCTAGGACAAGCAGGATGTGTCAGCCACACCTGGTGTCGTCCCCCGACGGCGCCGTGACGGAAGTGCTCTATAGCTCAGAGACTTCTGAGCATGTGTGAGGTGGTCCCACCTCCCCAGCCCGCCCCTAGACGGCCAGTTTTTTTTCGCTTCCGCCTTTGCCTCAAGAACGGATATTTCAAGCTCTCCTACAACTTTCCACTAAATATGCCAAAACCAGGTTTCAAAAAGTGCCTTACCTGCAGCAGGAAGATGAACACCTCGGACACCCATCAGCACTGCTTAAAATGCCTGGGGATTCCCACCAGGTGGGAGAACTGCGACTGCTGCGGCCGGATGTCCCCCAGAGCAAAAAGGCACCGCGAACACTCCTTGAAGGATCTTCTCTCTCCCGCCCGCAGTCGCCTCCACGTCCCGGGACCCGAAGCCTTCTAGCAACAATAAAGCAAGGTCTGTTGCCTCCTTGAAATCCTTCCCGGGGCTCCGACGATCACCAGCTTCCATGCGCGGCCCCTGCAAAAAGCGCCGCACAAGAAGATCGCTGCTCCTCTGGAAGAACACACTGTAAATCCTGCCCCCGGTGAGGCCTCTGCCGTTCCGGTAAGCCCCTCTCCGGCGCGCAGCAATTCCCGGATCCTCCAGCACACGCGGCCCCCATGCCGGCCAAGATGGCGCTGCCCTCGTGGCCCCGCCTGGCCCCGCCTCCGGAAACGCCTCCTCTAGCCGGATTGGCTGCTCGGACGATTCGCCCTCCCCCCGGCCCAGCACGTCACGACGCGCTGATAGGGAGATCCCCCGGACTTCAGCAGCCAATGGAGCCATCTCTGCCCACTGGGTTTGCTACTACCTGCTGTGTAAATAATTTGGCTTTTTCTGTTGATGACCCCTCTTAAGCAAAAATATACCTTTTTGTAGCAAACGGGTAAAGCAGACTTGGTATGTGTTCTGGTGTGGTTTGATTTTATATGCTAAACTACTTTCATTATAAGGTAGAGTGCTATATAATTTTTTGTAATTAAAATACTGTTCAAACCAGAGTGAACATTAATCTACCGTATCATCACTTGGGTTTCTACATCTGCAAAATTTTGTACGTCCCTTTTTTTTTTCTTGAACAGCATGTGCTTAATCCTTGTCTGTGTATAACCACGCACATGTACGTTGACAAATCTAGGGATGTGATTTTTGTTTCTTTTATCATATCCTCAGTCAGACTGCATTTGCTTTAGAAGTTTTATTTGATTGAGGAGAAGAAAGCACATTAGCAGTCCAGTGGAAACAGAACAGTGCCCAGGGCATAATCCGTAACTGCCACAAACGGCACAGAGATGTTGTCGTGCGTTTCAGCCCTTCCGTCGCTACAGATTCAGTGTCATTGGCATGAAATAAAACAGCAGAGGATGCTTTAACTTCTCTCAGGTCTTGAGCTGACAGATGGATGAGCAGTTCCTATGAAGCTTAATATTATGGTATCATCTGCTTACTTTTGGGCATTTTTAACTCCATGAGGCATTATTAATGGCGAAAATTATATGTTGGCAGTCTCAGAGGTCAGCCTATCCTTCTCTCTCTCTATGTAGATGGGAACCAGCCCTGCCGCAGTGATGGCACGTTTTGCCTGTTCTCTGCTGCCAGCACTAGTTCATTTCAGCATGTCTCTTCATCTGCTGATTTGTAATTTAGTTCTCCCCTCACAAAACTGCAAAATAGTAAGAAATAAATCTCAAGAAAACTGTTCACATGGCATAGTGAGTTGTTTTTTTTAAGTATCAGTTAAAGTAAGCCAACAAATGTTTGTGCCGATTTTAAAGTGAACAGCTTTTCTTCTTTTTCTACTTTCTCACTCATCAATTTTTTTCCAAAAAAGTTTCGTTTTTCCCCTTTATGATGACTATTCGCAACTCCAGCAAAACCACCCAGGTAATACAGACATTGCAAAAATGCACAGTCTAAGCCAGAAAAAGAAAAGCAATGCATTAAGATCTTGCACTGAAGTAATTACAGAACAAAGTTTCTGTGAGTCATTGTTAAAATAATAGGATCTAAGGTGATGCTCCAAAGCTTACTTAACACGAGCACAGTGCTACTGGGCTGCCCCCTTTATTTCCTTCCTCTGCCCTCTTTGCTCTCTCCCCCTGCCCTTGCCCCCCTTATTGCTCCTTGCCCCCCTTATTGCTCTTTGCCCTGTAAAAACAGCATTATATACTGCTCTTTCTGTGTGTGGGAACCAAATGCTACAGCTTTTATTAACAACCTGTACACCCCAGTGCTATGAATTAACCGTTTGTGACACACTTGTGTATCCGAATGACCCCACCAGCTCAAAGGAGGCACCCCTTACTTCTTGCAGTCCATTGTTCCGTTACTGTTGTGGGGGCTCGCCCCCACCTATCCACCCACTCCATGGTGGAAGACTGTTCCTGGAGGCCCCCCACACTGGCCATCACTCTGTGCGACTGGCTATATCCATCTCAACCCCCAGCTGCCTGTCCTGCTCAGTTGGGAGCCCCATTTACTTATCTCCATATATGGTCAAGGACATGCCTAGCCCAGGCGCCACCCTCTTACCTTGTGGCCCCCGGACTCCCTCTATTTGCAACCAGTCCAGATGCCCCTATTTTGGCGCATAAGCTCTGTTATGTCTTTGTCCCCCCCTCCGCTGTGATGATCCCTGATGCCCCCCTGTGGTAGGGAGAGAGGTGGTTGTTTTCATCCTCGCTGCCCCTCTGCACACTTGTCTCTCTTTCTCTCTCTTCTGCCTAGCAGGCCTGCTGCACATGGTACAGGAGACCTCTGCTTTTCCCACAGGTGAGCGATTCAAATTTCACGAGCAATCAGCAGTCCCCTCTCCCCCCTCACCGCACCTCTGATTTGAGCTACTGATTTCAAATTATGCTTCTCATAACAGTGATCAAAGGTCCTCAGCATGGTAGGACTAAATGGAATAAAAATTGCAGGGGAAATCCTCATGGCAATGTTGTTTGTTTAAATTATTCTCAGAATAAAAGTCTTCTGTCTTTTGATATTGCAGAAATATTTCTTTACAGAAAGAGCGGTAGATAGGTGGAATAGTCTCCCAGTGGAGGTAGCTCGTAGAGATGAGGACAGTATCTAAATTCAAGAAAGCATGGGACAAACACAGAAAATCTCTAAAGGTAAAAAGAGGACTATTGTAGTTATGGAAAGGCAGACTATATAGGCCATATGATCATTTTCTGCCATCTTGTTTGTATATTTCCTCCTCAATTTTTTTTTATAATGGCCAAAATAACATGGAGCCTTTGGCAAGATATCTCTTGCAGGTTATCATAAGATTTCCAAATGGTGGTTTGGGATTATGTTTAATGTCCCTGATTGTGGCATCTGCACAAAGACATGTGTCATACAATGCTATGAAGCTCCAGAGACTTTTAGACTTTTAGACTTTCTCTCCATTGAGCAGAAGATTGGGGCTGATCTTGAAGATATCTGTCCCAGAAGACTCTGAACTGGAGCGGCACAGACTATTGGCAAGCTTCTGACAATGAGGAAGCATCGCTCTTCTTGGAGCAGTGTTTGAAGGCAAAGCTCAGGAACTGGCTTGGAAGAGAAACCCCAGAAGTAGGGAACCTTCCCATTGTTCTTGTTAACCCTACCAGACCTGAGCTCCTGAGCCTAATGTGCCCCTGTGCCTGGCCTCCTGGGCAAAATAGTGAAAAAATTTTAAACGCGTTAGTTAATTGTTATTTTAATGCAAACTTTTGGTTAGATTTAGATGAAACTTGGAGGGGTTGCAGAAAATAGGCCTACATTTCATCTACCGCCAGTATTCAACCTTTGTGTGCCAGTCCGCCAACAGGTGGAGCCCTCCTTGATGCACAGGTACTTCCTGCAGTGGGTGCACCAAACCTTGTCTTCACCTTCTTGTGGGGGTTGTCCTTGTAAGATACTCCAGGGTGCTGTCTCTTGTATCTCAGGTGTTTCTCCATGCACACAGCACAGATGTGGTCAGATGAGGTGCCAGGGGGAATTTCAGGGAAGTGGTTGCCTGGCGTCAGGCGTTGGCACAGGGTTCTAGATGTCCACTGCGAACGGCTGTAGAACAGTAGTTTCCTACCAGTTCCAGGCACAGTGTTTGAATGTATCTTGTGAAGTACAGAGGTTTTCTGGCAGCTTCTTGTGTAGACAAGTACAGCACAAAGGAGTTGTAGCCAGCCCCATGAAAAATTTGATAAAGAGGCGTCGGGCCAGCGGTAGTGGCGTCGTGATCGGTGAAGGCGGGTCATCTGGTCGTTCTTGTCGCAACCGCCCATGTACTTGTTGTAGTCCAAGGCAAGCTGTGGGATGCTCACTTCAGTGAGAGTACCATCCTTCTTCTTCCTGTTGACAGTTCCAGTCTTTGCAGGATCATGGTAGTAGGAGAAGAAGCTGATGGGTTTTTTGTCCTGCCATACCAGGCATGTGATGCTATCCTGACACAGGTAGCGACTTTCACCTCGTGGGAGTTTGACTGCCTTGAGAGACTTTGGAAAGAACTTTCTGTTCTGCATGAGAGTTCCAACAACCCCAGTTTGTAGATGGTTCACAGCATATTTGGCCAGAGTCACAGAGTTATAGAAGCGGTCCATGACCAGAATGTGTGAGCTGCCCTCCATCCCAGCCGACTTCAAGAGACGGACAACGGTGTTTCCGACTGCACCCAATTCTGGAACTGACATTGGTGCTGCCCCAGTGTAGACCTCTGCGTTTAGAATGTATCCTGTCTCCGCTTCACAAAGAAGAAATGATTTGATGCCCCATTTTGTGGGCTTGTCTTTTATGTACTGTTTTATCGCCAGGCGATTTTTTGTGGGAATCATTCCCTCATCCAGGCTCAGGTGTTGTCTGGACGTAGTACTGTCGAAACTTGGGGAGTAGATACTCCAAAACAGGCCTGACCTTGTAGATTCTGTCTCTCTTGTCAATGCCAGCATCCTCCTCATCAACCACATGCAGGAAAGTCCAGATGGCCAAGAATCTGTCTCGTGTCATGACATTCCTGAACCCCGGAGTATCCAATGGAGTCACTTCCATCACCCATATCCCGATAGCTAGGTTTCAGACAGATATATTCCATGTAGATCCTCAGCCCAACAAAGGCTTTCATTTCCTCAACAGAAACATCCTTGAAATTCTTGCAGTAGTAGTATTTGGGCCTTTCTGCACGCATTTGAGTGGCACGTAAATTAGTCTTTTCTGTCAAATTCTGCCAGAAGTCACCCTCGGTAACAACGAAAGAAAAATCGATGCAATTGCTTTCTTCAGTGATATGACCTGGAATATTCACTGGCCCTTTCCCATTCTCATCGAAATCCAGATCTGGGCAACAAATTGCGAGTCCATCCCTCATCAACCACACCAGAATCTCCCCTATCACCTGGTTGAGTGACACGCCCCCTACTTTGCACACTCGATCTTGATCTAGGCCCACTTGCATCATCAGAATCATCATCACTCTCTCCTTCATCGATGTATTCATCATCACTAGCGTCACTAGATTCGGAAACATACTCCTGATCGATTTCGCCTTCATCTGAATCAGAATTTGTCACAATATCCAACACTGTTGCACTGTGAAAGTCCTTGGTCTCGCTCTTTTACCTGTCGAAGTGCTCGGTTCGTCACTAGCTCGCTTCATGGCTACTGTAGTCTACAAAACCGCTAAACACTCCGCCAAAACAAAGAAAGCTAAGCAGGGATTGGGTGGCTATTTTTAGCTCCTTGACAACACAAAAACACGTGGTCGGCAAAATACCGGTTTAGCGGTAACTCGGTATATAGCATTTTCGGAAATTACCGGTATATCGGTAACTCGGTATGGTAGGGTTAAGCATATGAGGGATATTCCTCAAAGCGTCCCTGATCTCAGACTTGTTCATCAAAGGAGAAAAATGACAATGTTTCATTGCCTACACTTTATGCAGATTCTCTTCAGGGAAATTATGGCTTTAGCTATTTGCCCTCCCTGACCTCTGAAATGTTCTCAGTTGCAGTAATCTTCAGGGTTTTCCTTTACCTCCCCGGTAAAGGAAAACTGCCTTGACTACCCAGGAAAACCTGTCCTGTCTTAGTAAGATTTCCCAGTTTTGGCACTTTTAGTCTTTGAGAAGGAATTAGGCAAAGGAGTCTTGAGGTTGTTACATGACATCTCAAACAGATTGAGGCAGTGGCATAGAGTGCTTTGGAACAATCTGTGGTGCTGAATGAAGCAGTCCTTGAGATCTTTGGCATCTGTACTGAATCAATGCCAAACAGTCTTGGAGAGGGAAGTGTCTTCAGTAGTATTCAGTCCCACTGCCCAAAGAACCATCTCATAAGCCTATTACAGTAATGGCTCAAAGGCCTATGCTACTCCAGAGTTAAAAAGTCTGGCAAGCATCTGAAGAATCTTTTTTTGAAATCATCACTGGTAAAGAAGATAGGAAACATTTGGTCCATTAAGACTGCAATGCTTTAAAAAAATGGTAGTGAAATCTTCTACTGTGGCTGCTGGAATCCACAGACTTATGGTTGTGGACCTCAGACCTCAGTGAAGACATGCAGGATAGGCTTGCAGACATGTTTTGCATTGGCAAGAACCTCTTTGGAGACAAGTTCAAAAACTACATGGGGATACAGATGGGCTGTCAGGGTCATCGAGGAGGGGGAGTCCTGGCCTTGGTGCGTGAGCAGTTGTGGGTCCAGCATGAGCATGTCTCTCTGCCACCGGGGGTTGAGGAAGTTTTGCCACGGGTAGGAAAGGAGGGTAATGGTGGAATTCTATTGGTCTACTGCCCACCAGAGATGGCTTGGGTGGTGTGCAAATTGCTGGTTGAGGGTATTCTGGTTTAGGCTATGGGGCAGCGGGAGTTGGTGGTGGTGGAGGATTTTAATATGTATCTGGATGCTCAAGGGGATGACAGATCTGCTTTTCTGCTGTCGCTCTCTTCGGGCGGGTTGCAACAGCACCTGGTAGGGCACACTTTGGATTTAGTGTTTGCCTCTGTTCCTCTGTTTAGTTGGCATGGGATACAGGGGTTACAGCTGATCCCGGTCTCGTGGTGTGATTTCTTCATGCAGTTTCAATGTTGCTGGGCGGGGAAGGTTTGGAAAGCATGAGAAGTCATAGATAGAGGGAGGAAGGTGCAGAGGGGTCGACCTTGAATGGTGAGGGAGTTTGACATGTGATTGCCGGGAATGTGGGTCAGAGAGTCCAGTGAATCTTCATTTAAATGACTGGTACCGCTCGATGAGAGGTGCATTAGATGTGATGGGTGAGGTGGAGGAATCGGCTTGTCCAGCCATGGTATACCCCGGAATTATGCAAAATGAAGCGAGAATTGCAGAAGCTAGAGTATCGATGATGGCGGTCCCGGTTGGGGGATGATGGGAGAATTTGGTGACAGGCTGCAAGCCAGTATCAGCAGGCTATTGCAGTAGCAAAGAAAGCGCTCTATTCTCTGTAAATTGGACAGGTGTGTAATCAACCCCAAATGGTTTTCAGAGTAGTGTCTCTGTTATTGGGGGGCACACGCCCTTCTGGTAGTGCGTTTCCAGTCCCCTAGTTGGGATGGTTCAGGAAGAGGGTGGGACGGTCCTAGTCTCAAAGCATTTAAACCAATCACCAGCGAGCATTTGATGCAGTTGCTGAGGGGATTGTGGGAGACCTGTTTAGGACTAGACCCCACTCCAATCCATTATTTTAAGAATGTGCTGGCATGTATATTGTCCTGATTTCAAGACTTGGTCAACGCTTCCCTGATGCAACTCGCCTGAAAGAGGCGGTGGTAACCCCTATCCCTAAGGTAGCTGGGGGCGACCCACTTGATTGCAGCAACTATAGGTCAATATCCAACCTGCCTATGGTGGCTAAATTGATTGAGAATGATGTAATAGTGTAGGTTGGTGGGTTTTTGGTGGATCACTGTCTTGAACTGCAGCCAAGGTGGGTTTCACCCGGGTGCGGAGTGGAGACTGCTGCTGGTGCTTCTTGATTGTGTGTATATAGTTGGTTCGACCAAGGGGTGTCTGTGTTGCTGATTTAGTTAGATCTTTCAGCAGTATTTGACTTGGTAGAAAGGCCGCTGTTGTTGGAGTACTGTGGTTGTCTTGGCATCAGGAGGAAAGTCCTTGATTGGCTTGACTCATTCATGCAGAACTGCTGTTTTTGGGAAGGGGGCCCAACAGGGCCATCTGAGTTACATATGTGGGAATGGGGGGTTCCTCAAGGTTCTCCCCTTTCACTGCTGTTATTTAATATTTACTTGCAACCCTTGAATGCGTTGATATGCTCCTTTGGGCTGTTTTGTTATGCATATGCTGATGACATTCAGATTGCGACCCCCTTGTTGGATGACCCTGGAGGAGGCTTTGATGCAGCTTAATGCATGCTGGTGCAGGTTGGCCTCTGGCTAGCAGGGAGTGGCCTCGTCCTCAGTGTCTGCAAATCTGTTTGTGGTTTGTGTCAGTAGAATTTACTGATTTCCACAGCCCGCCCAAGATAGATGATGATGTCATTCCCTGGTGGGAGGAACTATGTTCACTTGGTGTGGTGCTAGTATGGGTGAGTGTGATGAGAAACTGGTGGCTTGAGCAGTAAAACTGGCCTGGATGAAGTTGCAGCTGGTGCGGCAGTTACTGCCATTCCTTGAGACAGCGGCTCTGTTTGTTATGCAGGCCTTAGTGCAGAGTACGTTGGACTACTGTAATGTCCTCTCCATTGGGTTACCTAAGTGGACCACTCATAGGTTGCACGTCATGCAAAATGTGGCAGCTCTGGTCCTACTAGGTGCTTGGTATAGGGATGCATCTGGTCTGCTTTTGCAAGAGCTTCATTGGCTTCCCATTCGGGAGTGGTGTTTATTCAAGCTGCAGGCCACTTCATGATACCTATCTGGAATATCTCCAGCGTCTTTGGCACTGGTATGAGCCTTTTTTATTTATTTTTATTTATTTAACTGTTTTTTTTAATACAGCTTTTCATCGGGGCATAGCGTTATACACTACAACAGCAGAGTGTTACAGAGAACAATGGAACGTATATACATGACTTACCCTTCTAGAGTGCTGCGGTCCTCTCGGGGTCACCTCCTAGAAGTTATGAAATTGGTGGTGATGCGGTCGGTACAGGGGAGATCTCTGGTTTTTTCAGGTGGTAGGGATAGAGAAGGTGGAATGCACCTGTCAGTACTACGTGAGATGGGCAGTTTACTAGGGTTTCGTACATTGTTGAAACAGTATTTTTTGATGGAGTGAGTTGACGGATTTTGCTGGTAGGCTGAGTGGTGGGGTTCTTTGTATGTATCTTATTGTTGAACCACCCTATTTATTGACCTTGGTCAGAATGGGGTTAAAGCATTTGTAAATAAGTAAGCAAGCGGTGAATCTCATAAAAAATCTGAACTGATTACCCAATGGGGAATCATTGGAGTTCTGCTATATTATAACTTGTCCAGTTTATTGAGGCGTTTTTTATTCCACTTTGTTTACTGAGGCTTTTATATCCCATTTTGTGTTTTTGGGAGGGTTTATTAAATAAGGCCTATAGGGTCCTAAGTAAAGAGAATCATTCAGAGTTTGCATTATCCTGACACATCCATATATAGACAAGCCCAATGGACCTTAAAATCCTAGTGAAATCAAGTCACTTAGGATTTATGGAGTGCATCACTACCACCGGACGGCTCAGACACACCATTACTTGTCTCTCCTCTACCATTTTAACTCTGCAGTTTCCTTCTACGGTAAATTTTGTGATAACAGTTGTGTTCAATCTGGGCTTAGAGCTCATATACAAGGACCTCACATCTAGGACTCTTCAGCTGTCCAGTAAAAATACTAATGATGCATCAGTTTTCTGAAACTAGGAGCTGTGATGAACACACTAAAGGCTTTCAAAGATCATATAGCCAACAAAACTTTCCTAATACTGACATAAAATTAGATAGTATTCCTGAATAGGAAGACTTCAGGCTTCTGTTCAAGGAGAGAACGAGATGATAGGCCAGTGTCAGATGACGTTTCTCTGTGTTGGGGGATAAGTCTTTTGCATGCCCATCCTCCATTATTTCTGATTAGAAAAATTTGAACCTCGAGAGAGGTAAATGAGTTATGATTCTCCTATCTTTTTATTGGCTGGAAAAAATTTGGTTTCCATTCCTTCAAGAGTCTGCCCATCAGGAATCTAGCCAGCAAGTCGGCACTAATCACACAGATTTAAGGAGCACTATTTCATCCCTGTGTCCATTTCCTAGTCTTCACAGCCTGGATGCTGAGCAGGAAATAGTTCCTTTTGATTCTCTGATAGTGTCTCAGGTTTTTCTGACTCCTAGGGAGAAATCTAGCAGAGGATTTTATGAAGGAGCTTTGCAAATGATTTGAAGGCAAGACTCTAGATCTCCTATCTTGCTCCACCCACAATCTACTTGATTGCCTCCTATGGTCTCAAAATCCAACCTGGTTATGATAGATCATGGAATAATTGATGCATATAACTAATATGTAGAAAGAAATTTCCATCTCTGTCAAGTGTTTAGTTGTCAGATTTCTGGAGATGATTCATTTGAAGTCTCTCATTAAGCCTTTTATTCTGTCATGGCCAATGTTCCCTCTAATTTTCTGTAGGCTGTGTGCGCATAAAATATCAGCTGTGTGCAGCTTTTGAAGGAAGGTTAAATTTTTGTGCGCCACATAACGACACTCGGAGTTATATACTTTAAAATTTGACTATACGTCAGAATACAGTATGTACACCACATTGATTTTAATCAAATTAAATGAAAATAGACGATTACTAAATGAGGTGGGAAATTTCTAGTAATTACAATCATAACTTTTAAATTTTAAGACGGCTGTGTTGTTTTCTATCAGAATCAGAGCCGTAATTTTTGTGCGCTCTGTTGTAAAGTATGTGCGCTCGCTCGGCGAGGTGTGTGCGCGCGCACACACGCACAGCTTAGAGGGAACAGTGGTCATGGCATCTCATTGCAATTCTTTTCTATCTCGTGATTCTCATGGGCTCAAGTACCTGAACTGGAATGTCATTTTTGTTGGATCACTTCGATCCAAAGAGTGGTGAACTTTGGATTCTGGTAACTTATCTACTTTATTTTTTTATTTATTTTTGAACATTTTTATACTGCATTTTCCAGTAGCTCAAATGCAGTTTACAATGAACAAATTTTTGAACAGCACATTAAATAATTACATTGAACAATAAGAACTATGTACATTTGTATACTTATTTGCAATCAACTAAAAATAACAGAACAACTATTTACATGTTAGGGTATGAGATGGTATTCGTGTTGTTTATGGAGGAGACTTTGGGGGAATGCAGTTTGTAAAAGCTGTTTCATTATAATAGTGTGGTTCTATTCATTTATCCCAAGTTCTTTCCTAAGGTAATACCAAAATATTAAAAAGAAAAAGATAAACTGGAAAAAGATTTTCATCCTGCAAAAACATATTGTGTCCATCCATTGGTGGTCTAGTGTTTGTTGCAGTTCCCTTTTTCTTGTTTAGGGCAACCTATAGCTAGAGGTTCCCACATTTGTGACTGATCAACCTTCTTGATCTCAGAGAAAGTAAAATTACCCTTAGCTGCTAGTCTCCAAGGACAGTAGCATACATTCTCACTTCTCCTTTTCCGTGGACATGTATTGACTGTTTATCCTGCTGTCCTCAAAGAATATTTGTTACAGCTAAGTAGCTGTGCTTTCCATTTCAAGGTGTTGTCTTGTTCCCAAAGAGAAGTGCAATTTATGTATGTACCACACTAACCTTCCCCTACCCTTTTGCTGATTTTATTTTTATTGACTCAGTTTCTTTCCTGCTTTTTTGTACTTTCAGCTCAGTCAGAATGAGTTCTGGGATTTTCTGATAATGTATCTTAGGCTTTTCTGATTTAGGAAGGAATCTACCAGAGGATCTTATGGTTTTAATCAGAGGAGCTTTGCATCTGGTGTGAGGGTAAAATCTGCTTGATTAACTTCTATATCTTTTAGAGTATGGCCTCCGAATCAAACTTGTTATATAGATCTTGGTGCAGTTTGCTTATCATTTTCAATTACCCAGAGATTTTTCCCCCTAATTAAATTCAGTCAGTGCATCAACATTCCCCTGCTGGGTACTATGTATTAGGTGTCCCCTGGAGCCCTGCAATAAGAGGACTGTATCTAGTCACTAGGTCTTACCTTTTTATGACTCATCCCTCCCCCCACCCCCCACACAGGACAATCACAGCATTCCCAGGCAGCATAGTGGGTGGAAGATGTAAGTCAGGAGTCGAACACAGCCTCCCCCCAACATGGCAGTACTGAACCATCAAGACTGTCCCTTCCTTATGCAGGTTTTTTTTGCTCTCCATATGTAAATCAGCATGCCTAATGGATGCCAATGGAGCATAAAAACATTTGGAATATAAACAGGATGGAGTATGTGCAGAGGGTGGCAACCAAATTGGTCAGTGGTCATCTTCTAGGGCATATAGGTACAGACTTAAAGATCTCAGTATCTCATCCTTCTCTGAATCTTCCCTAGTTGCACTAAATCCTTTTTGAGTCTGAGGAAGTTGCAGTAGTCTAGAGATGAGGTGAGGGAAGAAGGATGACACATGATACAGGGGATGAAACAGGAGGAGGAGTGGCCTAGTGGTTAGGACAAGGTACTTCAGGCCGGAGGGCCGGGGGTTCAAGTCCCACCTGGGGACAGCAATCTCAGGCCGGAGGGACTGGGATTTCTAGTCCTATAGGCACTCCTTGTGGTCTTGGGCAAGCCACTTAATCCTCCATTGCCCATGTTCCCTGTAAGTATTAGCGTATGTGTGTCATATCCCCTCGTGTTAAATGTATCTCCCAATTGACCGCTTTGACCCGGTGAAAAGCGGGATATAAATACAGCTAAATAAATAAATAAATAAATAAATAAATGAAACCCCCTCCATTATGAAGAGAGACTAAACAGGTTAGATCCTTTCAGCTTGGAGAAAAGATGACAGAGGATCTGACAGAAGTTTATAAAGTAATAGGTATTGTGGAATGGAGTTGTTTAACCTGTCAAACAATTCAAAAACAAGAGGGCACTCTATGAAACTAATGACCAGCAGACTGACGATAGATAGCTACAACCTTTCTTTTCTCTGGTAACAAGCATGAAGTCAATCCTCACATATGGGTGACATAGGCACCGATGGAGCCAACAGGGTAATCTCTCCCCAGCTTTTAAAGAAAGCCTTTGGGAGATCAACCATGCATGCGTGGTCACATTCCCACCCAAGGGAGCCATTTTCCCTCAGTCTTCCCTTTTTTCCGTGAAGCCCACCGGACATACCTTCTGCACCCCGGGAAAGGTTGGTGTGAATACTCTGTTGTTTTTTCGCTCTGTTTTTCTCAGTCGTATACCATTATCTTCTCATGGTCACAGAACCAATCCTACCTTAGCATCATGGTAGTTTTTTTGGGGTACTTACCTGTTGTTTTTCCTCAGTGTGTGGGCTTTCTCTCTTGCACCCTACTAATCAGGAAATTGGAGTTTGATCTTGCGGGGATCGTCTTTCCTGCTATGTTCTTGATTAGTGATTTTAAGAAGTGCATTGATTGTGGCAGGACCATGTCCATCCTGGACTGCCATAGTTGCTACCTTAAATGCCTTGGGGCTGATCATAGTAACATAGTATATGACGGCAGATCTTAAAGACCAGTCTGCCCAACAAGGCGGCCAGAGTAGGTGCACCTGCTGCTCTATGCAGGTCACTCTTCCCCATGCCTTTGTTTAGGGATGTACTCACTGCTCCGTGTAGGTCACCCCTATTTGTTGAGATATAAGAGATAGTTAAGTTTATTTTTATTTTATCCTGTTGCTATAAAGGGATCTACTGTGTCCCATGCCATTTTAAATTCTGTCACTGTATTTGCCCCCACTACTTCCATCGGTAGGGCATTCCAAGCATCCACCACCCTTTCAGTGAAAAAGGTAATCTCCAGGAACAAGCAGGAATGTAGTCCTCACATATGGGTTATTGTCAGTGCCGACGGAGCCTGCGCAGGAACGCTCCCCAGCGTCCAATAGGAACGCTTTTGGGAGCATCCCTCAGCACATGCGCACTGCCTTCTCGCCTTTGCAACAGTCCCTCTTCAGTTCTTCGTTTTCCGCAGAGCCGACAGGACACATACCCTGTCACCGCAGAAATTTTCTTCTTTAATTTTGTTTTCTTGTGATCGTGTTGCCTCCGCACTTTGCCTACCGGTACCGCCGGTTCTTTCCTTTTCTTCTTAAAAAAAAAATTCTGAATTGTTTCTCTTCAGAAACTTTATTTTTCGGTGCTAGGCGCCATTTTGGGCACTAGGCCCCATTTTTCCTTAAAGATGGAAAAACCAGCTAGTGCTTTTAAAAAAATGCACTAAGTGTGGAGATACTATTTCCGTCACCGACACCCATGACTGGTGTCTTAAATGTTTAGGCCCTGACCATTGTCCATCTGAGTGTCTCTCTTGTATGGGAATGACTAAAAGAGGAAGACAGAACCAGGCTGCAAAGCTCGGTACCCTCTTTTCTTCAGATGTCAGGTCCATTGCATCGACGTCTTCAAGAGCTTCTTCTTCCTCCCATGGATCTCAAGTAACTAAACATAAAAGCCGGTCTTCATAGGGTAGCTCTCCTGCTAAGCATCGAGAGGCCATTGGCATTGCCCTTGAGGGAACCACACCGGCAAAACAGCCCCGGCGGGAGGCTTCGGCCTCCAAAGCATCAACGAGGTTCCAGGATATTCTCGAGGCCTCGGCGTTCCATAGGGCACATGAAAACGGGAGAGCGGAGAGGGGGAGGAGAGGGATATGGATGAGGTTGGATAAGTTACTTGCAGATTTCTTACCAGCATAGCATGGGGGTCTATTTCTAAGGTAATGCCGAGATTTAGAGGGAGCAGGGTGTGGGTGTATGTGTCTGGGTGAGTGTGCTCTCCAAGAGGGACATGAGAGAGGGGAAATGAGGGGTAAATTGGTGGTATCGGGTAGGTTATGTGAGGGATTATTTTTAGGGGTAGGGTTGGAGTTGATATCTATGGATAATTGTTTGTGGGATGAATGGAGGTTGGAGTTGATAGGTATGAATAATTGATTGTGGGGTGAATGGGGGAGGGTGGAAGGGGGAGGAGCGGGATGTGGATGAGTACTTGAGGAACTTTTTCTAGTGTGGGAGAGAAGTCGGGGGGGGGGGGGGGGCCAGGGTTGGGATTGATGTTACCAGATGAGAGAAGGAGGAGGAGTATTAGAGAGCGAGGTATAGTGGAGATAGTATGGCAGAAGCGAGGGTGGGGTTGCCTTAAAGAGAGTGGGGCTGGTTGAATGCGGGGGATAGTGTGAAGAAGCTCAAGAGCCGGTACAAGGCTAGGGGGCAGGATGGAGGGAGAAGTGAGGAAGGTAGAGAGGGGCGCTGGTTGAATGTGGGAGATGGTGTGAGGAAGCTCGAGGGCAGATGTAAATCATAACGTCATCAGCATATAATTGGTATTCTGTGCCTCTTAATGACATTGCAGACAGGCTGTATGTATAGACTGAATAGCAATAAGGTTATGGATGACTCCTATGGTATGCTCTGTTTTAAAAAGAATGGAGTGGATTTATTCATGCTGCATTTGACTTGCTGCTGTCTGTGACTGAGGTATGATTGAAACCACTTAATGGTGATGTTGTGAAGGACAATTTCTTGTAGTAGGATGAGGAGTTTCCCGACACCCGTCGCCACCGCAACGTCCCCTCGGACTTTCCCGCTTCAGAGCCCTTGCAGCAGTCTCTGCTGGAGGATATAGGGTTCCTGAATTTTGTCAAGGACATGTCTAAAGCCCTAGCATTCCTGACAGAATCAGAGGAGGACCCTCGGGCAGATGATTCAGAAATGCTACAGTACGAGGCCCCTTTGAGGGAATCGCTTATGGTGCTCATCCCTCCCATCCTGGAACGGCTGATGCTCTGTATGTGGGAGACACCGACGTTAGTGCCAGTGGTGAGCAAGCGGCTCGACTCAATTTATTGAATCCACCGGAGCCCAGGCTTTCAGAAATCACGGCTGCCACACAACTCCATGGTTGTGGAGTCGGCCATGCATCGACTGAAGAGTCAGAAGATGCACTTCTTGGTACCCCCTGGCAGGGAGGCACACACTTTGAATGCCCTCAGCAGAAAGTGTTACCAGGGCTCAATGCTCATCGGCTGCATCCAGGCCTACCAGCTATACATGGGCATGTACCTGAGAGACGTAGCGAAGGAACTCACTGGGTTCTCAGCTGGTCTGTCTGAGGAATCCCTTCAGCAGTTCAAGAACCTGGCCAAGGCCGTCTGTGAGTGCTCCAAGTTTGTCTTGGGCAGCCTATGATGGCTTTGAGTCAGCGGCTCGAGTAGCGGCGGATGGGATCAGTGTCCGATGCCAGGCTTGGCTACAGTTGTCTGACCTCGAGCAATGGGTTCAGGACAAATTGGTCAACATCCCATGCTATGGAGATAAGGGTGTTGGGGCCACTTGGCAATAGTGATCATAGCATGATCGCATTTGATTTAATTAGTGGAGGAGGGATGGTAAGGAAATCCACAGTAAAACCTTTTAATTTTCGAAAGGGAGACTATGATAAAATGAGGAAAATAGTTAAGAAAAAACTAAAAGGAGCAGTTGCAAAGGTTAAAGACTTACATCAAGCTTGGGTGTTATTGAAAAATACTATCTTGGAAGCCCAGATCGGCTTTATTCCACGCTTTAAGAAAAGTGTTACCGGAGGATGTAGTAAAGGCTGTTAGTGTAGCTGGGTTTAAAAAAGGTTTGGACAAATTCCTGGAGGAAAGGTCCATAAACCATTATTAAAAAGGGACCCAGGATATCAATGCTTGACCCAATACAAGCATTGTGGAACCTGTGTCTTTTGTGGAAACTGCTAGGTATGTATGACCTAGATTGGCCACTGTTGGAAACAGGATACTGGGCTTGATGGACTTTGATCTGACCCAGTATGGCATATCTTATGTTCTTAAAGTCTCAGTGACCCACCAATTTGGCGGACTCTGTGACTTGGTGGCAGACTCCTCAGTACCTCGAGGCAGGGATGCCTTTTCAAGCCCTGAGCCCCTTAGGGTCCTCACCACTGATGTCTCCCTGCTCGGCTGGGGAGCCCACTGCCAGGAACTCCGCACCCAGGACAGCTGGTCGCAGGATGAGGGCCACCAGCAGATCAACCTCCTGGAACTGCATGTGATATACTTAGCTCTCCAAGTTTTTTGCCACTGCCTACGTCACCAGCCGGTGTTGGTCCAGAACCAGGTGGCGATGTTCTAGGTGAAAAAACAGGAGGGCATGGGGTCTCGTGCCCCAGAGAGGCTATTGTCCTCCGCTCCCACACAGTCCGTCAGGGTATACTCCTATCTGGCAGTAATCCTGCCAGGCCAGAACAACTTACTGGCCAACAGATTGAGTAGGGTCTTCTTGCCGCACGAGTGGCAGCTGGTCCCCAGTGTGGCCGACTGGCTCCTCCAACTCTGGGAGGAACCTGTGATGGACCTGATTGCCAGCCCATACAACTACCATTTGCCCTGCTTCTACTCCTGGCAGGTCCATCCCTCCAGGGTGGAGGAAGACGTGTTCCTCATCTCGTGGTTGTTGGGCATCATGTACACCTTCCCTCCCATGCCACTAATTGCCAAGACACTGTTCAGGACCCGCTGCGACAAGGCCTTGCTCATCCTCATAGCCCCTCAATAGCCCAGGTAACCATGGTTCCCGCTATTCCTCTGGCTATCGGTGGAGACTCATTCTGTTGAGGAACTCTCCAGGGCTTCTCTCAAGAGTGGGGGCTCTCTTCTGCACCCCAACCTGGGGTCACTGTCACTGATGGCGTGGCTGCTGAAAAAGTGACCCTAGCCCCTTTCAACCTCTCAGGTGAGGTAGAGGAGATCCTGCTGGCCTCTCGTAAGGCTTCCACTAGGAAACCTTACGCTCTCAAATGGCGAAGGTTTTCATCTTGGTGTGCAGAGCATGGGACAGACCCGTTCTCCTGCCCAGTGGGACTGATACTACAGTATCTTCTCCATCTCTCGCAATCTAGGCTTAAATCGAACTCCATCAGGGTGCTTCTCAGTGCCCTGGCGGCACACCACCACCCAGTGGATGGCAAACCCCTCTCGATCCAGCCACTGGTGACCTGCTCCCTAAGGGGTCTGCTCTTATGGAAGCCCCCGGTTTGCCCTCTGGCCAAACGAGTGGGACCTCAATGTAGTGTTGCCCTTTGAGCCTCTGGTTACCTGCCACCGGCGATACCTCTCGTGGAAGGTGGCATTCTTGGTTACGCTCATCTCCACCCGCAGAGTCAGTGAGCTTCGGGCCTTAGTGGTGGATGTGCCATATACCAGGTTCTACAATAACAGGTAGGTGCTCCGCACACCCTCTAAATTCCTTCCGAAGATGGTATCGTCCATCCACCTCAACTAGGAGGTGGTACTTCCCACCTTCTTCCCAAGACCTCACACCAGTAGAGGTGAGACGGTCCTTCACACTCTGGACTGTAAGCGGGCCTTGTCCTTCTACATCCAGCATACTCGGGGCCACCGCAAAGCTGCTCAGCTTTTCATCTTGTACGACCCCAGTCGTCTGGGGGAGGTGGTGACCAAACGTACACTGTCTACCTGGGTTGCGGACTGTATTGTCCTCGCCTATGAGCAGGTGGGGCTCCAACTGGAAGGCCACATCACGGTGCACCATCTTAGGGTCATGATGGCCTCTGTGACAAACCTGCGCTCCGTCCTCATGGGGAACATCTGCTGGGTCACCACCTGGTCTTTAGTCCATACCTTCACAGCCCATTACTGCCTGGAAAGAGAGTCCTGACGGGACAGTGCCTTTGGCCAGGCTGTGCTCCATAATCTTTTCGGGGTTTAGGCAACTCCTACCCTCTGACCCTTCTGTGTTCAGACTACTGGAGTGCTGGTTTCCATCAGACACAGGGGTCCTACTGTAGTCTGTAACCATGGACTCAATTGCTGCTGCTCACGGATCCCCTTGAGGGTGACCATGTTTTTACACTATGGCCTTTCGGTAGCCTGTAGCTGGGGAGTCCCATATGTGAGGACTGACTTCCTGCTTGTTCCTGGAGAAAGCATAGTTACTCATCTGTAACAAGTGTTCTCTGGAGACAGCAGGGATCAGTCCTCACAACTCTCCCTCCTCTCCTTGGAGTTTCTTCTTTACCATCTTTTCTTTTTTGCCGTCTTTTAGCAATGTCATCTGACTGAGCAAGATGGCACCCTTGGGTGGGAAGGGGACCACGCATGCGTGGTAGCATCTCCCAAAGGCTTTCTTTGAAAACTGAGAGGATGCTTCCGCAAGGGCTCCGCCGATGTCACCCATAAGTGAGGACTGATTCCTTCTGTTCCCAGAGAACACCTGTTTCAGGTGAGTGACTACACTTTCAGTTTTACCCACTGTTTTTCTCTGCGGTATTGTTCCATTTTTGCAAAGTTAGTTTTCCTAAAGTCTAAGACCCTATTCAAGCCTGCGGGTATCACAGTATTCAAAGAGAAAATCCAGTACTGTTCCCTGTAATTCAATTTTCCTTCTCTATTACCACCCCACCAACTTAAAGGAACATGATCCAAAATTTACCATCTAAGACCAGTGAATGAATGGTGAAACAACACACACTGTTCCACCATCAGGGCTGACAATGGCTTGGAGGATATCCGAAACCGCTGGCTTAAATAGGCAGATAGAATGGTTCACTATGTAGAAATAGGGAACTAGATTTGGAATTCCTGCCCTATGGTAATCTGAGAGGAGGTTTATGAATGGAGGATGATGTCATAATAGGGAATAATAGGTCTTTGATTTCATTGGGTATTGAGGCACCAATGGGTGAAGATGGGAGTGGTTACTTCAGAAAGTATTTAAAAACATACCTATTTACAGAGTACTGCCACCCACCCACTCCCTGGACCTTGAGGGTTTCAGGAGGGGCTGGCCTTGGTTGCCCTTGAGGGTTAAGGTTGTAGTTGTGTAGGTGCTCAAGTAGTAAGGCAAGGCAAAGAAAATTTCTTTTGTGAGGTTTATTTCTCCCGCTCCGGAGTTCAAATGCAGCAGACGTAAATGAAATAATGTAGCACAAAACAAGGCTGAGAAACTTAACTAAACAAGGCTTTTTACTGCTTGGCTAAATGTCCATTACTGATCACATTCGGTTGTCATGTGACCTCCTTTCATTAACGTAATAGAAAACTCTGGTAACAGCAATGCTCCTGAATTGCACAGAATATGCTTTCACTTATTCTCTTCACATAAGCTTCTTTTGCATAGCAATCAGTGAGGTAACTTTGTTATATTCTTTCCTAAAACATTGGCAAGCATATCACTTAAATGTCCTTTTGAATCACACATGTAGAGCAGTCCATCGGGACTTCCTGCTCTGTAGACGGCAGAGAAATTAAAGGCATTTCTTCCTCACAGCTGCTCATAGTCTTTGCTACGTCAGGAGGAGAAACTGCTCTACTTTTAAGGAACTCCCTGAATTCAGTGAGAAGTAATTCAGCCTGTGTATTTTCTGAGCTAAGCTGAGAATATCCTCCTTCAGGTAAATGCTTGTTTAATGTTCTTATCTCTTGGCACTTATCAGTGCTTTTACTTGGACAACCGTTCAGCGTGTAAGCATTTCCCATCCCCCACCTATCTCCAAATGAAAGTGCAGGGTAAAACGCTTCAGCTGTGCTTGGAGAGTCTCTCAGAGTGTTAAAAGGAAAACATTCAGGCTTCTCTTGGCTTAACCAATTACTACCAAACTTTCTGCCTTTGTCCTGTCTTTCACAATTAAAGTTCACTCTTTCTGGCTTCCCACTGTTAAGCTTGCTAACCGTTCCAAACCCACCAGATACCTTGTGCTGGGGCTTCTTCCAGGGTAATTCTCTATCCTTCTGCCTCCTGTTCCAAGGTTCTGCTTGGTCCTTTAAACTCCTGAGCTTTAGCCTTGGGTCTCTCAGTGCGTTTGAATTCTTCTGCTTACAGCAGTCTTTCTCTGCCCCTGAGTCTCCCAGGTCCTGTCTGCTCCTTCGTGGATCACAGCTGCTTAGTGGTTCTCTCTCCAACGGTTCCTGTTCCTGGTCATCTGACCCGTCCTCATCCAGGTGCTTGTGTCCTGACTCCTCCTCTCCGTCTTGCTCTTGCTGCTCGTGCTCATCTAACTGTTTCTGTTTCTGCATTCTTAACAAGCTACCTGAGTACTGCACTGCCCGCCTCCTGCTTGGGCGTGCCCAATCAGGGACTTGGCTTCTCTCCTGCCTTGAGGTGAGGTGTGGTTCCTGATTAGCTCTGTGTTTTTTTTCTCTCATAAGAGAAAATCCTGCATTCCCTTGCAGTACCGGTTCTCTCCACCGGATCACTATCAGTTTCCATTGCTTCATAAGAGTCTCCTACGTCACAGTACTTCGACATCAAAGAAAACACACAACCTTAACAATAAAACCTCCGAACAGCAGCCCCATCCACAATGTTACCGCACTAAACAAAATACTAAAGCTTCTGTAAATAGCTATAGAAATGTTGTTAGATTATTATTGTTGTACCACACAAGGAATTGACAATTGTTAAATGTAAATAGTTGATGCTGTATTTTTCTTTGTAAACCATTGTTATGTTTTATTGTAAACTGCTTTGATAAAACTGGAAGGCGGTATATAAAAAATGTCAAATGAATAATATAAAGCACAAATGCCAGAGCCGTTATCAGATGGTCCAGGATGCTCATGAGGAAACAACGTGTGATCCTGGTGGTACTGGACGGTGAATGTAGGCATCCTTTGAAAAAAGATAAGTGCCATTAAGAACTGTGTAGAGAAAACTGTTAGACCTTGAAGCAGAATAAGTTAAAACTGTTCGAAACATAACGATCATGGTTGGTGAATATACAGTTGTTACTAAAGGTGATAAGAGAATTTGCAAAAGTGTGGAAGCCTAAAAGACATTGTTCTTTAACAAAACGATGCTGAATTTTGTGGACCACATTTAGAATGAAATATTATAAAGTTGATGCATGAAAAAAAGTTGATCAAAGAACGGAAAAATAAAAAACTTGAAAAATTAAAAGTTGATCAAAAAAGAGAAAAAGGGACTACTAAGCTAGAAGCAGCTTGTGATAGTGGCTTTGATGAACATAGTCCGACAAAAAATTTTGAAATATGCAGTGAGCTAATGCTAGTGTAAAGTTTTTAATATTATTTTTGACATAGTGTCACGCCACCTCACCTTCTTCCTACCCTGTCCTTCCTGAATAAAGTATAGCCTGGTATAATTACATCCCAGTCATGGTTTTCAGTGAACCATGTCTCCATAACCTCCACTAAATCCAAGTCAGCCTCTTCCATTAAAGTATCAGCATTTGGGATCTTATATCCCATGCTACATGCATTTATACACACAGCATTCCCTATTACCCATTTCTACCGTGGTATTTAATATTTCACTTACCTGGGAGCTTTCTTCATTTACCTGGGGGCTCTCTTCACCCATCCCCAACGAATCTAGTTTAAAGCCCTCTTCAGTAGGTTAGCCAGTCTGCTGCAGAACACACTTTGACCCTTCTTGGACAGATGGACACCATCTCTGCTCTGCAGCCCTTGGAACATCATCCCATGGTCAAGGAAACCAAAACGCTCTCGATGACACCATCCACACAGCCATTCATTCATCTCCAGGATGTGAGCTTCTCATCCTTTACCCTCAACAAGGAGAATTGAAAAGAACACCAACTATGAACCTGTCTGCTTCACCCTTTGTCCTAGAGCCATGAAGTCACATTTGATATGCTTGGAGGGATACTAGCAATATCATTTGTGCCAACATGGATGTGCAACATTGGAATAGTAGGCATGATGAGTCTCGACAAACTCTCCGTAACATCTCTGATTTTTGGCAACTAGCAGCCAGCACACCTCTCTGGACATCGAATCTGGTCAGCAGATGGACGCCTCAGTACCTCTCAGAAGAGAGTCACCAGCCACCACTACTCTTCGCTTCCTTGTGGTGATTGATTCTGCAATTTTTGGGTGCTTGAGCTGTGGTTCTTCCCTTCAAGGGCTGGAGGAGTTGGAGTGTTGATACTGCAAGTTCTGGTGACTCGTGTCCATCCTTCTTCCTTCTGTAGCCTCCCATCTTCACCTCTGTCAGAGAGCTTGGATGTTTCAAGAACCATCTCATGAATGTAGTTCTCACTGCCTCAAATGCTTCTCAGTCTTGCCACCTCTTCACTAAGCTCCTCCACCTTTTTCCTGAAAGCCTCAGCATGCAGTCATCCTGTACATGGAACTGGTCTTTCAACTAGCATTGGGATCTCTGTCTGGACAGCGGCAGAAGCTGTAACAGGGACAACAGCTTTAGCAGTACGATCTTTCACATCCATTGTTTAGTTGATGGAGCTTTGCTACCTGTTGAAGTAAAAGAAAGAGACCTACCAAGTCCTTACTTTTCCTCCTTTAAGAGAAAAAGCAGTTAACTTCTGTTTAAGTGTGTTCTAACAGTGCTTGTCTATGTCCCTGTGTGTAGCTAATTGAGGTGTTGCTCTGTAAAGCAAGAATGCTCAAATGGGCTGGGCGGGTGTCAGGGTGGGTAGGGGGGACCTAACACTTCATGAGGTCAGTGGTTTTAAAGAGCTGTGAATGGGTAGCTAGAACAAAGACAATTAACTCTGATAAAGCCTTGCCTAATACCACAAGCACACAAACAATTCCCCCTTTGCAGTATAGTAAAAAGAAATACTTATCCTTTGAAAAAGAACAGCAAAACCCCTTTAAGAATTAGCTTTTAAAATATAACGCCTAAATAACACTTTAAGAGCTTTCAGGATGAGTATTACCTTTCTTTGCAAAGGAGTCCATCAGGAATGTTGTTGGTACCCACATGTACTAAGACAGCCGGCTCCTGCTCTACATTGTCTGAAATCCTGTCTAGGTAACACAAGAGATTCACAACCTTTGCACCAGGCATCCAAGTTACCAAACAATCCTCATGACCACCAGTCGCCCAGCCAGCTATGTGCCTAATGATTGAATCACCAATATGTTGGCCAACCTAACCCTTCTCTCATGATCCAAAGCCCTGGACACACATCCTTGATGTAACAGGATATTGCATCCCCTGGAGGGCAGATTTTAGCTAAAGGATAACTTCCTGTAGGCATTCCTTCCAAGTAGTCTTTCTCCTCCAAGGCAGTACAAGGGTTGCCAGACTAGAGGGGGACTTCTCTTTTGTCTGTGAAGGTCTCCTCTATATACCTCTCTGTCTATATTGATCTGATTATAATTTTTCCATTGCATGCACATTTTTTCCAGTGGGATACTGAAACTTAAAACTTGTAAATGTTTGCCACTTCGTTAGTAAATTCACCTGTCCTCTAAATTCTCATTTATTTGCAGTGCCTGGCGCTGTACCAGCAAGTTCATTAAAGGGCACACCATTCGAAGACAAGATTTTTTTGAACTGGAAAGAACCTTTGGAGCCAAACGGCATCATCACTCAGTATGAGGTAATATTGAAAAAATTGCAATTACAATGCCCAAAAAAGCAAAGAGAGAATTCAGATTACTAATCAGAATTTTTGTTCATATTTATTGGTTTCAAGGTTCTGACAGCTAGATGTGATGGCTTTCTCTTTGAGTTATGGGATTGTGATGAATAGAATTTGTAAACTCAAGTCTCTTGAATAATAACATTTGCATTTATTTGTTGGCCACATCAAAATGATATTATCGTATGGTTAAAATAGACAAGAGCTTCCATATACCCAGATCTCTAATTTTAAAACCTACAATATTAAATTACAGCTGCCAAAGCCATGATTTAGTAGAAACATGTGAAGTTACATTGGTAACCAAAAAGACCACATAAAAAAATGTGAGGAGATGTATTAGAATAAAGCTGGACTCATAATACTTTCTGGTGACATCTATCACGTTGGTTCCTGAAAGATTTTCAGCAGCTTCATTTGAATGCCTGAGAAATTTGTGCCAAAGATTGCTTTCACAATCACAAAAAAAAATTAAATGAAAAACAATGATGTAATATTAGCATTATACAACAGAGCTTATAAGTACATCTGTTGCGGGGGCGGAGCCTGATGTCCAGCGGGTAGGACGCTTTGCGTTGAAGCTCCCGAGAGGCCTACTCAGAATCCTGACTTAATACCTATATAAATTTACTATTTCGCTCCGAGCTGACCGGGGCACCTCGGGGGATGGCGGCCCATAAACCAGCGCGCTTGGACTTCGGGTCTCCTTCTTCTTCTCACGGAAAACGCTCCAAAACAGAGGTATCCTCCCCGCAGAAGATGGTTCCATTTCGTGAAAACCCCGCAATGCACCTGGAGATTTTGGAGGAAATACGCGGCGTGAAGGAATTGGTGCAGTCTAATGGAGAAGCGCTTCGAGCCATGCGAGAAGACTTTGGAGTGCTCCAGGACCGACTTGAAGGTCTTTCATTACGGCAGGACAATATGGCGGGGGTCCTCGACTCGCACGAGGTGCGCTTGGGCAAACTGGACAAGGCTGAGCGCCAGATACAGAATCTTCAAAAGGAGTTGGAAGATAGCAATAATCGCGCCCGTCGCAACAATGTGAGGCTCCTCGGAATGCCGGAGGGGGTGGAAGCAGGAGATATAAGAGATTTCTTGCTCAAAACTCTTCCCTCCTTGCTGAAGATCACTTTTCACAGAGAACTGGAAATCGATCGAGCACACCGTGTTCCTGCCCGCATGGCGCTCAACCGCACGACCCCCCGGCCTATTATCTTTAGCTTGCTACGATATCAACAAGTGGAACAAATTTTACATGCTGCCCGAGCGAATCATCATTTGGAATATGAAGGTCGTAAGGTCTCCTTCTTTCCTGATTTGGCAAAGCCTACCGTTGACCGTCGGAAGAAGCTCCTTGCTCTTCGCCCTCGACTTCAACAGCTACAGGCTCGCTTTGGCCTGTTGTATCCAGCGAAGCTCCGAGTGACTCTCCACAACCAGACCAGGACGTTCGAGGATCCTGATCTATTATCAACATTTTTGGACTCCAAAGAAGCAGAACAGATGCGCTAATCCCAAATCTTGGACTCTTATCTGCCGGCTCTGTCCGCCATTTTGAAGGGCCCGATGCGGCGGTCATAGCCCAGCACAGAAATAGCCTGGACTTTCTTTCTTTCTCTGTATGACTTTTGTCTTTGGTCTCCTATCCCTTCATGATGTGTGCCTCGGTCGGATTCGGAGCACGCACAGTCCTACAGGTTATATGTTTTTTCAATTTCGGCCTTCTCTGGGGTTTCTCCCCGCAGACACATGGTCGCCAGTAATTTTGGGGTTTTGCTTCTCCTCTACCGTACTGCGGTTTTCTTTGTTAATGTGGGGCGCTTCATTGTATTATATTAGCTTATTTTTCCTATGTCATGTGTACAGCCAGATACAGTCAGTTTGAGGGACACAGTGAAATTATGTGTGCTATCATGCTCAGAATTTTAACTTTTCTGAATGGCCTCATGTAAAATCTTATTATTCATCGTCAAAGGCATTGCTGGTCCACTCAGAAGAAAGAAAATCCTTAGCTATCTTAGCCACGAGCACGTTGATTAGGTGTTTCTTCAGGAAACGCATTACACTCTGCTGAAACACTGAAACTCAATGCTAGGCCTCACATGGTAGCTGCCTATTCTCCCACCGTTTCCAAATGGTACGGGATAGCCATTCTGGTTAAGAAGTCTTTGCACGCTACTGTACCTGATATTAGCGCTGACATGGAGGGTAGATGGGCCCGTGTACACCTTGAGGTTGGAGATAGTGAATTCACGTGTATTTGCACTATGTCCCGAATGTGGACAACCCTGCTTACTATGCAAGTTTTGCGCAGTTGGCCTCGGCCTCCGCCAATGCCCCATTAATACTTGGTGGCGATTTTACTCAAGTGTTCCCTCAATCTTTTCTTCTCAAACAAGGTGTTCGTTGGTTGGAAGCTCCAGTACCGAGCAGACCTGTGTGGCTAGATCAGTGATGGCTAACCTTTTTGAGCCCGAGTGCCCAAACTGCCGCACAAAACCAAAGAATTTCCTCAAAGTGCCAGCACGTCAATTAAACCTTAACAACAAGATTTTAGTATCTAAAAACTCTTTATAAAGTTGCCTGAACTATGTAACATCATTTGTAAAGTTTAGAATCTTTGTATTGTCAGAGAATCAATTTGATTCACAATCCTTTGGTTTTCATTTTAATTTATTGGCAATTTATAATGTTTTAATGATTTCATTCAATTTAGAAACAGGAAGGCAATAATTAAACTGGGAACCCCAAAAGCCAAACTTGGAATGTACAACAACACTGTAGAAATAAAACTATAAATTAATTTCCTCTTGTACTAAACAAAGCACAGACACTAATGATGCACATTTCCCAGAGCTGACATATTCCAGTTAATAAATTCAAAATAAAGAGATATCTTTGTACCTTTTGTGCATTTTTTTCAGTTGCAATTGTTCCAGCCACTTTCTTCTGGTTTATTTGTGTCTTCTGCTATCTCTCCATCGTCTGCTGTCCATTTGTCCTTTCTTCTCTCTTCTAGTTTTTTTCCATTCTCTCTCTTCATCTGCTTTAACATAATAATCTTTCTCCTTTTTTAGTCTCCCAATACCCGGCCAATTGTACATTTTTCTTCCCTCCCACACAAAATATTTTCCCCTCTCCATTTCACTCTCCCAGCCCCATCCCCTTCTAATCTCCCCCAACATCAGCTCCCTTTTAATTCCAGCCCCACCCAGTATCCGCTCCCTTCTAGTCCCCACATCAGCCCATTTCCAGTCCTGGCCCCCCATCAGTCCATTTCCAATCCTATCCGAGTCCCGTCATCAGCTCATTTCCAATACCAGCCTCCCATCAGCCCATTTCTAGTCCTTTACTAGCCCCACCATCACTCAGCCCATTTCTAATCCAAGCCCCCCATGAGCCTACTTCCAGTTCTAGCCCCTCCATGAGTTCATTTCAATCCAAGCCCCCACCACAGCCCATTTCCAAACTTAGCTCCCCCAACACCCAATTCCCAGTCCTATCCTAGCCCCTCCATCAGCCCATTTCCTGTCCTAGCTCCCTCCCCTAAGAGCCCATTCCAAGCCCCCCTTCCCATCAGCTATTTGCAGTTCAAGCCCCCTTCCACTCAGCCCATTTCCATTCCAAGTCCCCCTCCCCATCAGCTATTTGCAGTTCAAGCCCCCCACTTCCCCTCAGCCCATTTCCATTCCAAGCCCCGTCCCCATCAGCTATTTGCAGTTCAAGCCCCCCACTTCCCCTCAGCCCCTTTCCATTCCAAGCCCCGTCCCCCATCAGCTATTTGCAATTCAAGCCCCCTTCCACTCAGCCCATTTCCAGTCCTAGCAACCCCCCCAACCCATTACCAGTCCTAGCCCCCCATAGCCCACTCCCAGTCCTAATCCCACCAGCCCATTTCCAGTCCTAATCCCCATCACCCCATTTTCAGTTTAAGCCCCCTCATAGCCCATTACCAGTCCTAACCTCCCCATCAGCCCACTCCCAGTCCTAATCCCACCAGCCCATTTCCAGTCCTAATCCCCCATCACCCAATTTTTAGTTTAAGCCCCCCATAGCCCATTACCAGTCCTAACCTCCCCATCAGCCCACTCCCAGTCCTAATCCCACCAGCCCATTTCCAGTCCTAATCCCCCATCACCCAATTTTTAGTTTAAGCCCCCCATAGCCCATTATCAGTCCTAACCCCCATCAACCCACTTCCAGTCCTAATCCCACCAGCCATTTCCAGTCCTAATCCATCACCCAATTTTTAGTTTAAGCCCCCCCCCCCCTAGCCCATCACCGCTCCTACACCCCCCCAGCACCCATCACCACTCCTACCCCCCCCAGTGCACATCACCAATCCTAACCACCCCCAGTGCCCATCACCACTCCTAACCCCCCAGCGCCCATCACCACTCCTAATCCCCCCGCAGCGCCCATCACCACTCCTAAACCCCCCAGCCCAGCCCAGCCAAAATTTAAAATAAAAAAAAGCTGTCTTCTGCCGCTTCCGGGGCCGCCGCGGCAGAATCGAGTGTGCCGCGGGGCCCCCCCTGTGCCTGGCAGAGCCTGCCCTCCAGATCCTGCCTTCCCCGATATCAGTCCCTGTTTCCAGCTTGTCACACGCGCCGGCTTTCAGAGCGCGAAGGGAACTAGTTTCCCTTTCGCGGCTCTGTTAAGCCCGCGGGGGCTGATGGGAACTTCCCATCAGCCCCCGCGGGCTTAACAGAGCAGCGAGGGAGAAAACTCTCCCCTCGCGCTCTGAAAGCCGGCGCGTGTGACAAGCTGGAAACAGGGACTGATACCGGGGAAGGCAGGATCTGGAGGGCAGGCTCTGCCAGGCACAGGGGGGGCCCCGCGGCACACTCGATTCTGCCGCGGCGGCCCCGGAAGCGGCAGAAGACAGCTTTTTTTTATTTTTTTAAATGCGGACCTTCCCGCGTGCCAGCTGCAAGGCCTTCGCGTGCCACAGCTGGCACGCGTGCCATAGGTTCGCCATCGCTGGGCTAGATATAGTAGCGGGCCTTTGTTCACCGATTCCTCTTACCTTACTCCCTGGTATGACTCTCCCATTAGACTCCCACTATCCATCAATGTTTTTCGACACTTTAGGTGCCTTTAATACTCCTATGCAACTTTTCGACTCCCGACTCTGGTCAGTGCAACTTCAGCATTGCATTCGGAGCACTAGAGTACTCCCGCCATCGGCACTCTCTGCATAAGGTTGATTGGAAACTTCCGATCTCTCGGTAGTTCACCGGGTGTAGCATCCAATTTTACTAAACCTTATGTAATGCTATCACTAGAGATACCTCTATAGCGCAGAAAGTATGGGAGAGAGAATTGCATGTGACTTTAACCTCGGAGCAATGGAGCCTTATCTGGAGCAGAGGGACACGGGTTCCCGACCCGCCTCACTCACTCAGACCCTCTTCTTTCTAGCCCACCGTGTTTTTACACTCCTCACAGTTTAGACAAATGGAACACTACTCAGGGTAATGGTTGCTGGACACGTCCTGTGGCCATTGGTTTATTACTTCATTTCATGTTATGCATGAATATCCCGCACTACAGTATAACTGGCGTCGGGTCTGGGGTCGTATTTAGTCTATATTGCACTCTCAGGAGTCCCTTTCTTGGAGGATAGTGGGACTTCGCCCAGTTGCGGGGATCCCCTCTCTCCCAAGAAATGGCTTATCTCCTTTTGAACTTTATGCTTGGCATTGCTGTTTCCCTAATTAAGTAATACTGGGAAACTAGTTCCCATCTGAGCCTCAATGAATGGTGGAATCATGCCTGTCTCTACAGTAAATATGAACAAATACCTCGTCTGTGCGCTTCCTCCGTTCAGACTCCTTCTCATTGGTCTTAATGGAAGATGTTCAATGAATATGTACATTTTGCTAAATGCTCTCATCTGACTGTCTAACTTTGTATATATCTCTGTCTCATGATCATGCTGTATTGTAGATACTTTTTTGATCGTTTGATGTATAATCACTGTTAATTGGAAGCGCTCACATGCTGATACAAACGGGTAGAGAAGAAGCACCGGGGTGGGGGGTAATGGGTTTACTTTTCCTTATTGTATACTTGTTTTGTCTCTTTTGGTGTGTTGTTTCTTTTGTTTGTTGCAAAATGAAAATAAAGGTTTCAAAAAAAAATAAGTACATCTGTTGCTGTGTGCAACTAACTGTCACCAGTGCTTTTATTTTATGTTTAAAACTTTTTTATTAATACCATAACACACAAACTTCCATATCACGTAAGTCTGTAACATTCTTAGGCACACTAAAATGTTCATCCAGTTGATCCATTCATTAAATATATATTAAGTTGGATATTTACCCAATCCTTAATCTTCAACGAATCAATTGACACTTTTGACATTTTATAGCGCTTTCATTTTTATATCATTCTTTCCCCCCCCCATCCTTCCCCCCCCCCCGTCCATTCCCCCCTTCCTTTTAATCCTTCTTTCCCCCCTCCCCCCCTTTTTCTTAAAGGGTTCCTACACCTACTTTCCAGCCAACCTATATTGTTAAAATATCATTCTCCAGGACCAAGCAGGAAGTCAGTCCTCACATATGGGTGACATCGACGTCGATGGAGCCCCTGCGGAGCATTTCCCCAGCTTTCTATGAAAGCCTTTGGGAATATTGCATGCATGCACGGTCCCCTTCCCGCCTAAAGGTGCCATCTTGCTCAGTCTTTCTTTTTCCGAGGAGCACGTCGGACGTCCGTCCTAGTCACCCGGGAAAAAAGTTAGATTTTTCTTGCGATTTTCTTGCGATTTCATCATGGTTCTTGTCCGGTTCGACGCCGGTTCCCCTTCCCACCGGGTTCGGTACACCGGTATCGAGCCCGTTCTCACTTTTTCGTTTTTTGCCCTTAGTGACTGGCGTTCGCGCCCTTTTTTCTTTTTCTCTGGAAGGCCGGTCCTTTGACCTCGCGGGGGCTCTTTTTTCCCGATGGCTTCCAGTGGTTTCAAAAAGTGTGATCGGTGCAAGAAACTGATGTCTCTCACCGACACACACGACTGCTGCCTTCGATGCCTTGGTCCCGATCATGATCCTAAGATCTGTGGGCCGTGTGGCAAAATGTCCACTAAGGCACTGTGAAGTCAACAGCATCAAAAGGAAAGGCTTTTTTCTGATTCAGCCTCCGGCTGGGCCCGGACCTCGTCTGAGGCCTCGACGTCTCGGGAGTCTGACCCCGAGCATCATTGGGGTTCCTCGGACAGGGGGTCCCCCGATCAGGAGCGAAAGAGGAAGAAGCGGCTCACGAGGGCGGCGTTGGAGGAGGTCCCTGGCTCCTCGAGGGCTAGGTCTTGGACCCCCGACCGCCGTCCCGGGCCCTTGGAACAGGAGAAGCCATCCAAAATGCCTCGTGTGGAGCTGGAGTCTGCTGGACATGTAAGTCCTGTTGTCCTCGAGGACTCTCCTTCCAGGGAGCTGACATCAGGCCCGGCTCCGCCGGGGCCCGAGTCGGTGGCTGCTGAGTCTCCTGAGCTTGGACTCAGGCTGACAGCCTTGTAGTGCAGACTGTCTGTCTTCATGGATCAGCAGCGGGTGCTGATGGCCAGCCTTGCTGGCGCATCTGCTCTGACCACCGGGACATCGAAGTCGACCCCGGAGACCGAGATGATACTCGAGACTATGATGGCTCGAGGTCGTCCTTGGTCGCGGTCACCCTCGACCTCCTGGTCGGGACTGAGGGTGTTGACGCCGGTGCCTTCGGCGTCGGGGCGGGTGTTGCCGGGACCCATGCGGTCGGAGCCCAACTCCTCTTCGGACGAGTCCGCCTGGGAGACGGAAGACGAGGAGTCCCCCGATACCTTCAGGACTTGGTGCGTCCCGTCGGACTCACCGCAGTCCGAGCCCCAGAGTAGATCCCCCCCGGAGGATACCCAGTTCTCGGAGTTCGTTCAGGATATGGCCACAGCGTTGGCGATCCCCGCGGACCCCGAGGAGGAGCCTCGAGCCGAAGAGCTCGAGGCCCTCCAGTATGACGCTCCTCCAAAGGAGGCCTTTACTGTGCCAGTTCCTCCGATACTGGAACGGCTCCTCTTCCGGATGTGGGAGGCACCGGCCTCGGCGCCGGTTCTGAGCAAGTGGGTCGATTCCATTTATTGACTCCGTAAGAGCCCTGGCTTTCAAAAGGCGCAGCTACCACACCATTCCATGGTGATGGAATCGGCCATGCATCGTCTGAAAAGCCAGAAGATGCACTCTGCGGTGCCCCCCCCCCCCCCGGCAGGGAGGCCCGGAAACCTGGATGCGTTTGGTAGAAAGTGCTTCCAGGGCTCGATGCTTGCTTGCCGTGTCCAGTCCGACCAGCTGTACATGGGCATGTACTTGCGGGACCTGGCATAGGTTCTCTGCTGGTCTCTCCGGGGAACCTTTGCAGAGGTTCAAGTCCTTGTCTTCGGGGATCCGGGAATGCTCTAAGTTCATGTTCCGAGCAGCCTATGATGGCTTCGAGGCCTCGGCCCGTGTTGCGGCAGCCGGCATCGCGGCTCGACGCCAGGCATGGCTGCAGTCATCGGATCTCGAGCCATGGGTACAAGACAAGTTGGTCGATGTCCCTTGCCGAGGTGAGAACCTTTTTGGAAAGCCCATGGCCGAGAAGGCTGCACAGCTCGAGACCGAGCACCTCACGAGGACAAGGCTGTCCAGAAAGACTTCTGCCCCTTATAAAAAGAAGGGCTCGGTTAAGAAGTCCTTTTACCCGAGGAAGGTGTCTGCCTACAAACAGTTCCCACCTTACCAGGCCTCCCCAGTTCCCCCACAGGGTCAGCAGGCCAAGGGGCAGGGACATGGGCCCCGTAGGCAGAAGGCCCCCAAGCCTCCGGCTCCTGCTCCCACTCAGCAGGGTGGGGGTTTTTGACTCCCAAGGCATAGCCTCTCCGTCTCTGCTGTCCCATCCCTGCACAGGATGTCGACTAGCCCTGTTTGCCCACAGGTGGCCACCCATTACAGGAGACAGTTGGGTCTTAAACATAGTCCACAAGGGCTATATGCTTCATTTCCATCAGTTGCCGCCTCCTTACTTCCCAGGAGAGCCTCCCAGGCCTCCTCTTCATACAGACCTCCTCCTTCAAGAGCTTCAGGGTCTATTGCAAGACAAGGCGGTGGAGCCTGTGCCTCCCCCCCTCCAAGATCACGGTTTCTACTCCAGGTACTTCCTCGTACCAAAGAGAACCGGAGGCCTTTGGGCCTATTCTCGACCTCAGAAATCTCAACAAGTTCCTAGGGAAGGAAAAGTTCAAGATGCTTACTCTTGGAACACTTCTGCCCTACCTCCAGCAGGGAGATTGGCTATGCTCTTTAGATCTAAAGGATGCGTACATTCACATCCTCATTCATCCAGACCACAGAAAGTACCTCAGGTTCATTGTGGGAGGAACCAAAGGGGAGGCAAGAGAAGAGAATCTTCCGCAGGAATACCAGTGGATCAGAGCGGAAGCTAATAACCAAGGCCAACACAAAGGAGATGGTGTAAAAAGCCTTTATTAACAGACCCAATAAAATTAAAAATAAAAATAATAATAATAGTAATAAATACATATTTTTATTTCTTTGTAGGTGGTTGAAAAACATAAATATCAAAGAGATACAAGGAAACTGGCCAAAAGTGTTTGAAAGGAAACAAACTGCATGAGCCTTAGGAGTAGACATAAGTAACCACTAGAAAGAAGGGAAAAAATGGGGGGGGGGAAATAATAAAATATATATATATTATAAAGGTGTCAGACAATGGTGCCATAAAGGACGAAAGCATCCCCACACTAATAGGGAACATACTAAGAAACCAAGATATCGGCATCATAAAAACAGGAAAAGAAAAAAGGAAAAGGGGCGTACTTGTGAAAAATGGTGTAGCAAAACATGCGAACTGCGCGGCAAGGCGAGAAAGAGAAAAAAACGACAATGTCGTCGAAAATAGGTTAAAACAATAATTATTGGAAAAGATATCATATAAAGTATTTGCCTAAAAGAAAAGCTTCTGATTATCTGCTTGAGTTGAGCAAATAAAGTGTATAGCAAAGAATGGAGGGTTGCGGGAGAAAAAATATATATTGAAAAAGGAGAAGTGTCGTTTTTTTCTCTTTCTCGCCTTGCCGCGCAGTTCGTATGTTTTGCTACACCATTTTTCACAAGTACGCCCCTTTTCCTTTTTTCTTTTCCTGTTTTTATGATGCCGATATCTTGGTTTCTTAGTATGTTCCCTATTAGTGTGGGGATGCTTTCGTCCTTTATGGCACCATTGTCTGACACCTTTATAATATATATATATTTTATTATTTTTTCCCCCCATTTTTTCCCTTCTTTCTAGTGGTTACTTATGTCTACTCCTAAGGCTCATGCAGTTTGTTTCCTTTCAAACACTTTTGGCCAGTTTCCTTGTATCTCTTTGATATTTATGTTTTTCAACCACCTACAAAGAAATAAAAATATGTATTTATTACTACTATTATTTTTATTTTTATTTTTAATTTTATTGGGTCTGTTAATAAAGGCTTTTTACACCATCTCCTTTGTGTTGGCCTTGGTTATTAGCTTCCGCTCTGATTCATTGTGGGAGGAAACCATTATCAGTATAGAGTGCTGCCTTTCGGCCTCACCTCCGCCCCCAGCGTCTTTACCAAATGCCTGGCAGTGGTGGCGGCCTACTTGAGAAATCAGGGTATCTTTGTCTTCCCCTATCTGGACGACTGGCTCATCAGGGGTCAGACGTGCCAGGAGGCCAGGCAAGCCACCCTCCGAACTATTTCTCCCCTTCAACACCTGGGTTTTGTCATAACTTCGCAAAGTCCACTTTGCTCCCCTCCCAGAACTTGGAGTTCATAGGGGCGAGGCTAGACTCTCTGCAGGCAAAGGCTTTCTTGCCAGGAGACAGAGCCCAAAGACTGATAGACTTGGCAAACCAGTTTCTCAGCAGGTCATTGGTTTCCGCCAGACTCTGGCTGAGGCTTCTGGGTCACATGGCTTCAACAGTACATGTGACTCCCAATGCCCGGCTCCATATGAGGCCTGCACAGTGGTGCCTCAGAACTCAGTGGACACAGGCTACAGGCAGCCTCAGAGACAGAGTATGGGTGTCCAGACCATTCCTGAACTCCCTACGCTGGTGGCTGCACCCCCCCCCCCAACTTACTACAAGGGGTGCCTTTTCAGATACCTGGGTTCACAGTGGTGTTAACCACCGATGCCTCCCTGCAGGACTGGGGGGGGGGGGGCACATTGTCTGGACAAGTGCACCCAGGGCCTGTGGTCTCCCTGGGAGGCCACGCAACAGATCAACCTACTGGAACTACAGGCTATTCGTTTAGCCTTCAGGACTTTCTCTCAAACCCTGGCTCACCAGTCTGTCTTAGTACAGACAGACAACCAAGTAGCCATGTTTTATGTGAACAAGCAGGGCGGCACTGGGTCCAGGCTCCTTTGTCAGGAGGCAGAGGACCTTTGCTTATTTGCGCTCAGGCGCAACATGTTTCTCAAGGCTGTTTATCTCCCTGATCAGGAGAACTGCCTGGCAGACCGGTTGAGCAGGATTCTGCAGCCCCACGAATGGCAGCTCCACCCATTAGTGGTTCAGAAAATTTTCCTGAAATGGGGACTTCCATCCATAGATCTATTTGCCAGTCCCCTGAACAGACAGCTGCCCAGGTTCTGCTCCAGGCAACCACATCCTCTGCGGCTAGCAGCAGATGCTTTTCTGATTTCCTGGTCTCAGGGCCTCCTATATGCGTTTCCTCCCACGCCTCTGGTGGCCCGAACCCTGTTCAAGATTCTGCGGGACAAGGCCTCGGTTCTTCTGGTAGCTCCCAGGTGGCCGAGGCAGCCTTGGTTCCCACTTCTGCTTCAACTGGCAGTGGACACCCCACTGCCTCTGGGGTTGCAGCCTGACCTTCTCTCTCAGGATCAAGGTTCTCTTCTGCACCCCAATCTCTAATCTCTCAATTTGATGGCCTGAAGGCTGCAAGGGTAGTGTTGGCTCCCTGGGGCCTACCTCAGGAAGTTGAAGAGGTCGTCTTGGCCTCTAGGAAGCAGTCCACCAGGAAAACCTATGCCCTGAAATGGAAAAGGTTTTCTGTGCAGTGTCAGCTGCATACAGAAGATCCTTTCTCCTGTTCTGTACCAGTGGTGCTTCAGTACCTGCTGCACTTATCCAATCAGGGACTCAAGTCCAATTCTGTTCGGGTCCACCTCTCAGCTCTAGCAGCTCACCACTCACTGGTGGAAGGACACTCTTTGTCGGTTCACCCCTTGGTGTCCCGGTTCCTCAGAGGTTTGCTCTTGCTCAAGCCTCCTGTCCGTCCTCCAGCCCCTGAGTGGGAGTTGAATGTGGTCTTGCAACAACTGACTCGCCCACCTTTTGAGCCGATGGCTACTTGTCCTCTCTGCTTCCTTTCCTGGAAGACACTCTTCCTGGTAGCCCTAACCTCGGCCAGGCGAGTGAGTGAGCTTCAGGCCCTGGTCTGTGACAGGCCTTACACTCTCTTCTATAGGAACAGGATAGTCCTTAGGACTCATCCAAAGTTCCTCCCAAAGGTTGTCTCCTCTTTCCACCTCAACCAGGAGGTGGTTCTTCCAACATTCTTCCCTAGGCCTCATGCAAGCCAGGCTGAAGCGGTCCTGCATACCCTGGACTGTAGAAGGGCCTTATCCTTCTACCTTGACCGTACGCAGGGGCATAGAAGGGCTACTCAGCTCTTCATATCTTTTGACCCTAATAACTCGTAATTTGGGGTTAGCTGTGTCCAAGCGTACCTTGTCCATCTGGGTGGCTGACTGTATCACCTGGGCTTACAGGGTGGCTGACCTTCCCTTGCAGGGTCGGGTCACGGCCCACCGTGTCAGGGCTATGGCTGCCTCAGTAGCTCGTCTCCGCTCTGTACCGTTGACATAACATAAGAACATAAGATATGCCATACTGGGTCAGACCAAGGTCCATCAAGCCCAGTATTCTGTTTCCAACAGTGGCCAATCTAGGTCATATGTACCTAGCAGTTTCCCCAAGAGACACAAGTTCCACAATGCTTGTACTGGGTCAAGCATTGATATCTTCGGTCACTTCTTAATAATGGTTTATGGACCTTTCCTCCAGGAACTCGTCCAAACCTTTTTTAAACCCAGCTACACTAACAGCCTTTACTACATCCTCCGGTAACAAATTCCAGAGTTTGATTACACGTTGAGTGAAAAAATATTTTCTTTTATTAGTCTTAAATAGTTTACCCTGTAGCTTCATTGCATGTCCCCTAGTCTTTCTAGTCTTTCTATATATACAGACATCTGCAGGGCTGCAACTTGATCCTCAAGCCAGACTTTTGCGGCCCATTACTGCCTGGAGAGGGAGTCCTGTACGGACAGTGCTTTTGGCCAGGCAGTACTCCGGAATCTCTTTGAGGTTTAGGCAACTCCTGCCCTCCAGCCCTCCGTTGGGCTACCGGTGGAGGTTCTTTCAGTGAAAAGTCTTTCTTTGATGCTGGGACTAGAGGGAGTTCTCTTGTTCAGCCTGGGTTCCTGGTAGCCCAGAGTTAGGGAGTCGCCCATATGTGAGGACTGACTTCCTGCTTGGTCCTGGAGAAAGAGTAGTTACTCACCTGTAACAGGTGTTCTCCAGGAGCAGCAGGAATCAGTCCTCACAACCCTCCCTCCTCCCCTGGGAGTTGCAGTTGTACATAGTTCTTTTTTTTACATTTTTTGTGCTGTCTTTTAGCTATGTCATCAGTCTGAGCAAGATGTCTCCTTTAGGCAGGAAGGGGACCGCGCATGCGTGCAGTATTCCCAAAGGCTTTCATAGAAAGCTGGGGAAATGCTCCGCAGGGGCTCCATCGATGTCAATGTCACCCATATGTGAGGACTGATTCCTGCTGCTCCTGGAGAACACCTGTTACAGGTGAGTAACTACTCTTTCCTCGCCCTGGCAGATACACCCTCTAAATATGGGGACCAAATCACCAGGAAATTGTCTCTTTTTCATGTGTCGCCTAGAGGACTCCCCCTCCCATATCACCAGCTGGTATAATGAATTCCTCCACTCCCAGTATTCCAGCTCACCTACGTCCCTCCATCAATGAAGGATGCATTGTTTGGCGATAAGGCAGCACTTCCTTACCATCAATCTATTCCCTGCTTTAGTGAGTCCCAGGGGTTCCGGAGCATCCAAAATAGCTATACCCGGAGTCAACGTCACTGTCTGCCCCAATAGCCTCCCCAAGAATTGTTGGATTTTACTCCAAAACTTCCCCACCTGCTCACATCCCCATAACATACGCCCCAAATGTGCCTCCTTTACTCCGCACCATGGGCATCCGCTGTGTTCCGCAAATCCCGTCTTCCACGCTCTATATGGTGAAATATATGCATGCTCTAATATTCTAAATATGCAATTTAGAATATTAGAGCAGGCATATATTTCACCATATTAAGAAAATCTCGGAGTCTAGCCCCTGTTATTAATCTGGGGATTATTCCCTTTGCTGCCTCCCAGGCAAATGAGCTAAGATTTGTTCCCAACTCCCGTCCCCATTGTGCGATCAACTGGATATAACACTTGTCCGGGGCATGTCTATTCAGGGCCCTACAATATCCAGCAACTGTTATCCGTTCTTTGTCTTCCAACTCAAACCACTCCACTAATTTCTTAAAATTTTCCTTTTTCAGGCCTCTTTTTCCTTCTTTCAATAATGCCACAAAATGCTTTAACTGCAAATATGCATAAAAATGTCCACTAGGTAAATCATATAGTTCTTTCAATTCCAAAAAAGGTTTGCGTTCTCCCTCATCATTAATTACTTGTCGCATCTATTGAAGGCCCCTTAATGCCCACCCTCGAAAGAAACTCGACATTATGCTTGGTTGAAAGGACAAATTTCCCTGCAAGGGTTGGTATCCTGATACCTCAAATGGAATATCCAGTCTACCACATAAAACCCGTCAACTCCAACGAACCCCCTTCAACATAATATTGTCCGAAAGACATTCAGGCAATTGCACCTGCGGAACATACAACACAGATAGAAGCGAATATGGGGCAGCCAATGCTGATTCAAGGTCATATGGGTTATACACCCGAAGTCCCCCCTCCCCCCCAGCCAATCTCGAACATGGCGCAGCAAACATCCCAAGTTATATTGCTCTAATCTTGGTAGCCCCATTCCTCCTTGTTGCCACTGACCATATAGCCAATCAATTTTGAGTCTGGGCTTTTTCCCTTTCCAAAAAAACCTTTGTAAAAACCTTTCAAGTTTTTGAATATCCTGCCTCTTCAGCTGTAGTGGGAGGAGTTGAAGGATATATAAACTTTTTGGGAAAAGTATAATTTTATAGGCAGCCACCTGTCCTATAAGGGAGAGAGGCAATGGTGTCCAGTCTCTTAATTTATTCTGAATTTCTTGTAATAGAGGGTGGACGTTTTGATGATATAATCTTTTTGGATCATGGGGCAACCATATTCCTAAGTACTTAAATTTATTCTTTGCCCAACGTAGGGGAAACGGTTTGCCCCAATCCTCTTGCAACCCCCCCCCTCCCCCCGTAACATTCAAAGCTTCAGACTTGGTCATATTCAGTTTTAAGCTCCATAGTTTGCTATCACCTCTAGAAGCCTGGGTAGAGAATCTCGAGGATCTGTCAACATGACCAATAAGTCATCCGCAAAAGCTGAGACCTTGAATATGCAGGCACCCACCTTCACCCCTCGTATAGCGTTTCGGGCATGGATCATTCTCAGCAATGGGTCTAGTAAGAGCATGAATAATAATGGAGATAACGGGCAATCCTGCCTTGTCCCCCGTGTGATTTCAGAACTAGGTGTGACCAACCCATTCACTCCAACTACCGCTGCCAGTCTCTGATATAATCCTCGAACACCTTGCATGAACCCTGATCCCAATCCATATGCTTCCAAAGTCTCAAATAAATATGCCCACCCTACCCTATCAAAGGCTTTATAGGTTTCAAAAATGACCAGCAAGGAGGGGGCACCTTGCTTCTGAACCCATTCAAGAGCCCCTAGTATTCTTCGAACATTTTTAGTGGGATAACGCCCCTGCACAAACCCTGTCTGACACGTGTGCAGTAGGCTAGGGAGGTGCATAGCTAAACGATCTGCTAAAATCTTTGCAAACAGCTTGAAGTCATAATTAATTAGCGAAATTGGTCGCTAGGACCCTACTTCAGCCGTGTCTTTGCCTGGTTTTGGTAGGACCACTATATGGGCTTGTATTACTATTGTACTTGAAAACTCCCATATCTAACCAAGTATTAAAAAAGGCCACTAACGTAGGAGTAACCTTTGTTATTAGTAATTTGTAGTATTCAGCTTAATATCCATCTGGTCCAGGGGCTCGGCACATTGCTGCTTTTTCGATACCCCTTTGAACCTCATCTATTGTTATTGGGGCCGCCAAGTACTCCTGTTGCTCTTGTGTAAGATGGGATAAATCCACCCCAGCCAAAAACTTCCTAATCCTTGAACATGAGGCATTTTCACTTGTGTACAATTTACGATAATAATTTACAAAAATTCTCCCGATAGCTGAAGCTTCCGTGTGTGTCCTCCCCACCTCATCCCTTAAAAATGTCACAAATCTGGATCCTTGACTACGTGGACAACGGGCCAATATCCTCCCTGCTTTATCCCTATATTGGTACAGTTGATATTTATAGTAAACTAGAGACTTTTTAGCTTTCTGATGTAATAAAGTGTTTAGTGCTGCTTGAGTTGCCAGCAACTGCACCCTATTAGCTGCAGTGGGGCAACTAGCCAGGAGCTGGCTTTCTCTACAAATCTGTTTCTCCAATCTTAGGATCCTTGCTGCCATTATACGCCTCCGGCGGATACTATTAGCTATTATGTCACCCCGCAATACAGCTTTAGATGTCTCCCAGAACAACTCTGGGTCTCCTTGATGGGTCTGATTATGATCTTCATATTCCTTCCACCTTTCCATCAAATAACCTTGAACTTATTATCTTGACACACATCCAGCGGCAGATGCCAAGGCACTCTGCTGCCACCTGATTGCCCACATTCCCAATCTATCCATACTGGAGCATGGTCCGAAATTTCATAGGGCCCAATTATCGCATCTGTTATTGCCTGAAATAACTCCTCAGAAACTAGTATAGCATCAAGTCTTGCACTTGTGCCATGTGCCCTGGACAAATGTGTATAGTCTCTCTCTGTTGGGTGGAGGGATCTCCAAACATCTATGATTTGACACCTTTGACGAAACCTCCTCAGGTGTGGTGTGGTGTTTAAACGATTACTCCTATGTTCTCCTGACACATCAATGCTTGGATCAAAAACTCCGTTCCAGTCACCCCCTATGATTACTGGGGATTCCGGCATTCACTGTTCCCTCTAAGCTGTGTGTGTGTGCGCGCACACACACCTCACCGAGCGAGCGCACATACTTTAAAACAGAGCGCACAAAAATTTTGTTTCTGATTCTGATAGAAAACAGCACAGACGTCTTAAAATGTAAAAGTTGTTGTGTATTTACAGTTTTCACAAGTTCTACGATATTTTCTAGTGCAATCAATGTGGTGTACATACTGTATTCTGAAGTGTAGTCATATTTTAAAGTATATAACTCCGAGTGTCATCATGTGGCGCACAAAAATGTAACCTTCCTTCAAAAGCTGCACAGCTGATATTTTATGCGCACACAGCCTACAGAAAATTAGAGGGAACATTGCTGGCAGTGTGTAAATTTCCGCGGCTATTCTAGCAAAGAATTTTGGGTCAGGCACATTAGGAGCATACACACTACCCACTAACAACTTCCGTCCCTTTAGGTCTCCCTGTATTAATACAAACCGACCTTCTGGGTCTACCAAAGTGTGCGCCACTTTAAATCCTATACCTTTCTTAATTAAGATTGCAACCCCCCCCTTTTTTCCCACATGCTAATGCCCCGTAAATTTGCTCTATCCCACCCTTCTTCAATCTGACCAAGTTTCCTATGGCTTGATGGGTTTCCTGAAATAATATAATATCTCCTTTATGTCGCCCCAGTGCACGCAAAACTTTATTGCTTTTAAAGGGGCTCGCTAATCCGCATACTTTCCAAGAGATTATTCTCACCCCGGTTGTATTGTCTGTAGCATATTATCTGGATGTCTCTCTTTCCTGTAATTATTTGAGGGGCTCTCCCAGCCTAAAGGCCCCCCCTCCCCGTACTACTAATTTTCTTCCCTGCTGGATTCCAAGTTGGCTCTGTACATGTAATGTCCCTGTATGCCCATTATATCTCCCTCCCCTCCCACTAACCCCCCCCCTCTAATCCTAACCCTTACCCCTACCCAATACATCTCCCACACCTTCACCATGGTCACTTTTGATGTTAGGCCCTCCCTTATCCCTCCCTTGCTATGTTATATACCTCCTCCCCTTTACCTAAATGACTAACAATTCTCCCTATCACATTAACAAGCTTTTCACTCCTCCTCTTCTTCCAGTGGCTAATCCAAGTAATGAACTCTTGCCTCTCTTATACCACTCCATCAAACAAGAATTCCTAATCGTCTCTCCGGGCCAGTCCGGGACATTTGGGTGATCAATCCGCTCCAGCAGCTGGGGACTGAATACTGAACGGTTTTTCCTGACAGCTTACACAGCTCCCCCTGGTGTCAGAGAATCAGTCTTTCAGTCCTCAGCAGCTGGATAGGACGTTGATTTCTCCAGCTCTTCTGAGAGTTTCTTTGGTGATATTACTTTAAGAGCTAATTTTTCAGTGATCGATATATTAGTTATTGCTGCCAGCTGACAAGGAAGGAGAACCAGGGCACAGCTATTGGTCTCAATGGGGCTGCTTAAGTGTTCATTCTAGTAAGCATCACGCTGTTTGCCTGCCTCAGTGCCTGACTTCGCTGTCCTAGCAGGGCAGTTCGTCGGCGCTAAAACAGCCCGGTTCTCCTGCCGGCGTGGGGTCGACTAGGGGAGGCAGAGCCTGTCTCCTTCGGAGTTTCCAGCCTGCAACGTAGGAAATAGCCCTGGGAGCCCCAGGATCCTTTTTCCTTCTTCCCTGAAGGCAGTCTCTCCCTCGCTCCTGCTAGCAGCGGCGCAGCGTGTCCGGAGCTTTTGTGTGACTGCGGGGCACGGTAAGTGAGCTTCCGGGCGGCCATAGCTCCTCCGCGGGAGTTTTTTTCGCGAGTGTCTGTTGTTTTTTGGGGTCGCGCTTCGGTGGGCCGTTTTGCTGTTTGACGGGTGCTCGCTACCGGTATTGCCTCGGAGTTCCGGTTTCGGCGTTTCTGCTGAGCCGCGCGTCCCTCGGTGTTCCGAATTTGGGGGCAACCTTGTTTTTTGCCGGTTTCTTGTGGGGGGCTGGCATCCCTTCGTTGCTGATGGAGAGCAAGGTCACTGAGGAGGCTGGAGCTCTGTCTGTAGGCTCTTCAGAAAGAGCGGGAACGGCGGCCATTTTGTTGGAGCCGGCCGGCTCTCCCGCGTTGCAAGTGAAGCCTCAGAAGAGGAAATCTAAGTCCCGCGGAGCTCCTTCTCCGGTGGAATCACAACAGCAGCCTCCTCCTTCACTGCCCCAGTCCTTTAGTACCTTCTTCTCTCCCGAATTTATTTTATCTATGCATAATGCTTTTTTATTGAAAAGCACTCAGCTGTCTCATAATTCTGCCCCAGACAGCCTGTTTGGCTCCCCGACGGTGGCACTGGCAGGGTCCGACCTGGGGGAGAGTAGTTCTTCGGGGGAGAAGGGTTTGGAGGCGGCCTCGGAACCTGGGGTGGTACCTCCTGCCTTGTCCCAAGTTGCTGAGGAGGGCAAGATTCTCTCTGACTCAGCGTTTGACACCTGGCCTGCGGATCTGGAAGAAGGTGAATTGGGACCAGGTGAAGACCCGAATGTGTTCAGGGTCTTTCGTAAAGAGGAACTGGGGGCATTGATTTCTCAGTCATTATCGGCTCTTAATATAGTGCTCCCGGCTGTGCAGCAGGAGCCGCTAGAGGATCCCTTGTTGCAGGGATATCGTCGGAGCAAAGATGTTTTCCGATTCATCGGGTTATTAAGCAGATGATTGAATCGGCATGGGAGTGTCCAGAAGCCTCCTTGAGGGGGGGGGGCGTGCTATGGCTCGCCTTTACCCCATGCCCCAGGAGGAGCGGGATTTATTGCGTATGCCTAAGGTAGATGCGTTAGTTTTGGCGGTCACAAAAAAGACCACCATCCCCGTGGAAGGTGCGGCTGCTCTGAAGGATTTACAGGACCGTCGGTTGGAAGCACTGCTCAAGCAAACCTTTGATTCCAGTGCTTTGGCTTTGCAGGCCTCGGTCTGTGGGGCCTATGTCTCCCGAGCCTCTATCCGTTGGCTTCAGGGCGACCAGAGTCAGGATAAAGTGGAGACTGCCTCCGACGGCGCCAAATTGGAGTCGTCGGCGGCTTATTTAGCAGATCTCTGTTATGATTTAGTGCATATTTCCGCAAAGTCCATGGCATCGGTTATTGCGGCCAGGCGTTTCCTGTGGCTGCGGAATTGGGCGGCCGATCCGTCTTCTAAGGCGCGTCTCAGTAAGCTGCCATATAAGGGCAAGTTGCTTTTCGGGGAGGCGTTGGATAAGATAGTGAAGGATTTGGGTGACTCCAAAGGCGGGCGTCTCCCCGAAAATCGTCCGCGGGCGCCAAAATTGTCTTCGGTGCAGAGGGGTCACGGTAGAGAGTTTCGTCGGTTCCGCGGATCTCGTTTCTCTCCTTATCAGCGGGGCCGTCTTGTGGCACGGGGGCAGTCCTTTCGTGGAGCCCGTTCCTTCAATAGGGGTTTCTTTAACACCCAGCAGTCTGCTGTTAAGAAGCCACAATGAAGGGAGGCCGGTCCAGGTGGAGATTCCGGTAGGGGGCAGATTACAACAGTTTCTCTCCGCCTGGACCAACATAACTACGGACCAGTGGGTTCTCGAGATTGTCCGGGACGGCTATGCGCTGGAGTTTGCGCAGCCGCTGCCGGACGCCTTTGTTCTTTCGCCGTGCGGGCCCCAGTCGAAGTGGACGGCAGTCCGCGACAGGTTGCTATGATTGTTGCGCCTTCAAGCGGTGGATCCCGTTCCCCCCGACCAGTGCGGCTCCGGTCGATACTCGATTTATTTTGTTGTGCCCAAGAAAGAAGGTTTTTTTCGTCCTATCCTGGATCTCAAACACGTGAATCGGGCTTTGCGGGTTCCGCATTTTCGGATGGAAACTTTACATTCCGTCATCAGGTCCGTCAATCAGGGTGAGGTGCTTACATCCATAGATCTGACAGAGGCCTATTTGCACATTCCCATCAGACAGGAGCATCAGCGGTTCCTGTGTTTTGCGGTGCCCATGGGTCATTTTCAGTTCCGAGCGTTGCCGTTTGGCCTCGCGACGGCGCCGCGAACGTTCACCAAGGTGATGGTTGTGGCGGCGGCAGCGTTGCGGAAAGAAGGGATTCAAGTCCATCCGTACCTTGACGACTGGCTCATTCGAGCACCTTCTCGGGCGGAGTCAGTTGTGGCAACCGCTCGTGTGGTGGATTTCCTAGAGCGGTTAGGCTGGGTCGTCAACCACACGAAAAGTCATTTGGAGCCGACTATGCGGTTGACTTATCTCGGAGCTCTCTTCGACACAGCGAGGGGGTCTGTGTTTCTTCCGCAGGTTCGGATAAGAAAGATTTTCGCGCAAGTGTCGGTTTTTCTGCGCCTAAAAGCTCCGACGGCCTGGAGATATCTGCAATTGTTAGGGTCGATGGCGGCGGCCTTGGATCTGGTGCCGTGGGCCAGAGCACGTATGCGACCGCTGCAGCAGGCATTGTTGTCTCGATGGTCTCCACAGGATCATCCGCTTTCCCGGAGATTGTCCTGTCCGGAGGAGGTTCGAGCCAGTCTACATTGGTGGCTGGTTCCCAACCATCTGACGGCGGGAGTTCCGCTGGATTTTCCAGATTGGACTCTTCTCACGACGGATGCGAGTCTCTCCGGGTGGGGAGCTCATTGTTTGTCTCGGATAGCTCAGGGAACGTGGTCGACGGAAGAGCGCACTTGGTCGATAAATCAGTTGGAACTGAGGGCAGTGCACCTGGCACTCTTGCACTTTGTCGGGATACTCGAGGGGAGAGCCGTTCGAGTGTTCTCAGACAATCGGGTGACCGTGTCTTACATAAACAGGCAGGGAGGCACCGGCAGTGCCCCATTGTTAGAGGAAAGTCAACTTTTGTTTCACTGGGCGGAAATCCATCTGGCAGCGCTTTCCGCGGCTCATGTAGCGGGCAAGGACAGTGTTCAAGCCGACTTTCTCAGTCGTCATCTCCTGGATCCCGGGGAATGGGAGTTGGATTGGTCGGTATTTCAGGAGATTTCTCAGCGGTGGGGCCAGCCGGTGATGGACCTCATGGCCACTCAAGCCAACGCAAAGGTGGCGCAGTTCTACAGCAGGCGCAGGGAGCACATGTCCGAGGGTCTCGACGGCCTGGTGCAGCCTTGGCCGACGGATCAGCTGCTCTACGTGTTTCCTCCGTGGCCGCTCTTGAGGCGAGTGGTGCAGCGGATTGCGAGCCATCGGGGGACAGTGGTTCTTGTGGCTCCGGATTGGCCTCGGCGTCCTTGGTATGCCGATCTGGTGAGGCTTCTCGTGGCTCCTCCCTGGCGGCTGCCACTTCGGTTCGATCTGTTGCGACAAGGTCCCGTGTTAATGCCGCAGGTGGATCAGTTCTTGCTTACGGCTTGGCTCTTGAAAGGGAGCGATTGCGCCGCAAAGGCTACTCGGCGGCAGTGATAGCCACTTTATTGCAGTCCAGGAGGCGTTCCACTTCCTTAGCATATATTCGGGTTTGGCGCGTTTTTGAGGCCTGGTGTAGCGATCGTCACATTAGACCCTGGGGGGCGCTTCTGAACGACATCTTAGGTTTTCTGCAGGCAGGGCTCGACAAAGGTCTCGCAGTTAGCACACTGCGGGTGCAGCTGGCAGCTCTAGCCTGCTACAGGGGAAAGGTGCAAGGGACTTCTCTTTCTACTCATCCCGATGTTGTGCGTTTTCTGAAAGCGGCCAAGAACATCCGGCCTCCGCTGCGACCTGTGGTCCCGCCGTGGAACCTGAATTTGGTCTTACAGGCTTTGACAGAACCGCCCTTTGTTCCGGCGTCTTCGGAGCGTCTTCGAGAATTGTCCTGGAAGACGGTTTTTCTGGTGGCCTTGTGTTCGGCTCGGCGGATTTCCGATCTGCAGGCTCTGTCTTGCAAGGAGCCTTATCTACAGTTTTCGCAGGAAAAGGTGGTGTTGCGGCCGGTGCCGGTGTTTCTCCCCAAGGTGGTTTCCATTTTTCACGTGAACCAGGTGGTCTCGCTTCCCACTTTTGCAAGTTCGGATCGGGTGCTTCGGCGGCTGGATCTCGGTCGTGTGTTGCGTTCTTATCTGAAGGTAACGGAATCTTTTCGGCGGACGGATCGGTTGTTTGTCCTCTATGGCGGTTCGGCTAAAGGAAAGGCGGCTACTAAGGCTTCTATTGCTCGGTGGGTAAAGCACGCCATACGGGCGGCCTATGAGACCAGGGGCAAGCCTGTTCCGCTGGGACTCAGTGCGCATTCCACCAGAGGCCAGGCTGCTTCTTGGGCGGAGTATGCATTGGTGCCGCCAGTGGACATCTGTCGAGCTGCGACGTGGTCGTCGTTGCATACGTTTGCGAAGCATTATCGCTTGGATGTACAGGCCAGGGCGGACGCTAGTGTTAGAGCCTCGGCGATTGTTGCGGGGCTCGCAGGACCCTCCCGGATTTAGGTACTGCTTTGGTACTGCCCAAATGTCCCGGACTGGCCCGGAGAGACGATTAGGAAGAAGAAATTAGGCCTTACCTGCTAATTGTCTTTCCTTGAGTACTCTCCGGGCCAGTCCGGGGCCCACCCCAGTTCTTTTTGCTGCGAGCTTCGGAGGAGTGCGGCCTCGGCGAGTGTGTTGGCGCTTTTCGCTCGGGCTGTTCAGATCGTGCGCGACAGGCACCCTTGGAAATGGATCCTGGGGGGAGGGTGCAGCGGGAGTTCCCTTTTTGGCCTGACACAGGGGATTTTTTTCCCAGAAACAGAATATTACAAATTAAAAAAAAAACAAAAAACATTGGCAGTGTACAGATTGGGAGGGACCTAGGGTGCGGCAGTAGCCGTGTCCTTTAGTTCTTCTTCTTTATGATATAGGTTCTACGGACGGGATCGTCCGGCAGTTCGTGTTTGTTATTTTTGATTTGGTTCCAGTACTGGTGGCGTTTGCTGCTTTGTTACCATAAGACTGATTCTCTGACACCAGGGGGAGCTGGGTAAGCTGTCAGGAAAAACCGTTCAGTATTCAGCCCCCAGCTGCTGGAGCGGATTGATCACCCAAATGTCCCGGACTGGCCCAGAGAGTACTCAAGGAAAGACAATTAGCAGGTAAGGCCTAATTTCTTCTTATTGGAGAATAATAAAAAACAAAGAGAAAAAACTAGGAGAAAGAAGAGACCATATCACATTCAAACTGATTCTCTTTTAGTCCTCCATGTATTCCCATTGTCTCTCTTTCAACAAACCAACAGCAGTAACTTTTCTCATGCAGCCGCTGTTCTTCTTTATTTCTATGAATTCCATTAGAGCTCCACACACCCATATTCAGGTATACCCTTTCAAAATGTCCGTGTGGTTCTGGATCCATTTGTGCACTTCTTCTGGCGTTTCCATTGTCACTGTTGTCCCATTATAAAAAATCCGCAACCTCGCCGGGTATTGTACCACAAATTTCAGATGCACTGATACCAGCTTCTGACATACAGCGGCATACCCCTTTCGTTTCATACCCAATTGCACTGAGTATTCTTGGAAAACCTTAATACGTGCTCCCTCATACATCAAGGGCCCTTTGGCTCGCACCGCACGTAAAACGCCATCTTTCTGTAAAAAGTTCATGAATCTGGCTAGCACTATTCGGGGCCGCGTGTCTTCTGGGCGAGGCCATCCAAGCCTATGTATACTTTCAATAGCAATTTGGGTACTGTCTTCCCCCAGATTTAACGTGTGTAGCAGGCCCAAAAAATAATTGCGTAGCTCTGCATCTTTTATAGTCACAGGTATATGCCAAGTATCCGGAGATTCTTGCGACGGCCACGAATTTCTAGGTCGTCGAGTTTTTCTCCCTGTTTATTGACTTGTTTGCAATGCAGTAATCTCTCTGCCTGCATTGTGCAGTTTGTCTTCCAATAACGATATCCGCCCCTCCGCTGCCTGTATCTGTGTGCCCACAGCCTCTAGTTGTTTACTGATCCCATCCAGTTGCCCAGTGATACCATCAAGCCTTCCACTCAAGGCACTCACCACCGCATTAGTCACCTCTTCCGTGGACACCACTGGCTGGCCCAGTGAAGGAGGTTCGTTGGCCATCTTAGCTAGGGCTGGGGCTGCTGAACTTTTCTCCCGATCCCGGTGAGCTGCCTTCATTTTACACTGCGGTTTTACAACATTTGTCTTGCTGTCTTGATTGCGTTATCTTCTGACACTGTTTCTCCCTGTTTTTATCTTGATATGAACATTTACAGGGCCTGTAGGGTGGAGAGAGCCACAGAGCCAGCCCAGTTAACATCTGAGCTCGCTCACACATCACGTGACCTCACCAGTGCTTTTATTTTAATCATTTGTCTAGTCCATAAGCTTACTACTTTGTTGTTTTTATGTGCAATGCTGATAAAAATGACAATGTGCCATTTTGATTTAGGATTGATTTTTTTTTTTTATGCACAATCTGACAACAATATATAGTAACCTAGTAACATAGTAAATGACGGCAGATAAAGACCAGCATGGAGGTCCCAAGATGGTGGCGGAGGAGTAGACGCCGAAACGAGAGGTCTGAGCTCCGCGAGTCTGTTTAGGCTAAATGGGGAAGAAGAGGAAGCAGCGTAGAGCAAAGCCCCCTGATACCTCTTCACCTGCTGCTGGTCTGACTCAGGCTTCGAATCCAGAGTTCTTTTCTCCCATGGCGGCGCCTTTGGCTTCGGCGGACCCGTCGAGATCGTTGGCGGATCTGAGCGATGGGGTAGTGTTGAGCCCTGTACAGGATTTGCCGCCACAGCCCGGAAGGAGAGTTGTGGAGGAGTTGTCTGCAGGTGATCCCCCTATGTTTCGGGATTCGGATGCAGGTGGGGGCGCCTCCACAAAGCAGAGCCCGAGCTGTCCTGTGGCTCCATCTGGTGGAGGAGATGCTGTGCAGGCAGATGGAGTAGGCGGAGGGGTAGACCCGTTGATTCTTGGGTCCCCTGCAGCTTTGGGAGTTCCCGTGCTGTCTAGTTTGGAAAAACCGGCAATTGTTACTTTAGATAGCTTGTGGGAAGCTATCTCAGCCCTACAGAAGTCCCTGTTGCCTTTAGTGGCTGTTTTGTCTCAGGAAGTTTCTGTATTAAAAGTTCAGAGTGGAACATTAGACTCTAATTTGGCAGAACAGACCACTAGAGTCTCACGGTTAGAAGCCCAAGTGGAAGAGCTTAAGAACTTGGGGGATACCCAGTCGAAGGATCGGATGATTACAGCTCGTCGTATGGAGTTTCTGGACAACCAATTGAGGAAGAATAATTTGAGGTTTTTAAACTTTCCTAGATCTCCTTTGTTAGATTCTATGGTTCTGATCCGTAAATATCTTATTGAGGTACTTCTCATGCCCGCTGACTCTTTGCCTCCAATTACTCATGCTCAATATGTTTGTTTCTTCTGGATCGGTCAACGGTGAGAAGGGACCCGAAGGTGTGGCGGAGAAAGGCCGGTTAGATCTGTCAGAGTTTTTGAAAAGTTCCTTGGAGGTGGTGACTAGTCGGGCTACTCTTTTGGTCTCTTTTGCATTTGAGTCCGACTGAAACTCTGTCTTGAAATTGTATTTCCTTAAAATGTCTGTCTCTCAATTTATGGGGTCAAAAATATTGATTTTTCCGGATTTATCAAGGGATACCCAAAGAAGACGGAGAGAGGTTTTGGCTTTACGCCAGAGGTCTCTCGATTTGGGTGTGCAATTTAAGCTAAAGTACCCATGTAAGTGTTCTGTGTTATATAACTCTAAGCAATTTCTTTTTTTTGAACCCCAAAAATTGATTGTATTTCTCCAGGGAAGGGAGGGGGTTGGGGTTTGAATCCCATAACGGTTGCCATATAATTAATTTCTTTGCTCCTCTGGGAACGTCTCTTGGATAGGATCTTATGTTATTACTTTGTATTATTTCTTTTTTCTTGGGACCATATTGTGGTTTAGTATATTGGGGTCTATACCAGCTTATTATTTCCTTTCATAACTGATTATCATATATATTTCTTTATTCTTCCATATTCAGTTTATTCTGGATTAAATTGGAAAATTAATAAAGTTTAAATTATAAAAAAAAAAAAAGACCAGCATGGTCCATCTAGTCTGCCCAGCATGATGGCAAGAGTAGGTGCACCTGCCGCTCCGTGCAGGCCACCCCTCCCCACGTTCCTGTTTAGGGGTGAACCCACCACTCCGTGCAGGACACCCCTATTTGTTGAGAAATTAGATGGTTCAGTTTATTTTGATTTTATCCTGTTGTTGTAAAGGGATCCACTGTGTCTTTCTCATGCCATTTTGAATTCCGTCACCGTGTTTGCCCCCACCACTTCCATCGGGAGGGCATTCCAAGCATCCACCACCCTTTCCGTGAAAAAGTATTTACTGACATTGCCTTTCAATTTACCACCTTGCAGCTTCCTGTTGTGCCTTCTAGTTTTACAGCTTCCCCGTCTTTGGAAGAGGTTTGTTTGTTCATTATATCCTTTTAAGTATTTAAAGATCTGAATCATATCTCCCCTGTCCCTCCTCTCCTCCAAAGTGTACATGTTTAGGTCTTCAAGTCTCTTCTCATAAGGCTTCTGACGCAGGCTCCAAATCATTTTGGTCACCTTCCTCTGAACAGCCTCCAGTCTTTTTACATCCTTTGCAAGATATGGTCTCCAAAACTGAACACAGTATTCCAAGTGAGGCCTCACCAGTGACTTGTACAGTGGCATAAGTACCTCATCCTTTCTGCTGGTGATTACTCTTTGTATGCAGCCCAACATCCTCCTGGCTTTTGCCACCGCCTTGTTGCACTGTTTTGCCACCTTGAGATCTTCAGAAATAATCACACCAAGGTCTTTCTCCTGATCTGTGCACACCAACCTCTCGCCCCCTATCGCGTACATTTCCCTTGGATTTCTGCTACCCAAGTGCATGACTCTGCACTTCTTCGCATTAAATCTTAATTGCCAAGCATTAGACCATTCTTCCAGCTTTTGTAGATTTATTTTTTTATTTATTTTTTTTACATTCTCTTATATACCGCGCTATTCTGCATCAGTGCGGTTTACATTGAACAAACTGAAATTACATTGAATTTATAGGGAACATGGGCTATGGAGGGTTAAGTGGCTTGCCCAAGACCACAAGGAGCACCTGTGGGACTAGAAACCCCAGTCCTTCCGGCCCAAGGTTGCTGTCCTCTAGTGGGATTTGAACCACCGACCTTCCGGCCTGAAGTACCTTGCCCCAACCACTAGGCGGCTACTCCACAGATCTTTCCTCATGTTAACCACTCCCTCGGGGGAGTCTACTCTGTTGCAAATTTTTGAGTCATCTGCAAAAAGACAGACTTTTCCATTCAGTCCTTCAGCAATATCGCTCACAAATACATTGAACAGTGCCGGGCCCAGTACCGACCCCTGGGGCACCCCGCTAATCACCTTCCCTTCATCCGAGTGAGCTCCATTTACCATCACCCTCTGTTGTCTGTTAGTCAACCAATTTCTGATCCAATTTACCATCTTAGGATCCATCCCCAAGCTACCGAGTTTATTGATAAGCCTCCTATGAGGAACAGTATCAAAGGCTTTGCTGAAATCCAGGTAGATGACATCCATCGCATGCCCCTGATCTAGCTCCCTGGTCACCCAGTCAAAGAACTCAATCAGATTTGTTTGGCAAGATCGTCCTTTGGTAAAACCATGTTGCCTCGGGTCTTGCAACCTGTTGGTTTTGAGAAAGTTCACTATTCGCTCTTTTCAGGAGCGCCTCCATGACTTTTCCTGCCACCGAGGTAAGGCTCACAGGCCTGTAGTTTGACACTTCTTCCCTGTCACCACTTTTGTGTAGAGGTACAACATCAGCCATTCTCTAGTCCTGAGGAACCTCTCCTGTTTCCAAGGATCTGTTGAAAACATCCTATAACGGTCCAGCAAGAACCTCTCTGAGCTCTTTCAGTATCCTGGGATGTATCCCATCCGGTCCCATGGCCTTGTCCACTTTCAATTTTGCAAGTTGTTCTAAGACCTCATCTTCTGTGAATGGTGTGGTAACTACTTCATTCCCATTTTTATATTTGGGAGTCACAGATGGTCCTTCTCCAGGACTTTCTATAGTAAAAATAGAACAGACGTATTCGTTTAGCAATTTCACTTTTTCAGTGTCACTTTCCATGAATCCGTTCACAGCACTTCTGAGTCCTGCAATTCCATCTCTGATCTTCTTCCTTTCCCGAATATACCTGAAGAAGGTTTTGTCACCACACTTCACATCTTTAGCCATCTTTTCCTCTGCCTTTGATTTTGCTATTCTTATTTCTCTCTTTGTCTCTTTGAGTTTGATCCTGTATTCATTTCTGTGTTCCTCTGTTTGCGAGCTTTTGAATTTTGCGAAAGCTGTGTTTTTTGCCTTTATTTGAGCAGCCACTTCTTTGGAAAACCAAATAGGCTTTCTTCTCCTCTTGTTTTTGTTTACTTTTGTTACATATTTATCTGTTGCCCCTTTTATTGCCACCTTTAGTTTAGCCCATTGCAGTTCCACTTCCCTTATCTCCTTCCACCCTGTCAGCTCCTCCTTTAGGTACTCGGCCATTTTATTGAAGTCGGTGTTTTTGAAGTTTAGGACTTTGAGCCTGCTATGATTGGCCTGTACCATGGCTTTTATCTCAAACCACACCGTGTGATGATCGCTGCTGCTCACAGGGGCACTCACGCAGACATTCGACAAGCTATCGTCGTTGGTGAGCACTAAATCCAGCGTTGAGCTTTCCCTGGTTGGTTCTATCACCATTTGTCTAAGTAACGCATCTTGGAGAGCATCCACGATATTTTTTGCTTCTTTCCAGATTTGCAGAAGGAGTAATCCAATCCACATCAGGTAGATTAAAGTCACCCAATATGATCGATTCCCCCTTTGTGACTATCTTGGCAATATCTATAATCAATTCGTTATCTATCTCTTCAATTTGTGTTGGAGGTCTGTAGACTACAGCAGTCTAATTCATGTAACATGTAGTCTAATTCATTGGCAAGGTCACAGACTTGGTGACATTTTTACTAAATAAAACACACAACATCCTCACCAGGAGAAAAAAACACCAAAAACAACCACAATCACCCCACTCCTGAGAGAACAAAAATCATTTTTTGTAGGACCAAAAGATAAACTGAATCTAGCCCAGATATGGCTATTTCAATAGAGGTCCATTTTACTCATTTTGTTCATGAAAATATCAGTTACTTGGTTAGTTATTTACTGAAAAATACATTCTTTTAATACTCTAACCGGGTTCTGCTTCAAAATATTCAAAAAAACTTTCTTCAAAAGCAACTTTTTCCATACTCGTCTTTTAAGTAGCCACTTTATCGGCAACCCATTCTTGACAGTCTGTATACTTAACATCCAAGCCTTGGATAGTTGTGATTGTGACATTTTTTACTAAACCATGTTAATGGCTAGTATGGAGTTTGGTGCATAGTAAGCTTCTGTGCTGTGCTAAAAGCACAGAGCCTTAGCTCAAAAATCCAGTGCTAGCAGGTTAGCATGCAAATGAGCATTAACAGGGCAGGTTGGCGGCAGAACATGAGTGTTAATGTGCATCATAGTTGGCATGGGTGTAAAGAGCATGTATGAACTGTGATTGTTGCTGTTAGAATGGGTATGTCTTTATCTTTATTAATCACTTTATATACCACGCCACACAGGAGTATTAGGGCAGTATACAATACAAAATTGCTGCAGGGAACAAAAGAAGAAAAGAATGCCGTTTAGTGATAGGACAGGGTTAGGCACTCATACAATCCAGAAAAGATGAAGAGGGGGGCAGAAGAGGGAGAAGGGAAGTGAAGGGATAGAGAAGGTGCTGGAGGAGGGAGGTCGAAGGCATTATGGAACAAATAGGTTTTCAAGTATGGATTTGAATTTGTTGTAAGAGGGTTCTAAACAGAGTGCAGATAGGAGGGAATTCCAAAGAGCAGGGTCAAGAAAAGAAATGCAGAGTGACATGTAGCTTCCAAATGGGCATGAGAGGAAGAGGAAAAGTGCAAACAGTGTGAATGGAATGGAGGATGCAGGAGGGGGCATGAAGAGGAATGAGATCCGAGAGGTATTGCGGAATGTCAGTGTGAATGACTTTATGAACCAGGATGAGTATTTTAAATTGAATCCAGAATTTTACTGGGAGCCAATGATGGTGAACAAGTCAGGGGGTAATATGGTAGGTATGTGTGGCATGAGTGAGGATAGGGGCAGCGGTATTCCATAGGAGGCAGTCAAGAGTGACATTGCAATAGTGGAGACATGCACTTAACAGAGAGAGAGGAGGAGTGTGGTTAAGGAAAGAAGAGACAGAAAAGGGGACTGTTACTTCTGGAGAGAGATCTGCAATTGTGAGTATATACCTCTGGGAATTTTCTGAAAGGAATTCTTTCTATTAAAGCTAATTAATATGTGAACCCACTATGTTTTGTTAAATCAGTCAGGGCCTAGTAGCAGCAGTTTAAGTTTAAATTTAAAACACAAAAGAGAACTTTCTGGTTACATTTCATACCCTGCAGAGAGCTTGTGGTTTAAATTTAATAGTCACTCAGGGCCTAGCATCAGCAAAGTACTTTTAGTTTAACTTTAAAACACAGAAGAGAGCTTTCTGGTTAAATTTAGAACACAGCAGAGAGCTTGTAGTTTAAATTTCATAATAAGTTAGAGCCTAGCAGCAGCAAAGAGCTATCATTTAAATCAAATCAGAATATAGCTTACCTGAGCAGCACAGGACAGGGTACTGTGTAGCAGCCCTCTTTTAATAAGTGTTAAGCTCGTTACCCAAATCAGTCATACACTAAGGACCTGATATTAATTAAGCTTCAGGTGAACAAGGTATATTAAACGTATTAGGTACAGTTTTCTTAGTATAAATATCCATAGCAACCCTTAGTAAGTAAAGAACTTAAAGATATAAACACAAACTTAAAACTAAGATGCAGACAGCAGTCCAGCAGTGAGATGGGGGCTTTCCAGTCTTTTGCATTGAGTTTCACATGTATGATTTTCTCCCAGTTGGTGAGAGGTCTTACATGTGCACTAGGTGCAAGGAGCACTTTGCTCTCAGGGAACGAGTCCATTCTCTAGAGGCTAGAGTAGCAGACTTGGAAAACATAACAAAGACAGAGAGGTACATAGATGAGACCTACAGGGATATAGTCCTGAAGTCCCACCTCCAGTCTGGCAACATCCCTGCCATGGAGGAGAGAGGTCACGTGACAGGAGAGCATCACCCTGGTGTGGCAGGAAGTGATCCTGTAACTAGAACCTGTTCTCCAGGTGATGTAAAACCCTCTCGCACCGAGGAAGTTTCTCCAGGGCCATGTGCCCATGAGGGAAGGGTTAGGACAGCCGTTGTAGTTGGTGATTCAATCGTTAGACATGTAGATAGCTGGGTGGCTGGTGGACGTGAGGATCGCCTGGTAACATGCCTGCCTGGTGCGAAGGTAGCAGATCTCACGCGCCACCTAGATAAGGTCTTAGAGAGTGCTGGGGAGGAGTCTGCTGTCTTGGTACATGTTGGTACCAATGACATAGGAAAATGTGGTAGGGAGGTTCTGGAGGCTAAATTTAGGCTTTTAGGTAGGAAGTTAAAATCCAGAACTTCCAGGGTAGCGTTCTCCAAAATGCTTCCCGTTGCATGCGCAGGACCCAAAAGGCAGGCAGAGCTCCGGAGTCTCAATGTGTGGATGAGACAATGGTGCAGAGATGAGGGTTTTGGATTTGTTAGGAACTGGGGAACATTCTGGGGAAAGGAGGGGCTCTTCCAAAGGGATGGGCTTCACCTTAACCGGGATGGAACCAGGCTGCTGGCATTAACTTTTAAAAAGGAGATAGAGCAGCTTCTAAACTAGATAATAGGGGAAAGCCGACAGTCGCACAAGAGCGGATGGTTCGGAAGAATGTATCCTTGAAGGATACTACCAAAAGCAGAGAGGTTCCAAAAGAGAATAAAGTAGCCCAAATGCCCTCGAGTATGGAGCAGACAGAGCTTAAAGATCCTAAATTACCCATGTCTACCACTAGCCAAATTAATATGAATAAAATACAGTCTCTAAAATGCTTGTATGCAAATGCTAGAAGTCTAAAACATAAGATGGGAGAGTTAGAATATATAGCACTAAATGAGAGGTTTAATATGATTGGAATATCAGAGACATGGTGGAAGGAGGACAACCAGTGGGACACTGTGATACCTGGATACAAATTATATCGTAATGATAGAGCTGATCAAATTGGTGGAGGGGCTGCGCTCTATGTTAGAGAGGGCATTGAGTCAGAAAGGATTAAAATTTTGCAGGAAACAAAATTTGCTGTAGAATCTCTATGGATTGAAATTCCATGTAAAAAGGGGAAGGTGATGGCAGTGGGGGTGTACTATCGACTGCCTGGCCAGAATGAACAAATGGATGATGAAATGCTCAAAGAAATCAAGGAAGCTAACAAAACTTACAACACGGTAATAATAATGGGTGATTTCAATTACCCCGGTATCTACTTGGTCAGTGTCACGGCAGGACATGCTGGGGAGATAAATTTCCTAGATGAAATAATTGACTGCTTCTTGGAGCAGCTGGTTCATGAACCGACCAGAGATGAAGCCATATTAGACCTAGTCCTTAGTGGAACACCAGAACTAGTGCAAGAGATAAGGGTGTTGGGGCCACTTGGCAATAGTGATCATAGCATGATCGCCTTTGATTTAATTAGTGGAGGAGGGATAGTAAGGAAATCCACAGTACTACCTTTTAACTTTCGAAAGGGAGACTATAATAAAATGAGGAAAATAGTTAAGAAAAAACTAAAAGGAGCAGTTGCAAAGGTTAAAGACTTACATCAAGCTTGGGTGTTGTTGAAAAATACTATCTTGGAAGCCCAGACCAGCTGTATTCCACGCTTTAAGAAAAGTGGAAAGAAGTCCAAAAAACTCCCAGCATGGTTTAAATGTGAGGTTAGAGAGGCTGTTCTGCCAAAAAAGCATCTTTCAGGAAATGGAAAAAGAGCCAAATGGCAAAACCTGGAAACAACACAAGCACTGGCAAGTCAAATGCAAGGCATTTAAGACAGGCAAAGGGAGAATTTGAGAAGAAACTTGCTGCGGAAGCAAAAATGCGAAATAAAGACTTTTTCAAGTACATTCGTAGCAAAAAACCTGTGAGAGAGTCAGTTGGTCCATTAGATGATAGAGGAGTTAAAGGGGCACTAAGAGGCGACAAGGCGATAGCGGAAAGACTGAATGAATTCTTTGCTTCGGTCTTTACTGAGGAAGATGTAGGGATGTTACCCACGACTGAAGTGGTATTTAAAGGTGCGGAAGAATTGAAGGAAATATTGATACATCGGGAAGATGTATTACAACTATTAGATAACCTGAAGAGTAGCAAATCAGCTGGGCCACATGGTATACATCCAAGGGTTTTGAAAGAACTGAAATATGAGATTGCAGACCTGCTATTAGTAATCTGTGAACTATCATTAAAATCATCTCTAATACCTGAAGATTGGAGGATCTCCAATATAACACCAATTTTTAAAAAGGGTTCCAGATGTGATCTGGGAAACTACAGACCGGTGACGTTAGGTCAGTACCAGAAAAAATGGTAGAAACCATCATAAAGAATAAAATTACTCAGCATGTAGATAGTCATGGCCTAATGGGAGACAGCCAACATGGCTTTAGACAAGGAAGATCTTGTCTTACTAATCTGTTATGTTTTTTTGAAGGTGTGAATAAACAGGTTGACAAAGGTGTGTCGGTTGATATAGTGTATCTGGACTTTCAGAAAGCCTTTGACAAGGTCCCTCATCAGAGACTTTTGGCAGAAATAAAGAGTCATGTGATAGGAGGCAGTGTACTACTGTGGATCAGGAACTGGTTAAAAGATAGAAAGCAGAGGGTAGGGCTAAATGGCCAATTTTCCCAATGGAGAAAGGTGAATAGTGGCATACCCCAGGGATCTTTGCTGGGTCCGCTGCTTTTTGACATATTGATAAATGACCTGGAAAGTGGAATAACGAGTGAGGTTATCAAATTTGCAGATGACACAAAACTTTAAAGTTGTTAAAACCCAAGAGGATTGTGGAAAATTGCAAGAGGATCTTGATAAATTGGAAGACTGGGCATCAAAATGGCAGATGAAATTTAATGTGGACAAGTGCAGTTATGCAGCTAGGAAAGAACAACCCAAGCTATGGTTACACAATGTAAGGTTCCACATTAGGAACCACCACCCAGGAAAAAGATTTAGGCGTCATTGGGGATAACATGTTAAAACCCTCGGCCCAGTGTGCAGCAGCAGCCAAGAGAGCAAACAGAATGCTAGGTATCATAAGGAAAGGAATGGAAAATAAAGCAAAAGATATTATAATGCCTCTATATCGTTCCATGGTGAGACCGCACCTTGAATATTGTGTGCAATTCTGGTCGCCGCATCTTAAAAAGGATATAGCGTTATTATAAAAGGTTCAGAGAAGAGCTACCAAAATGGTAAAGGAGATGGAAGGATACTCCTATGAAGAAATGCTAAAAAGGTTAGGGCTCTTTAACCTGGAAAAGAGACGGCTGAGGGGAGATATGATAGAAGTCTATAAATTAATGAACAGAGTGGAACTGGTAAACGTAGATCGATTGTTTACATTATCAGAATATAGAAAGACTAGGGGACATGCAATGAAGCTACAGGGTAAACTATTTAAGACTAATAAACGAAAATATTTTTTCACTCAACGTGTAATCAAACTCTGGAATTTGTTACCGGAGGATGTAGTAAAGGCTGTTAGTGTAGCTGGGTTTTAAAAAGGTTTGGACAAGTTCCTGGAGGAAAGGTCCATAAACCATTATTAAGAAGGGACCCAGGATATCAATGCTTGACCCAGTATAAGCATTGTGGAACCTGTGTGTTTTGGGGAAACTGCTAGGTACGTATGTCCTAGATTGGCCACTGTTGGAAACAGGATACTGGGCTTGATGGACCTTGGTCTGACCCAGTATGGCTATCTTATGTTCTTATTAGACAGAAAAGGACGGCCAGCACGGATTTGTCTTAAGGAATAAAAGGAATGGGGAATAAGATAGGAGAGTTGTTCCCTGAATGGCAAGGAGGAGTCAAGTGTAATGTTAAGTAGCAAAGACAGGAATGTCAGAAAGTGAGGGGGCAAGCTGTAGGTGAGGCAGTTTTGGAGGGGTTATGGTGTAAGAAGTTGGAAGACAGTCAGGAGTCGATCTGAGTGAGACAGAGATTGGGCAGCTCCAAACTGGGGGCAGAAGGACTATTTTGGTGTAAAAGGATAATGTCATTCCCCAGGAACAAGTAGGAAGTCGGTCCTGACTTATGGGTGATGTTGGCACCGACAGCCCGCACGGAACAATTCCCCAGCTTTCAAAGAAAGCCTTTGGGATTGCTGCCATGCATGAATGGTCCTCTTCCCGCCCAAGGGTGTCATCTTGCTCAGTCTCCCTTTTTCTGTGGAGCCCATCGGACACACGTCCTCGTTCCTCATAAAAAGTTTCATTTTTTGGGACTACAGGCCTTTTTGTTTTCCGGTTGCACCGGTCCTCTACCCATCCTTCCCCTGCTCTACATTCTTAGAGCTATAGGGGATAGTCTTCTCCATTTCATTTTTTGTTACAGGCTTCTCGCCCTTTTTTCTCCTCTAACCGCTGGCCTCGTGGGTCTTCGACCTCACAGGGGCCATTTTTGCCCCCATGGCCACCGGATTCAAAAAATGTGATAGATGCTCTAGGAACATGTTGCTTACGGACACTCACGACTGTTGTCTGTGGTGCCTCAGAGCCGACCATGATACGGAGCTCTGTTCGCTCTGCAAGAAAAAGTCCTCTAAGGCCCTGCTTAGCCGTAAGCAGAAGTCCAAAGACATTTTCCAAATGGCGGCTTCAGAATCCCCAGTGGCACCCTCAGCCGTCTCTCCCCCGGTGGGGTTTCCCCCCGGCGTGACTCTGCGCTCTCGGCCGCACTCCGACCAGGGATCCCCTGAGGTGGAGAGACGCAAAAAGAAGGCGGCCTCGAAGTCGCTGTCGGGGGCTCCCGACAGGCACGAGTGCTCCCGCGCTCAGTCGCTTAGCCACCTTCGGCGTTCCTGAAAGTCGGATAGGGAGCGGCCCCGCAAGGTACCCTGCATGGAAGCGGAGGCCTCTGGCGAAGGCGCCAGGTCTCCTGAGGTCCGTCCTGGTGAGGACTCCCTCTCCTCCTCGATGCTCAACCCGGTGACCCTGGGATCGGCGTCGCAGGGCCCCACGCCCCTGTGGGAGTCCCGCATACTGGCGCTGCGTTCATTGCTTCCCAGGAGGCACTCACAGCCAGCTTTGCTGACTCGCGCCCAGAGACCGTAGGTCCCTAGCGTGGGACACCGAAATCCATCCAGAAAACCCGAGAGCCGTGGGCCTCGTGAGGGTCTTCGACGTCGGTCTCGCTCGCCCTCCCGTTCCTCGGAGGCAATATCTTCCAGGGTCTCCGGCTCCAAGCTGGCTCTGGCCATTGGACAGGGCAGTCTGCCCTGCTCGGACTTCTTGACCGATTTCTCGGAGTGGGATTCTGATGGGCGACACCTCCCCGGAAACCCGTACCCACCGGGATCTTCCGTCGGACCCCTCCCCGCCCACGTTCCAGCGGCGCTCACCACCCGAGGACACCTCCTTCCTGGTGTTCGTTCGGGACATGGCACAGGCCCTTAACTTGACCACTCAGGCCGAGGTGGATCCTCGTGCTGAAGAACTCTATATTCTTCAGTACGAGTCCCCTCCCAGGGAATCCCTCACTGTGCTGCTTCCTCCTATTCTATCTCGGCTGCTGCTCTACATGTGGTAGACCCCCGCCTCGGTCCCCATTGTAAGCAAGCGCCTTGACACTATGTACAAGGTACAATGTGGGTTGGGTTTCAGGAAGACCCAACTCCCCCACACCTCTATAAGGAAGCAAAAGAGCCCAAAATCGCACTCATCGGTACCGCCCTTATGAGAGTTTAGAGCCCTTGATGCCCTGGGCCGCAAGGCCTTTCAAAGCTCCATGCTCTCTTGTTGCATCCAAGCATACCAACTATACATTTGTATATTCTTGTGCGATTTAGCCAAGGAGCTAGGATGGTTCTCCGCGGGCCTCGAGGGCGAGCCCCTCAAAAGATTCAGCACTCTGCTGAGGTCCATCGCAGACTGCTCTAAAAACCTCTCCCGAGCTGCCTATGATGGGTTCGAGTCATCGGCTCGGGTGGCGGCCGCCGGCATCGGGGCCCACCACCAGGCATGGCTCCAATCCTTGGACTTGGAGCAATGGGTGCAGGAGAAACTCGTGGACGTGCCCTGCCTTAGTGAGCAGCTCTTTGGCAAAACGATGGAGGATAAAGCCGCAGAGATAGAGACGGAGTTCGTCACCAGAACCCATCTCTCTCGCAAGACCTCCACTCTGCCCTGAAAGAAGCAACCAGCCTCCAGTACTGGGGCTATCCACCATACCAGGCTACTCATGCGCCGACCACCCCGGCCCAGAGTAAATCCGGCCAAGGGCATTGTAAGCCAAAAGGGCCGAAAGCCCAAACACTGGTTGCTCCACAACCTGCTCAGGGGTTTTGACGCCATCGGCATAGCTTCTCACCCTCTGGGGACGCAACAGTCAGTGGGGGCGGCTGTCTCATTTTGCCCCGTCGTGGGCCTCCATCACCTCAGACAGCTGGGTTCTCCAGGTCATCGGAGATGGTTATCGCCTTCGCTTCGACGGGCTTCCACCTCTCTTCTCCCCGGCGGAGCCTCCTTGACTCCCCGAGCACCAGCTTCTACTTCAGTGGGAATTACACTCTCTTCTTGCCCAACGGGCAGTCGAGAAGGTCCCTCCGCACCTTCAATTCAAGTTCAGGGCTTCCATTCCTGGTACTTCCTTGTGTCCCGAAAAAGACGGGGGGTTTGCGGCCCATCCTCAACCGCCGCAAATTGAACAAGTTCTTGGTGCGGGAGAAATTCAAGATGTTATCCTTTGGCGTTCTGCTGCCTTTCCTCCAGCAGGGCGACTGTCTGTGCACCTTGGATCTAAAGGACGCTTACACCCACATCTTAATCCACCCCCAGCACAGGCAGTATCTGCGCTTCAGGCTGCAGGGAGAGCACATCCAGTACAGAGTGATCCTCTTCGGCCTCACATCTGCCCCGCGAATATTTACAAAGTGCCTTGTCGTGGTCGCCGCCCATCTCCGGCATCAGGGCATGCCGATCTTTCCCTACCTCGACAACTGGTTCGTCACGGGCTCCTCGGTCGAGGAAGCCCGGCGAGCAATGTTTTGCACAAAGCTTGGGGTCCTTGGTCAACTACCCAAAGTTTCACCTCGAGCCAGTGCAGGCACTCAAGTTTATCGGGGTGCACCTCATTACTCAGCAGGTGACTGCCTACTTACTGGTGGATCGCGCCAACCACCTCCGAGCTCTGGCAGCCCGCGTTCAAAGTAGTCCCCGGGTCACAGCTCGGACCATGCTACGCCTCCTGGACCTCATTGCTTCTACCATGCATGTGGTCCCCCACGCCCTCCTGCACATGCGGACAGCTTAGTGGTGTCAGTGCCCAATGGAGCCAGTCCCTTGGTCATAGTCCTTCCCAACCTCCATTTGTCCCTGAGCTGGTGGCAAAACCCCCGCAACCTCCTGTGGGGATTGCCATTCCAGGCCCTGCGGCACGATGCTGTGCTGACAGGTTCTTCCCTGTTAGGGTGGGGAGCCCACTGCGGGCCACTATGCACGCAGGGGCAGTGGTCGCCCAAGGAGTCTCAGCATCAGATAAACTTGCTCGAACTCCGGGCGATTCGTTGGGCCCTGAGGGACTTCGAGGATCACCTCAGAGGGAGGTCGGTTCTTGTGCAGACCGTCAACCATGTGGTGATGTTCTACATCAACAAGGGGGGAGGCATGGGATCGCGCTTCCTCTGCCGGAAAGCGGTCCTCATTTGCTCTTTCACTGTCTGACGGAAGATGTCCCTCAAGGCGACCTACCTTCCGGGTCAGGAGAATGTCCTGGCGGACAGACTCAGCAGAATTCTTCACCCCCACAAATGGCGTTTGGATCTAGGAGTAGCAGGCTGTCTGTTTCTCCGCTGGGAGACGCCGGCGATAGACCTCTTCACCAGTCCCCAGAACGCGTAGCTCCCCTGCTTTTGTGGGCCGGTACCACACATGAGCAGGGAAAGCCCCGATGCATTCCTTCTGGACTAGTTATCCAGCCTGCTCTGTGCATTCCCTCCCTTCCCTCTCATTGCGAGGACCCTTTTCAAGGCCCAGCGTGACCAGGCATCGTTGATTCTCAAAGCCCCCTCGTGGCCTCGGCAGCCTTGGTTCCCACTCCTGCTCCGGCTGTCGATGTAGCCTCCTGTTCCCCTGGGCTCTTCCCCGGGTCTGCTGACACAGGAAGAGGAATGGGTGCAGCACCTGAACCTAGCCTCCTTATCCTTCACAGCCTGGAGGCTGAATGGATCCCCCTAATCTCTCTGGCCCTTCCGGAGGAGGCCGAGGAAGTTCTCCTCGCCTCGAGAAAGGACTCCACTAGACGAATCTATGCCTTCAAGTGGAGACACTTCTCAGTCTGGTGCTCGGAGCTCCAGATCAACCCCTTCTTGTACCCCATTCGATGGATCCTCTAATACCTTCTCCATCTCTCGAAGGAAGGGCTGAAGTTGAACTCTGTCAGGGTACACTTAAGCGCCATCTCGGCAAATTACTCCCCATCGAGGGAAAGCCCCTCTCGGGGCAGCTGTTAGTCTCCCGCCTTATGCGGGGTCTTCTGCTTTCCAAGCCACCCATCTGTCCTCCCCCAGCGGAATGGGACCTGAATGTGGTGCTCATGCAGCTCACCCGTTCACTCTTTGAGCCAAGGGCGACGTGCTCACTCTGGCACCTGTCCTGGAAGGTGGTCTTCCTGGTGGTGCTGACCTTGGCCTGCCGAGTCAGTAAGCTCCAGACTCTCATGGCTGATGCCCCTTACACAAGGTTCTGTCGAAACAGGGTGGTCCTCCATACCCATCCTAAATTCCTGCCTAAAGTTGTTTCGGACTTCCATCTTAACCGGGAGATAGTCCTGCTGACTTTCTTTCCGAGACCCTACACCGACCAGGCGTCGACGGCTCTTCACACCCTCGACCTCATATGGGCCCTCGCCTTTTACTTACAGCGTACCCAGACTCATCGCAAGTCTGGCCGGCTCTTTGTGACCTACGATCAAAAATAGGCCGGGGCAGGCAGTTACCAAACGCACCCTCTCGGTTTGGGTGGCGGACTGCATCACTTTCACTCATGCGAAGGCGGGCCCCCTGCTTGATCATTGAGTCACCGCACACGGGGTCTGTGCCAAAGCGGCCTCAGTGGCCTTGCTACCCTCTGTGCCCCTAATGGACATCTGCCGGATGATGACCTGGTCTTCCACAAATACTTTCGCTGCCCACTACTGCCTGGAGAGGGAGTCCCGCTGGGGCAGCACCTTCGGCCAGGCTGTATTCCGTAACCTGTTCGGGGTATAAGCAACTCCTGCCCTCCAACCCTTCTTCATGGCTACCGAGGGCTTCACCCCGAGGACTCAGGCTCCTTCGGGCATTGGCTTCTGCTCCTGCTCACGGCCTCGCGGAGGCATTTTTTGGTTACAGGTTCGGTGGTCTGTAGCTGGGGAGTCCCATAAGTGATTACTGACTTCCTGCTTGTTCCTGGAGAAAGCGTAGTTACTCACCTGTAACAGATGTTCTCCAGGGACAGGAATCAGTCCTCACTACCCTTCCACCTCCTTGCCTTCCCTTGCCATCTGCTTGGTAGGGCTCCATCCTTTTTGAAAGTGAATGATGCTAACCTCCAGACCAAGACCACCATCAGATACCTCGGTGTCACTTTAGACCAGAAATTAGATATGAAAGCACATATTAGTAATATTGTAAGAGCAGTATATCACAAAATACGCTCCCTTAGACACCTTCGATCCTTGCTAGAGCCAGACGATTTTAGAACCATCTATCAGGCACTAATCATACCTCATTTTGATTATGCGAACTCAATTTTACAAGGTCTTCCACAAACCACCTTACACCCACTTCAAATGGCTATGAATGCTGCAGCTAGAGTCCTTCATGGAGCTTCCCGGAAAGACCATATCTCACCTATTCTAAAACATCTTCATTGGCTCCCAATTCAAAGTAGACTCACTTTCAAAATTTTACTAATTACATTCAAAGCCTTCAAAGAACTCTCATCTTCATCAATATCAGACTTGATCCAAACACCACCCCTCAATAGAGACAGAAGGTCAGTAACACTCAATACTCTGTTAGTCCCTAAATCAATATCACAGTGTACCAAAACTACTTCAGACAGGGCCTTTTATACTGTGCACCAAGGTGTTGGAATAGCCTCCCTCAAAACATCCGAGCAATACCAGACCTTTTGCAGTTTCACAAAGCTTTGAAACACTACCTCTTCCTTTTATCTTATCCAGTAAACAATAAAGACATCTCAACCAACCCACAGACCTTCCACTCATACACATACAATACAGATACCCCACAGACCACATACACACAAAACTGAAGCCATGATGATATTATGACTATGTTTATTAATTATATACCCTGTTATCCGAGTTATATTCTCCTGTTTTCTGTAAACACAAAGTACTGTTGAATTGTGTATCTCACTGTTTTTTGTGAACCGCGCTGATGCCTAATAGTGCGGTATATAAGAGTCTATAAATAAATAAATAAATGTGTGGCAGCAATCCCAAAGGCTTTCTCGAAAGCTGGGGAATTGCTCTGTGCGGGCTCCATCGGTACTGACGTCACCCATAAGTGAGGACTGGTTCCTGCTGTCCCTTGAGAACACCTGTTACAGGGAGTAACTATGCTACGGCATAATATGCCAAAATATTGAACTGTTGGACAAGTAACATGAATGGAGCCAGAAAATATTAAAAAGAAGAGGGGCCAGTACCGAACCCCGAGGGGCAACACAGGGGAGGGGAGTGGCAGCAGAGGGGGAAGCTCCTGAGAAAACAGAAAATGATCGAGAAGATAGACAAGAGCAAAACGACTGAAGAACCAGTCCACAGACACCAGCGCCGTGCAGACGAGTAAAGAGAATGGATTGATTGACTAAATCAAAAGCAGTTGAGAGATCCATACACACAGCCAAGGAAATGTCACCACGATCGTGAGAGACGTATACCTCATTCAGAAAAGAGAGGAGAATAGTTTCTGTGCTGTGTCCCTGATGAAAGCCTGACTGATGGGGGTGAAGGCCATGTTTTGTGCCAAGATCCAAGGAAAGATGCGAAAACTAGTTTTTTGAGACGCTTAGAAACATAGAAACATAGAAATATGACGACAGAAAAAGACCGCATGGCCTATCTAGTCTGTCCTTCCATATCAACAGCTACAACAGTCCCCTTTTTTCCTTTAGAGATCCTCTGTGTTTGTCCCATGCTTTTTTGAATTCAGTTACTGTCCTCATCTCTACCACCTCCACTGGGAGACTATTCCACGGATCCACCACTCTTACCGTAAAAAAATATTTCCGCATATCACTCCTCAATCCCCCATCACCCTCATCCCATGTCCCCTCATGGAAGAAATTGCTTTCAATTGAAAGAGGCTCTCTCCCTGAACATTTATGCCACGGAGGTATTTAAACATCTCAATAATATCACCTCTATCCCGCCTTTCCTCTAAGGTGTACATATTAAGATCCTTAAGTCTGTCCTCATATGCTTTATAGTGAAGACCACTAACCATTTTAGTAGCCACCCTCTGCACCGACTCCATTCGGTTCACATCCTTTTGAAGGTGCGGTCTCCAGAATTGCACACTATACTCCAAATGAGGTCGCACCAAAGACTTATACAGAGGCATTATCACCTTCTTTTTTCTGCTAGCCATTCCTCTCCGTATGCACCCAAGCATCCTCCTAGCTTTTGCTGTCGCCTTTTCTACCTGTTTAGCTACATTAAGATCATCAGACACAACCATGCCTAGGTCCCGCTCTTCTTTAGTGGACAAAAGTACTTCGCCCCTATACTATATTGCTCCCTTGGATTGCCGCAGCCCAAATGCATGACCTTACATTTTTTAACATTAAATCCCAGCTGCCTAATTCTAGACCATTCTTCAAGCTTAGCTAGATCCCTCCTCATGTTATCTACACTTTCCTGGGTGTCTACTCTATTGCAGATTGTGGTATCATCTGCAAAGAGGCAAACCTTACCCGACAGCCCTTCCGCTATATCACTAACAAAGATGTTAAAAAGAATCAGACCAAGGACCGATCCCTGGGGCACACCACTGGCAGCATCTTTCTCCTCAGAGTGAGCTCCATTTACCTGTACTCTTTGTCGCCTCCCACCCAACCAATTTCTAACCCGAGCGGTAACTTTAGGGTCCATCCCTAGGGTGCTCAGTTTGTTTATAAGTCGCCTGTGAGGAACAGTGTCAAAGGCTTTACTGAAATCTAAATACACCACATCTAGGGCTCTCTCTCGGTCCAACTTCCTGGTCACCCAGTCAAAGAAATCAATCAGATTTGTCTGGCAAGACCTGCCTCTGCTGAATCCATGCTGCCTCAGAACCTGTAATCCGCTGGACTCTAGAAACCTCACTATTTTCTCTTTCAGAAGCGTTTCCAATAATTTACTCACCACCAAAGTTAAACTAACCGGCCTGTAGTTTTCAACCACATCCTTACTTCCGCTTTTGTGTAAAGGCATCACATGAGCCTCTCTCCAGTCCTTTGGCACCACCCCTAACTCCAATGAGGCATTGAATAGGTCAGTCAGTGGAGCTGCTAGAACATCCCCAAGTTTCCTCAGTATACTAGGGTGTATCCCATCCTGTCCCATCGCTTTGTCTACTTTAAGTTTAGCTAGTTTCTCATGAACACATTCTTCTGAAAATTGTTCAAGATGTCCCTTGCTTCTGTTCCTGTTTGTGGGTGTCTTCTGAGGTCCTGCTCCTGGTTCTTCATCTGTGAAAACAGAACAGAAATATTTGTTATGCAATTCCGCTTTATCCTCATCAGCTTCTACATATTCCTCCCCTTCACCCTTGAGTCTGACAATACCACTTTTGCCCTTCCTCTTCTCACTAACATATCTGAAAAATGTCTTATCCCCCCATTTTATTTCATTGGCTATTTTTTGAATCTTTGCTTTCCTGACTACTTTGCTAGCTTCTCTACGTTTTTCCAAATATAGATGCCTGTCTTCCTCTCTCTGTGATCTCTTGTATTTCATGAAGGCCTCCCTCTTTTTCTTCAATTTTTCAGCTACTTCTTTCGAAAGCCATAGTGGTCTCCTTTTCCTTTTACCTTTATTTACCATTTTAACAAAAAGGTTCTTGTGAGGGAGGTCTGTATATCACGCCAATGCAAATAGATTTCTCTTTCCCTCTTTCTAGTTTAACCCACAATGCCTCCTCTCTTCCTTTTAAGCTCTGTAATTCCAAAGCTTTAATAGTATTTTTTACATATAGTGCCACTCCTCCTCCCCTTCTTCCTACCCTGTCCTTTCTGAATAAAGTATAGCCAGGTATAGTTACATCCCAGTCATGGTTTTCTGTGAACCATATTTCTGTAACTGCCACTAAATCCAAGTCGGCCACTCCCACCAAAGCTTCAACATCAGGGATCTTATTTCCCATGCTACGGGCATTTATACACACTGCTTTCCATATGTTACCCCTGTTACCCATTTCCATAAAGGTATTTAATGTATCACTTACCTGGGGGCTTGGACAAGAAAGGGAGGTTAGAGACAGGGTGCCAATTTGCTGGTTCTGAGGGGTCTACCGTAGGTTTCTTGAGTAGGGGGTGAATGAGAGCATGCTTCCAGAGGGAGAGAAAAGAACCGAGGTGGGAGGGAACTAGGGGCTAGAATGGGAACGTGGGGGGAGGCCAGGACTGGAAATAGACTGTTGTTGGGGGATGAGGGACTAGGACTGGAAGGAAGCGGATGCTGGGAAGGACTGGAAGAGAATTGATACTGTGGGGTTAGGACTGAAAATGGGCTGGGGATGGCAGACGGGGATTGGTTGGGACGTGATACTGGGAGGTTAGAACTGGAAATGGACTGATGCTGGGGGACTGGAACAGAGCTGATGCTGAGAGCGACTGGGGGTTAGGACTGGAAATGGCCTGGGAATGGGGGACTGGGACTGGAAGGGAACTGAGGCTGAGAGGGACTGGAGGAAGACTAATACTGGGGGATTAGGACTGGAAATGAGTAGATGTTGGGAGATGGGGGACAGGGACTGGAAAGGAGCAGATGCTGAAGGAGGACTGATACTGGGGGGGCTAGGACTGGAAATGGCCTGGGGGTGGGGGACTGTGACTACTAGAAGGGAACTGATACTGGGGGTTAGTACTAGAAATGGGCTGATGCTGGGAGATGAGAAGGGAGCTGATGCTGGGAGGGACTGGAGGAAGACTGATAATGGGGTTAGGACTAGAAATGGCCTGAGAATGGGGGACTGGGACTGGAAGGGAACTGATGCTGGTAGGGGCTGGAGGAGGACAGATATTGGGAGGGGGGTTAGGACTGGAAATAGGCTGATGCTGGCAGGTGGGGGACTGGGACTGGAAGGGAGTGAATGCTCGGAAGGACTGGAGGAGGGCTGATACTGGGAGAACTAGAAATGAGCTGATGCAAGGTGATGGGCAAATAGGACTGGAAGGGAGTGGATTCTGAGAGGGGCTGGAACTAAGGGGAACAGATGCTGGGGGAGGACCAAAAAGGAGGTGGAGCTGGGATTGGCGGGAGAAAAAAAGAATCTGGGGGAATGAGGTTGGAGAGGGGAACAGATATTTTGTGTGGGAGGAAAGAAAAACAGAAACATGATGGCAGAAAAAGACCACATGGCCTATCTAGTCTACCCTTCCATATCACCCACTACAAAAGTTCCCTTTTTTCCTTTAGAGAACCTCTGTATTTGTCTCATGCTTTTTTGAATTTAGATACTGTCCTCATTCTACCTCCTCCACTGGGAGACTATTCCACGCATCTACCACTTTTTCCGTAAAGAAATATTTCCGCATATTACTCCTGAGTCAATCCAATTTCACCCTCATCCTATGTTCCCTCGTAACAGAGCTTGCTTTCAATCGAAAGAGGCTCTCCTCCTGTGCATATATGCCATGGAGGTATTTAAACACCTGTATCATATCACCTCTGTCCCATTTTTCCTCTAAAGTATACATATTAAGGTCCTTAAGTCTGTCCTCATATGCTTTATAACGAAGACCTTTAACCATTTATGTTTATATCCTTTTGAAGGTGTGGTCTTCAGAATTGCACACAATACTCCAAATGAGGTCGCACCAAAGACTTATACGAGGCATTTTCACCTCCTTCCTTCTGCTGGCCATTCCTCTCCCTATGTACCCAAGCATCCTTCTAGCTTTCACCATCGCCTTTTCTACCTGTTTATCTACTTTGAGATCATCAAGCACAATCACGCCTAGTTACCCTTCCTCTTTCATGGACAGAAGTACGTCACCCCATATACTGTACTGCTCCCTTGGATTGTTGCAGCCCAAATGCATGAGACTACATTTTTTAGCATTAAATCTCAGCTGCCAAATTCTAGACCATTCTTCAAGCTTAGCTAGATCCCTCTTCATGTTATCTACACCTTCCTGGAGTCTACTCTGTTGCAGATTTTGGTATCATCCGTAAAGAGGCAAACCTTACCTGACAGCCGTTCTGCAATATCACTAACAAAGATGTTTAAAAGAATTGAACCAAGGACCAATCCCTGCCGCACTCCACTGGTAACCACTTTCTCCTCTCAGTAAAATCCATTTATCTGTACCCTTGATCGCCTCCCACTCAACCAGTTTCTAACCCAAGCAGTAACTTTAGGGTCCATCCCAAGGGTGCTTAGTTTGTTTATAAGTCGCCTTTGCGGAACAGTGTCAAATGCTTTACTGAAATCTAAATACACCACATCTAGGGCTCTCCCTCGGGCCAACTTCTGGTCACCCAGTCAAAGAAATCAATCAAATTTGTCTGACAAGACCTTCCCTGGTGCTGCCTCGGATCGTGCAATCAGTTGGACTCCACTATTTTCTCTTTCAGCAGCGTTTCCAATAATTTATTCACCACTGAGGTTAAAATCACAAGCCTGTATTTTTTAACCACATCCTTACTTCTGCTTTTGTGTAATGGGGACCACGTGTGCCTCTCTCCAGTCCTCTGGCGCCACTTCCGACTCTAAGAGGCATTGAAAAGTGGAGCTGCTAGAACATCCCCAAGTTCCTTCAGTATTCTTAGATGTATCCCATCTGGTCCCATCACTTTGTCCACTTTTAGTTTAGCTAGTTCCTCACGAACATAGACTTCTGAAAATCGTTTGAGATGCCCCTCACGTTCGTTCCTGTTTGTGGGTGTTGTGTGAGGCCCTGCTCCTGACTCTTAATCTGTGAACATAGCACAGAAATATTTGGTAAGCAATTCCGCTTTATCCTCATCAGCTTCTACATATTCCTTCCCATCACCCTTGAGTCTGACAGTACCACTTTTGCCCTTCCTTCTCTCACTAACATATCTGAAAAATGTCATATCCCCCCATTTTATTGCATTGGCTGTTTCTTCTTTTTGTATCTTTGCTTTCCTGACAACCTCTGTAAGTTTTTCAAAATATAGATGCCTGTCTTCCTCTCTCTGTGATCTCTTGTATTTCATGAAGGCCTCCCTCTTTTTCTTCACCTTTTCAGCTAGCTCTTTTGAGAACCATAGTGGCCACCTTTTCCTTTTATTTACCATTCTAACAAGAAGGTTTGTTGCCCTTAAAACATCCCCTCTATTTTTTCCACTGTTTTTCTACATTCCCCAGCTGTTCCCATTCTTTTAACGACTCCTTGAGGTATTGGCCCCTCTTGGCAAAGTTAGTTTTCCTATAGTCTAAGACAGGGATGGGCAAACTTTTTGACTCGAGGGCCGCAATGGGTTCATATATTGGACCCGGGGGCCGGACCAAAATTACCCACATAGTGACAGGGTGAAAAGTGGAGTAGCCGCCTTGCAGTTTGAGGAGGGATAGAGCCAGGGTTTCTCGCGACCCCCTTGGGGCTCTTCCTTTGCAACATCAGTACCGCCGCCGCCGCCGGACCCCCTCCCTCCCCCCCCCCGCAGCAGGAGTCAGGACTTACTGCACTTATGGTGATGCACCAGCTGTGGGTGACAGCAGCAGCAGGAAGCCAAGATTCAGATCCAGCTTCTTCCACTAGGACAGGGGTCTGAAACCTTTAAGACATAAAGAGCCACTTGGACCCGTTTCCGAAGTGATAATTAACTGGGAGCCGCAAAACCATTGCGACATTTAAAACAAATCTATCACTGCATATATTGTTTCTTAACTTAATGCTATATACGACCCCCTACTTTTCCTGTTAAAATATAGGTGTTTGGCCTATACTCGCCGTATAAGACTACCCCTCTTCCTTCGCACACCAAAAAAAATACGCCAGAAAATATAACAACAAGAAGTAACAATATTTGATTTCAAAATTATGATGATTTTGTAGTCAAATCACTAATATGAAATAAAATTATTTTTTCTACCTTTGTTGTCTGACCAATTTATTCTTTGATCATGCTGGTCCCGATCTGAGGCTTCTGCTTTCCTGTCTTCTCTTAGCTCTCTTTCTGTGGTCTATGGTCCATCTGCCAGTTCTTATCTCCTTCTTTCGTTTTTCTTCACTTCTTTCCATCAGCCTATTTCCAGTCCCAGTAACCCTCCCCAATATCAGCCCCTTTCCAGTCCTCACTCCCAGTACCTTCCAATGTCAACTTGCATTCCCATGATTGCCACTGGTGTCCATTTCCTTCCAGTCCCCCTCCTTCCCCACTGACCAGTCCCTTCTAGTACAAATACCATGGCAGCCCCTCTCAGATCCAGTTCCATTCTCCCATCCCCTCATATCAGCCCATTTGTAGCCTTAGCCCCCAGTTATCTTCCAGGGCCAGCAGCTCTATCCTCCCCTCCCCACAATCAGCCCATGCCCAGTCAAAGCCCCCCAATCAGCTCGCTTCCAGTGCTAATCCCCCCTCAACCCCATTACCAGTGCTAGCCTCCCCTAATCAGCCCAATACCAGTCCTACCCCCCATCAGCTCATTACCAGTCCTAGCCTCCCCTAATCAGCTCATTTCCAGTGCTCGTCCCCTCAACCCCATTACCAGTGCTCCATCCCTCCATGTCAGCCCCCTCCCGCCCTCCCTCCTTCCATATCAGCTCCCTCCCTCCATGTCAGCCCGCCTCCCCAATCCCTCCATGTCCGCCCCCGCCCTCCCGCCATGTGAGCCCCCCCCCCTCCATCCATATCAGCTCCCTCCCTCCATGTCAGGCCCCATCTCTCCATCAATCCATCCATCTCAGCTACCTCCCTCCATGTCAGCCCCCTCCATCCCTCAATATCAGCTCCCTCCCTCCATCTCAGCCCCCCTCCCTCCATCCATCCATATCAGCTCCCTCCCTCCATGTCAGCCCCCTCCATCCCTTCATGTCAGCCTCCCTCCCTCCATGTCAGCCCCCCCCTCCATCCAAACAATCATATAAGCTCCCACCCTCCAAGTCAGCTCCCTACCTTCTTCTGCAGCCGCGGCTCCCAGCCACATACGGAACCGCGGCTGTGCTTTTAAAATCATCTCGGAGCCCTTCCTGTCTTGACGGGCTCCGTGCAGCATTGTCCCGCCTCCAAAACTTCCTTTAGAGGCGGGACAATGCTGCACGGAGCCCGTCAAGACAGGAAGGGCTCCGAGATGATTTTAAAATAACAGCCACGGTTCCCTAAGAGACAGGGAACCGCGCCTGCAGAAGAAGGGAGGGAGCTGACATGGAGGGAGCCCATAACGCGACGTTTAAAGCGGGCAGTGTGCTCCCGAGCCGCGGCAAAGGTGAGAAAGAGCCGCGGGTTGCCGACCCCTGCACTAGGACCTTGGGCAAATTCACTTCGCCCTCCACTGCCTGAGGCACAAACGAGATGGTGAAGACCACTCGGACAGGGAAATAACTTGAGTACCTGTTTGTAACTTGCCGTGAAGTCGGACTTGTGAAAAGATGAATAAGTGAATCTCAAATCCCCGTCCCCCGGTCTGCAGCCTACTTTGTTGACACACTGTTCCTGTAATTATCCCAAGTCACATTTTAGATTAGATCACTTGAAAACAAATAAATTTACCAGCATTATCTCTGCCGCCCGCGACCAGTTTCTATAGGTTTTACTTCTACTGCACTTTTCCGCCTTCTTTGACTATTTAGATTAAAACGGGTTGTTCAGGTTCTTCTTCTTGCAACTTGGTTTGCCTCTTCGTCAGTGTTAAAACAGAATCAGCTTTTCCGTTCCTGCTAGTTCGGGTGTAAAACCTTTGGACGCCTTAGCACTTCGGCAGCTACTGTTTGCCTTCAGTACTGCCCTTCGCTGTCTGGTAATTAGGTTAACACAGGAAAACCCACCATGCGTACCGTTGCTCTTTCTTCCCGCTCCACATGGGCTGCGGCCTGTCTCGTGCCGACCTCTCTCTCTCCGGCTCGGGACCGCTGCTCGCACTCAAGCCCCGCCTACGAGCCTCGGGCTCTCCAAAGAAACCCCACGCACACAGAACGTCACCCCTCCAGCGGCTCCATCCGGGGAACTCTCGTCGTGGTGCTTAACGCTCTAAAGCTCAATGCCTAGAATCTATTTTTAGAAGTTATTTTTCTCCACTGCATCATACACCAAGAATCTTAGCTAGCGCTCCGCGGGCCGGATTAAAAGGTCCGCCGGGCCGTATACGGCCCGCGGGCCGTAGTTTGCCCATTCCTGGTCTAAGACCTTCACTTTTGAATGGATCTTATCAGCCTTAGTCCTAATACTGAACCACACCATCTGATGATCACTGGATGCGAGATGAATCTCCTACTATAACATCAGAAACACTTTCCTCCTTGGTAAGCACCACACCCAGTTTGACCCCCTCATGTGTGGGTTCTGTTACCAGTTGCCTGAATACTTCTTCCTGTAAAGAATCCAGAATCTCCTTGCTTCTAGATGATCCCACATCAGGGATGCACCAATCAACATCCAGCATATTGAAGTCCCCTATCAGTAGCACTTCTGCTTTCCTGGTAATGCTGCGTATGTCTTCTATTAAATCTCCCTCCACGTCTTCTCCCTGTGATGGAGGTCTGTATATCATGCCAATGCAAATGGATTTCTCTTTCCCTCTTTCTAGTTTAACCCACAGTGCCTCCTCTCTCCCTTTTAAGCCCTGTATTTCCATAGCTTTAATATTTTTTACATATAGTGCCACTCCTCCCCTTCCTACCATGACCTTTCTGAATAACATATAGTCTGATATAGTTATATCCCAGTCATGGTCGTATGTGAACCATGTCTCTGGAACTGCCACTAAATCCAAGTCAACCGCTCCCATTAAAGCCTCAACATCTGGGATCTTACTTCCCATGCTACTGGCATTTATAGACACTGCTTTCCAGATGTTACCCCTTTTACATATTTCTATAAAGGTATTTAATGTTTCATTTACCTAGGGGCTTTCACCCCCATCCCCAATGAATCTAGTTTAACACTAGAAGCCCCAAATGGAATTTTACCTAGAAACCCCAAAGTGCGTCAGTTGATGCATTATCATGACAATTGCATTTAGCATGAAATGCAGATCTGAATTAATGTGAAGTTACTTATTTGTTAAATACGCGCACTATGTGACGTCGTTACATGACATCATCGTGTGTTTGTTTGTAATGTCAGAGTAAAACTGTAAACGGTGATTGAGATGCGCCACCTAGTGGGAACATGAATTTATACCTAGAAGCCCCAAAGTATGTCAGTTGACGCATTCAACATTCAAGACAATTGAGTGCGTCAATTGATGTACTTTGGGGCTTCTAGGTATAAATTCATTTTCCCGCTAGATGGTGCATCTGTCATTAATTTTTGATGCACATATTTGAACATCTTGACCTTGCTAACAAAGTCATGAAACATGACTGACATGGTTCTAGCAGAGGCGCTGGTATACAACTTTGAAGATGCATTTGCGTCAATTGACTCACTTTGGGGCTTCTAGTGTTAAAGCCCTCTTCAATAGGTTAGCCAGTCTGCTACTGAAGACATGTCAATTCTTCTTGGACAGATGGACACCATCTCTGCTTTGCAACCCTGGACCATCACCCCATGGTCCAGGAAACCAAAATGTTCTCGATGACACCATCCACACAACCATGCATTTATCTCCAGGATGCAAGCTTCTCTGCCTTGGCTTTTATCCTCAACAGGGAGGATTGAAAAGAACACCACCTGCACCCCTATCTGCTTCACCCTCTCCCCCAGAGCCATTAAGTCACTCTTGATATGCTCAGAGAAATACCTGGCAGTATCATTTGTGCCAGGTCAGGAACAAAGAAGAGCAAAGTGGCTCTTGCTGAATCAATCAGGAACACACAGGGAGCAAGAGCTAATGATGATCACAGGGTGCTTTATTGATATACCCCAACGCGTTTCGGCAAACGCCTTCCTCAGGGGGAAATATACCTTTTGTTCCTATTTTTAACTGTGATATATAAATGTTTACCAGATCTAAACTTTTTAGACCAGAATTTTTCAGCACAATAATTTTTTAGATTTAGTGACATTTGTCTGCATAACATTTTAGTTTTTACTACTACTTCTTTTAGCTTAACATCTATAAGAAAAAAAGCACGAGAGTATTTCACACGTGCTTCGCACCACCTGGTGCACAATAGTAAGTAATAAATATATATGGTCCAGTAATGGTGGTTAAATTAACTCTTCCCTCCCTTTTTGTCTTTATAATTGGAGGTTCACTTTGCACTGCCCTTCGTCTGTAATAATGTTTATATATGGATATACCCAATCATCAAAGTGTTATTCATTATTTATTGACAGGTACTATTTTATTGGTTCTTATTATTTGTGGATTTTAATGTGATTATTCTCTTTTTAATAATTCATGTTTTTTTTGTTTGATTTCTTGTAAGCTGTATTTCCCCATGAGGAAGGCGTTTGCTGAAACGCGTTGGGGTATATTAATAAAGCACCCTGTGATCATCATTAGCTCTTGCTCCCTGTGTGTTCCTCAGTTTCATTTGTGCCGACATGGATGAGCAACTTCAGGTAATAGTCAGTAGACTTGTTGAGTGTTGGCAAACTCTCCGTAACATCTTGGATTTTGGCACCTGGCAGACACATACCTCTTTGGACATCAAGTTTGGTCGGCAGATGGATGCCTCAGTACCCCTCAGAAGGGAGTCACCAACAACCACTACCTTTCGGTTTCTAGTGGTCACTGATTCAGCATCTATGGGGTGTTCGAGCTTATTCTTCCCTTTCCTGGGATGCCTCCGCCTCCTCCACTTCCAGGGCTGCATAATGGTTTTTCATGTGAAGGGCTTGCGGAGTTGGATTGTGGATTCCGCAGGCCCTAGTGACTCTTGTCCTACCTTGGTCCTTCTGAAGGCTCCCATCCTCACCTCTGCTGGAGAGCTTGGATGTTTCCAGAAGCATCTCATCAATGTATCTCTCACTGTCTTGAATGCTCCTCAACCTTGCCATCTCTTCTCTGAGCACCTCCACCTGTTTCCTGAGAGCTTCAGCATGTAGGCATCCTGCACATAGAACCGGTCCTTCATCTGGCATTGGGATCTCTGTCTGGAAAGAGGTAGAAGCTGTAACGGGGGCGACAGCTTTGGCAATACAGTTTTTCCCAGCTATTGTTCAGTTGGTGGAGCTTTCATACTTTACTTTGAAATGGAGAGACCCTTTTAGGAATGCCTTAGAAGATTCTGTAGACTTTTATGCATTCCTCAGTTCTTTCACATGCTAATCAGGCCGACTAACCCCTGATGAGGTGTGAGTGGCTTCAAAGAGCTGAGAAAAAAGAAACCAACAGCAGAGTTTTAAACTTACACCACTAAAAAAAAACCCTAGTATTTCCCCTTTTAAAATAAAGCAGCAAAAAGACTAAGGGGCTTGTTTACAAAGCTGCGGTAGCAGTTTGCGATCGTTATCTGAGCCGCGACCCCATTGATTTCAATGGGGCTGCGGCTCCGATAACGACCGTGACCCGCTACCGCGGCTTTGTAAACAAGCCCCTAACTCTTTCAAAAAATGTATACCAAAACCCTTTTAAGAACTCTCAGGCAGAGAGCTAGTAATGAAAAGTCACACACGTTTACCTTGCTTTGAATTAGAGAAACCCTGTTAGGCAAATGTTTAACCACAGGGACATGCAGACATGGTCCACAACCAGGCCTTGAACCTGCAACCCTGCTCTGATACATACTGTCCTTGTGTGCTGAGCCACAGATGGTCTGAGTATTGGCAGTGTAAGTGGGGATTGAGAATGGAGGGGTGAAATTTGAGTGGATGAAAAAGGAATAAAGAAAGAAATGGAGGAAAGATAAAAGTAAATTGGAGGAAGATGTAGAGAGAATGGAAAAAAACTAGAAAAGAGAAAAAAAAGACAAATGGACAGCAGACAATGGAGAGTTATCAGAAGACACCAAGAAAGTGACTGGGTAAATTGCAACTGAATAATAAAATGCCCAAACAACAAAAGGTAGAAAAATACCTTTATTTTGAATTTATTAACTGGAATATATCAGCTCAGGGAAATGTGTGTTACTAACATTTTGCATTTTGTGTAATACAAAAGGAAATTAATTTATAGTTTTATTTCTCCAGTATTGTACATTCCAAGTTTGGCTTTTGGGGTTCCCAGTTTAATTACTGTCTTAATATTTCTAAATTGTTATCTCTTGTTCTGTGTTTGGTGACAGACTATGTTTTGCATGTGTAACCGCGATGCAGTATTCTGTTCATGTAGTTTATATGTGACAGTCCCACTTGTTTCCTTTCCCCAGTAGGAGATGTATTGGTATTCTCTGAGATGTATTGGTTTAATATTTGCAGTGTTGCCCTTTGATAGGTAGGGTTTGGTATTTTGTGAGTCCTGGTAGTGCTGTTATGATATGGCGGGTTTGCTATGGTTTCAGAATGAGCAGGGTTTATTAGTACTTCCTAATGTGCCTGACTTTTGACACTGGAGTATAGTAATATAGAAATCTGGTAGTCTTTATCCCTTGCCCATGCCATTGGCATTGAGACACTCATTAAGAGGGCATGTCTACTGAAAGTAAATGTGCACTAAATGCAGCAACACTCATTTATTTTTATTGGCGCAGTGGTATTTAGGGGCATGTTTACTAAATATTAATGCTCGTTAAGTCATTGCCAGGACAAAAAAAAGGCTTGTGAAGGACTTCTTTGAAAGCCACCTAAAAATTTAGATGGGCAACATATACATTTTAAAATAAAATAAATTAAATTTATGCAAATGAGGTCCAGTGGCTATGCAAATGAGGCCCCGTAATGAGTCTCTGCACATGGCCCCGCATCACCCTTGGGCCGCTCCTGAGCATGTCCCTTAACTATGTTTAAAAAAGGCTTCACTTAAATGTTTTCCCTTTTGAACTATTTATACAGGTGAGGTACAGTAGTATCAGGTCATTTGATCCTGCGGTGCCTGTGGCTGGACCTTCCCACACTGTGTCAAAACCTTGGAACAGTACGCATCATATTTTCTCACAGCTTCACCCTGGGACTACTTACCAGTTTCTCATTAGAGCCAGCACTGTCAAAGGATTTGGACCAGCAACTGCAATCAATGTGACTACCAATATATCAGGTAACTTAGAATCATAAACCATGTTTCCAGTTTATTGATTTTCTTTAAAGCAGTTGCAAAATATTAATAAGAGGTAACGGCCAAGACTTTTATACAATAACTCTTAATGGACAAAAATATATATATTTCTTATTTTTTCTTTTTACTGTTTAGTCAAGAGTAAATTTCAGATTGTAGTGAATGATTGGCTAAAACTGGTTTATATTATTAAATATTAATTATAAAACATGTTATTTGATGATAAATTTTAAAGTTCCAATCAAACCGTGAACAGAAATTTTGGGTTGAAATAGCTAACCAGTATCTTATTTACAGAGCAGTCATGATGGTAATATCTTCCCCACATCCATTATTTGGTAACTTCTGTATCCTTCATGGTTTCTGTCCATAGTTAAATCCCCCAGTTTCTTGCAGCAGAGTTTAGAACAGGGTCCACAGGCCAAATCTGGCCCACACGGCACATTTATCCAGCCCATGGATCAAGTTCCATTGTATTTTAATGTCACTTTGTTTTCCCTTGCCAAAGCAAAGCATGGCAAGGCCTGTTTCCTTGTTTGGAGTCCCCCTAGGGAGAAAGTCTAGCACTGTATGGCAGGATACTTTTGCAGAAGTAACTGTAGATCAGTATAGTGTTTAAAAGAAACCTGTGAGCATAGTAGCTGCCATTCCTACTACTATCATCATCAACAAGAACAAAAGATTGCAAACTGGGAAAGACCTATTAAAAAAAAATCCTGCTGTTCCAATGTGACCATATTACATGGCTGCTGTTAGAGAGAAGCCAGTATGGACTGGGACAACTGGAAAACATTGGAAGGAAATTACCCCTCTCTGGCACAAGAGGACAAAGACATGTGAGGGAAGGGGGAAAAGTAGATAGTAACCACTGGGGAAGCAGATATGGGGGTGGGGGTGAAGTGGGAGGCAGATGATAAAACTGCAGGGAAATTAGGTATGCTGATAAGGAATGGGTGGCAAAGAAAGAAAGCAAAGAAAACTCTTTCATTCTCATTTCATTTAGAGTATTTATAACTCATCTATCCTTACGCATCTAGGTAGCTAACAATCAAACACACACAGTAAAACATAAAACCATGTATAAAAAAAAGTAAGTAAAATATTTATTTAAATTAAAATCCAAAGCTTTAAAAGATGTGCTTTCAGCTTTTTAGGAAAATATAAAAAACAAAAACAAGTTTTGCTCACCACAGAAAGACATTGGAAGAGCATTCTATAATTGTAGCCCAGTCAGAGACTTCAACTAGGGTCTCTGTAATATTTTTTCAGTCATCAAACTGTGAGGGGATTTCCCCCTCCCTCACTCGGGAAGCTTAGAGGGCAACCCACTACTGTGTCTCAGTGATTTGAAATGTCCAAAATAGTTTGGAGACCCTTGGCTTAGAAAATTCTGTGTAATTTTTGTCTCAAATTCTGAAGTATATTCAAGGTGTGACAAAAAAGAAACGAGACTGTCCCATAAATGTTTTATTACAAAATCTACAGAGAAATCATGCATTGTCCCCTTCAAAGTAATCCCCCCCCAAGTTAATGCACTTCTGCATTCGCTTCTGCCACGTACGGAAGCACTCGGTAAAGTCCTCCTCCTTGAGGTCCCTCAGCTCCCTCGTCACAGTGACCTTGATCTCTTCTACAGAAGCAAAATGAGTTCCTTTGCGCACAGTTTTCAGCCTGGGGAAGAGTGCGCGATCTGGGGAATAAGGAGGGTGGTCAAGAGCTGTGATCTGTTTGTTGGACAAGAACTGCCTCACACTGAGCGCGGTGTGTGTGGGCGCGTTGTCATGGTGGAGCAGCCATAACTTGTCTCTCCACAGAACCCGCTTGCTGCGCCAAACCAAACTAGGTCATTGAGGCGATTGAGGACCTGCTGGTAGAAGGGCTGGTTGACTGTCTGACCCTCAGGCACAAACTCATGATGGACCATTCCCTTCTGGTCAAAGAATGCGATCAGCATGAGCTTGATCCTTGATTTGGACATGCGCGCCTTCTTGGGTCTGGGTGACAGTCGAATTTTCCACTGCATGCTCTGTCTCTTGCTTTCATGGTCGTACTGGAAGACCCAAGTCTGGTCTCCGATCTTCTCTAGCAAGTCTTGACAAACATTGACCCGGTGCTCCTTCTGGTCGTCTGATAAAAGCTTGGGCACCATCTTGGCGCACACCTTCCGCATCCCCAGCTCCTGCACCAAGATAGTCCACACTGACTCCCTATTCTGGCTGAGCTCCTCGGCCATCATCCGCACTGTCAATCTGAGATCACTCCGCACCAGCTGGTTCACTCTGTCAATGTTCTCAGCCATCTTTGTTGTGGAAAGCCATCCTGACTCGATGTCATCCTCCACCTCCTCACGGCCAGTCTTGAAGCGTTTGTGCCACTCGAAGACTCGCGGCCTTGACATTGCATCTTCTCCATAAGCCTTTTGGAGATGTTGGAGACACTCAGTTGGGCCCTTCTCCAACTTAACCAAAAATTTCAAGTTGATTCTTTGCTCCGTATTTCTGCCACCTTCAGTGCGTGACAAAGCGATAGAGCAGTGTGCTACAAAAAAGACTGAAAAAGAAAAACAGAGTGAGAGATAAAAAATATTATAACAGAATAGTGGCAAGATATTGCACCACACAGTGACATAAGCGGTTAGCCAATTGGCATTAAGTCATGGGCGTGGCTGCCACAGTGTTGTTTCTTTTTTGTCACACCTTGTATGTATAAATTATTTGATATGTGCACATAACCAATTCTGTTGAAAAATCCTAGTTCTAAATGTTTAGAATGTTTAGAGTTTAATAATTTTTTCAAATCTTTGCACGAGTTAGAATATCCTTTTTCTTTTTGGTTCTCCATTTTAATTTTTTCATTTGTTTTGAGTTTCATTCCTTTGTCCTTTCCTTCAACTTCTTTCTTTTCTTTTAATCAGGATTGAGTCAGGCGCTAGAATGGAATAACTTTCCCAGAGTTCAGAAATAGTATAAGTTATGAGCATGTGCAGACCTTCCTATGCACAAAGCTCCCTTGTCTTGAAGAGTTTTCTTCAGCTTGTGTTCAGCATTATTTTTTCTTTTAGTTAAAAAATATTTTACTGTTCTTTGAATTTACTTTCATAAAAAATGTAAAAGGAAGAAGTTGATTCAGATTAAGTCGAGGTTTCATTCTGGCCCTTAGTGTAGAATCAAAATCTAAAACTTCAGCACCTATTCCAGATTGATTTTGTCTAGCCTCTGAGCATAATTGGGCTGATTGCAGCAAGATGCTTCTGCAAGCTCAAAAAGACCATTCGAGCCAACACCATGATCACTATGAGGTGGGCAGAAGGACATAGTCTGTGCAGAAATTCACCAATTATTTACCTACGCTAGTAGATCCTCCTCGGTGACCGTTGCCTCCATCTCCCTTTGCAGTGGCTTAACCTTTGACGCTTATTTGATATTCCGTGTATTGTACGCATTTATTTACTATACAATATGTGTAATAAAGGGGTAGATAGATGAGACACACTGCAACTTGGCAAAAACAATAGGAATTCTAGTATAATAGAACTGATATAGCCAATAGATACGAGAGAAACAAGGGAAACAGATGGCCGTAGCTAGATTATGCTGCTGCATCTGACAAATAGGCGGCTGTTGTGTAGCCAACAGTCAGCCCAGAAACATCAGGGGAAAACCAGCATAAAATCCATTTTTAAAGAGGTTTTCACCTACTTATATGATGACTGAAGTCTGATGACTATAGACAGATCATTCCATAAGGCAGGGGCCCTCATGCTGAAGCAGGAATTCCTAGTGCATTCTGAACAGCTCTGTAGATGAGAGGGAATTAGCAATAGATTATCTTGGGAAGAACGAAGGAGCACGTGTAATTAATAATTGGCCAGCAAAATTGATATGCTAGAATAATTTACTTGATGCGTGATAAGAATCTGAAAGAGAATCCTGTGCGCTGTTGGAAGCCAGTACTCCTCATAGAGAAGAGGGGTTATGTCATCAAACTTCCTTGTACTGAGCTGAAGTTTAGCAGAGGTGTTCTGGATTATTTGGAATCACCTGAGCTGTACTTGCTTTAATCCCTGATACTGTATAATGCATTCCAGTAGTCTTGGCATGGTATTACTAAGGTATTGGTAAGTGTGCACAATGATGTCCTATCCAATGCTGAATATAAAACAGATTTCTGGACAGCATTAATCAATTTGTAGGTCAAAATCTATCTGCTTATCAAAGATAATGCCAAAATTCTTCTCATACTCCTTCAAGGACAGTTTTGTTTTTTTTTTGAAATTTTAATAATTACATCAAGCAATAGATTACATACTTGAAAGAAAATGGAAAGATGTACTTAAGTAAAACAAATACAAAATATAACATATCACCTCATAAAGGATAAGTACAATATTCAAAGTATATCTAACACTATAGCCACAAAGACGGGGGGGGGGGGGGGGGGGGAAAGATAATAACTAACAAAGGCAGTGATGATATCCAATAATACAGGAAACATTTCCCTAAGAAAATCCACCGAGAGACGCAAAACATTACAGCGTTCCCAATGAGACGATCTAATCAGATTCCACTGGGCTTGCGACTAAGTCCGGAACAGCCCTAGCATCCAAAAAAGCACGTAATTGATTTGGGTCATAGAAAATAAATCTAGACGAAACAGATTTAATCAAACATTTACATGGAAACCTTAACAAAAAAGAATATCCCAACGAAATTACCTCAGGATGCATGGACATAAACACTTTCCGTCTCCCCTGAGTCACATATGAAACATCAGGGAAAACCCAAACTTTTTGACCAAAGAAAAGCTTATCAGAATTCCTAAAAAATAACTTTAAGGTCCACACTTTATCAGGTTCCAGTAAAAACCCCACCATAAGAGTCGCCCTCGACATAACCTCCTCATTAGAAGATTCCAGCACTTGGGAGAGATTCAGAACATCCAAACTTTCCCTCTGAACACCCTCCTCAATGTCCACAACGCTAGATGAAACACGTTTCTTTATAGGTAAGTAATACATTTTTGAGATGGGAGGGAGGGCAGCTTCAGGCATCCCCAAAATCTCCAACAGGTACTTTTTAAATAACTCTATGGGGGAAACAATTGTAGACACTGGAAAATTAACAAAACGTAGATTCAAACATTTGGAGAAGTTTTCTAACCTCTCCAACTTAGCATGAATAGCAGCGCTGTCCTTAACAAAGGAGGAGCACTGCGATGAAATATTTGAAATTTGTCCAGTTAAATTTCCAAGTGTTTGGATAGAGTCCTTACTAGTTCGTTCCTGCAGATCCAACCTCGTCCACGACTCCTTGGCAATTTTCTCCACAATATTTAACCGACTGGAGACAGTGTGTTCCAACGATGTTATCCCAGTCCAGATGGAATCCAAAGTTACCACAGCTGGTTTCACCAGGGAACTGAAGACCGTGGACCCTGCCAAGCTCCCCACAACCGTTGATGGGGGAGGATCCAAGATGGCCACCGAGTGAAGATGCGCTCCGGTGTGTGCGGATGGTGTGGAACGCTGATTCCTGGTCGTCTTGTTTCTGGTAGCTTTTTTTCTTCTACAATGGGGAAGAGGAAAGGGAAGGTTACTTACCCTGAAGAGAAGCTTCTCCCTAACCAGCCACTCATTACCAATTTCGTGACCGTCGGCGCAGCACAACAATCTGCTGGGGAGTCATTCGGAGCTGACCAGAAGGCGGTCTTTTCGACGTCAGATGCGAGTCTGAGCCCCGAGCAGCGCTCTCCTCCAGATGAGCCTTCCTTGCTGCTTGCTGACTTAGCACACCGACTGGTGCAGAATCCTAAGGGGGTTGCTGCTTTACAGTCGTCTTCGGGGGTGTTGCTGAGCTCACGGGAACCGTTGGCTGGTGTTGGAGCTGTGGAAGCTACTACTACAATTGCACCGGTCGCCGAGACTGGAGCTCTGATTACCCCGGCGTCCTTCGGGACGGGAGCTGCTGTTCCGGGGATTGTGGGGAGCTTCAAGGACAGTTTTACAATGACAGTAGTGCAAGCCAACATTACAGAAGCAAGGAACACATGTACCTAGCCTATTATATATTTGATACATCACACTTAAGCCGTTGCCACCCAAGTCACTTAACCCTCCATTGCCTCAGAAAAATCCCAGTTATCAATATACCTGTTTAATGTACGTTACCAAGTTTAAGTTTATTTATTCTTTTATACCGCATTTCCTAGGATCAGTGCGGTTTACAGAGAACCAAATTTCAACCATACATGGAACAATTTTACAAGAGCTGGATTACTTAAACATATTAGGTGAAACAGAGAACAAGGTAACTATATTCACAATAGAGAGGTTGCACGAGGTAGTAATAGGGGTAAAGGGGCAATGTAAACAGCTTTGACTGAAATGATAAAGCGGTATAAAAAAAATCTGTTAAATATGTATGTATGTGTGTGTATGTAGACAAATATATTGCCAGGAGAAAATGGCTTCAGTTTTTCTGGAATTTAGCTTCAAGCCATTAGTGGATAGCTAATTATGCAAAATTCCACAAAGTAGCCAGTCTTTAGAGATGAGGAATGTGGATTCAAGGTATGGTGAGTATCTGTATGTCATCCGCATACATGAAGAAAGTAGAGAAATTAGATTTAGTTAATCTGTAAAACATTTTGGAGTCATAGTTCAGGCTCTTACTATGACCCGGTGAATGGAGTGAAATGGGTAAACACAAATCGACTGTTAACGTCATCAGAATACAGAAAGACTAGGGGACATGCAATGAAGCTACAGGGTAACCTATTTAAGATTAATAAGAGAAAATATTTTTTCACTCAACGTGTAATCAACTCAAATTCATTGTAATGTGCTATATCTGGACCTATTGCCAAAGAAGAGTTCAAGACCTCAGCAATTGCTATGCTTAGTGTATAAGATCTGTAATAGTTTTTCTTTTGAATTAATGAGCTATTTGATACTGTTTAATTATAAAAATCACTTTGGGTAATCGTCTTACTTTAGCTTTTCCAATAGCTAGAAATGTTTGATTTAAGAAAGTGGCAATTTTTTTCCTATCAAGCAGCTCTAGAATGGAATCATTTGCCTGGCGAATTTAGATTTTGAAAAAACAATTTATTTTTTTTGTGCTCTCAAGAACTTACTCTTTAAAAAATATTATTTGGAGTAAGATTTATGTTTATAATTGTGTGGATTTTTAAATTAGTCATTGTAATATGTGAATGATTAAATTTAATGTGATTTCATCTTTGTAATGCACTCCGGACTGAGAGAGATAAAGTGGGATATAAGAAATTGAAATTAAATTGAATTAAATCAAGTGACCGGATAAAGAAGGCCATTTGCAAAGAAGAGTGCTAGAGACCTGAAATGTCACAAATCTCCTCTGAGGATTCCAGGCCTGAAGTTCAGTCCTTTTCTGTACACTTGCACAGGTCTAATGTCAAGGTAATCTTGAAGATTCCATCTAAAGCACTAGAAACGCACAGATATCTCAGCGCATATGTCACTCAGTGCTGCCTCCGCGGTCTGCTCCATTAAAGACAAGATAGAAGTGTTCCCCCTACAAAAACGTGTTGCATCTCTCTGTTAATGGCCTAGTGGTTGTTGCATTTCCTCTTTTCTTGATCAAGGCAGCCCTTGGCTAAATTCCCAGAGATGTAGCTGATTACCCTGCTTGATTTTAGAGGAAATGGTTACCTGTAACAAAGGTGTTCTCCAAGGACAGTAGGATAAGCAGTCACATAATGCTACTCTTTTACTCACATGTGTGACTGTTCATTCAGTTGGACAAAGCACGCCTTTGTCTTATTCCATCAGCACAGATTGGCCAACACTCCATAAAGTCCAATCACAAAAATGTTGCCCCAGTACAACAATTTTATTTTTTTTATTATTTATTAATTAGGCTATGCCTTTCCAGTAGTAGTTCAAGATGAGTTATAATTAGGGTACAGTGTGTATTTCCTTGACCTCGAAGGGCTTACAATCTAAGTTTGTACCTGAAGCAATGGAAGCTTAAGTGACTTGTCCAAGGATACAAGGCATGCCAGTGGGAGTCAGACCCTACTCTCTTTGGATACCAGGCCACTGCTCTAAGCATTAGGCTATTTCAGACATTATCTTGCTCCCCTATTAAATCATGACCAAATAAAGAAGGTCATTTGCAAAGAAGAAGAGTGCCAGAGATCTTCTGAAGTGACACAAACCTCCACTGAGGATTTTAGGCCTAAAATGCAATCCTCTTCTGTACACTTAAACAGTTCTAATGTCAAGGTATCCTTGAGGATTCCATCTAAAACACTGGAGATGCACCGATATCTCAGCGCAGATGACACCTGCACTGTGTTCCACCATTGAACCTCCAGTGGCATCCACTCTGGTCCTTGTCACAGTAGCTGTCATGTCTTCTCTATCTCATTAACCTCTGCCAGAACAATCACATTTGTTTCTGCAAAAAATATTTGTTTGCAAGAGGTTGTTGTAATGGTTTACTATCTGTACAATATTAACAGAGACATATACTGCCTTGTCAATCCATGAGTATTACTCCCGTGCAGAGAGCCACTTGTTCATCTCAAGATTCTATAGTCTCTTTGCTCTCTACTTTGGAGACTGAGCAGCAAGGAAGGCATTGCCTAAACCCCTCTACATTGCAGGTGAACATTCCCAAGGTACAAGAACCAAACCAGAATTGTACCTCATCAAAACTACATGGTTCAGTATATGCATACAATTTTCCAAAGGATACAAGGTTTCTCATCAGCCTGTCCACCAAGTTGCAGTCTGAGGTGGCTAACATCTCCCAGAATCTCACTTTAAGCCATTGCCACCCAATGTCATGCATAGTTGCATACATCCAGCCTCTGTGTCATTGTTCATAGAATGCCAAAAGATACTCCCTTCACTAGAGACTCTTTTCAGTGGTAAGGTAAGAGAGAATATGGATGCCACTAAGGACCACTGCTCTACCATATGACACCTTTTGACTGTGTCCCTACCATCTACTTTGTCTTCTAGATGAATGAGCAGTATTGTAGATTTCTTCCCTATCCTAGACAACCAAGTTCAGCGTTCCACTTTTGCTAATCCACATCAGTGAGAGAGGGGGCAGATTTAGCAGTCTGCACCAGCACAATCAAAGCAATAACCTACTTTTTGATTATCATCGTAGCCAGTCCTAGCCAGTATCCTTCCAGAATCCACATCCTACCATTTCTATAAGAATTTCCAGCATATTCAAATCTCCCATGTGTATTCATCATGGATACCCTAGCCCCCACTTCCCTTCTTTCATGAGTACACAAGCTCAGTCCTTGAGGACACAAACGGGCCAGGTTTTCAGGATATCCCTAATGAATATGCATGAAATAAATTTGCATACAATGGGGATAGTATGAATGCAACTTTTTCATGCATATTCACTGGCCTATTATTGGCCTTGAGGTCTATACTTGTGCACCCCTGCCTTCTTTATGCTGCTTCTTTTACCTTCCATCCATTAATTTTCTTCTCTCGTTTGTCTGCCATTTCCATTCTTCCCATTTTCTTCATGGCTGCTGACTGCCCCTCTCTCTGGATGCCAATCCAACTATGTCTTCTCCACTAGAGACATCTCTTGGAGCTACTAAGAGGAAAGCTGACATTAGGGAGAGAAAGCGGTTGAGGGGATGTTAGTTTCTCGGGGTGGTTTCAGAATGACGGAAAACCTGGGGCATTGGCTATAATCCATTTACCACAGCATAGCATCTTAAAAATAATTCATAAAGTAAAATATACTCTAAAATAGTTTCTTAAAGTTGTAGCATTAATGTGAGATTTGGATTTTCCTATTATTTTGTTTATGTTCTGTAAATATAAAAGAAAAATGGATCTTATGCCACAGACAGCTATAGTTAGACAAATTGCTGCCAAACAAATGACGTCCTCAGGGACATGGGAAGACACAGTTGATTAGATGATGAAGTAATGTAAGAACTTGGCAACCTACAAGGAAAAGTCAATTAGCAGCATAAGCGAGTAATAAAGAAGGGTTCTTGTCTAAGCATCAGCCCAACTTGTTTTGATAGCAGAAATTCTGGTACTGTTTTTATCAGAATAATTTTTTTTCTGCTCTTCGGTCCCAAAGCAAATAGATTGAGAGGCGGAGAAGGGGTCTCTTTTGAACAAAAGGAAAAGTGAGATAGCTGATTAAATTGATTAAAGGCCTCGAAAATGCCAAGTGAATTAAACCAGCTATTATAAATCAATGCTTAATCTTTTTAACATGTAAATTGCATCATTAAGTTAAAAATTATTTTCCCTCCTTCGTTTTCAAAAAAACTAAAAAACTTGACTGTTTAATTCTAATTAATGTGTTTCAGCATTTTTTTTTCTCAGTGTTCATTCTTGTAAACCGCACCGAACCACATTGATTGGGACCATGGCGGTATATAAGTCTGCATTAGATTAGATCATGATATAAGTGTATATTCTGAAGATATGAATGTTTTTTTATTGTACCTAATGTTTGGTGGTGAGTTTATAGTAAATGGCAATACTATATTGGTTTACTTTTCAGTTAAAGGATGATAGGTTCTGCCCTCATTGGTTTGTTACAATTGGAATGTTCCTATGTTATAATTTTAGGGCACCTAGAAATAGGAGTTTCCTTTCTTCATGCAGACTTTGAAGGTTTTGATGCGTATATTGTTGGTATTCTACTAGTATAGCAACAAATGCCTTATAATCTTTGCTTTTCCATAGCCTGACTTGAAAAACACAATACAATATGTTTATTACTGTTTGCTTACCTGTAGTTAACAGCAGACTATCACTGATTTATTCTGGGTGTGACCAGCCCTATTTATTTAACGTGCCGCCAATCTGCAAAGCCACTAAATGATTTCAGAATAATATGAAATAAATACAAATAAAATAAATACAAACTTCATGACTCTGAAAAATTTACATCTGAAAGATATTTATCCACTTTAGCAAAGGATTGGAAAAATATATATTTCCTAGGGAGGAGGCATTGGGTGCTGAGCTGGCGAGATCATGGGTCAGGAGAGTGCGATTGAAGCTTTCAGAGCAGAAGATATATGGATGTGTGTGATGTGATTTAAATGGGGTAGAAATATAGTAAAAGAGATACTATAAAGGAATAAATAAGAGTGTAGGAGATCGTGAGAGAGAAGATATAGACCTGGATTTAGGCATAGGCAATGTAGGCATCTGCCTCCGGTGTCAAATTCTGATAGGCACCAGAGTGTTGCTGCTGTTGTCATGCCTTCATTTGGGCTCTCTTACCTGCACTGCTGTAGGGTAAGAGCAGCTGGTTCTACTTTTCTCTCAAGCAACTATCCAGTGCCTTGCTTTCCAGCCCTCCTATGCTGACAGACCCTGTGATGCTCCACCCCTTGCATGGGCTTCTGTGATGACAGGAATCCCGTGCTGGAGGAGGGTTTATGGCATCACAGAAACCATCATTATCTGTGTGCCGGAGGGCTCCAAACTGGGAGAGTTGCTTGAGAAAAAGCAATGCTGGCTGCTCTGGAGGATTTAACCTACAGCACTGTTACAGCTAAGAGGGAGAATCTGGGCAAGGGTAATTGGAGCTTGGGGGAGGAGAGGGGAGAGAATTCCTCAACACCCCCCTCCCACCTTTACCTATGGGCGCCAACATATTTAAATCCGGCTCTGATAAGACAATACATGTTTAGGAGGGAAAAGGAATGGTTTTCTTAAGGTTTTATCTTAAAGATGTAGATGTTAAAAACATAAGTTAGGGAAAAGGGGTAGGGAAAAAATAAATAAGAGACTGTTGCATTCTCAGAAACTTCAGAACAAAGAGCAAAGAGGAAAAGCTTAACATTTTAAGAAAGATATGAAAGGACTTCCGGTGACATCAGTGGACCTTATGGCAGTGAGGTAATTGGGCTCCGCCGTCAAAGCCTGATAAATGGTGCTAAAAACCCCTAAAAGCAGTGAGGCAGAGCTGTATAGCTGTGGCACTGACCTCTGAGTAAACCATCTATATATGGAAGGAAGAGCAGACTGAGAGCGGCCCTTAAAATCATCCGATCGGCGGCGAGCTGTGCTGGTGTGGGGAGCCGCGAGGAGGACCGAGAGGCCCTGGTGACAAAGCACTCAGCAGGAGGACCGGAGAGTGCAGCAGTGTGCTCAAAGCCTCGAAGTGAGGTAAATCACGGGAGCAGAAGTGGAGAAATCGCCTGAAACGAAGAGGCAGGAGTGAGGTGTGGAGCCAGCAAATCTGGCAGGCAGAGAGTGCAGCCGCGTGACCGCACGGGAGAGCAAGTGGGGCAGGGAAGCGACGGCCCAAAACCAGCAGAGAGAGCGTGTTAGGCCCAACAGCCGGCAAAGTGCAGCAGCAGTGGAGGGGAGAATAGCCAGACTGGAGGCAGAAGAGAACTAAAAGGTAGCAAGGAAGGAGCTTGACACGCGGGAGAAACGGCGCTCCGGTGAGCAGTGACGTCCTGGTGAGACCGCGTGCAGCTGGCTGAGGAGAGCCGACAGATCTGAGCAGTGGCAGACCGGGAGGCCAAACGGAGGACACCAGAGAGGCAGTGCATTTTACGGCGAAGGTGAGAAAGCAGCAGCGGTGCCCCCCAGGTGGAGCCGGCAAAGTTCAGCTTAACTTAGAGAGCTGAGAAGCCCCAGTAAGAGGGAAGTGAGCAGAGCAAAGTGCAGCCTCATAGCAGACAGTGGGGCTCCATAAGCAGCTTTGGCAACCAGCTGAGAAGTAGAGGGAGAGGCCTCCAGGGGATGCAGCTTACGAAGCTTGGGGACCCCACGTTGAATAACATAACAATAGAATGGAAAAAAATGAAGGATCCTTTGCGGCCCGCAAGAAACTGGCTGATTTTCGCTCCCCTTACGCGGCAGTCAAAGGTGGAAGAGAGGGGGAGAAAGAGAGCCGAACGCAGGAGGGAGAGCCCAAAGACCTGGGAGAGGAGCTGGAACATGGAGTTAGCCCAGGGGATATCTCTCACCTGAAAACCTGGCTTACTGAAATGAAGGAAGAGATTAAGACAGAAATTAGCGGGGTGAAGCATGAACTCAAAGAGTCCATACAGTCACTGAGGCAAGATATTGTGGACATTGGAAATAGAGTTGAGGAGTTGGAGACTCAGATGGAGCAACAAGGGGAGGAAATGATAGATGTACAAAAGCGCTGGGGGGGCACTCCAGCAGGCCCAAGTGGAGCAGCAGATGAAATTGGAGGATCTGGAAGACAGGTCCAGGAGATGTAACCTACGGATCCGGGGACTTCCAGAGGAACCTCAGTACCGCAACTGCGAAGAAGTTCTGCTAAAAATTTTCAAATCCTTGCTGTTAGCCGCAGACCTGCAGGGGGAGATGTCGATCGACTCATCGCACATTGAGCGAGCGCACCGGGGCCTGGGCCCGATACGCGATAACAAACCTAGAGATATAGTTGTGTGCTTTAGCTCTTTCAAGATTAAGGAAGGACTGCTCCGAGCGGCGAGGAAAGTGCGACAGATAATTTGGGAGGAACACCATCTGGAGCTATTTCAAGATCTCTCTGCAGGAACCTTAGAACGCCGACGGCACCTCAAGGAGGTGACCGCATATTTGCGAAAAGAGGATGAACGATACAAGTGGCTGTTTCCATTTGGGCTACTGATCACCTGCAAGGGGAAGTCAAGGTGGGTGCAGAACAGAGAGGAGGCATGGACTGTACTTCGCGACTTCGGCTTACCTAACATACCAGAAGGGAGAAGTCTTCAGACAGGAGCGCCGGCAGACACTGCGAAGCCCTCCAGTTCACAGAGGACGGTACAGAGATGGCACCGAGTTCCAATGTCGGGGAGCAGAGCGGCGCGATTAAATAGAGAGAGCCCAGGACTACCAGCAGAGGAGAAAGGCGACGGCTGAATGTGTGGACTTTGAGTTACCAAAGATGTATCAGTATGTTCTTCTTGGAAGTGGCAGAACTGTGTTGCAGAGGGGGGGGGGGATGAAGTTATTAATTGCTGGAGGGGGGAAGGAGGGGTTAGACTGTAGGGGAGGGGGTGGGAAGGAGTGCGGTGGGGAGGATAGAGGTAGAGGTTCGGAAGGGGAGATGAGGGGGGCTTTGGGTGTTGTGCTGGTATAGGGGGGAGGGGGAAGGGAAGATAGAGTCAGGCATGGCCCGATCACTGGTCACTTTTATGGAAGACGATTCTCTCTCAAGGAGAGGGGGGAGGGTAGGGGGGGTTGGGGGGGAGGGAGGAGGGTAGGGGGAGTTGGGGGGGAGGGAGAGGGTTGGGGGTTTCGGGATAGAGGGCGGGATGGGGGGGAGTGGAAGAACGGGTGAGTTTAAACTAGTCACATTAAATGTGAAGGGGCTTAACTCACCATTTAAGAGACGCAAATTGTACACAGAGTTAGCCCGCCAGAAGGCGACAATAGTCATGCTTCAGGAAACGCACTTGACACGGGCCACAGAAAATCTGGTCAAGCCTAAAGGTTACGGGGTGTGTATCCATGCTTCAAATATTGTGGAAAAGAAGAAGGGAGGGGTTGCTATACTCTATGCATCTCGATTAAAGATGCAGGTGCAGTCGGTGGTAAGGGATAAGAAGGTGAGGTATGTGTTGGTGCGGGTGAAGGTGGGGAGTGTATGGTACTGTGTAGTGAATGTGTATGCACCGACTGGGGGACAGCGTGAATTCTGGACAAAACTGGACGAGGAGGTGGGGAAACAGGGGGACGGTATCCTTATATGTGGGGGGGATTTTAACCTAACGTGGGACCCAACCCGGGATGCTACAGGGAAACGGGAGGGAAAGAGGGGGGATAGAAAGAGATATCGTAACTTTGTGATACAGCACTGTCTAGTGGACGCGTGGCGATTGCAGCATCCTGGGAGGAGACAGTTTTCTTACTATTCGCCAGTACATGGGTCTTACTCACGTATTGATGCTATTTGGGTTTCAAAGGAGGTGGGGGGAAAGATTACAGGGGCGGAAATGGAGTCCATTACCTGGTCAGATCATGCCCCGGTGGTGGTGAGCCTGCAAGTGGTAGAAGAAGGGAGGGGGAAGAGGTTTTGGAGACTCAATGAGTCCCTGTTGGAGGATGTGAGGGTCCAAGAGGATGTGGAGAGGGGAACCCGGGAATACTTTAGATTTAATGATAATAGAGAGGTCGAATGGGGGGGAATATGGGATGGGTATAAGGCGGTGATAAGGGGCGTATTGCTCAAATGGGGGGCGCGGAAAAAGAGGGAACGGGAGGATAGAGAGCGGCTCCTGAGGGAACGACTGCTGGAACTGGAAGAATTGGATGGGCAAGGAAGGGGGGAAACGTATAGGGGACGGGTGCTGCTAGCGAGAGCGCAACTCATTGAGTTGCAGGCGGAAAAGATACGCTATCAGATGCAGCTTCTGAGGCAGGAGGTATTTGAGGGGGGGAATAAGGCTGGGAGGTATCTAGCGCAGAAGCTGAAGCAGCAGAAGCTTCTCTCTCATATCATAGGGGTTCGAAGGAAGGGCGGAGAATTGGTTACTAAAGATGGGGAGATTAGGGATGCTTTTAAGGACTATTATCAGGAGTTGTACAAAGCAAGAGATCTGCCCCAAGCCGGGAGGGTGGAAACCTATCTTGACTCCATAGCTTTGCCTAAGTTGGGAGAGTGTGAACAGGAGGAAATTAATAAACCCATTCGAGCAGACGAAGTAGGGAGGGCAATTAAACAGTTAAAATTAGAGAAAGCTCCAGGGTTGGATGGCCTCTCTGCCAGATTTTATAGGAAGTTCGGAGACCTGTTAATTGGGCCTCTGGTGAACTTATTTAACCAACCACAGGAGGGTGGGAAATTAGCGGATACAATGGGGTGGGCGGGTATAACATTAATTTATAAGGAGGGGAAGGACCCACAAGAGTGTGCCTCTTACAGGCCTATCTCCCTGCTTAACCTGGATGCTAAGCTTTTCGCTAAGATTCTCACCATGAGGCTCAATAAAGTTATTGGAAAACTGATACACCAAGATCAGGCGGGTTTTATTCCTGGTAGACAGGTCGTGGATAATATCCGAAAGATCTTAAACATTATATGGGCTAGCGAGCGGAGCAAGGAAGAAGCGCTCTTACTCTCGTTGGACGCGGAGAAGGCCTTCAATCAGGTGTCTTGGCCTTTTCTTTTCCAGGTGCTGGAGAAGGTGGGGTTGGGGAGAGAGTTTCTCGCTTGGGTGAAGGCGCTATATATACATCCAAAAGCATGTGTGAGGGTGAATGGGGGCCCATTCACAGTTTTTTGATCAAGGGAGGGGAACGAGGCAGGGTTGCCCTTTATCTCCGCTATTGTTTGCAATAGCAATAGAGCCCTTAGCGCAGCGGATAAGAGAACGGGCGGATATATCTGGAATAAAAGTGGGGTGGAGAGCCTATAAAATTTCACTGTTCGCGGACGATATAATTCTAAGTATGGCAAGACCCCGGGTCGGCCTACCCATAGCTATGTGGGAGCTGGAAGAATATGGCAAAGTATCGGGGTTTACCATCAATTGGACCAAATCAGAAATCTTGAATTTAGCGGTTTCCAGCGAGGAAGTTAATGTACTGGCAAAGAAATATCCCTTCAAATGGGCGCGAGAAAGTATCAGGTATCTTGGCATATGGATCAGCAACAAAATTGACGAGTTATATAACTTGAACTATCGGAGGGTCTTGGGGAAGATAGAGGGATAGTTGGACGGGTGGGGAAGGGCATACCTATCGTGGTTTGGGCGCATTGCGACGGTTAAAATGATGCTTGTGCCCAGACTGCTGTTTTTGTTTCAGACGCTCCCGATATGGGTTCCGCCGAATAGTTTGCGAAGGATACAACGGTTAGTTAATAGGTTTATATGGGTGCAGAAGCGCCCAAGGGTAGCACTGCGGGTATTGCAAAGGACAAAAGGAGAGGGGGGGTGGGGGTACCTAATATATGCAAATATTATGAGGCAGCGCAATTAAAAACGATTTATGAGTGGCACAGAGAAACGTTGAAATCTTGGGTACAAATGGAGCATGAGCTGGTGTGGGGGATGGATCTTGAAAGGGTGATCTGGAGGGGAACTAAGGGTCTCGACGTACAGGCACTTAGCCCCATGGTGGCGAATAGCTTGAAAATCTGGAAACGCAATAAGCCTCAGCTTGTTCAAGATAAAGGCTATATACAAGGGATGCCTATTGCGGCCTGTTTCGAACGGGGACAGGGCCCCGGTGAGCAACTTTTACGAAGATGGGCACAAAACGGGCTGGAGTACATTCACCAAGTTATACACTCTCACGGAATGCATCCGTTTGAAGGCATTAAGGATCTCTATCAGCTGAAAGAGAGTGATCATTTTGCCTATACACAATTAAGCTACTTTGTGAGGCAACCGAAGATATGGAAAGACTTCTGGGAAAATAGAGGCTGGTTTGAGGCTCTATGCTCAGGCCAGATGGGTCAAAAGGGGGTTTTGTCCAGAATTTACAAAGGCCTAATGGGGACTGGTGAATGCAAGTTACGCTATATGTTGCAATGGGAGGAGGATCTGGGTGTGTGTTGGACGGTAGAGGCTTGGGAGAAGTTACTCCAGACGATTGCTACTGTGTCCATAGCCACGCAAATTAAAGAAAATGCATATAAAGTACTATACAGATGGTATTGGACGCCAGTACATCGGTATCGTGCGGGGAGGGGAAGAGATGACTTATGCTGGCGGGGGTGTGCTGAAAGAGGGGACTGGATGCACATGTGGTGGAAGTGTGACAAGATACAGGTGTACTGGGGGCAGGTAATTGAGGTGATTTATGGCATGACTGGGCATAGTTTGCATGGGAGACCGGAGGCATGCTTGTTGCATCAACTTGAGGATGACCTTTCGAGACGGGAGGAGGGGGTGCTGCATCATTGTATCGCTGTAGCTCGTTGCGAGATAGCTCAGCATTGGGGGGGACAGAGCTTACCACAATTGGCGGGATTTGTGCGCAGAGTGGCTGAGGTGAGTCTGATGTATAAATTAACAGAGTTGAGACGGGGGAAAGGAGGGATAAGTGCGGTATATTGGCAGGGGGTTTGGAGATGGCTGGAGACATGGAGAGAGGGGGTGGGGGAGGGGGGGTTGGAAGGCAGAGGAGGTCAACGAGTGTAGAGGTATGGCTGTGATGCTCGGTGAGTATGCAGTGGCATGACAAATACAGGAGGTTTAGAAGGGGAGCTGGGGGGGGGAGTACAGAGGGGGGAGGGATAGGTTACAATACAGAGGGGGGAAGAGGGGGATTGCTGGGGGGGAAGGAAGGGGGGAGTTTTAGTATAGTATATCTGCGTTGTTATATGAGTTCTGCAGACATAATAACCAGGTTGAGGTCTGCTCGTTGATTCTAATGTACGAACGCTGTTTTTCAAATGGTTTGTATTTCTATTGTATAATATCAATAAAAAACACTTAAATGGAAAGAAAGATATGAAAAACTTAATCCACATTTCAGATATGGTAAGAGAAAGCATAGTTGCTTACCTGTAACTGGGGTTCTCCGTATTCAGCAGGGATATGCAGCCATACTTCATAGTGCTGTCTGCTGCAGCACCTGTGCCAGCTCTCCCCTAGCTCGGAGAAGTCCTATGGACTTCTCTGAGGCTGTGCGTCCCTTCCCACCCAATGTCCTGACATACGGCAGTTCAGTTCATTACCCACCCGAATATAACAAAAAGAAATACAGTCTGCAATCCAGGAGGAAATGGTCTGTTTAGATGCAGGTCTTCCTGGGTTGTTAGGATTAAAGGTGACAAAAAGCTGGGAAGACTGATGGAGCTGTTTGGTGATTTGCAAATAGCAAAGCAGTGCTTGTCGGCAATCCAAAGAATGCAGTGCTTGCTCCAGTGAGTCCAACTGGGCCGCCAGGAAGAGCATAGGAAGCTCGATGGATTGATTTAAGGTAAAAACTGAAGAGAAACTTTGGAAGAAACTTAGGATGGGTACGCAAAAGCACTTCATCATAAAGTAACTGAGTATATGGAGAATAGATGAATGCCTGGAGTTCACTTACACGTCTTGCAGAAGTAATAGCAACTAGGAAGATGGTTGTCCAAGTGAGGTGTTAAAAGGAATTAGATCCCAGAGGTTCATAGGGGGCTTTCATGAGTTCTGAGAGAACAACATTGAGATCCCACACTGGAGCAGGTGGTTTCACTGGAGGCTTAGTGTTCATTAAGCCCTTCATGAAGCAAGAAACTAGTGGATGCATAGAAATGGCTTTGCCATCCTGATGTCTGGGACGCTGCTATGGCAGAGAGATGATAGCAGACTGACAAAGTTTGAAGACCAGAGTCAGACAGGTGAAGGAGATAGGTGAGGTAATGACTGAGTGAGCAAGAGGCAGGGTCTAGACCCTGTGGGGTAGCCCAGTGGGAGAAGCAAGTCCATTTATGGAGAGAGGATCGCTGCATAGAAGGTCGACAAGATGCTTGGGAGTATAGCTTGAAAACCAAATCCTATCCAGATCTAGATGAAAAATCAAACAATCAAAAATACACCAGATCCAATACTCGTCATAGAACTTAAAGGGACCTCAAATAACAAGAGCTTATATTGAGGCCACCACTAGATATGCTCAAAGGATCATTCAGGTCCATTAAGTCATATAATTTTACATATAATTTACAAAATTCCCATGGGAAAAAGCCCTGTAAAACATGTGAGACAAAACCTTTCTACAAAATCATGGTAACAAAATTAAAAACCCTGAACATTCGCTGGCATGGTGGGAACAGCATCTTAATCTTTATCTTTTTATTTCACGTTTGATATACTGCCTGGGCCATGGCATCAGGGCGGGTTACAATAATAACAACAATGCTGCAGAGCCAAGAAATGGAAAGGAATGCCATAAATTAATAGGACAGAGGAAGGGTAGTCAAGACATCAGCTAGAGAAGAGCAGCAGGACAGTTAAGACAGTGAGGAGCAATGTGGATCAGTAAATGGAATGTGAAAGACTTGGTGAACAGGTGGGTTTTCAGTTGTGCTTTGAATTTATGGTAGGAAGGTACGAGGCGGAGTGTAGATGGCAGGGAGTTCCAGAGTGCGAGACCAAGGAAAAAGAAGGCAGCACAACTAGTAAGTTGTAGGTGAGCTTGTGACAGCGAAGGTAGGAGTAAATGATTGACGTGAATAGAACGGAGTTGGCGGTAGGGGTATGTAAATGAATAAGGTTAGGCAAATATTGGGGTATGGAAGTATTAAGAGCCTTGTGCGTCATGATCAAAAATTTATACTGAATTCTAAAATGGAAGGGAAGCCAGTGGAGGTGAACAAGAAGAGGGGTGACATGATGGCATCGGTGATAATGCGTGCCGCGGTATTTTGCAACAGCTATAAATGCTACATTTGATACTGAGGCAGGCCTGCCAACACAACGTTGCAGTAGTCCAATCTACTCATTACTAAGGACAGTAGGAGGGTAGTGACCAAAGAAGGGGACAGAAATGGTCGAACAGCTCTGATCTGACGTAGCGAGAAGAAGGAACGGCGGACGAGAAAGAACAGGACAGATGCTCCTGGAATGAGAATGCTGAATCCAAAGTGATGCCTAGGTAGTGGAGGGAGGATACCAAAGGGATGGAAGCAGAATTGAGAAGAGGAGCTATGGAAGGACTGAGGGTACTGAATAAGAACCATAGTTTTGGAAGAACAACCCAAACTATGGTTACACGATGCAAGGTTCCACATTAGGAACCACCATCCAGGAAAAAGATTTAGGTGTCATTGTGGATACCATGTTAAAACCCTCGGCCCAGTGTGCAGCGGCGGCCAAGAGAGCAAATAGAATGCTAGGTATGATAAGGAAAGGAATGGAGAATAAAACAAAAGATATTATAATGCCTCTATATCGTTCCATGGTGAGACCGCACCTTGAATATTGTGTGCAATTCTGGTCGCCGTATCTTAAAACGAATATAGCGATATTAGAAAAGGTTCAGAGAAGAGCCACCAAAATGGTAAAGGGGATGGAAGGATACTCCTATGAAGAAAGGCTAAAAAGGTTAGGGCTCTTTAACCTGGAAAAGAGACGGCTGAGGGGAGATATGATAGAAGTCTATAAATTAATGAACGGAGTGGAACGGGTAAACGTAGATCGATTGTTTACGTTATCAGAATATAGAAAGACTAGGGGACATGCAATGAAGCTACAGAGTAAACTATTTAAGACTAATAAAAGAAAATATTTTTTCACTCAACGTGTAATCAAACTCTGGAATTTGTTACCGGAGGATGAAGTAAAGGCTGTTAGTGTAGCTGGGTTTAAAAAAGGTTTGGACAAGTTCCTGGAGGAAAGGTCCATAAACCATTATTAAGAAGGGACCCAGGATGTCAATGCTTGACCCAGTACAAGCATTGTGGAACCTGTGTGTTTTGGGGAAACTGCTAGGTACGTATGACCTAGATTGGCCACTGTTGGAAACAGGATACTGGGCTTGATGGACCTTGGTCTGACCCAGTATGGCATATCTTGGAGTGGAGGAGTGGCCTAGTGGTTGGGGCTAGGTACTTCAGGCCGGAAGGTCGGGGGTTCAAATCCCACTAGAGGACAGCAACCTTGGGCTGGAAGGGCTGGTGTTTCTAGTCCCACAGGTATTCCTTGTGGTCTTGGGCAAGCCACTTAACCCTCCATAGCCCATGTTCCCTGTAAAATAGTTATCTCCAAGTTATAATGCCCTGTTCAATGTAATTTCAGTTTGTTCAATGTAAACCGCACTGATGCAGAATAGCGCGGTATATAAGAGAATGTAAATAAATAAATAAAAATAAATAAATCTTATGTCTGCCGATTTAGAAGGGTTAAGGTATAGATAATTAGTTGAGATCGAATTAGAAATATGTGTGAGACAGTCATTAAGTGGCGACAGATCAGGTGCAATAGGATTAGTATGATAAAGGAGAATTATATCATCAGCATAGTAGTGTGCTGACACAGGGTATTGCTGTACAGTGAGTGGCAGAGGGGTGAGGAAGATATTAAAGAGCAAAGGTGAAAGAACAGAGCCCTGCGGGACACCACACACAAGGGGTACTGCAGCCGAGGAGACAGCGTTCAGGTGCACAGAGAAGGAGTGGGCAATAAGAAAAGAATGAAACCAACGCAATACAGTACCCCAAATCCCAGAATCATGAAGAAGGGTGTTGTGGTCGACTAAGTCAAAGACAGAGGAGAGGTCTAGGGAAACAGCTAGGGAAATATCACCGTGATAGTGTGAAACATAAAGTTAATTTAGAAAGGAAAGGAGAATGGTTTTCAGTGCTATGGCCTGTACAGAATCCAGATTGGTGAGGGTGGAGAATATTGGGAGATTCAAAGTGTGACGACAGTTGATTAAAGACTAATTTTTCTAGGAATTTAGCCAGAAAAGGGAAGTTTGAGACGGGGCACCAGTGTGCAGGTACCGCGGGGTCAAGCATTGTTTTTTTGATTGGATTTATTTATTTTATTTTATTTATTTAACAAACATTTTTGTACCACGCTTTCCACATGATCAAGCGCGGTTTACAAGCAACAGTGGTCTGAAAAGTACACTAAAATATGGTCATTTTCAGTTACATGGAACATAATATAACTATTTACATTGATGAGATCAAAACAGTACAGGATGAACAATTGATGATTTCCAGAGGGAAGGAAAAGCACCAGAGGACAGGCTAGAGTTAAAAATAGGATAATTGGTGAAAGGGCAAGGGATGGGTCAGATTACCACTGTGGCGGAATTGGATCCACCAAACAGATAGTCTTCCGGGAGGTAGAAAGAGCTCTGTGTAGGTTCATCGCAGAAATTGGATGGAAAGAGGTCCAAGTGTGGGTTAAAGCTAGACTGGAGGAAGGAGCAAGGGAGGGTTACCTAAGAACATCAGATATGCCATACTGATTCAGACCAAGGTCCATTAAGCCCAGTATCCTGTTTCTAACAGTGGCCAGTCTAGGTCATAAGTACCAAGCAGTTTCCCCAAAAGACACAGGTATTTTGCTTGTATTGGGTCAAGCAGTGATATCCCGGGTCCCTTTTAATAATGGTTTATGGACCATTCCTCCAGGAACTTTTCCAAGCCTTTTTTAAACCCAGCTACACTAACAGCTTTTACTACATCTTCTGGTAACAAATTCCAGAGTTTGATTACATGTTGAGTGAAAAAATAATTTCTCTTATTAGTCTTAAATAGGTTACCCTGTAGCTTCATTGCATGTCCCCTAGTCTTTCTGTATTCTGATGACATAAACAGTCAATTTGTATTTACCCGTTTCACTCCATTCATTAATTTATAGACCTCTGTCTCCCCTCAGCCATCTCTTTTCCAGGTTGAAGAAACCTGACCTTTTTAGCCTCTTTTCATAGGGGTATCTTTCCATTCCCTTTACCATTTTGGTGGCTCTTCTCTGAACCTTTATTAATAACGCTATTTCTCCAGGACCAAGCAGGAAGTCAGTCCTCACTTATGGGTGACGTCGGCGCCGACGGAGCCCTCGCGGAGCAATTTTCCCCAGCTTTCAAAGAAAGCCTTTGGGAATTGCAGCGCGCATGCGCGGTCGTCTTCCCGCCCGAGGGTGCCATCTTAGCCAGTCTTCTTTTTTCCGTGGAGCCCTACAGACGTCCCTGTCTTGTCCCCGCGAAAAAGTTGATTTTCTTCTTTATTTTATCCTTGTTTTCTTTCGGTTCGACGCCGATCGTTTTCCCGCCCGGACTCGCGACGCCGGTCTCGAGTCCTCTTACTTTTTTCGGTTTTTCTGACTTAGTCAGCTTTCGTTTTCGTTTTCCCTGGCAGCCCGGTCCTTTGACCTCGCAGGGGCCCTTTTTCCCCCGATGGCTGCCAGTGGGTTTAAGCGGTGTGGTCGGTGTGACCGAAATATGTCACTAACCGACACACACGACTTTTGCCTCCGCTGCCTGGGCCCGGATCATGAGGAACTGATCTGTGGGCCCTGCAGCAAACTGTCCTCAAAGGCGTTGAGAAGTCGGCGGCATCAGCGTGAGAGAATCTTCGCTGACCCCAGCCGTACCCGGACCTCGTCGGAGGCCTCCGTGTCAAAAGGCTCCAGCTCGGACCGTCGCCGGAGCTCCTCCGACCGGGGTTCTCCCTCCGGGGACCATCGTCGGAAGGAAAAACCCGCGAGGGCGGCGTCGGTGGACGCTCCTGGCTCCGCGAGGGCCAGGTCGCATAGCCCCGACAGCCGCCCCGGGTCCTTGGAGAAGGAACACGTCCCGAAGCGACCTCGCCTGGAGTCGGAGATGCCGGCCCGGGTAAGTCCTGGGGTCCTTCTGGACTCGCCTCCGCGACAGCCGACGTCGGGCCCGACGCCGTCGGGGCCCGAGTCGGGGACTGCTGGGTCGCCTGAGCTCGGACTCAGGTTGACGGCCTTGGAGAGCAGACTGTCTGCCTTCATGGACCAGCAGAGGGCACTGCTCGCTGGCTTCGCTGGCGTCGCTGCCCCGACCGCCGGGACGTCGACGTCCAAGTCGACCCCGGAGACCGAGCCGATCCTCGAGTCGATGAGAACTCGAGTCGATCCTCGGTCGAGGTCGCCCTCGGCCTCCCGTTCGGGACCGAGGTCGCCGACGCCGACTCCCTCGGCGTCGGGGCGGCTGGCGCCGCACCCTGCCCGGGCCGACCCCACCGAGTCCTCGTCGGAGTCGGTCTGGGAATCTGAGGAGGAAGAGTCACCTGATTCTTTCCGGACTCGGTGTGTCCCATCGGACTCACCGGAGTCCGAGCCTCGGAAGCAGTCCCCCCCGGAGGATGCCCGGTTCTCGGACTTCGTTAGGGATATGGCCAAGGCTTTGGCCTTCCCTGCGGATCCCGAGGAGGAGCCTCGAGCCGAAGAGCTCGACGCCCTCCAGTATGACTCTCCCGCGAGGGAACACTTTACTGTGCCGGTTCCTCCTATGCTGGAACGACTACTCTTCCGCATGTGGGAGAGTCCGGCCTCCTCGCCGGTCCTGAGCAAGCGGGTCGATTCTATCTATCGAGTCCGCAAGAGCCCTGGCTTTCAAAAGGCACAGCTGCCACACCATTCCATGGTAGTGGAATCGGCCATGCATCGTCTTAAGAGCCAGAAGATGCACTCCTCGGTGCCTCCTGGCAGGGAGGCCCGTAACCTGGATGGCCTTGGCAAGAAGTGCTTCCAGGGCTCTATGCTCGCTTGTCGTGTCCAGGCTTACCAGCTATACATGGGCATGTATCTCCGGGATCTGGCTAAAGAGCTAGCCGGATTCTCCGCTGGTCTCTCCGAGGAGCCCTTGCGGAGGTTCCTAGCCTTGTCCACGGGCATTCGGGAATGCTCAAAGTTCATGTCCCGAGCAGCCTATGATGGCTTTGAAGCCTCGGCTCGAGTGGCCGCAGCCGGCATCGGTGCCCGCCGACAGGCTTGGCTTCAGTCGTCAGACCTTGAGCCCTGGGTGCAGGACAAGTTGGTCGATGTCCCCTGCCGAGGCGAAAACCTCTTTGGCAAGCCCATGGCGGAAAAGGCTGCGCAAATTGAGACTGAGACTCTCACCCGGACCAGGCTTTCTAGGAAGACCTCCGCCCCTTCCCAGAAAAAGAAGGGCTCGGGGAAAAAGTCCTTTTACCCGAGGAAGGCGGCTGCCTACAAACAATACCCCCATTATCAGGCCCCTGCAGCTCCCCAACAGGGCCAGCAGGCCAAGGGACGGGGTAACGGGTCCCGTAGGCAGCAAGCCCCCAAGCCTGCACCACCAGCCCCTGCTCAGCAGGGTGGGGGTTTTTGACTCGCTAAGCATAGCCTCTCCCCCCCCGCTGGTTCCTCCCAGCACCGGAGGCCGGCTGGTTCACTTCGCCCACAGGTGGTCCAGCATCACCGCAGATGCCTGGGTACTTCAGGTCGTGCGAGAAGGCTATCTTCTCCACTTCCATCAGGTCCCTCCCTCCTATTTTCCGGGAGAACCTCCGCGCCCCCCTCTGCACAGGGAGTTGCTCCTTCAGGAGTTAGCAGGTCTTCTGCAGGAACAGGCGGTGGAACCGGTGCCACACCACCTGAGAGGTCAAGGCTTTTATTCAAGGTATTTTCTGATACCAAAGAGAACAGGGGGCCTCAGACCCATCCTGGACTTGCGCAACCTCAACAAGTTCCTTGTGCGGGAGAAGTTCAAAATGCTTACCCTTGGAATCCTTCTGCCCTACCTCCAGCAGGGAGATTGGCTATGCTCCTTGGATCTAAAGGATGCCTACACGCACATCCTCATCCACCCAAGCCACCGCCAATACCTAAGGTTTGTGGTGGCAGGAAATCATTACCAGTACCGAGTACTGCCCTTTGGCCTGTCCTCCGCACCGCGAGTCTTCACAAAATGTCTCGCGGTCGTGGCGGCCCATCTCCGGCTTCATGGCCTCTATGTCTTTCCGTACCTCGACGACTGGCTCATCAGAGCAGCGTCCGCTCAGGAGGTCACCAACGCCACGTGCCGCACGGTGACTCTGCTGCAGCACTTGGGCTTTGTCATAAACTTCGCAAAGTCCACTTTGCTCCCCTCACAGGATCTCGAGTTCATCGGCGCAAGGCTGCACACTCCTCAGGTGCGAGCATTTCTACCGCTCGACAGGGCTCAACGGCTCATGGACCTAGCCGACCGCTTTCGCAGCCAGCCCCTGGTCTCCGCCAGGCGCTTCCTGAGACTGCTCGGCCATATGGCTTCCACCGTCCATGTGACCCCCAATGCCCACCTGAATATGCGGTCTGCTCAATGGTGTCTCCGCCGGCAGTGGCGACAAGCCACGGGCGGCCTTGCAGACCTAGTGCGCGTTTCCGAGCCGCTGGTCTCGTCTCTCCGGTGGTGGCTCCGGCAGCCGAACCTGATATTCGGAATGCCTTTCCAGTCACCTCAGCCGACCCGGGTGCTGACCACCGATGCATCCCTCCTGGGCTGGGGAGCACATTGCCAAGAGGCACGTACTCAGGGCCTCTGGACCACGTGGGAGTCTGCTCAGCAGATCAACTTCCTGGAGCTCAGGGCGATCCGCCTGGCTCTCAAGGCCTTCTCCCACCTGACTTCCCAACAGTCCGTCCTTGTCCAGACGGACAATCAAGTTGCCATGTTCTACGTGAACAAGCAGGGGGGCACGGGCTCCTTCCTCCTCTGCCGGGAGGCACAGAGGCTCTGCTCTTGGGCCGTCAGTCACGGCATTCTCCTCAAGGCAGTTTATCTCCCGGGCCAAGAAAATTGCCTTGCAGACAAACTCAGCAGGGTCCTCCAGCCGCACGAGTGGCGTCTGGATCCCTTGGTAGTTCAGAAGTTCTTCCTCAAGTGGGGTCTCCCCACGGTGGATCTCTTTGCCAGTCCTCACAACCGGCAGCTTCCTCGCTTCTGCTCTCGTCGGCCGCACCCCCTTCGGGTGGCGGCGGACGCCTTTCTGATCTCGTGGTCGGGGAGCCTTCTGTACGCTTTCCCTCCCATTCCGCTGGTCTCTCGGACTCTTTTCAAGGTTCTCCGAGACAAAGCCTTCATGATCCTGGTGGCCCCTCGCTGGCCCAGGCAGCCGTGGTTTCCGCTCCTGCTGCAACTGGCGGTGGAGGATCCAATCCCTCTGGGGGTGCAACCGGATCTCCTCACTCAGGATCAGGGGTCCCTCCTGCACCCCAACCTCAGGTCTCTCAACCTCATGGCCTGGCTGCTGAGAGGGTAGTCCTTGCTCCCCTTCTCCTGCCGGCGGAGGTGGAGGAGGTCGTCTTGGCTTCGCGACGGCCTTCTACCCGCAAATGCTACGCCCTTAAATGGCGTCGCTTTGCAGTCTGGTGTACCCAACAGTCTCAGGATCCCTTCTCCTGCCCGGTGTCGGTGATCTTGCAGTACTTGCTCCACCTCTCTAATCTGGGACTTAAGTCCAACTCCGTCAAAGTTCACCTCAGTGCTCTTTCAGCACATCATGTGCCGGTGGACGGCAGACCTCTCTCCAATGACCCTCTTGTAGCGAGGTTTCTCCGAGGTCTCCTTCTACTTAAACCACCTCTGCGCCCGCCAGCGCCTGACTGGGACCTGAATGTGGTTTTGCAGCGGATCACCTGTCCGCCTTTTGAACCTATGGCTACCTGTTCTCTCCGTTTTCTGTCTTGGAAAACACTGTTCTTGATAGCCCTCACTTCCGCCAGACGCGTAAGTGAATTGCAGGCCCTCGTGTCTGATCCCCCTTACACTAGGTTCTACAAGAATAGGGTAGTCCTACGGACTCACCCAAAATTTTTGCCTAAAGTGGTCTCCCCTTTTCACATCAATCAGGAGGTGGTACTTCCAACCTTCTTTCCCAGACCCCACTCCTGCCGAGCTGAGACGGTCCTCCATACCCTGGACTGTAGAAGGGCATTGAACTTCTACCTTGACCGTACGCGGGAGCACCGTAAAGCTGCTCAGCTTTTTGTATCTTTTGACCCCAATAAATTGGGGCTCCCGGTCTCCAAGCGTACTCTGTCCATCTGGGTTGCGGACTGTATCTCTTGGGCTTATGGGGCAGCCGGACTCTCCTTAGAAAGTCGAGTCACGGCTCATTGCGTTCGGGCAAAGGCCACGTCAGTGGCTTACCTCCGCTCTGTTCCGCTGGCAGACATCTGCCGGGCCGCTACTTGGTCTTCGAGCCAGACTTTTGCGGTCCATTACTGTCTCGAGAGGGAGTCCCGTAGGGACAGTGCTTTCGGACAGGCAGTCCTCCGTAATCTCTTTGAGGTCTGAGCAACTCCTACCCTCCATCCCGGATGTGGGCTACCGGTGGGTGATAATTCAGCGAAGATTCTATCCTTCTGTGCTGCTGAGCTAGAGGGAGCTCATTTTTGTGCTTAGGGTCTCCGGTAGCCTTGAGCTTGGGAGTCCCATAAGTGAGGACTGACTTCCTGCTTGGTCCTGGAGAAAGCGTAGTTACTCACCTGTAACAGGTGTTCTCCAGGAGCAGCAGGAATCAGTCCTCACTACCCTCCCTCCTCCCCTTGGAGTTGCAATCGTCTGCTTATGTTTTTTGCAAATAGTTTTATGCTGTCTTTTTTAGCTATGTCATCTGACTGGCTAAGATGGCACCCTCGGGCGGGAAGACGACCGCGCATGCGCGCTGCAATTCCCAAAGGCTTTCTTTGAAAGCTGGGGAAAATTGCTCCGCGAGGGCTCCGTCGGCGCCAACGTCACCCATAAGTGAGGACTGATTCCTGCTGCTCCTGGAGAACACCTGTTACAGGTGAGTAACTACGCTTTCCTTTTTAAGATACAGCGACCAGAACTGAACACAATATTCAAGGTGCTGTCGCACCATGGAATGATACAGAGGCATTATAATATCCTTTGTTGTATTTTTCATTCCTTTCCTTATGATACCTAGCATTCTATTTAATCTGTTGGCTGCCGCTGCACACTGGGCAGAGGGTTTTAACATGTTATCCACAATGACGCCTAAATCTTTTTCCTGGGTGGAGGTCCCTAATGTGGAACCTTGCATCGTGTAACCATTGCTTGGGTTGTTTTTTTTTCTAGCATAGCTTTGCACTTGTCCACATTAAATTTCATCTGCTATTTAGATATCCAGTCTTCCAGTTTATCAAGATCCTCTTGCAATTTTCCACAATCCTCATGGGTTTTAACAACTTTAAATAGTTTTGTCTCATATGCAGATTTGATAACCTCACTCGTTATTCCCATTTCGAGATCATTTATGAGTATGTTAAAAAGCAGTGGACCCAGCACAGATCCCTGGGGTACTCCACTATTCACCTTTCTCCATTGGGAAAATTGGCAATTTAGCCCTGCCCTTTGCTTTCTATCTTTTAACCAGTTCCTGATCCACAATAGTACACTACCTCCTACCCCATGACTTTTTAGTTTTGCCAAAAGTCTCTGATGAGGGACCTTGTCAAAGGCTTCGAAAGTCCAGATATACTATATCAACCGACTCACCTTTGTCTACCTGTTTATTCACACCTTCAAAAAAAACATTAGTAAGACCAGATCTTCCTTGTCTAAAGCCATGTTGGCTGTCTACCATTAAGCCATGACATGTTCAGTAATTTTGTTCTTGATGATGGTTTCTACCATTTTTCCCAGTACTGACACCGGTCTGTAGTTTCCCAGATAACTCCTATATTGGCCATCCTCCATTCTTCAGGTATTACAGATGATTTTAATGATAGTTCACAGATTACTAATAGCAGGTCTGCAATCTCATATTGCAGGTCTTTCAACACCCTTGGATGTATACCATCCGGTCCAGGTGATTTGCTGCTCTTCAGTTTATCAAATAGTTGTGATACATTTTCCTGGTGTATCAGTATTTCTTTCAATTCTTCCGCAGTATCACCTTTAAATACCACTTCAGTCATAGGTAACATCCCTACATCTTCCTTAGCAAAGACCGAAGCAAAGAATTCATTCAGTCTCTCCACTAATGCCTTGTCACCTCTTAGTGTCCCTTTTACCCCGCTATTATCTAATGGTCCAACTGACTCACAGGTTTTTTGCTACGAATGTACTTGAAAAAGTCTTTATTACGTGTTTTTGCTTCCACAGCAAGCTTCTTCTCAAATTCTCTCTTTGCCTGCCTTATCAATGCCTTGCATTTAACTTGCCAGTGCTTGTGGTGTTTCCAGTTTTCGTCATTTGGCTTTTTATTCCATTTCCTGAAAGATGCTTTTTTGGCAACAGCCTCTCTGACCTTACTTTTAAACCATGCTGGCAGGTTTTTTTTTTACTTCCACTTTTTTTAAAGCGTGCAATACAGCTAGTCTGGGCTTCCAAGATAGTATTTTTAAACAACACCCAAGCTTGTTGTAAGTCTTTAACCTTTGCAACTGCTCCTTTTAGTTTTTTCTTAACTATTTTCCTCATTTTAACATAGTCTCCCTTTTGAACATTAAAAAGTAGAGTACTGTGGATTTCCTTACCATCCCTCCTCCATTAATTAAATCAAAAGTGATCATGCTGTGATCATTATTGCCAAGTGGCCCCAACACTCTTATGTCTTGCACCAGATCTGGTGTTCCACTAAGGACTGGGTCCAAAATGGCTTCCCCTCTGGTCTGTTCCAAGAAGCAGTCATGTATTTCATCTAGAAACTTTATCTTCCTAGCATGTCTTGCCGTGACACTGACCCAGTCAATACTGGGGTAATTGAAATTACCCATTATTATTACCGTGCTGTAACTTTTGTTTCCTTCCCTGATTTCTTTGAGCATTTCATCATCCATTTGTTCATTCTGGCCAGGAGGTCGATAGTACACCCCCACTGCCATCATCTTCCCCTTTTTTACATGAAATCCTGGAGAAGGACCACCTGTCACTCCCAAATATAAAAATGGGAATGAAGTAGATCCACACCATTCACAGAAGATGATGTGTTAGAACAACTTGCAAAACTGAAAGTGGACAAGGCAATGGGACCGGATGGGTTACATCCAGGATAGTGAAAGAGCTCAGAGAGGTTCTTGCAGGGCCGTTAAATGATGATTTTAACAGATCCTTGGAAACAGGAGAAGTTCCTCAGGACTGGAGGGCTGATGTGGTACCTCTTCACAAAAGTGATGACAGGGAAGAAGTGACAAACTACAGGCCAGTGAGCCTTACCTCGGTGGCGGGAAAAGTAATGGAGGTGCTCCTGAAAGAGCGAATAGTGGATTTTCTCAAAACCAACAGGTTGCAGGATCCGAGGCAACATGATTTTATGAAAGGGCGATCTTTCCAAACAAATATGATTGAGTTCTTTGACTAGGTGACCAGAGAACTAGATCAGTGGCATGCGATGGATGTCATCTACCTGGATTTCAGCAAAGCCTTTGATTCTGTTCCTCATAGGAGGCTTTTCATTAAACTCAATAGTTTGGTGATAGGTCCCAAGGTGGTGAACTGGATCAGAAATTGGTTGACTGACAGATGTCAGAAGGTGATGGTAAATGGAGCTCACGCGGATGAAAGGAGAGTGATTAGCGGGGTGCCCCAGGGTTCGGTCCTGTGACCGGCACTGTTCAATGTATTTGTGAGTGATATTGCTGAAGTACTGAATAGAAAAATCTGTCTTTCTGCATTTGACAGAAAAATTTGCAACAGAGTGGACTCCCCTGAGGGAGTGGATAACATGTGGAAGGATCTGCAAAAGCTGGAAGAATGGTCTAATGCTTGGCAGTTAAGATTTAATGTGAAGAAGTGCACTGTCATGCACTTGGGAAGCAGAAATCCAAGGGAAATGTATGCGATAGGAGGCGAGAGGTTGGTGTGCATGGACCAGGAGAAGGACCTTGGTGTGTTTATTTCTGAGGATCTCAAGTTGGAAAAACAGTGCGACAAGGCAGTGGCAAAAGCCAGGAGGATGTTGGGTTGCATACAAAGAGGAATTACCAGCAGAAAGGAAGAGGTACTAATGCCACTGTATAAGCCACTGGTGAGGCCTCACTTGGAATACTGGGTTCAGTTTTGGAGATCATATCTTGTAAAGGATGTAAAAAGACTGGAAACGGTTGAGAGGAAGGCGACCAAAATGATTTGGAGTCTGCGTCAGAAGCCTTATGAGAAGAGACTTGAAGACCTAAATATGTATACTCCAGAGGAGAGGAGGGATAGGGGAGATATGATTCAGACCTTTAAATACTTGGAGTATTAATGAACAAACAAACCTCTTCCAAAGACGGGGAAGCTGTAAAACTAGAGGGCATAACATGAAGGCTTCTTCAGGGGTTTCAGAGCAAAATCAGCAGAAAGAGCTTTTTAAAGGTTTCAATTTGGGACTTGGGCCGAGTTAAGCTTTTGCTGCTGCTCTGTTCTGAAACCTTTGAAAAACTCTTTCTGCTGATTTTGCTCTGAAACCCCTGAAGAAGCCTTCGGTGAAACAGATCTTTGTTGGGTGTTGGGTGTGTGCAGTAGAGTGAGAAAGCTGAACGGACTTGCCACCACATGTCTTTACAAAGAAGGAAGCTGTGAGCTGCATGAAACTTGGACAGCTGCAATTAAGCAGATAAGTTTTTGAATACTATTGTTTGACATTATTTAAATGCTGTTTTAATACGTGTCTGCTCTTGCTTATAGATGCTGATATGTGCTGTTTGGTGCTGTCCTGTTTAGCTTTTGAAAATATAGAAAATCACATTGGAGTTTAGCAGCTGTTGCTGACTGATGGCTGCTTTAAAGAAACTTGTTTTAAAGTACATTAAGAGACATTGCTAAGTTGTGTGTAAAGGGGAATAGTTAATAGTGGGTTTAAAGTGGGTTGTAGAAATTCTGATAAGTACTTATCAGGATTAACATTAGCAATAATATTTAAGGTAATTTAAGGTGGGAGGTTGGAGATCCGTGATGTAAGCGTATGCTAGTCCCTATGGTGAAATTTTCGGCAGATGTAGGGCATATAGCTGTACTGAGATCTCCTTGCCCTTTGTCTAATTAAGGCTAATAGATAGTTAGAATTGAGTGAAAGCCTAGTTGGTATTGTATTTGGTTTACTAAGAGATTTGTTTATTGGAGAATATGAGGGTACCAGATCTGTCTGGGCCACTGAAGAGCAATGAAAATTAGTGTTGCCCTGTGTGTGCAGAACATGAGAAGGGTCCGAGGAATGAGTGGAAATGCATAGAGGAGACAGTCCATCCAAGAGACAAGGAAAGCATCTCTTACCCATCTGGTCGTGCTTGGATGAAGGGAGCAGTAGATGAGACAATTGGCATTGTTTGCGGCAAAAAGATCCACTTCCGGGTTCCCCCAGGCTTGAAAGATGGGGGTGAGGACTGTGGGATGTAGGGACCACTCATGAGGGTCGAGACGACGACTGAAGGAGTCTGCCAGCTGATTGTGTACACCCAGGAGGTAGACTGTCTGAAGGAATACTGCAATGGATCGAGCATAGAGCCACAAGCGGACTTTTTTGCGTCTGAGCTAGAGGGAGCCGGAACCACCCTGTTTGTTGATGTAAAATAGGATGATTTGGCTGTCTGTCTGCATTGGGATCGAATTGTTGTGGACAAAATGATGAAAAGCATGCAGGGTATAGTAAACTGAATACATCTCCAGCAGGTTGATATGCAGAGAGGCCTCTCGGCTGGTCCAACATCCCTGAGTCATAAGATGCAAAAGACGGGCTCCCCAACCTATTTGGGAGGCATCATTAAAGTGAGCTGATGCAGCTGTTCAGGAAGCTGCTCATTGATGATGCTGGATGGAAAAGTCCAACAATGAAGAGAGCGATGCAGCATGTGTAGAATTTGGTAATGATGAGAGACCAGATGACAAAGGGATTGAGTATGCTGATTCCAGTTGAATTTGAGATGCCATTAGAGCATGCACATGTAGAGATATGCAAAGGGAACTACGTGTACAGAGGCTGTCATGTGACCCAAGAGTTGCAGTATGGTACAAGCTGAGGCACTTCGTAGAGTAAGCAGTTGGTTGATGAGCTGCCGAAGGACGGCTACTCTGTTGGGTGGCAGGAAGGCATGAGCCACTGTGGTATCTAAGCCTATGAAGTCCAGCACTTGACAAGGTTCACATTATGACTTTTGGACGTTGATGTTGAAGCCGAGTTGTTGCAGGAGTAAGGATGTCATGTGGACTGACAGCTGGATTGAGGCCTTGGCCGGCCCTGAGATGAGCCAGTCATCGAGAAGGATAAACACACAGCTCCTATTTGTACAGGTGTGCTGCGGCCATCGCCAGGCACTTCGCGAACACCCTTGGGGCTGAAAAGAAGACGGAGTAGAACTTTGTATTGATAGTGTTCTGTCTTGAAACAGAAACAGAGGTATCGCCAGTGGCGAGAATAGATGGGAATATGGGTGTAGGCATTCTCGAGATCCAAAGAGGCGAGCCAGTCGGCCTGTCTCAATAGGGAAAGAATGGTGGCCAGAGAAGTCATCTTGAACTTCTCCTTCTTGATGTAGAAGTCGAACTCTCGAAGGTCGAGGATCGATCAGAGACCTTCAGTCTTTTTGGAAATAAGGAAGAACCAGGAGTAGAATTCCCAGTCACGCTTTTGCTCTGTCACAGGCTAGATTGCACGGTTGCTGAGTAGATTTGCAATCTCTTCTATTAAAAGAGGAAGGTGCGAAGGAGGAACAAGGCTGGGTGGGGTTGGTTGCTGTGTGTGTGGGGGGGTAGCCATGAAATTGAGTTTGTAACCTGATGCAGTTATGCTGAGGACCCACTGATCCATGATGGACGACTGCCAGGTTTTCTGGAAGTGTTGGAGATAGTCAAAATCTCCATGCCACCTTAGGTGGCTGGGCTGATGCAGTGACAGGCTATTTTCTATGTCTTAGCCTGGGACATTGCGCAGGCTGACGTTGTGGCGTAGGCCAAGCATAAGGCTGAAAACTGCAGTGAGGGTAAATCTGCTGGAAATACTAGTAATGGTATGCCCACGGTATTGCGGGTAGCGAGATTACTGGACCATTTCTTGTGGTTGAGTGAGAGTTCCCGCACTATAGAAGAATGATCCTTGACTTCTGAAACAGCCTCCTGCACCTTGGGTCTGAAAAGGCTATCCCCCTGGCAGGGAGCGTCTGCTAAGCGCTCATGAAGATCTTTTTTTGCATATCGGAGATGTAGAGCTAAGCCATGCGACTTCTAAAAATGGAAGAGGCCATAGATCGAGCAATTGAGTCAAAGGCATCATAGGTGCCTCCTGAAAATTGTCTTCGTAGGGCATGTGCCTCCAGCACTGGAATGGCCACTGGGTCCAGCATCTGCGAGAGGAGGTCATGATGATATTGCAATAACTGAAGCTGGTGGGCTAGAATTTTCATGGATAGCACTCCACTCTGAAAGGTTTTTCTACCAACTGCATCCAGTATACGCTGATCATTTTGCTGGTGGAGTCCAGAGTATGAGACTTGGAGGATTTAACTTTTTTAGTACCGCTTCCGATACTACCGACTGGCAAGGTAGTTGTTGATGCTGCAATCCCAGAGCAGGGAGCACTTTGTATTTGAGGTCGAGGTGATGGGTCGTGGCATGCACTGAAGCTGGCGTCTTCCAGAACGTTGCCAGGAGGTCTTGTAAGACTTGCGGTACTGGTATTGCACACAACCCTGTAAGACTGAAAATCCTTCTTGTTGGTAGGAGTTTGAGAATCGCTAAGGACTAACACCCTGGAGACCTTCTGGAGAAAATTCGGGTAAGAAAACTCTTCAGAGGGTTCCTCCCTTACTGGGTGGTCTGAGGCGAGGGTGTTTCTGCTACATCCCACTGCTGGGAGTAGGGTGGACTGGTGGCCAAGTAGGTACTCATTTGGGAAGCTTGAGAGGCTCTCCAGTCCACGAGTGGAGAGTCCTTGAGGAGATGTAGGTGGAGGCTGAAAACATGGTATTTCAGAAGGTTGCAGACAATCTTAGGGCCAGCACCAAGCAAGGCTCTACTGTCCCGCACAAACTGGCGTAACAATTCTAGTAAGGGGTCATTTGGGGGGCAACCTATCTCCTGCCATAGGAGATAATGCTGTCATTGGGTCTGAATGATGTATTGGCCTCTTGGATCTGTGAGAATAGGCTTTGGAGGAGTCGCCCTCAGACTTCCACTTGTGGGTCTGGGGGCCCTGGGTGCAATGCATGTCTTCGGGGTCACCTTTGTGGCCGTGTCTGGACTTAGACTTGCACTTAGCACCTACCGGAGGTTCCGACCTCGGCAAGAGTCTTGCTGAGGGCAGGTTAGGTGGAGACGGAGAATGACCCTCGCCTGAGTTGTGAGGTTGTGGACCACTGTCTTAGGTGCCGGCATCAGTAGGAAGTCTACTTCCGGCCACACAGCAACCCCATCTGCTCCTGATTGTGCCTTATCTGGCCCAATGGGACTGGGGTATTTGCAGAGGTAGGAGTAACCATGTGTGGCAAAGGACAGACAGTGAAGTGAAGTAACATCATTGTGCCTTTAAATTTTATTACTGTGAACGCCTGTCTCCGTTGCTGCTCTGCTCTGTGGGAGGTTTTTTTTTTACACCTTTTCCTGTGCCTTTTTGTTACTGAGGCACTCTTCCAGCATCTGAGGAGAAAACGCCACACCAATGAGGTGCTGTCGGCGGCAGAGGAAAACTCTGCTGGAACACACTGAGCTTTTACTTTCAGTTTTGTAACACTGAAACAAAATAAAGATTTAAAACTCGCTTGAACTGCAGCAGAAGGGGAGAGCGGTGTCTGATTGCTGTGGCGGTCAAGAAGAAACTGAACTGCCGTACGTCAGGATGCTGGCTAGGAAGGGCCGGTACGGGTGTTTTCAGTGGATAGCACCATGGAGACCAGCTAGCACCCCTGCTTGGATACAGAGAAAAGGGAGTATTGGAGCAAAGGAACTAAACTCATGATCAAAAAAAGCTCCCATATAAATGAGTAGAGATTTACAGTGGCAGCAGATGCTGAAGCTGGATTTACAGCTGCTTGCACCAGGGCCAAATATATTTATCTCTGTCTTTTAGATAGCAAACATAAGAGATAAGTCTGTAGGTGTACTATGGTATGTGGACAATGATGACATAGGTAATAAAAAGTATTTTGGAAAATATATCACAAGAATTATATTTCCAAGTCATAGTTGATATTCTGTAAAAATCTAAATATATCTTATTAGCCCCTTCTAGGCAAAAAATAATTTAGATGAATTGATCAGTAGAGACTGAATGGAGTTGTGAGTTGGATTTTGGATTTAATAGCCCATTCTTCCAAACCTTGGAAGGTGAAGTAACTTCTTCAAAGTCATAAGGAACATAAGAGAGAGAAGCAGAATTTGAACCTTGGCATTCCCTAGTTGTAAGCTCGCCATGCTAACCATTAGGAAGCTATTCCATTCTTGTGATGGAGTTGGTCAGGAAAAATAATGACAGGAGAATGGAAAGTGTGTGTTGTATTCCATAAAAGCTAGACTGGTAATCCTATGAATACTATAGAAACAAACCAGAAGACAAAACTGTTATGGTAATAACAGCCCTGAATGAAACGCAATAATATCTTTCATAAAGGAAATTGTGCGAATAAAATTAAAAATTTAACTTTAATATGAGCACTAAACCTTGTGACTGTCCCCAAAGTAGAAATCATGAGAAATAAATTATAAATTGAAAATTACAGGTCAAATTGAATTAAAAATGCACTAGATATCTTTATTTAACAGTTTTTATATATCATGTTTATATCAAATATATAGATGACTTTGTTTCAGGACATTGCCTGCATCGGGATATAACCTAACACCGAAAACAACAAAAACATTTTTAAAAACACATAAACTGATGTGAAAATATACATGAAAACAGAAATCCAAATCAGTGGACAGTTGAATATGCTATATTTTCAATCCCACAAGTTTTAGCAAATATCTAGATAACCCCTATATTTAGCTCTTTGTTACCGTGGGAAAAACTGAGGTGACACAGAAAGAAAACATACCTTTTAACATCAGAGGAAGACACTGGAAAAGGTGATATATCAAAAGGTGATATATCAGATAACACACCTTTGTATATAGTTTCCCCTATTTCCCAAGTTTATATCTCCTGTTAAATGTAATTGACCAGACATATGTAAATTGTCGGATGTTTTTTGTTCAATGTAAACCGCGCTGATGTCTAATAGTGCGGTATATAAGAATTGTTAATAAATAAATAATAAAAATAAATAAACAAGACAGAAGAGGTGGCCTACCATTAAACAGGAAATCACACATGCCTAGAAGAGAGTCTACTGAAGGTATTATACTAAGGAACCTAGTGCATTTAAAACAGGAAAAGAAAAACTGCCAAGAAAAGAAATAATAACAAACAAAGAAAAGAAAAATTTTGAATTTATAAAGGTGTTAAAGTTGACAATTACTGAAAGTAAGCACCTGCTGTTCACAAAACAACGTTAAATTGTTGAAATAATGGAAGCCAGATCCTCTGGTATTGTGACTATTATCCATAAGAACTACTAAAAAGGGACATTGACACTTATAAAATAGTTGTTGCTGCAAAGGGCAATAATAGAAGCATCTGTGCAAGGATCCAGTCCTGAAGGAGACAAAGAATTCATATCTGTATGTTCTGCAAATTATACAATTATTCTACAGATGAGCCATTTTTTTTCATTCTATGATTGCTGCTAGTTTAACTCAAGGGCTTGTTCCTTCTCTGTCAAAACATGCTGTTATCTTTCCTAAGCTTAAGGATTCTGTTGTGCATTCCTCTCGTTTCTAGTTACTGTTCAATCTCAACCATATTTTTGTGGCAAAAGTAGTTGAAAAGCTTCTTTTCTTGAATCTTCTAGTGTTTTGCATCCCAGGCAGACTGGCTTCCATGCTCAAAAAATGCTTCTTGCTTTGGCAGACTGCCTTCAGTTTGACTCTGGTAGGGATGTTTTGCTGCTTTCTTTAGATTTACTTCCACTTTTGATTTAGTTAATCATTCAGTTCTTCTAGCTCATCTGGCTTCTTTTTCTGGTTTTGGAGCTGTTCATGCCTGGTTTTGTTTTTCTTTCAACTCGTACCTTTTCTGTTCATTAGCAGGGGGTCTCTTCTGGCTGTGGGTTCCACAGGGCTCAGTTTTGGGTCCGTTACTTTTTAACATTTTTCTCTCTCCATTGGCTTATCTGTTAGAGCCTCTTGGATTTGTTTTTTTCATTTACTGTATGCAGATGACATCCAACTTCTTATTCCTTTTGCCACTCCTCATTCATAACTTATTGTGGAAGTTTCTCTAAAACTTGAAACAGTAGCCACTTGATTGCATTCTAACACCCTTAAATTGAATGTTAGGAAATCTGAAGTTTTGCTTTTTTTTCCAGGTCTTCTGTTACTTTGGATTTATCTTGGTTCCTGCTGTTTCTAGGACTCATTTTGTGTTAAGGGACTCTAAGGTTCTTGGTGTTCTTGATAGGGAGCTCGCTTTTGTTCCACATGTTTTTTAAGGGTTGTCCGCAGGGTATTTTTTCTATTATTTTGTTTACGTTCAATCTGGTCTCTCGTGGATTGTTCCTCTCTGCATACTTTAATTCTGGCATTGGTTGTTCCACAATTAGATTTATTTTTATTTGTTTATTTATTCTTATACACTGTTTCCAAATATCAACGCGGTTTACAGAGAACTGAACTTCAACATTACAAAGAACAATTTTACATGGAATGAATAGATGATATTTTTATTTATTTATTTAGCTATATTTTTATACTCTCTCTCGCCGGGTCAAGGTGGTGTACATTGGAACAGTTAACTATAAACAGCATGCATTGGTACATTGAAACTAGTTAAACTATATGCAACATGCATTGGGTATGGCTGTGTGCAAATATATAAATCCTATATACAGGTTATTTATTTTACTTATTTATTTAACAATCACTTATATACCGCACTTTCCCAATGATCAGGTGCGGTTTACAAAAAACAAGTTAAGGGACAGATCAAAGATCTGTGTTTTTACATGGAACATCATTGAACTATGTACAATAGGCCTGAGCCTTAAACAAAACGTATTAAGTTATATTTGAAACTGAGATCTAAGTACAATAACAAAAAACTAAACAATAAACTAAATAACAACTATATACAGAATATAATGTTTATGCTATGTAAAATCACCTAGTGTTAGATGGACTAATTGTGATAAGTTAGGATGAGAAATTGCCGGAAAGGGGTAAAGAATGCCGGAATAAAGGGGAGTGGGAATTTTAAGTTAAAGCTATTTTATGTCTTTCTTGGTAGGGGCCTTCATTGACATTTGTTATTCGTTTTCTAATTTTGGATGCTTGTTTTAGTGACTTTCAGTTAGGGATCTGAGTTGTTATTAGTTATCCGTTTTCATTTTGGGAGAAGGAGTATGTCATGGGATCAAAAGTGTGATGTAAAAATGTGTGTTTTTAGCTTCTTTCTGAGTTCCTTAATTTCTGTTACTGCTCTAATTTCCTCAGGAAGGGAGTTCCATAGGGTGGGTGCTGCATGGGAGAATGCCTTTTTGTTGGTTATCTTTTTAGCTTTTGTGAAGTCTTTCGGGGTGGTTATTTTGTTTGTATAACCTTTCCTGTGTACTATTTTATTAGAGTCCTTAGTAATAAGCTTACTTAGTGTTGGTGGAACCATGTTGTTTAATGCCTTGAAGGTAGTTATAATAGTCTTATAGTTTATCCTGCATTGTATTGGTAGCCAGTGTAATTCAGCTAGTATAGGTGTTATGTGTTCAGATGTTTGAGACTTCATTATGATTCTAGCTGCTGCATTTTGTGCTAGTTGGAGTCTTTTAATGTTTTGTTTTGATGTGCCTAGCAGAATTAAATTGGCAAAGTCGAAATGAGGTGTGATGATTGCTTGAATTATGCTCATAAAGTCATGTATATGGACAAGTGGGCGGAGTTGCTTTAGTATTTTGAGCTTGAAAAAGATTTTTTTCGTTGTGTTTCTAATGTGCGAGTCCAAACTGAGATGCATATCAAGGATGACGCCTAGATATTTCACTTCATTTTTTATTTTAATGTCTTGATTTTGAAGTGTGATGTGAGATGGGGGAATGTATGATTGGTATGAGAGGAGTGATTTTCTTTTGGGGTGGGTGAGATACATTGCAGGTTGAAGTGGCCTGAGAATTTGTTACCGGAGGATGTAGTAAAGGCTGTTAGTGTAGCTGGGTTAAAAGAGGTTTGGACGGAGCTAGGAAGTGACATCACCTGGGAGATGGCAGCTTAGTGTTGAAGCTCCCATCGGGATGCTAAAATAAAGGTGGAAAATTGGCAGACTGACCCCATCCCAGCCAGTTTAATCGGTGCCGGAGGAGAGGGGAGCCAGAAGTGATGTCAGTTCGTAAGAAACTGGCCAAGTTTAAATCTCCCTACATGGAAACTTCGGAGCCGCGGACCCGTGAGGAGTCAGAGCACATGGCCTCCGGTGAGGATTCCGAGGAGGAATTGGAGAGAGCGGATGATGCCTGCACTCGTGGGGATATCTGGGGCTGGATGCGGTCCCTAAGGAGAGATATCGGTGCCATGCGAGGAGAGTTGAAGGAGACCTTGGCAAGCATTGAGGAGGATGTACAGGAGCTCGGGAATAGAGTGGAATTGCTAGAGGAGCAGACGGATCGCCACGTAGAGAGGGCCGCGGAAGTGGAAGGCCATATGCAGTGGTTACAAACTGAACAGTTAGCTTTGAAAGATAAGCTAGAGGACCTTGAAAACCGCTCTCGGCGAAATAATGTGCAAGTGAGGGGGCTGCCGGAGATAGCGGCCTTTGCAGACTCAACGACAGTAGTTCAAAAGGTCTGTCGATTCTTGCTGCAGGGTGAGGAGACATCAGTGGGAGAAGTGGAGGTGGCGGTAGAGAGAGCTCACCGAGCGCTGGGCCCAGCTAGGGGAGGACAACCGCGAGATATTGTGGCCTGTCTGACCTCGTATGCAGTAAAGGAGAGAGTTATGAGAGTGGCCGCGACCCGGAGGAGCTTTCTGTGGGAGAATCACAAGGTGGAGGTGTACCATGACCTATCCTCCAGCACGCTACAGTGGCACAGGGAAATGAAGCCGGTTACGCAATACCTGCAGACTGAGAGAATGCGGTACCGGTGGCTCTTCCCATTTGCGCTGCTAATGGACATCAACGGAAGGGGTTTCAGGGTGCGGTCAGAGGAGGCGGAGGCCTGGAGAACTCTGCAACAGGAGGGAGCCCCCCGACTGCCGGAGCCAGATACCACCACGAGCCAGAAGGGAAGTAAAGTGCGATGTCTGGACTGGGAGAGAGTGTCGGTGAAGGGTCAGAGATTGAGGAGGAAGGCTGGAGCGACGGATCAAGAGGAACAAGCAGAGGGACTGCTCAGCGGAACTGTGTGATGGACTACTGAGATATGTGCTGATTTTTCTGCATTGTATTACCGGGAGGGTGGAGGAGGAAAAGTAAGGGCTAAGGAGCAGGTACAAAGGGATACAAAGGGTTTCTGGGGGGGGACTTCCCTTGATGAACCAGCACTGTTAATTAAGGGGGGGGGGAACAGAGTTGAGGGGTGTAAGGGGAAGGGGGGATTAAGGGGGGGCGAAGTAGTAGAGCACAAGGAGGGGCAGCGTCCAAGGGGGGGTCACATCCTTGATGGAGGTCGGAGAGGAGTTCCGTATTTTGGGGGGGGTGGGGGAGGGGAAGGCATTGGCATTGGCATTGATGTTGAGTAATGGGGACAGGAGGGGCAATATAAAGTTAGAATGGCGTCGGGGCTAAGTGTAGGGAGTTTGAATGTCAGGGGCCTGAATTCGCCACAAAAGAGAAAGTTGATGTGGAAGGAGTTGCGGAGCCAGAAATGGCAAGTGGCTTTCTTGCAGGAGATACACCTGCGAAAGGAAGATGAATCTCTGCTGCGATCCGGTACCTACCAGGGGTATTTTGCAGCGGAAGAGGGAGGGAAGAAGAGAGCAGGGGTTGCTATACTGGTGGGGCAGGGGGTTCCCCTCAAGGTAGGCCAGGTTTATAGGAAAGCGGATGGGAGAGCGGTGGTGGTGGGGGGACTGTTGGGGGGAGAGCAGGTCACACTGATCTCTGTTTATGGCCCAAATACTGGCCAAAGGAGGTTTTGGGAAGAGATGGGTGTTTGGCTGGTAGGGAAAATTCAAGGGAATGTGTTGGTGGTGGGGGGGGGATTGTAACATAGAACTGGAGGGAAGGCAAGGGCAGAGGGGAAGGGAGGAGGGGGATCTTAGGGAATTCCGGAAATGGCTGAAGGACTTCGGGCTTGAGGATTTATGGAGGGTGGCAAATCCCAGGGTAAAGGGCTTTTCATTTTATTCAGTGGTCCACGACTCCTATAGTCGGATAGACTATCTATTGGGGGATCGGTATTGGTTGGAGGCCTTGGACAGGGCTTCCATAGGGCTGATCACGTAGTCCGACCATGCCCCAGTGGGAGTTCGGTTTGGTCCACCAAGGGAAGGGAGTAGGCGAACCTTTTGGAGACTAAATGACTATTTGTTGCAGGGGGAGGGAGCGGAGCAGAGGTTAAGAGAGGTGATTTCCGAGTATATGGCATTTAATGATAACGGGGAAGTGAAAATGGGAAGTCTCTGGGATGGGCTGAAGGCGGTTGTCAGGGGTCATCTGATTCAGATGGGAGCCCGGAGGAAGAAGAAAAGGGAGGAGGAGCTCTGTCTCCTCACTAGCCAACTGGAGGAGTTGGAGCGGGCCCATAAACAGCAGGGGGGGATTAAACTGAGGGGAAAAGTGGAGGAAATTCGGAATCAGCTTCAGGCCCTACAGTTGGAACGGATCTCTAGGCAACTGGAGAGGGTAGGTCAGCGATACTATGAATTTGATAATAAGGCAGGCAGGCTCCTGAGTAACAAATTAAGGAATCAAAGGCAACGGCGGTTAGTTGCCAAAATTAAAGGGCCCAAGGATAGATTACTGTATAAAAGGGGGGAGATCCGGGAGAGGTTTCGGGATTACTACCAGCAGCTCTATGCAGCTGAGCCCCAGGGGGACGGGGAGGCCATTGAGCGGTATCTCCAGAATGGGCGCAGAGGGAGTGCGAAGCTCGGGGAAATGGAGGGGGTAGTGCTGGAGGAGGACATCACCTTGGAGGAGGTGATGGGGGCCATTAAATCCTTGGTCCCAGGCAAGGCAAGGGGTTTAGATGGCTTCACGGGGTTGTTCTATAAAAAAATGTCCGAGTTGGTGGCTCCGGTCCTAATGAGAGTGTTTAATGCGGTGTTGGGGGGTGACCCTTTGCCTTCCTCTATGAATCAAGTGGCCATAGTGGTCATACCCAAGCCGGGAAGAGATCCAGTGGTGTGTGGGTCGTACTGACCTATATCTTTGCTGAACATAGATGTCAAGATTCTGGCAAAGGTGTTGGCTTTGAGACTAGGCCCGCTTATACCTGGGCTGGTGCACCCGGATCAATCTGGCTTTATAATGGGCAGACAGACTGCAGATGGGATAAGGAGGGTGATTCAATTGGGGTGGCTTGCGAGGCAGGAGGAGCAGCAGGCCATGTTTCTCTCTATTGACGCGGAGAAGGCCTTCGATAGGGTCAATTTTGATTTCCTGCAAGCTGTATTAAAGTACATAGGTTTGGGACCTAGGTTCCGAGCCTGGTTAGGGGTGTTATATGCTTCCCCAGCAGCTGCAGTGAAAGTTAATGGCGGGTATTCTGATTTTTTTCCCTTGGGTAGAGGTACTCAGCAGGGGTGCCCACTGTCACCGTTGCTCTTTGCGCTAGTCATGGAACCGCTGGCCGCCAGGATTCGGTCGATGCAAGATATTAAGGGTGTGGAGGTGGGGCAGAAACAACATAAGATGTTAATGTTTGTGGGTGATGTGCTTTTTGCCCTGACGCAGCCTGTGGTCTCGCTACCGGTGTTGATGAAGGAGCTTGGAGATTATGGGGCCCTCTCGGGATTCAAAGTTAACTGGGATAAGACGGAAGCCATGTCAGTATCATTGCAACCACAGGTCATTGAAAGTTTGAAGGGCTCCTTTCCATTTCGCTGGGCGAGCAGATCCATAAAATATTTGGGAGTGCAGGTCACCGCTCACCCCTTGGGAGTTTACGGGGCGAACTATCCCCAGATGTTTAGAAGGCTGAGGGAGGATATGTCTCGGTGGCAGAGTGCAGAGATCTCCTGGATGGGCAGAATAGCAATCTTGAAGATTAATCTTTTGCCACAGCTGTTGTATTTGTTCCAAATTTTGCCGGTCCCCGTCCCACGTAGGGAATTACGCATATTACAGAACCAGATGTTTGCTTTTGTGTGGGGAGGGAGTCATTCTCGGGTGAGTAGGAGGGTAATGTATGCGAGTAGGGAAAGGGGGGGACTAGGGGTGCCAGAAGTCGCTAGATACTATGCGGCTGCACAACTGAGGCAAGTTTTCGAGTGGAGGGATAGTGGTGGGGTTGAGAAAAGGTTTCGGGAAATTGAACAGTACTGGGGGGGGGGGGGAGGTTCAACTGAAGTATTTGCCTTGGATCTTCGGTAAACTTCCTGGGGGGAGATGGAGGGATAATCCGTTTCTTTGGCATTTAGCTATGCAATGGCGCAAGGCCAATAGGATATTTGCACCAGGGGCCAGTTTTTCGCCTTTGGCTCCAGTGAGGGGGTTGAGAGAATTTGAACCGGGGAGGGAGGGAACGTTTCAGAGATGGGAAAGGGCAGGGTTGGACACATTTGAGAGGTTCTTAAAAGATGGGGAACTGATTCCCTTTCCGGACCTAAGGGTGCGGTTTCAATTGCGAGGGGGGGATGTTTTCCCATACTTACAAGTAAAGCATTTCCTGACCCAGAGGGAAGTCAGGGAGTCTTGGGAAGGGGGCCCGGGCGATAGGGTAGTGCTGTGGGAGGGCTCTAGAGGATTGATAACCCAACTCTATAGAGGATTGGGGGGAGGATTGGGGGGGCAGTTTCCTCACCAGGTAGCGTGGGACAGGGACTTGGGAAGGGAGCTAGGGGAGCTGGGTTGGCAACGGGGGTCCACACTAATATTGCACGACAGGCCTTGTCGGTGGCAATTAGGGAGACTTCCTATAAGCTGCTGTATCGCTGGTACTACTCCCCAGAGCGGCTACATAGAATGTTTCCGGCAGTGTCGAATCGTTGTTGGAGGGAATGTGGGAGCGAGGGGACATTCCTGCATATGTGGTGGGAGTGCCCTAAAGTCCAGGGGTATTGGGCCATGGTAGCGGGGCAGATTCAGTATCAGGTGGGGGTGTGCCTCAAGGTGGACATGGGGCTGGGACTCTTGGGGCTTTGGCCAGAGCACATTGGTAAGAGGTTTGAACGCCCCATTAGGGCGTGTATTCAAGCAGCACGTAACAAGATCGCACGGGCGTGGAAACAGACCCAACTTCTGGGCTTGGAGAGCTGGAAGTGTCGACTCCGGCGCATTACCCTGATGGAACAATTGACGGCAGTTCGACGCCAGAGGGGGGAGAAATTTAGGGAGCAGTGGTTCCCACTTTTAGAATATTTAAGAATCTAATGCCTTCGGGAAGGGGGGAGGGAGGGAGGGGGGATTGGAGGAGGTAATCAGTAGAGGGGGGGGGGATTGCGGGTTCCTTGGGGTGCCTGGAGGGGAACATTAAAGCACCTGGAGTATTTTGGAGAGAGACTCGGTGCAGTGTATACCATGCTTCCCAGGGAAAAAGGGGGGGGGGGAGACGAGGGAAGAAGATCCCTAGTTGAGATAGCAGTTTGTTATATATTTCTTACTTAGGGGGTTGGGGGGAATGTATTTGTAGTATATTGCTTATATACCTGTTGATGTTCCTGACTTGCAAGACACTGTGTGGGATCATGAATGGAGACTGTTGCTGTTACTGTTGTATTTACATACAAAAATTCAATAAAAAGAAATATACAAAAAAATAAAGGTTTGGACAAGTTCCTGGAGGAAAGGTCCATAAACCATTATTAAGAAAGGACCCAAGATATCAATGCTTGACCCAGTACAAGCATTGTGGAACCTGTGTCTTTTGGGGAAACTGCTAGGTACGTATGACCTAGATTGGCCACTGTTGGAAACGGGATACTGGGCTTGATGGACCTTGGTCTGACCCAGTATGGCATATCTTATGTTCTTAGGTATGTCTTCAGGTATTTTCTGAAGGTGAAGATATTCTGGGATGTCTGGTAGGGTGTTCCAAATTGAAGGTGCATATAGCTGGAAGGCTCTCTTATAGGCCTGTTGGTTGGATTTTGTCTTGGTGTGTGGGATGATCAGAGTGTTCATTGTGGTGACGTGTCATGCTCTGCTTAGTTGAGCAATATGTAGAAGTGTGTGTGTAGATGTGTTGGGGGGAGGGGGCGTCGGTGTGGATGGCTTTGTGTGTCAGGAGTATTGTCTTGTACTTTATTTGACTTTGTAGTGGTAGCCAGTGGAGCTGCTTGAGGATGGGCATGATATGGTCTTGTCTAGTAGCTTCTAACTTGGGAACAGTTTACATGGAACAAATATACAAAGCAACAAATATGGAGACTACAGATAACATAGATCTGTGTTTACTGTAGTTCTGTATATTATGGTTTACCCCAGAAACTAATTTGGCATCTTTAGCTAAGAACACCATGATTAGGCTCCTTTATGGGACCAGAAAATCGGATCATGTAATTCCTTTACTTTATACTGAACATTGGCTGCTTGTTTTGCTATCGTCTTTTTATAAATTGTTTCTTATAGTTCATCAGGTTTATTATTTTGGACTGCTCCTATTTCTTTCTTCAGCTTTAGTCCCTTATGTTCCTTCTTGGTCCTTTCACTCGTTGCAGCAAAATCTTTCAGTTTTACCTTCTCATTCTGTGATTCGTTTGCAGCCGTTCTTCCTTTTCTTTTGGCCTTTCTTTGTGAAATTCATTACTGCTTGATATTGGTTTGGAGTCTTCCTTTCAAAAATTCAGAATGGCTCTTTACTTTGTAAAGGCTTTTTCATCTAACTGACTTTGACAGGAATAATTTTGGCTGGGCTTTCTCTTCCCTTCTTACTTTTTTTTTTATAGCTATTGTGCCACCATTCAAAAGCCAACTAGTTCAAGATCAAGAAGACAGCATAACTAGAACCTGCTCAACATTCCAACACTCAAGACGATTAGCACCCAAACAATCTGCCTGAGATCCTTCTCTGTATATGGTACCACACTCTGGAACTCACTTCCAACCACACACCGAGACACAATTGACTGCACCGATTTTCGTAAAAAAAACCTAAAAGCCTTCCTATTCCAAGAATACTTCAACCCCAACACATAACATAAAAAGCTCCCCCCCCCCCAGTGTGTTAACAATATGCTTTCGGGTTCTGGATAGCCCCTATATTTAGCCCTATGGAAATACCATCCCCCTGTACATAGTTCTACCATACCACCCTCCTAATATGTTCAACCCCTATCCCTTAGTTCTTGTACTACATTTTATACTCACTGGTTCATGTACAACAAATTTACTGTTCTATGTAACCCACCTTGATAATCTGAAAGGCGGTATAAAAGAAATGTTAAATAAATCATTTGTTTCACACTGTTTTGTCAACACTAGCTGCATATGTTCAGTTGTTCCTCAACTTTAAGAACTTTTAATTACTTATTTTTTGTTCTATTTTTTCTGTTTTTTTTTTTTTTACATTTGCTCTTATTTGTTGTTTTTTTACTTTTTTTTTCTTTTCCTGTTTTACAACTATTAGGTTCCCTGATATAACAACTTCAGTAGATTTTCTCCTCTGAGTATATGTGATTACTAGTTTATTTACTTGGTAGGCTACTTCTTCTGTCTTGTTGATATATCATCTCATTCAGTGTTTTCCCCTGATGTCAGAATTAATATTTACTTTCTACTAGGTGTCACCACAGTTTTCCCCACTGTAAGAGATATTTGCTAAAACTGTGGAATTGAAAATATACCACATTCAACTGTTCATTGATACGGATTTCTGTGTTTGATGTATATTTTGGTTGTCTTATACGTTTTAATGCATTTTTGTTGTTTTCAGTGTTAGGTTATATCCCAATGGTAAGCAGTTTGCCGAAACATCGAGAATCATGTACGGTTATTTTTTATTTAATTGGTCTTGTATTTTTCAATTTATCATTTTTTCAATTTGTTTTTTATTTCTTTTTTATGAATAACCCAATCCCGTTGAGTCAGGGGGGCAGTCTCTGCCAGTGAGTTTTACAAAATCTAAGATTTCAGTGATCTGGCAGGCAGAAAAGCTGTTTTCAGTGTGGGTTGCTGTGTGCACATCCAGTGACCATTGCTCAGGCCTGTCCGTTATTCTGCCACTCTCCTCAGCGTTCGCGTGAAGACAGCCGATGAGGCAGCTGGTTTCAATTTACTTTTGCTTTAGTTTTAAGTGCAGGGAAGCTGCGTTTTGGATCGAGGGTGTTTTATTTAGTGGTAAACATCAGCGATTTCACTGCTGGTAAGAGCAATTGACTTTTAAATCACAGTGCCTTCAAAATCAGTCGGTGCTGCATATGGGCTTCGTCGGAGATGTTTGTCAACATTAAAGCTGTGCCAACCGTGTGAGCAAGCTAATCTACAGGCAGGGAGCAGTCTGCTCAAAACAACAGAAAGACAGAGTACTTCATAAAAAGCAGCGTTAGATACTTTATTAGATAATTCTAAAGAAGCTCAAATTTCTCAGATGACATTAATATAAAAAGAACAATCACAGAATGTAGCACAGGCAGATGATAATCCTTTTTACCCGGACTTTGTGCTATTAATGCACAAAGCTTATTTAATGAAGAGTGGTTTAAGGCAGCAAGGGGTTTCCTTGTCCTCTAATATTCAGCAAGATTCTCTCATCCACTGGTCAGTTGGCTCCGCCGGTATTAACATTAGAGGGAGCTTTAGATGTTTCTGGAGAATCAGCAGATCCTCTTGAGGAGACTTCAGGAACAAATGAGAAGAATATTGTACCAGGGCTAGAGGACAGAGAATCTAGTAGGAGAGGAAGAACAAATTGTGAGGATCTTTCAAAAGGAAGAGCTCGGGAGTCTTATTTCTCACTCCCTAGAAGCGCTTCACATTCCCATTGAATCACAAGTTCAGGACTAGATGCTATGATCAGGTCTTCTCCAAATTTCTGGAGAGACTGGGTGGCTTAAAAGGGACATGTACACAATAGCTAGTGGAACCTCTAGAAGTCTCTAACGACACAGCTAGTTGAACCTTAGGGGCCTCTACACTAATATAGTTTCATCATTGTAGCAGTAGTTTAAAATAAAATAGGTATAATTTTCAACTGAGCATTGAAGGCATAAACTTATATTTATTTTTTTATTTTATTTAACAGGTTTTATATAAAATAAATAAAAGTTTATGCCTTCATATAACTTTTATGTGTATTTTCAGCAAGCTGTCGATTTAAGTCAGATCACCGAAAGTACAAGGATAAGCTGATCTCAGCTATTTCTATAGTCAGTGGCTGAACATTGCCACTCTGCAGGTAACTTCTGGCTGGTTTCAGACAGGGACAGCTCAACCATTAGGCAAACTAGGCAGTCTCCTAGGGCGGCAGCTTCAGTGGGGCAGCAAAGAGCAGGGCATTCAAAGCTGAACAATAGGTTTGACAACAAGGGGAGGTGTCTGCATAAGACCTAAGGTTAGCCTAGGGTGCCAACACCTTGTCCTCTAACCAAATAATATCTTTTACAGTGACTTATACAATTAAAATTTGATCAATTTGGAGGGGTGGAAATTTTAAATGAAAGCACTTATGAGGTTTGCACAGGCATCAACATTCTTAAATAATTTTTGATTGTTGCTTCCATTGATGTATGGTTTAAAATCTTCTTGTGCTAGAACATACAGAACTAATTTTAGTTGACAGTTGTGCAGGGATTTAGCTTTAAGGTGGTAAACCAATAATTATTGGAGACTCCGTTTCAGACCAGTTTGGTTGACATTTCAACCTTTTATGTGGTCCCACAGCACTGGGCTACTCTCTTAAAGGGTGTTTAATACTTATTGGCAGACTATTCAGATTACTTTTATTACTTCAGCATCTGCTTCTTTTATTCTTTGGATCCCTTTATATATTGTGCATTTTGATAATTAAATCCAGAACTGATTTTTCTGCCACTCAGCCAGGGATACTTAATGAAATAAAAAAATATATGTACACTAATTGATATTTTTGTACGTTTTATTTTGTGTTCGCTTAACTAGCTCCCACTTTGCCTGACTATGAAGGAGTAGATGCATCTCTCAATGAGACTGCCACCACCATCACCGTGCTATTGAGACCTGCACAGGCCAAAGGAGCTCCTATCAGGTAAAAACCAAACCAAAAAATGGCAGAGTTCGCACAGGGGCATGCTTACTGAAGTGTGCTGTCTGGTAGCATAGGGTTTAGCATGTGGTTTGGGTGTAATGCTAAAATGTAGCACAGGCCCTAGCGCTGAAAATCACATATTACTAGGGTCGCGCACAATGGAGTGAGGACTCTGTGGAATAAAGGCGTTGCTGATACATCATGGCTAATGTAGGTGTTAGGAGCCCATGCTTACTGCCCTTAGAGCAGGTGCACTTAATGTCACCTAAGTGGGTAGCATTAAGTGTGCCTGTGTTCTGCATAGCGGGTGCAGCATCTTGGGCCTACACTAACTGTAAGGGGATGGATGTGTGGCCCCCTACACTGGTAACATGGTCCTCATATGCGTTACCAGCACGGACCTTAGTAAACATGTCCCACAGTGAACAGACAGCTAATAAAGTAAAGTAAAATTCGTTTGATGTCACCGTTAGTGATTTGTTTTTCTTGGTTAGGCAAGGTCTAGAAATAGGCCTAGAGTTGTTAAGACTAAATTCTTTAGGGATGTTTAGATATTCATGATTTGAGTCATCCACCTGTCTAAACTTTGTTGAGAATCATTTTATTTCTCCTCATTTGAGCAGGGAAAATGAATTTGAAGATGTTTATCTGGGTCAGAGGTTGGTGGTTTGAAGATATTTCTGCCTTTGTGCAGTAAGTTGGCAGCTATTAAGTGTGCTTTTTGCAGAGAATGGAAAAATTCAGTACACCGAGAAGCAAGTAATGATGGGGGATTTCATGGGCCATCTTGCTACATGATCCCCTATTTATTTTAAGTTATTATACATGGCCCATGTTTGAGTTCTGTCTTGGATTAATTCTTTATTTTAAAAAAGGTGCATAATAAATATACATGTTTTGAAAATAGTATACCCCAGGTGCTTGGTAAAAGAATAGTAAAGCCAGTATGGTACTCCCTTGAACTTTTGAGATCTCTTCCATATTATGACACATTGCATAAACCTTCAGCACTGCAGACTCAGGTTCTTCCTAGGAGGTCAGCACCTGCCATCAAGTTGGTAGCATCTTCTAATTGAAGAAAAATGACACATTTGGCTTCTTGTTTGACACAATGTTAGATAGGGAAGATTTGGTGGATGGTAGTCGTGAATTAGGATGTGCAAAGGTATTTGATTTAAACTCAATCTTGGTGAAGTTCATAACTTAAGTGTGAAGATTCTTTTCATAAATAGGTTTCATTCACACACATACAGATTTTCTCTTTTTTTTCTTATTAAATTTAGCTCTCATCTTTTTTATTGGTGGGCCGTGGTTAGTTATATTTATTTTATTTATTTAACATCTCTTCTATACCACTTTTTGTGCTTTTTCTAAATACAGCAAACTTTAAGACAATGGAAACAAATTGAACTTTGTGAGCTTATAATAAATATCTAGAGAACATAACTTGAACAGAAGTGAGTGTCATTGTTTCATTTGCAGGTTTCAGGTACAGTAGGTACCTCCTTCCCAGAAGGCTTACAATTTAAGGGCCTCATTTACTAACCTGTGTTAACGTATTAATGTGTGGTAATGCACATTATGTGCTTATTGAATAAGCCCCATTGTGAATAATGTAGTGTGAGTTAAATAACATGTTAACTGGCATTTACCATGTATTAATGTGTGTTATCACAGGTTACTAAATTAAACTATTGGTTTCTACCTGAGAAAGTTGAAGTGAAGTGACTTGCTCAGGGTTAAAAGGCATGCCAGTCAGATTTGAACCCTGGCTTCTCTGATTTGCTGCCTACTACTTCAACCGTGTGGAGTGTCTGCCAACAGCCAACTGTACTTTCTTCTTCTGCTAGGGCCCTGAAAAATACAGTTGACTGCTCCTTCTCTCCCCACACATTACAGCTTTGTCTTCTGGACTGTGGGAGTATGATCCAGCTGTCCCCTGCCTGCCCATAGGTCCAGATCTGATGCTGATCTTGTTCATCGTGAGATCAACATCCGAGCCAGACCTGCCCATAAATTTTCAACATACTCACAAGTAGGCAGAGAGAGAGAGATTCAACAGTGGCAAGACCTCTTGCAGAAGTGAGGGAGGGGAGGGTACATAGGATACTGGGAGTTGAGTCTGCAAGGACTGTATGCCTGAGTGCTTTGTTTGGGGTTGGGCAAGGGATCAGGTAAGATGGAATTGTGTTTAAGAAGGGGCTTTTGTCTCTCAAATGTAATTGTAATTGTCTTTATTGTGGTGGTTTTGTCTTGTTCACTGCAAGGAGCAGTTCCATCAGTATGGTATATATGTAAACAAATAATAAACTTGGAGGGGGGAGAGAAGGGACTTGGATTTGAGGGGGTGGCTGTTGATTGGGGAGAAGGAGTTAGCAGGAGCTGTGAAATAGGATGAAGAGAAAAAGATGCTTGGGGAGTGTAAGGAGTTTTTGTGCATCACAAGGACTAGCACCATCACCCCAAATTCCCAATCTGAGTATCATATTGATATCTAGGCAAAAACAGCACCATTCATCTCCTGGTTCTTAAATACATTTTATTATGGATTAATATAACTTATAATATTAGGATGCACAATGAATAAAGCTCATTAAACCACAAGTTAATAATTAACTTGTTATGAGACTTCCTTATACGGGCACTAAAGATTACCACTTTCTCTAGTTCCCTCTTAAATCGGTATTTTAGCTAACTATCTTTTTTTTTGAGAGATATAAAAGCAGCTTTGCAAGTCTATCACCTAGAGTCTCTGGATAGTTGCAAGAAGGATGACATCCACACTGTTGCTTCTGTGATGCACATCATTCTCCATGACCAAGCAGGAAGTAAGCCCTCACATATGGGTTATGACGTCGATGGAACCCGCGCAGGAACGCTCCCTGGCATCCATACGACGTTTTTGGGAAGATCATCGCACATACATGCTTGTCTTCCCACCCGTCGGACACTGTCTGGTTCCTGGAAAAAGTGAATTCCCTTGCAGTACTTTCCTTTCTTTTCTTTTTTTCAGTTGTGTGCTGGATCATCATCTTCTTGCCCGTTCCGGGTCTGTTGATGCCTTGGTGCCACATTTTCTTAGGTTTCGTTTTTGGGCGGGGGGGGGGGGGGGTCTTTCATGACACCTGGTTAGCTGGCACATTGGAGTCCTTTGACTAGGCGGAAACTGTCTTCTCCAATATGTCAAAGCCGGCCAGGTGGCTTTAAAAAGTGCACCCAGTGTGGCTGCACATTTCAATAATGGACTGCCACAACTGATGCCTTACCATGAGCCCTCCACTTGCGCATTCTGCCTTCAGATGATGCACAAGGGGTTCCTCTGAGTCTTCAACATCAGCATTGACTCCCTAAAAGACTTCTGCCAAGGCTTTGGCTTCACACAGGCGCCAGGCCCATGCGGAGCCGAGAGGTTGAGGATCATCAGACCAGTGGCTGCTCTTTGAAAACGAGCACTCTCAGAAGGACCGGATGCTAGCCCTGTCAATATCCAAGGGGGATGCGGTGAATGGGTGAAAACTCATGGGCACAGGCATCGTAGCGCTTGACAAGACTCTAAGGACAGTGGCTGGGAGTGGCCCCCAAGCTGCCCCTGCAGGAAGAGCAACCTCAGAAGATGCCAGAGGGCTGATGGGAGACTTCCGAAGCTGTCGCCAACATGGAGTCCCCACCAAGGGAACTAGCATTGGTGCCCATGGAGGCTGCGCCGGCTTTGACAGCATCAGATACTGTGCTTCTTGCACAGCACATGGAAGCCCTTGAGTGCAGCCTGTTTGCATTCCTGACCCAGCAGGCTGCCCGAGTTCTCTCACCTCGGGTTCCTTGGCACTGGTGATTGTGCCAGTGCCAGTGCCGGTGACAGCCTCACCATCGGAGGTGCAGCCCATACTTGAACCGCATGTTCTCCATTGAGAGGATAGCTGTTCCAGGGCATGTTCGCAGTCCCTGTCGGTGCATCGCCTCTCTCCCCTGACTGCTTCTGGATCAGGCCATCCAGAGCCTCGGTCTCCCTTCACTCCGGCTGACCACCACCCACACCATAAGGAATCGTGTTGGTACTTTGACTTCCTCTCGGAATCTGATTCCAATGTTTGGAAAACTGAAGAGGAATCGTTGCAGATGATGCAGCATTGGGACGTTCCCTCCGATCCCTTGTCCCTTTATGAACGGAGGAAGTCCCCTCCGGAGAACTTGTCTTTCCATGAGTTTGTGCAGAACATGGATAAGGCTTTGCCAATCATCATCGAGGTTGAGGAGGGACCTAGGGCAGAAAAGCTGGATATCCTCCAGTACCCCTCTCCCCCAAAGGAGGTCATTACAGTGCCGATGCATTGGATCCTCTAGTGTCTCCTCTTTCTAATGCGGGATATCCCACTTACAGTACCCCTGGTGAGGAGCTGTCTCGATTCCCAGTATTGGGTGAGCAAGATCCCGGCTTCGAGAAGCTGCAACTTCCCCATAATTCCATGGTCACGGAGTCAGCCATGCACCACATCAAGAGTTCGAAGTCACACTCCTCAGTGCCCCCAGGCCAGGCGGCACGGACTATGGACAGCTTTGGCAGGAAGTGCTAGCAAGGCTCGATGCTGGTGGCCCATATCCAGACCTATGAACTGTATATGGGGATGTTTCTCCAAGATCTCTTGGGGAATCTTGCCAGGTTCTCTGCTAACATGTTGGGGGAGCAGCTGCAGCGCTATCGAGCCCTTGTCTCCAAGACACAGGCGTGCTCTAACTATATTACTCGAGCTGCATATGGTGGATTTGAGGAGTTCGCCCAGGTGACTGCTGTGGGCATTGAAGCCTGCCGCCTCACCTGGCTGCAGTCCTTGGACTTGGAACAATGGGTCCAGGACAAGCTAGCCAATGTCCCTTGCAGGGGTGAAAACCTCTTTGGGAAACCAATGGAGGAGAAAGCTGCAGAGTTGGGGAGAGAGATCAACTTCGCACCCTGGGAATATTCGTCTTCCCTCAAGGGCAATGCCAGAGGCATCTCGATGCTTGGAAAGAGATCTACTCTTTGAGAACCAGCCAGATTTATGTTTAGTTACCTGAGATCCATGGGAGGAAGATGAAGCCCTGAAAGACATCAATGCCACAGACGCTGCATTGGAGGGAAAAAGGTTGCTAAATTTAGCAGCTCGGTTTTGCCGACCCCTCTTCAACATCATCCCACAGGCAACACACTCTGAAATAGAGTGGTCAGGACCTAAACATTTGAGGCACCACTCATGGGTGTCGGTGACGGAGATGGTACTGCCACACTTAGAACACTTTTTAAAACCCGAAACGGGTTTTTCCAAGAAAAACAGCATAAGAAATTGAGAGGTTCCGAGGGTTGGTGTACAGCAGTACATCAACAGCAGATCGACTCTACGGTAGCCTGGACAGACAGAAGGGCCGGTGGGAAGGAGTTGTTTTAATTCCCAAAGATATGCCGGAGTACAGCTTGACCAAAGTTGCTGTCATGCCAGGAATCTCCATCCAGACAGTAGTGGGCTGCAAAGGTGTGGACGGAGGACCACATGGCAGCGCTACAGATCTTCGTGGAGACAGAGTGCAGGTTGGCCATTGAAGGAGCCATAGTGTGAACATTGTGCGCCATGACATCACGTTCCAGAGTAAGCTCAGCATGAGCATAAGCGAAGGAGATGCCATCCACCTCTCAAATGGAAAGGGCGCATTTCAATACCCCCACAGCCAGAAGGTTGTGGTCAAATGTGTCAAAGAGCTGGGAGGTATGGCGGTGGGTTTTTGTCCTCTCCAGGAAGAAAGCATGCGCTCTCCTACAATCCAAGATGTGTAGCGAAGCCTCTGCTCTGTTGGCATGAGGCTTTGAAAAAAAAAGGTGGGCAAGACCGACTGATTTATGTGGAAATGAGAAAGTTCCTTAAGTAGGAATTTAGGATCAGTTCAAAAAACTATCCTGTTCTTATGAAATTTGGTATAGGGTGAATATGCCACTAACACCTGGAGTTCACTGACCCTGTGCGCAGAAGTGAGAGCCACCAGGAAGATCAATTTCCAGATGAGATATTTGAGTGAACAGGAGCAGAGGGGCTCAAATGGGAGAGAGATAAGCTGTCCCAGTACGATGTCAAGATCTCATGCCACTGGAGGTGGTATAATGGGTGGACAAGATAGCAGGAGGCCCCTCATAAAATGACCAATCAATGGGTGAGCAGAAATGGGCTTATCAGTCATGCTGTGGTGGTAAGCAGCCACAGCACAGACATGCACCTGGACCGAATTGGACTTCAGGCTAGAGTCAGAGAGGTGTAAGAGGTAAGACAGCACGAACTCCATTGAACAGGAAAAAGGATCTAAAGCCTTGTCCACACACCACATAGAAAGCCTACGCCACTTGAAGGCATTGGCAAATCATGTAGCATCTTTATGTGAGCCAGGAGCACATTCATCATTGCCTCTGGCAGGTGGAGGGGGCAAGAGCTATGCACTCATCATCCATGCCATGAGTGCTAGGGACGTTACATTGGGATGCAGTAGGGTCCCTGTGTCCTGAGAAAGCATAGTTACTCACCTGTAACAGGTGATCTCCAGGAACAACAGGAATTTAGTCTTCACATATGGGTATCGTTGGTACCGACGGAGCCTGCGCAGGAACGCTCCCCAGAGTCCAATAGGAAAGCTTTTGGGAGCATCCTATAGCGCCTGCTTGCTGCCTTCCCGCCTTTCCCAACTGTCCCTTTCAAATTGAGTTTAAAGCTGAGACAAAGAGAGAGGGAAAGAGAGAAAGAGAGAGAGATAGAGAGATACACCTCTCCTAGGGGAGGTGGGTGGGTTGTGAAGACTAAATTCTTGCTGTTCCCGGAGATCACCTATTACAGGTGAGTAAGTATGCTATCTCCAGGAACACGCAGGAATGTAGTCTTCACATATGGGGACTCCCTAGCTGCAGATGCCAGGGAGAAGGCCCCAGAAGTTGTGTACCCCTGTGAAAGGGCTCCACTTCCCCCCATGGATCTCTGGCATTCTACCAGGGATGGTGGGTAGGAGTTGATTAAGTATGGAACAGGTGTTGAAGAACAGCCTGACCAAACAAGGCATCCTGGCGGGAGTCCTTGTCTAAGCAGTAATGGGCTACGAAGGTATGATCCGAGGCCCAAGTAGCTGCTTGACAGATGTCGTCGATAGACAGAGCGAAGATGAGCCATAGAGGCTGCCATGGCCCTCACATTGTGAGCTGTGACATGGCCTTCCAAAGGAAGATTTTTACTCTCATAGGCAAAAGAAATACACTGTGCAATCCAGTTGGACAGTGTTCTCTTGGAGACTGGAAGTCCCATATGACTAGGATCAAAAGCAACAAAAAGCTGAGGGGACTTTCTATGTTGCTGAGTTCTTTGCAAGTAAAAAGCCAAAGCTCTTTTACAATCCAAAGTATGAAGATTCCTTTCTGCATTTGAGGCGTGAGGCCGTGGGAAGAATACAGGAAGGTAAACCGCTTGGTTTAAATGAAAAGGTGACACCACTTTTGGCATAAAGTGTGGATGAGTCATGTTGTTAAGTGCCGTCGAGTCTGAGTCGACTCATGGCGACCCTCTGGATAGCTATCCTAAATAGTCTTCAGTCAGGCGGCTCATTGTTGTCAGACTGGTACCCGTAGCTTCTGTTATTGTATCAGTCCATCTCATTGCTGGCCTTCCTCTTTTGCGTTGACCTTCTATCTTGCCAAGCATGATGTCTTTTTCTAATGATCTCTCTCTTCGCATGATGTGTCCAAAGTATGAAAGTCGAAGTCTTGTCATCTGAGCTTCTAAAGAAAGCTTAGGTCTGATCTCCTCTAGTACCGACTGGTTTGTTCTTCGGGCAGTCCATTGAAAATACCATGGCTTGAACAAGTCGAATCTTTGTATGGAGAGAGACATCTCTACTCTTGAGAATCTTATCTAGGTCTTCCATAGCCATTCTGCCAAGAGCAATGCGTCGTTTGATTTCTTGACTGCTTGCTGCTTCTTTATTGATAGTTGATCCAAGTAAGTTAAAGTTGTTCACAATTTCAATTTTTTCTCCTTCAACGATGAACCTGTTGATTATGCCAGTTGTCATGATCTTTACATTAAGGTGCAGGCCCATTTTGAGACTATGTTCTTTGATTGTGAGAAGCAAATGTTTCAGATCATCTTCACTTTCAGCCAGTAATGTAGTATCATCAGCATAGCGAAGGTTGTTGATGAGTCTTCCATCAATCTTCACACCTCTGTTGTCTTCATACAATCCTGCTTCTCTGATGATTTGTTCTGCATATAAATTAAACAGGTAGGGGGAAAGTATGCAGCCTTGTCTTACACCTTTGCTTATTTTAAACCATTCTGTTTCTTCTTGTTCTGTTCGAACTGTTGCTTCTTGATCAATGTACATATTGCGCAAGAGAATGATCAGGTGTTCTGGTATATCCATGCTTCTTAATGTGGCCCAGAGTTTCTCATGGTTTACACAGTCAAAAGCCTTGCTATAATCGATAAAGCACAAATAGATATCCTTTTGGTATTCTTTAGTCTTTTCAAGGATCCATCTCACATCCGCAATGATGTCTCTCGTTCCTCTCCCTTTCCTGAACCCTGCTTGCACTTCAGGTAGTTCTTGTTCCAGGATGAGTCATAAGGACTACCTTATCATGATGGAACCTTGTATAAGGGGGATCAGCCACCAATGCTTGCAATTCACTAATGCGACGTGCTGATGTGATTGCAATAAGAAAGATGACCTTCCAGGAAAGGAATTTCAAAGAGGTAGTAGCTAACGGTTCAAAAGGCGGCTTCATGAGCTACCCAAGGACCAGATTTAAGTCCCATGCCACCGGTAGTGGCTTAATGGGAGGCTTAGTTAAAAGAGGCCTCTCATAAATCTCGCTATGAGAGGATGAGAGGAAATAGGTTGTCCATTCAGAGGCTTGAAAGAAGCTGCAATAGCACTCAAATGAATTCTCACTGAATTGGTCTTAAGCCCTGTATTAGACAAATGAAGGAGATACTCCAGTAATGATTCCAGAGGTATCGCAAGAGGGTCAAGACCCTTCTGCGAGCACCATATGGTAAACCTTTTCCACTTGAAAGCATAAGAGCGTCTTGTGGAAGGTTTCCTGGAAGCATAAAGGATATCCTTTACCTGCTGAGAAAGGTTAAGACCATGAAGTTCTAGGCTTACAGCAACCAGGCCCTGAGATGCAGAGACTGGGGATTGGGATGCCGCAGCATCCCGTCCTCCTGAGACAGGAGATCTGGAGCAGATCCAACTCCAGAGACGGAGCTTGAGAGAGATGTAGAAGCAAAGGGTACCACACTTGCTGTGGCCAATGTGGAGCTATAAGAATCATATGGCCTCTGTCTCTCTGAAGCTTGAACAGGGTTTTGGGAATTAGGGGAATGGGTGGAAAGGCATACAGGAAGTCCTGACCCTAATGGAGGAGGAAAGCATCCCTGGCCTGACAACCCTGAGCCAGAATTCTGGAACAGAACCGGGGGAAGTTTGGCATTCAGCGGACTTGCAAAGAGGTCTATGTCCGGGGTTCCCCAAATTTGAAAAATTTTGGCCACCTGGTCTACATGGAGAGACCATTCGTGTGGAAGCAGAACTCAACTGAGTCTGTCTGCCCAAGAGTTTTGAATGCCTGGAAGATACACTGCAAGGAGATGAACCTGATGCTCTCTGGCGAGGGCCCATAGTCGAAAGCTTCGTTGCACAGCGACAGAGAGCCTGTTCCGCCCTGCTTGTTCACATAGAACATGGCTACCTGATTGTCCGTTTGAACTAGGACTGTCTTGTAGCTGAGCTAGGTGTGGAATACTCAAAGAGCAAGGAAGATTGCTCTGAGTTCCAGGAGATTGATGTGTAGATAGGTCTCCTGTGGAGTCCAGGTATCCTGGGTAGAGAGGCCTTGCAGGTGAGCTCCCCAACCCACCTGTGAGGCATCTGTTGTCAGAGTGGCTTGGGGTGGGGGTTGTTGGAAAGGGGACCCCACCAAAAGGTTTTGGGGTGACTGCCACCATTGGAGGGACAAAATAAGTTGATCCGTGTTTGTTATTTTGTCTGACAGGCAACCTGATGCCTGATTCCATTGAGTGGATAATGTCCACTGGGCTGCCCTCATACGGAGGCGAGCATAAGGAACCACATGCACGGTGGATGCCATGTGGCCTAGCAATTGTAACATTTCCCGAGCAGTGAGGTGAGGCTTTAGCACTGCTTGGGAAGCTACCTGCAGCATGCGAAGGCAGCGGGGCTGTGGAAGATAGGCCCTTGTCTTTCTGGTTTCCAGCAGAGCTCCTATAAACTCTAGAGACTGAGTGGGAGCTAGGTTGGATTTTGGGAAGTTTATGACAAGTTCCAAATATTGAAGGATACGCATTGTGCAAGATAGAGAAATCCTGGCCTCTGGCTCTGACGGGGCTCGAATGAATTGATCGATTAAATATAAAAGTATCTGATATCTGAACTTAAAGCCTATCAGCTCTGAAGCATGTTTACTGAAGGTTAACATGTGTAATTGAAATCAACCCGCGTTAAGTGCTTTTGCATCCATAGAAGAAAAAGGGCTGTGAGCACTTAATGCGTGCTAATTTTATTACTGTGCATTATAACCTTTAGTAAACATACCCTTATAGTTTTTTGATTGCTGTTAAAACAAGGGGACAAATTTTCACATAGGCAGCATATTTGCATAGTATGGAAGAGCTTTTACTGCATGTCCTTAATGCTAATTTTCAAAATAAAATTAGGATAATTTTCCTTTGAAAATTAGCATAACATATGAGCATTAAAAGCACTTGTGTGCTTTCCATCCGCTGTTCTGTGTGGGTGGCAGATGGTGGTAAAATCGCATGCATATTTCTGAACATGACAAGTGCTTGTGCTATTTTACTCCCCCATCCTAAACGCACCTAGGGAACACCTTTTTTCTATGGCTAACAGCGTATGTGCTTTGAAAACACATAGGAATGTTTAGCTGGCCAAAGAAGGGCTCTCTTCAGTCAGGGCACTGTAATCTGGTCTAATGTGCTTAGATTGCTTTAAAAATTGTCCTCTAAGCTCATAGGTTCAAAGCTAGCATTTAAGTCTGATTCAAAATCATTTTCTCTCTCTGAAATTCCCTCTTTATTGCAGACCATTTTAAGGTCATAATGTTTGAGACGTCTTTCATTTCCTGCTATTCACAATTGCAGTAACATACAGAAACCTAAATAGGCAGTGAATAGCCCGTAGATGCTGTTTTCTTTTCACTTTTGCTCAGTTGGTTTCCTATGGAATGGTCACAGCTGCTCACTTGTAGAGAATGAGCAGGACGGCAACATGAGCCGAAAGTTCAGCCACTCTGAATGTTTCTTGTTTCTGTAAAATGTCTGAATAAAGAAATAAGAAAATCCTCAGTTAACAACCATGTCAGAAGGTTGCTTTTCGTGGGGATTTTTTTTAACCCTTTCCTTGTCATTTGCTGACACAAATTACGAGATTCTGGGTTATGGTCAGGGCCCAAGCACTGTAAGCACCAACTGTGCTTCTCGGTGGCTGAAATAGTGTGGTTGCAGTTCGTACACTTTTTAAAACTGCTGACTGACTTCTCCATGTCAGGAAACACAGCCTTTGCCAAATCAAAAGACTCAATGGCAACCTAGACAGACTAAAAAACCCACGGGAACTGCGAGATAAAGAAAAGAAAAATATAAGTAAGGGAAATGCTAAGAAAAGGCACTTGCGTTGACGAGCGACGGTACCAAAGTAGGCGGGAAGGCAAAAAAGAAAAAATAAACACCCTGAAGGGCACAGTAGAAAAAGTTTTAACTGTGGTAACAGTACAAGTGTCCATAGTGCTCCGCGGAAAAACTAAGACTGAGGAAGAGTCACTGGGAAGGCATGCATGCACAGAGGGATACTCCTAAACGCTTCCTATTGGATGCTATGAGTGTTCCTGTGTGGGCTCCATCGGTGGACATCACTCATATGTGAAGACTGCATTTCTGCTTGTTCCTGGAGAAACAGCATTGCCCTGTAGTGCACCTTCTAACTCAGACTTGGTGAGCTCTGTGGATTTTCTTTTTCAACAAGGTGGTAGACGGGGGAGCTCTCAGCCAATTTTTGTCACTCATTTGTTTAAAATGCATTCCTCCCTTTTTCGTTGATGATATCCCAGATATAATTAATCCTGCATTTTTTGGGATGAGAGCTGTGGCATGGGATGAAAAACTGGACTGGTTCTGGTTCTGCGTCCCCCATCTAATGAAGGAGTAATCTGGCAACAATACCCCCCCCCTCCCCCTATAATGGAAGTGTCAGACCTCGAAGTAGTAGTGGTATAGAAGAACTAAATAAATAAATAAAATAAGTAGCTGTTGAGTATAAGTAGGATTTAATTCTGGAGACCAAGAAAACATTTCCTCAAATGTTGAAATTTTTAACTTTCTTTGCAATAATCCTTGCCAACTTGTTAATTATGCACTGAAGGATCAAACAAGGGTGATAAAGAAAGTTTTGCAAGCCTCTGATGGCTATTAATCTAGTTTTGATGTTGGAACCTGAATAAGAAGCTTGATAGTTTGGCTCAGGGAGGCCAGAATCTGCTTGTACTTAAGAGGACTCAAGTTGCATTTGTACGATAGTGGCTGGAGGTAGACTTGCACAGCTAGTAAAGAACATCCTGCACTGATGTAACATGAAGCCAATCCATGTTGAGGGAAACATGGAAAAAACAGTATGTAGCAAAGGTTGGGTGGAAGCCTCAAGGTCAACAGGATTACCAGGATCCTGTACTGTTGAGGAGTCCTGGCCCATGCAAGCATCATTGAAACAAATGTGCTTTTGGCCTCGTTACCTCCAAGGAGCTCTTCTGCCATGTGATCGATGGACCATCTTGCTCCTTTGTGACTAGACTTTAGGGGGATACAGGTTCCAAAAAAAGGAATGGATATGAATGGCAGTCAGATGATTTCTGTGCAGAGACAGCTCTTCCTTCATCCTGGTAAGTTAAGAGCAGACCATGCCTTGCTGGTACCTCAGAGGTGAGGAGAGATGTCTTCTTCGTGTCTGGGGATGAGCTCCCAGATACAGCAGGAAGATGGAGAGAGATCAATTTCTCAAACTACCGAGTGCGCTTGTTTTTGTGCTATTCAAAAGAGCTGAAAAAAATCCTAAGAAGTTGAGGGCCTGCTGCACATGGTCAAAACTTTATAAGCTCTGAATAGCCATTCTATTCTGGTGAGGTGTGATGACATCACCACTTGTGTGCAAGACTCAATCCTGCTTGTCGACAGAAGTCGCTATTTTAGAAAAGCTGCAACTTAGGCACCAGCATGGATACTGCCAGAAACCGGCCAAACTCCTCTCGATGGCCAACATGCACTGCTTGAGGGAGATGGAGGGTGTCTGGGTGGACTCTGGTGCAGGACTCTGGACTACCATCCCAGACAACAGAACCGGAGGCTCTCCCGAGGTCGAAGCCGGGGTAGCACACCCTCAACAGCTTGTGCTTTGGAGCTGGATTTCTCCTGCCGGAGCTGTTTAGCTGGCCGCTCTTGGCTCTCAGGATCAGAATCCCGCCAAGGGGAACTCTGATGTCAATGTCCAAGGGAATGATCCCAGGAATCTGCATTGGTCCTCATTGTCAAAGGCTGAGACACCAATGGCTGGCTGTTTCTTATCACGGCCTTTTGGTTCTGAGGGGGTGCAGGAACCACGCAAAGAACAGGAGCCCTGAGAGGGTGTTAGCATTGAAGAAGAGTGTACTGAGGCTGCTGAGTCAGAAGCATCCCCCCAAAGGTGTTGTAGTTTTTTGCCTTTTTTTCTCAGACCATATGTGAAGACTGATTCCTATTTCAGGTGAGTAAATACACTTTATCCACATTTTAATTTTTTCAGAATGCAATATATCCCATACATTTCAAAAGATACAATCTTTCTTTCACTGCACACTCTGACTGAAGTTTAAGCTATCTTAGTAGAGGCTGTGAAGTGTGGAACCCTTTTTATTCATACAGCCTATACTATATTTGGAACTTGCTCTTGTGTGCTTTTGGTCTACATGGAGACCTCAGTACCACACTGCAGATGCTCCATGCACTGAAGATTCCTTACTGAGAAGTGAAAAGAGACAGTAGTTATCATAAAGCATGGTTTAGCTCTGTAGCATCTCTCTGCTGTTCACAAATAGCTAAGTCAGGAGGAGTAGCCTAGTGGTTGGGGCAAGGTACTTCAGGCCGGAAGGTCGGGGATTCAAATCCCACTAGAGGACAGCAACCTTGGGCCGGAAGGACTGGGGTTTCTAGTCCCACAGATGCTCCTTGTGGTCTTGGGCAAGCCACTTAACCCTCCATAGCCCATGTTCCCCGTAAGTATTACTGTATGTGTCTCATATCCCCACGTGTTAAATGTATCCCCCAATTGTGTTGTGACCGCTTTGATTGAAGGATAAGGCGATATACAAAAACTGTCTAAATAAATAAAATAAAAAATCCTGAGAGTTCAACTCAATGCTATCCTGCTATTCTGGAGACAACCTCAGCAGATGCGACAGTGAAACACAAGACAATCAAAAGAGGCTACCCTTGCTCAACCATAACATACTCCTTCATTTTTACTATTGTTCACTGTCTCAATCAGTACTTATAGAATCTTACATTCAGCTCATGGCACTGGAAGCAAATCACCATAGATTTATAAGTCCTTAGTATAGAAGGGGAAGGCTACTAATTGAGGCTCCACATTGGCCGCGCTAGTGGGCTCATCTGTGGCAGACCAACTCCCATCTGCTATTAGATAGGAGTGGGTCATCTCTTCCAGCCCAGTGCAACAGAGCTAGTTCCTCTACAGGAAAGAAACATGCCTTTACTCAAAATACTTCCTAATTCCCAAAAAGAAGGGAGACGTGTGCTCCATTCTGGATATCCAAGATCTCAACTTTCTTTACAAAAGGAAATTTAGGTTTATACTCCACCTTCATTCTGCCGTTCCTAATGCTTATTCTGATCCATCTTCGCTGCAGTAAATATCTCCAGTTCTTCCTTCATCGCTGCTACAATACAAGCGCCTCCCTTTTGGCTTCTCTTCAGCCCCCAGGATCTTTCCCAAATGCTTATTGGTGGCAGCCATCCATCTGCACACGTGGTCATCTAGTTTTTTCCTACCTTGATGGTTGGCCCCTGATAGCTTCTTCTGAAAACCTAGCTCTACCCCTCTTGGGTGAGACAGTTCACCACCTCTAGAGATTATTTTCATCATCAGCTTCCAGAAATCAGCCTTGCAGTTCTACAAACAGAATTTATTTTGTTGAGGCAGTTTTGGACACAGTAAAAGCCAAAGCTTTTCTGTTGAGGGGCAGATTGCAAGCTCTGCTTCATGCCTACAACATTCAGACTTCCCAGACAGTCATGACCAGGGACGACTTATAAATTCTGGACCATTTGACTGCTGCCATTCATGTAGTTCCTCTTGCTCAAATGAAAATGGAAAGCTCTCAGTAGGATCTCAAGTTCCAATGGAAGCACTGTGCTCAATCTCTTTCTACTATTCTTTATCCCTTTGTTAAGCTTTGAACCATGCTGCACTACTAGACAGCGCTATGCAATCTGCTCGCTGGTATTCCTGCTTCTGACACTGGATAGGGAGTTCACTTAGATTCTCAGTTCTCCTCAGACATGTGGTTTAATAGTTAAAAAAACTTTTATACCGCCTAAAACTAGGCAGTTTACAAATACAGCCAATCCAAAACCATAATTAAAAATAAATACAATGAACAAAGGTCAAACAGCACAACCAGAAATTCAGTCAAAAATATCAGACCCAGAAAAACCTTAGGTCAAAAGGTTTCTAGAAAACAGGTAAGTCTTAATGTACCTCTGAAAATTCATCAAGCTGGCTTCACTACGTATATAGCTAGGAAGCCAATTCCAATGCAGAGAACTGGCAAAAGCAAATATTCACTGCCTAAATTCTTCATAGTGGGACGGAGGAAAAATCAGGAGCTCTTAATTGCATAGTTCCCAGAGACCGAAGACATCGTGCAGGTGTATATATTTCAACCACCGAGGATAAATAACAACTTGAAGCTCCATGCAAAATTTTAAACAGGAAAACCTTATACCAGATCCTTTACATAATTGGCAACCAATAAAGCTGTTTTAGGATGGGAGACACATGAACTGATCTCAAACAATCAAGCTGCTACGTTCTGGATCACTTGCAATGCCCTTAACCTATACGCCAGCAAGCCGATGAGAAGGGTTATCATCTAAGGTTAAGCTCTAAAAAAAAATCTTCATATCACTTGGAGTTTTACAGCATAAAGTATTTTATGCCCTTCTAGAGTTTCTGTCTTGACTGAGACATCTCACTGTTAATTCAGCTGACAACCAAGTAAGCATATTTCTATGTGAACAAACAGGGAGATAAAGAATCCCTCTGCCGGGAAGCAGCAAAGATTTGGGGTCTTGTCATCATCAGTCACAACTAAATAGGGGCTGCTTTTTGAAATGGGGAACTTGATATATCGTATGATAAAGTGCATCTGACTGAAAAGACTTTGTTTTTTGTATATTTTTCTTTGTGTTGATTCAATTATAAGCTCTGATGAACAGGGACTGTGTCTTACATCTATATGTACAGCGCTGCGTATGCCTTGTAGCACTATACAAATGATTAGTAGTAGCATATTTGATCTGATTTTTGGTGAAAAGTGTAAATAAAAAAAAATAAGACCCTCTTATATCTGCAGCATTCCAATCCAGATGGTAGACAGTTTTAGCAGCCACACTAATGGTACCTTGATTGCAGCACTCTGCACTACGTATTTCAGATTTGGGGGGATCCTTAAAATAGACATCTTCACCAGCAATGAAAATATAAGCCAGCACTGTGGTGGTCAATATTCCCATCCTCCAATTGGCTGGCAAGGGATGCTATATTAATCCCCTCTCCCCCTCATAGCAAAGGGGGTCAAAGGGGTGTGCAGCTGTTGAGGGGTCAAAAGGGTGTGCAGCAGCAGTTGAGGGGTCAAAGGGGTGTACAGCAGCTGTGGAATTGATATTCATCTCTTGCAAATGCAATGTGTGCCTTCGAGTCAGTCCTGACTCCTGGCGACCCAGAAGCTCCTGGGTTTTCTTGGCAGTGTCACCGGAAGTAGATTGCCAGGCCTTTCTTCCGAGGCAATGGAGGGTTAAGTGACTTGCCCAAGGCCACAAGGAGTGCTAGTGGGAATTGAACCCTGGTTGCTTGGTTACCAAGCCAGTGCTCTAACCACTAGGCTACTCCTCCACTCCATTCATCTCTTAGGGGTAGAGAATAAAGTTCCCTCCAAGTCTTGCTGAGTACCTTCACGTGGTGACCCCGTTGTATAACATCTAAACCAAATCTCAGCAAGGCGACACTACAATTAAAGTATGTTAAAAACAAAGAAGAAAAATATATACTGGCCGCACGTCACCCGAGATAACAAGGTACCCACCCATAGCTTATGCACTAGGGCTAACGATGGTGGTTGCAATAGTGCAAGTGCTGCAGAAGCAGATAACATCCCTGATACAGATAAAGGCCATGGTGAACATGTTCATGGACCCACTGTGGTAGGAGATAACCCACAGAAATTTAAGAAAAAGTTAAGAGGATTAACTACGGTTAAGTGGAATTCTGCAGATAAAGAGGAGATAATGTACTGCTATTTTTATGCTACAAATCCTATATTTAAATCAAGAGGGTATACACAGAGAGTCCACCAAAAGCTAGAAGAGGAAAATTACCTTTAGAAATTCTAAAAAAAGTAGCATGCAATTTTAAGATCTTTAATTTTGAAGATCAAAGAAAAGGAAGTATGTGAATGATAACATCTTGAAGCAACTAAGGGATTCCATGGACAAAGAAATACAGGGAGGAGGAGACCTAGGTGACAGTATCAAAAGAAAGGAAGACACAGAAAAGAAAAAAGAGGTTGAGGAGGAGATGGAGTTGAGAGATTTGGAACTGCAGGAGAGTGAGCTGAATACAGGAGAAGCCAAGGAGGAAGAAGCATTGGATGAAGCCAAGGAGGAAGAAGAAAGGGAAGAGAGAGACCCAGAGGTGGAGGAATTCAAGATAGAACTCCTAGTCCATATGGAAAGAGATGAATATGCTGGGTTCCAAGCAAGGGAAAGATTACCCAAGCTAAATTTGACACCAAAGGCTAGAAGTATGATAATTAAGATGAACAAGGCCATATCCATTATAAAGGGACCATTTATTGACATCACCGGAATTAATCAAATACAATACTGTGCAGCTAAATTTATTACTGCAAGAATACTACCATCTAGATTGCAAGGCCAGAAGAAAAAGAGAATAACAGTTCCTCCTTGGAAAAAGCGCATCGAACGAAAAATACAATCATTGCGTGCAGAGGTTATCCCTGCTGGATGGGTATCTAAAAGGATTAAGATCATCAAAGATATTAAGGAAGATCCAAGATATCAAGTTGAAGCATGTTGCATTAACAGAAGAAGACCTGAAATTTATATGTTCCAACAATAAATTGAAAATAGCGGCAGAAGCACAAAAACTTTGAAGATATGAAGAAAACAGGAAAGATAACAGAATAAACTATTTAGAGAAAACCCAAAACAATTCTACAGGGAATTGGGGAAGAGTATTAGTATGGGAAAAGCACCTCCAACCAAAACTGAAATCTTATGGAGAAAGCTATATGAGGACCTTATAAGACACAATCACGAAGCAGAATGGTTACCTAGCATACAGAAGCATTTAGAAAAAATAAACACAAAACCTATGGAATGGCTTGTTAGTAACAAAGAAAGAGCTGGAAAGCAGGTTAAAACGAGCTCCAAACTGGAAAATCCCTGGCCCAGATGGAGTAACCAACTTTTGGCTCAAACATTTAACATCACTCCACAAAGACCTGGCGAACTGCAAAAATCAATTCTTCGAACGACTGGAGTTAACACCGCAATGGCTTACTTCAGGAAGTACGTTTCTCCTTCCAAATGGAGACTCGACTAACATTCCTAAAAATTATAGACCAATAACATTCTTACCTACAATCTATATGCTGTTTATTGCGATAGATGCAAACAGAATATACGATCACATCGAGCTCAATAACATCATGGCGGTAGAGCAAAAGGGCAATAAGAGAGGAGCATATGGAACCAAAGATCAGTTAATGCTGAATAAGGCCATTATGGCCAGTGATAAGAAAGGCAGAATCTCAGTATAGCATGGATTTGATTATAAGAAAGCTTTTGACAGCATCCCACACTCTTGGATAATACATTGCCTTGAAATGTATAAAACAAATTCTGGTTTGATAGAGTATCTTAAGTTTGCTATGAAAATGTGGAAATCCACACTCTTTTCAAGATATGAAGATGGTCAGTACATCATTCCTAACATTAAGATCCAGCAAGGAATATTTCAGGGAGATTCTCTGTTGCCACTTCTCTTTTCTTTGGCGCTTAATCCAATGAGTGCTCTCATCAACTCTTTGGGATATGGATTTAATCTGAATTCTAAAGGCTGTACTAACCCAGAAGCAACTTCCCATCTGCTATTTATAGATGATCTAAAGCTCTATAGTTCCAGTGACCAACAATTGGCAGAGCAGCTTTGTGTGGTGAAAAGCTTTTCTGATGGAAAATTGAGCAAAACCGAAAACATCTCCCTTGCTGAGGACTGTGGCATCAAGGATCTTGAACAGGAAGGAGTATATAAGTATCTTGGAATAGAGCAGTGGTTCTCAACCTTTTTTGTATCGTGACCCCTTTTACCATTGGTCAACTTGTGGTGACCCCCAATGATAAAATCAAATGCGTCTCTCTTCCTTTACCGTTAATGCATTGTCGCTGTAATCATTTGTTGAATTATTAATATATTATAGGCCTTTGCAAAATGTTTTTATTCATAAAATTTACTTATTTAAACCACAATAATTAATCACAATAACAAGTAACATTATTTGATTTCAAAATTATGATGATTTTGTAGTCAAATCACTAATATGAAATAAAATTATTTTTTCTACCTTTGTTGTCTGACCAATTTATTCTCTGATCATGCTGGTCCCAATCTGAGGCTTCTGCTTTCCTGTCTTCTCTTAGCTCTCTTTCTGTGGTCTGTGGTCCATCTGCCATTTCTTATCTCTTCTTTCGTTTTCTTCACTTCTTTCCATCAGCCTATTTCCAGTCCCAGTAACCCTCCCCAGTATCAGCCCCTTTCCATCCTCACTCTCAGTACCTTCCACTGTCAACTTGCATTCCCATGACTGCCACTGGTGTCCAGTCCCTTCTAGTACAAATACCATGGCAGCCCCTCTCAGATCCACTCCCTTCCAGTTCCATTCTCCCATCCCCTCGTATCAGCCCATTTGTAGCCTTAGCCCCCAGTTTTCTTCCAGGGCCAGCAGCTCTATCCTCCCCTCCCCACAGTCAGCCCATTCCCAGTCGAAGCACCTAATCAGCTCACTTCCAGTGCTAGTCCCCCCTCAACCCCATTACCAGTGCTAGCCCCTCCCCTAATCAGCCCTATACCAGTCCTATTCCCCTCCCATCAGCTCATTACCAGTCCTAGCCTCCCCTAATCAGCTCATTTCCAGTACTAGTCCCTCCTCAACCCCATTACCAGTGCTAGGCTCCCCTAATCATCCCATTACCAGTCCTACCCCCACATCAGCCCATTACCAGTCCTAGCCTCCTCTAATCAGCCCATTACCAGTCCTACCTCCCCGATCAGCTCATTTCCAATGCTAGCCCCCCATCAGTCCATTACCAGTCCTACCCCCCTATCAGCACATTACCAGTCCCAACCCCCCTTGATCAGTCCATTCCCAGTCCTAGCCTTCCCTAATCAACCCATTACCAGTCCTAGCCCCCCCATCTGCCCATTATAATCCTAACCCGCACTGTCTCTCCCCTCTGTCCAGCATTTATCCCCGTCTGTCCAGTACATCCCCCTGTCTCTTCCCTTTGTCCATGTCAGCCCCCTCCTCCCTCCCTCCATGTCAGCCCCGTCCTCCCTCCCTCCATGTCAGCCCCGTCTCCCCCATGTCAGCCCCCCCATCCATGTCAGCCCCGTTACAGGTTCCCTGCTCCCCTCTCCCCATGTCTGTCTCCTTCTTCTGCAGCCACGGCTCCCTGTCTCTTAGGGAACTGCGGCTATGCCTGTAAAACCGTTGGAGCCTTCCTGCCTTTAAACGGGCTCCGTGCAGCATTGTCCCGCCTCCAAAGGAAGTTGTTTCCCACTTCCTTTGGAGGCGGGACAATGCTGCACGGAGCCCATTTAGAGACAGAAAGGCTCCGCAATGGTTTTACAGGCATAGCCGCGGTTCCCTAAGAGGCAGGGATCCGCGGCTGCAGAAGATTGGAGTCTGTGAGTTTGCAGCAGCAGCAACTTGTGCGCTTTTTTTAAAAAGATTTTAACGGCGGAGTGAGGCGACCCCCGCTAAATCCTGTGAGGGCTGCGACCCACAGGTTGAGAACTGCTGGAATAGAGGAAGGAATGACACTCAAGCAGAAACTATTGAGAGAGAAGATCAGTAAAAAATATTACAGGAGATTAAAACTGTTATTGAAAAGTGCTTTAACATCACAAAATATGATACAAGCCATCAATCTGCTGGCAATTCCTATACTCTCCTATAGTTTTGGGATTGTGGATTGGTCTCATAAAGAGTTTGAAAAACTGGATGTGTGACAAAAAAACTCCTCCATGCTCATGAAGTAATTTACAAGAATCAGTGTATGTCAAGATTGTACATCCCTAGAGCTAAAGGAGGGCTAAGACTTATAGAGATTGACTGCACCTACAGAACTACTATTGTAGGTCTCCAAGCCTATCTGACCACATCATCGGATCCAAATACACAAAAAGTGCTGAAATTTGAAAGTAAACATCCAGAATCTGTCTCCATCATCAAACTTGGGCAAGCATTCCAACGATTAGAAGGAATGAGTGAGAATCCACAGGCATGCATGGGAAACGAAGTAACAGAATTTGCAAAACAAGAGAAAAAAATTCTTCAAAGAATTTGATCAGCTGGTGAAGAAAAACAAGTGGCAAATGCATAAATACAGTGGAAAATACAGAGTGTTACTCCAAGAACCTTTTGTTGATTAAGAACGGACACATGAATGGTTGAGGAGAGGTAGACTGAAACCGAAGGATGAAAGATTGATAGTTGCAGCCCAGGACAGCGGATTACGGAGAAGATGGTTTATGGCGAGTACTGAAAAAACTGGCACAACAGACAAATGCTGATTCTGTAAGAAAGAGCTGGAAACAGTGACTCACCTAATAGCAGGCTGTGAAGTTCTGATGGCAGAAAGTTTCTATACAGAAAGGCACAACAAAGTAGCACGCATCCTCCACTGGAGCTCTGTAAACACTACAACATAACTGTCCCTGAAAAGCACTGGGATCATGACCCTAAGAGAATAGCAGAGAATGAAGAGGTTATGATCACCTGGGACATTCCCATTCTGATAAGAAACTGGATGCCAGGAAACCTGACATAGAAGTAAAGTAGAACAACACCAGAATGGCATTGATAACACAGGTACACTACCAAAAAACTGCCTCCAGTTTTGCAACTGATTCCTATAGATTTTGGGGTGCTGAATCCAGGAAAAATAGCCAAAATGTTCCATCACGTCACGTTTTCTTGCAAAATTACATTTCTTACCCATATAAGGAATGTTCACATAATTTCTTTTTAGCCGACTGCAGTTTATTTTCTTGGCCCAAAATAGAGGTTGTAATGGTTGACTAACTAGAAACACTCCCTCATGATATTTTAGAGTGTTTTGTATTCATTTTATATATTAACAGGACAATTGGGAGGCGGGTGGCTAAATCCAGTACTCGCGCTGGCGCATGTTCTTTCCTGTTCGCCTCGCCTCGTTCGCTCGCTCAAACATGGTGGTTGCGACATGAACGTTCCTGTCAAATTTCAGTTTCTTGCAAGTTCATTATTACCTTTTGTTTGCTCAGTCGTAATCCAGCTTTATTCCGAAGTGGTTCACTACAGTTGTAGTTTGCAGTGCTGTGTATTTGTGATGGCTCACAGAGCCAGAGGTTGCGTCAACTATCCGGACAGTTTTTTTTTATTTGTGGGGAATATACCGTGAAAAAGCGGCAGAGGAACATTTCTGCATTTATTAAAAAAGTATATTTCGCCTATTTCCGTTTGAAGTTAGGCGATCAAGACAAACCGTGGGCTCCTCACAAAGTGTGCAAGACATGTGAGGAAGATCTACGCTTATGGATGAAAGGTAAAAAACAAGCATTTCGTTTAGGAATACTTATGATGTGGCGTGAACAAAGAGACCACAGCAGTGACTGCTATTTTTGCTCTTGCATTGTGAAGGGATACAACTTAAAAAATAAGAACGTAATAAGTTACCCCAACCTTCCCTCAGCAATTAGGCCTATGCCTCATAGCAACGAAGTACCTGTGCCTGAACCACCAAAATCTTTGGATCATATTTGTGTGGACGGTTCTGATCATGATGAGACTCATCAGATGGCTTTTCCCGATGAGTCCAGTACTTCCGAGTTTGAAACTGAACCAGATCCGAAACCTGAACTTTTCTCTCAAGCTGAATTGAATGATTTAGTCCGGGATTTAGGACTCCCAAAAGATGCTGCCCAACTGCTAGGTTCTCGGCTTAAACAGAAAAATCTATTGTCACCAGGAACAACTTTTTATTGGTACCGCAACCGCGAGACACAATTTTTGAAGTATTTCAGCAAAGAGGAAGATTTGGTATTTTGCAACGATATATACGGAGTGATGGAAAAGTTTAAAACGTATGATCCTGCTGAATGGCGGCTGTTCATTGATTCGTCAAAAGACAGCATAAAAGGTGTTCTTCTTCATAATGGCAACACATTCGCTTCAGTTCCTATTGCTCACTCTTATTCTCCAAGAAAAATACGAGAATTTGGCCCTGATTCTTCAGAAGATTCGTTATGATGAGCATAAGTGGATGATTTGTGGAGACTTTAAAATTCTATCCATGCTATTAGGGCAGCAATCCGGTTTCACCAAATATCCCTGCTTCCTTTGCTTTTGGGATAGCCGGGCCCGCGACCTACACTGGGGGAAAAAAGACTGGCCAATTCGGGAGTATTTGAGACCCGGTGAGAAAAATGTTCTTCATGAGAGCTTGGTACCTCGTGATAAAATTCTATTACCACCTCTCCACATTAAGTTGGGTCTCATTAAGCAATTCATCAAGTCCCTTTCAAAAGATGGTGAGTGCTTTCGGTACCTTTGCTCAAAGTTCCCCCGACTTTCTGAAGCAAAGCTAAAGGAAGGAGTGTGTGTTGGCCCTGATATAAGGAAACTCATTTCAGATGGAGCATTCGCTGAAAAGATGTCTGAGAAGGAAAAAGAAGCCTGGGATTCCTTCAAGGATGATGTTCTCAAATTCTTGGGGAACAGGCGGGATGAGAACTATAAGGATATTGTTGCCAGGATGCTCAATGCCTTCAAAGAACAAGGCTGTAACATGAGCCTGAAAGTCCATTTCTTGCACTCCCATGTGAACTACTTTTCCGAAAACTTGGGGGCGTACAGTGAAGAACAAGGTGAAAGGTTTCACCAGGACATCAAGGACGCAGAGAGAAGGTACCAAGGAAGATGGAACACCACTATGATGGCTGATTTCTGCTGGTTGCTGCTGCGGGAAACCCCAGATGAAAAATACGCCAAGCAGCGCACCAAGAGAAGCATTCGGGGGAAGAAGAAACGGGCCCACCAGGAGATTGATTGACCCAAGAATGACTTTAAAATCTAAACTGTGTTGACAAATATTGTGTTTTTACTAAACTTTGAAATAAAAATTTGCTAGTTATTACCACAGTGTCGGATCTCATTTATTAGAATTTTATTTTCACACCATCGGGTGTTTGTCTTCATGTATTGCAATGGTGCGGTTTGCGTTTTCTATTCTTACATACATACCTGTACAACATTTTTTGCACATTTCTTTGCTTTGCTTTGTGTCTAACCTCGCTCTTATATGCTCAATGTTTGTGCACATGTATGTGGCTGTTTTAAGTGCAGACAATTTTGCTACCATCACAGTGTGTTTTGTTGACATTACTCTATTCTTATGTGCTGCCTTGTTACAATTTTCTTTATTCTTATTTGAATAACTACTAAACAATTAGTATAAAGAATTCATCCAAGAAACTTTTATCTCGATCGCACTCAATCTGAAACGTTCACCTCAAACTGCTAACCCAATGTAGCAAAAAATCTGTACGTGATGGAGCAAATTGGTTACCAGATTTGGATTCAGCGCACCAAAAAACGTAAAAATCAATCGAAACATTAGAGGCAGTTTAAAAAAATTTTTTTTTAGTGTACCTGTGTAATAGAAGTGTCGGTACCGAGTGATTATTCTGTGAATCGCATGGAGAGGGAGAAGATCTTGAAGTATCAAGGAATGAATCAGAGACCAAGAAAATGTGGCAGAAAGATACAGAAATAGTTCCTATTGTACTGGGAGCCACAGGCCCGATAAATAAGAATTTCCAAGCACACCTTGACAAACTACCCATACATGTTACATCTTACGAACTCCAGCAGGAGGCTCTCTTTGGCACGATGCAAGCATTAGCAGTAAATTTGAGAGATTAAGATCATATTCTACATACCCTGGCTTAGAAGTGAGGTTCACGACTGCCATAGTATGCACAAAACTAACCTATTTGGAGAAACTATCCTGACAAAAACCCTTCAGAAATTTAACAGAGTTGTCAACATGATTATCAATGGCATACTGGCTTAGTTTAGTACTGGTTATCTTGACTAAAATGATTTGCAGTTCTATGATCGTGCAGGTTGCCATTATTTCCATCATTAACCCCTTAAAACAAGGGCTGCTTTCTCCATTTCAGTCTCAAATTGCTAGCCCTCACAGGGTGGAAACTGAACAACACAATATTAACATAGTAACATAGTAAATGACACTCTAGAACTACAGAAGCTTACTTGGGATATTAGTTGTTGCAAGAAAACCATATACCAGATGTAGCTATACTTTTAAATAGAAAACCTTTTCCACTTAGTATTTCACAAATGGCCATGACTCTAATTGCTGTCCATCTGACACCATCTTTCACTGCTTATGCCATCTCTATCGTACGGGACTCCAAACATCCTCCCTCAAAATACTTCTCTCACCTTAGCATGTTTTAGTTTGATAAGCTTTCAGCTTCCCTATCATTTCTTGGTTTAGGAAAGGGCTTCTCCATGTTGAACCAATCATGAAGCCACCATTTGAACCACTGGAGTCTTTGTCAGTTAAATATCTCACTTAGAAAATACTCTTCCTACTATCATTTAGCTGGTCTAAAAGAATAAGTTATTTTTCAGGCTTTAATTACCTATGAACCATATACTCCGTTTCATCTAGCTCATCCCAATTTTCTATCAAACTGCTGATACCTTTCCACATAAATGAAAGAGCCAATACTTCCTGTGTTCTGTCCAAAGTCTCATGAGAATCCATGCGACAAGCTCTCAAAACTTTGAGCTCTCTCTTACCACCTCAAATCAAACAAATCCATCAGAAAATGTATCCAGCATTTTGTCTCCTTGACACCAGTAAACTTGGCATTCTGGTCACCAAATGAACTCTAGCAAATTGGCTAATATCCTGCATACAATTCTGTTATGAATAAGCAGCTGATCTTTTAAACGCTAAAGTAAAATCCCATCATCTTAGAGCCCATATAGCTACCATAGTTTTTATGAAGTCTGCTTTGCTGAATACTATTTGTAAAGCAATAGAAACAGAGAAAAATTATGACAGAAAAAGACCACATGGCCAATCTAGTCTGTCCTTCCATATCAACAACTACAACAGTCCCCTTTTATCCTTTAGAGATCCTCTGTTTGTCCCATGCTTTTTTGAATTCAGATACTGTCCTCTTCTACCTCCACTGGGAGACTATTCCATGGATCCACCACTCTTTCCGTAAAGAAATATTTCCGCATATCACTCCTGAATCTATCCCCTTTCACCCTCATCCCATGTCCCCTCGTAGCAGAACTTGCTTTCAGTTGAAAGAGGATCTCCCCCTGTACATTTATGTCACGGAGGTATTTAAACATCTCAATCATATCACCTCTATTCCGCCTTTATATCATATCACCTCTATTCTGCCTTTCCTCTAAGGTTTACATATTAAGATCCTTAAGTTTTTATAATGAAGACCACTAACCATTTTAGTAGCCACCCTCTGTACTGACTCCATCCTGCTTATATCCTTTTGAAGCTGTGGGTCTCCAGAATTGCATACAATATTTCAAATGAAGTCACACCAAAGACTTATACAGAGGCACTATCACCTCCTTTTTTTCTGCTGGCCATTCCTCTCCCTATGCACCCAAGCATCCTTCTAACTTTTGCTGTCGCCTTTTCTACCTGTTTAGCTGCTTTAAAATCATCAGACACAACCACACTGAGGTCCTGCTTTTCTTTAGTGGACAAACTTACTTCACCCTCAATACTATGTTGCTCCCTTGGATTGCTGCAGCCCAAATGCACCACCTTGCATTTTTTAACATTAAATCCCAGCTGCCAAATTCTAGACCATTCTTCCAGGTTAGCTAGATCCATCCTCATGTTATCTACACCTTCCTGGATGTTTACTCTATTGTAGATTTTGGTATCATTCACAAAGAGGCAAACCTTACCCGACAGCCCTTCCGCTATATCACTAACAAAGATGTTAAAAAGAATCGGACCACAGACAGATCCCTGGGGCACACCACTGGTAACTTCCTTCTCCTCAGAGTGAGCTCCATTTACCTATACCCTTTGTCGCCTCCTACTCAACCAATTTCTAACCCAAGCAGTAACTTTAGGGTCCATCCCTAGGGTACTCAGTTTGTTTATAAGTTGCCTGTGAGGAACAGTGTCAAAGGCTTTACTGAAATCTAAATACAACACATCTAGGGCTCTCCCTCGGTCCAACTCCCTGGTCACCCAGTCAATGAAATCAATCATTTTTTTCTGACAGGACCTGCCTATGGTGAATCCATGCTGCCTCGGATCCTGTAATCTGCTGGACTCCAGAAACCTCACTATTTTCTCTTTCAATAGCGTTTCCAATTTACTCACCACCAAAGTTAAACTAACTGGCCTGTAGTTTTCAATCACATCCTTACTTCTGCTTTTGTGTAAAGGGCCTACATGAGCCTCTCTCCAGTCCTTTGGCACCACTCCCGACTCCAACGAGACATTGAAAAGGTCAGTCAGTGGAGCTGCTAGAACGTCCACAAGTTCCTCAGTATTCTGGGGTGTATTCCATTCAGTCCCATCGCTTTGTCTACTTTAAGTTTAGCTAGATTCTCAAGAACAGTCTTCTGAAAATTCTTCAAGATGCTCCTCACTTCTGTTCCTGTTTGTGGGTGTTTTCTGAGGTCCTGCTCCTGGTTCTTCATCTGTAAACACAGAACAGAAATATTTGTTAAGCAATTCCGCTTTATCCTCATCAGCTTCTACATATTCCTCCCTTTCACTCTTGAGTCTGACAATACCACTTTTGCCCTTCCTCTTCTCGCTAACATTTCTGAAAAATGTCTTATCCCCCCATTTTATTGCATTGGTCCACTCCTTCATAGCTTTATCATGCACTACTCCTTTGTTCTCCATTCCTTTTCTTATGATTCCTAGCATCCTATTTGCTTTCCTGGCCACCGCTACACACTGGGCAGAGAGTTTCAACATATCCACAATGATGCTGAGATGTCTTTCCTGGGTGGTGGTTTCTAAGGTGGTACCTTGCATCATGTAAGCATAGTTTGGGTTGTTCTTTCCTAGGTTCATAACTTTGCACTTGTCCACATTAAATTCCATCTGCCATTTGGACGTCTAGTCTTCCAATTTTTCAAGGTCCTTTTGCAATTTTTCACAATCCTCTTGCATTTTAACAACTTTGAATAATTTTGTGTCATCTGCAAATTTGATCACCTCATTTGTTCCTATTTCCAAGTCATTTATAAATATGTTAAAAAGCAGCTGACCTAGCACAGTTCCCTGGGGTACTCAACTATTCACTTTTTCCGTCAAGAAAATTGGCTGTTTAGCCCTACTGTCTGCTTTCTATCTTCTAACCAGTTCCTGATCTGCAATAGTAGATCACCACAAATATAAAACTCTGGTCCATGATACCAAAAAGGGTTACTACTCCAAATTAATCTCTTGATCCACAAACTCTACCCAACAGCTCTCTCGCATTCCTCACTCTCTCTTTCCTGTCAATGGCCCCCTTCCACGGCTCGCCACTCTCTGGCCCAAGCCCCCACTCTCCTTGCCTCCTATTTCTCTGATAAAATCTCTTCATTGCGCAGCCAATTTCCCATGTGTCCCTCCCCCCTGGCTCCAACCCTACCGCTTACCTCACCCTCCTCCCCTGTCTCCCCCTCCTCTTCCTCATCCCTTTCCCACACATGGTCCACTTTCCGCCCCCTGTCTCTATTGGAGTTGTCTAAGGTTCTGTTCTGTTCTCTCATGAAACCACCTGTTCCCTGGATACCATCCCCTCCCACTGGCTCAGCGAGCCCTCTCTGACTCTCCTTCCATATATCCTTTGCTTGTTTAACTCTAGTCTCTCCAGCACCTTTCCTTCCCTATGGGAGCATGCTCTAGTCCGACCCCTTCTTAAGAACCCACTGTTCCGGCTCACTTGCGCCCCATCTCCAACCTTCCTTTCCTCTCTGAAGTATTAGAGAAACTCGTATTCGCACAGCTGTTCACACACCTTGACTCTACCCATGTTCTACACCCCTGCCAGTCTGGTTTTAGGCCAGAACACAGCACCGAAACTATTCTCTCCCTCTTAAATGAGCTTCATGCCACCCATGAGCATGGCGATATCACTTTGTCAGTTTTTTTGGATCTTTCAGCAGCCTTTGATTTGGCTGATCATCCCATTCTTCTTTCTAGGCTTCACGACTTTGGAATTAGGGGCACTTTTTTCTCCTGGTTTCGGTCTTTTCTCTTTGCATGCTCCTTCTCTGTCCAAGTCTGTTCCACGATATGCCCACCCATCCCTCTCTCCTGTAGTGTTCCTCAGGGTTTGGTCTTAGCCCCCCTTTTGTTTAACATCTTTCTGGCTCCTCTTGTGCTCATCATCCAGCAATCTGGCTTATCTGCTTGCTTTTACACCGACAATATTTTTCTATTTCACCACACCAACCCCACTACGCCCTACCTTGCCTCAATAAACTCTTTTCTACTCCAGGTATCCTGCTGGCTGTCATCAAACTTCCTCCACCTCAGTATTGCTAAATCTGCTGCCATGTGGTTCACTTTCAGGTCTATTCCCCCAACCCTGGCCCTCTCCCCTGCCAATCTTACCATTCCCCTCACCAGTTCGCTAACTTGGTGTAACATTGAACTCCTCCCTCTCCTTTCATGAACACATCTCCACCATTAGCCGCCATTCCTTTGCCTTCCTTCGGCAGATTCATGCAGTACGCCCCTTTCTTTCCTTACCTTCACTTACAAAACTCACACTGTCCCCAGTTACCTCTCGTTTGGATTACTGCAATGTTGCTCTGGCTGGCCTTCCCCTTTTTCAGCTTTAACATCTCAAACTTCTTCAGAACATGACAGCTCGAATTCTCTCACACTCCACCCGTTCAGACTACATACCCACCCTGCTTATACGACTGCACTGGTTGCCACTCAAATACTGCACTGATTACAAAATACTTATCCTCATTCATCGAGTACTTCGCAGACCTACAATATCACATCCCGCCTCGTCTCTTCAGATTTATCAATTCCAACCGTTTGGTTCTTCCTTCTTCCTCCCGTGCCCACCTTGAACTTACCCACCACTCCGCTTTCTTTTTCCTGGGTTCTGCCCTTTGGGACTCCTTACCTGCCACCCTCTGTTCAGAACCATCTTTTGTAAAGTTCAAATCCCTGCTCAAGACTCACTACTTTCACAAAGCTTTTCATCTCTCTCCTACTGTCTCTGTTTCCTTCCTGACCCCCCTGCCCCTTGTCTTACATTGTACTGTCCTCTTCCTATCTTCCCTCTTCTGTTATCTGCTAGTTTCTTGTACTTTCCTGTCGATAATGGTATTCTTTTCCTTTTCTCCCATGTAGCTGTTTTATCTTATGTACACCGCTCTGCTCCGCCTGAGCGGTATATCAAAAACTCAATAAACCTAGAGATAAGTACACTGCCTCTAATCCCATGACTTTTTAATTTTGCCAAGAGTCTCTCATGAGGGACCTTGTCAAATGCTTTCTGAAAATCCAGGTATACTATATCAACTGGCTCACCTTTGTCTACCTGTTCATTCACACCTTCAAAAAAATTATAACAGATTGGTAAGACCAGACTTTCCTTGGCTAAATCCATGTTGGCTTTCTCCCATTAAACCATGACTATCTACATGTTCAGTAATTTTATTCTCTATAATTGTTTCTACCATTTTACCCGGAACTGACATCAAGCTCATCGGTCTGTAGTTTCCAGGATCACCCCTGGAGCCCTTTTTAAAACTTGGCGTTACATTGGCCACTCTCCAATCCTCAGGTATTAGGTACTTGACTCACTTCTGCTTGTTGATGGAAAAAGCATTGTTGCTGACCTGTAAGGGCTGTTTATGGTAGGCAGCAGGATGGGTCAGGCACAAATCTTCCCACCTCCCCGAGAATTACATTATTACTTCTTGAGCTAGGGAACAAACTGAAGAGCTGATAGGGCTACTACACACAGGAAGGGCTGTACATGCTCAGAGTTTTACGATAAGATCTAAGCTCTTGGAGATCAGCTCAGTCCCAGCGCCATGTGATGGTATCACCCACATGTGTGCCTTATCAATCCTGCTATTTATTTATTTAACTGTATTTATATCCCGCTTTTCACCGGGTCAAAGCGGCGTCACATTCAGGGGTGGGGAAATTAAGTATGAGGGTGGGACCATCACCAGGGAGACAACATTGATGATTTTGACATGAGACGAACTTAGGACATGGACAGTTTAGTGCAGCTTTGGATCAGTGGATCACGGTTGACAGATCAGAGGTTGGTGCACTTTTTGGTGGGAGTCGTATTGAAGTATTCCTGGAATAAGGTGGTTTTTAGCTGTTTTCTGAAGGATAGTAGATCAGCATTGTTTCTGAGATGGCTCGTTAGAGAGTTCCATAGGGATGGAGCATAGAGTTCAAAGGCTCGATTGCATGTCCGTTGAGAACATTTACCGTATTTTTCGCACCATAAGACGCACCCGACCATAAGACGCACCTGGTTTTTAGAGGAGAAAAATAGGAAAAAAAATATTCTGAACCAAATAGTGTAATAAAATATTTAATAAAGTATAACAGAATAATATTTGAACCATATAAACTGAACAGCAGTCAACAGTGGCATTAAGAACCATTATCACTGTCATTAACACACAAAGACAAAGGTTTGAGTACTCTAGTCTTCGGAAAACCCCAAGAACTCTTCTTCGCTAGAGTCAGAATTCATGAAGCTCATTTGGTCACAATCACTGACATCACTTTCTTCGCTGTCTTCGTATAAAATACAGTCTTCACTTCCATCTAAGGCAATTAAACTGGGAACCCCAAAAGCCAAACTTAGAATGTACAACACTGTAGAAATAAAACTATAAATTGATTTCCTCTTGTATTAAATAAAGTGCAGACGTTAAAGATGCACATTTCCAAGAGCTGACATATTTCAGTTAATAAATTCAAAATAAAGAGATATTTTTCTACCTTTTGTGCATTTTTTTTTCAGTTGCAATTGTTCCAGTCACTTTCTTCTGGTTTCTTCGTATCTTCTGCTAACACTCCATTGTCTGCTGTCCATTTGTCCTTTCTTCTTTCCTAGTTTTTTTCCATTCTCTCTACATCTGCTTTAACATACTAATCATTCTCCTTTTGCTCTTTCCTCATTCCTATTTCATCCACTCAAATTTTACCCCTCCATCCTCAATCCCCACTTACTCTCCCAATACCCGGCCAATTGTAGATTTTTCTTCCCTCCCACACAAAATATATTTCCCCTCTCCATTTCACTCTCCCAGCCCCATCCCATTCTAATCGTCCCCCAACATCAACTCCCTTCTAGCTCCTGCCCCACCCAGCATCCGCTCCCTTCTAGTCCCCGCATCATCAGCCCATTTCCAGTCCTAGCTCCCTCCCCTCACAGCCCATTTCCTTTCCAAGCCCCCTCCCCATCAGCCCATTTCCATTCCAAGCCCCCTTCCACTCAGCCCATTTCCATTCCAAGACCCTGTCCCCATCAGCTATTTGCAGTTCAAGCTCCCCCTTCTACTCGGCCCATTTCCAGTCGTAGCCCCCCCCCCCCCTCATCAGCCCATTTCCATTCCAAGCCCCCTTCCACTCAGCCCATTTCCATTCCAAAACCCTGTCCCCCATCAGCTATTTGCAGTTCAAGCTCCCCCTTCTACTTGGCCCATTTCCAGTCCTAGCACCCCCCCAGTCCATTACCAGTTCTAGCCCCCCCCATAGCCCATTATCAGTCCTAAGCCCCCCAACAGCCCACTTCCAGTCCTAACCCTTCCATCGCCCCATCTTCATTCTTAGCCCCCCATAACCCCATTTTCAGTCTTAGCCCCCCAATCAGACCACCTGCAGTCCTAACCCCCATCACCCCATTTTCAGTACTATCCCCCCATCACCCCATTTTCAGTCCTAACCCCACCCATTACTAGTCCTAACCCCCTCCCCCCCATCAGCCCAAGTAAATTTAAAAATGAAAAACAAACCCTGGGCTTCTGCTGCTGCCGCTGCCATGGCAGCGGCAGAATCAACTGTCCCGCGGCCCCTTCCCATCTGCCCGGCAAAGCATCTTCTGAGCTCCATCAGCGGCAGCTTTCAGGGCCGCGAAGAGAAGAGTGATTTCCCTCTCGCGGCTCTGTTAGCCTGCCGGGGCTGATGGGAATTCCCATCAGCCCCGGCAGGCTTAACAGAGCCGCGAGAGGGAAATACTACTCTCTTCGCGGCCCTGAAAGCTGCCGCTGATGGAGCTCAGAAGATGCTTTGCCGGGCAGATGGGAAGGGACCGCGGGACAGTTGATTCTGCCGCTGCCACGCAGCGGCGGCAGCAGCAGAAGCCGGGGGGGGGGGAGGGATGATGCAGTCCCCAGAGACACGGAAGGTCCCGGGGGACCCGCTGCCGCTCTGCAACTTCTTCTATTCGCACCATAAGACGCAGGCACTTTTCCTCCCACTTTTTGGTGAAGAAAAAGTGTGTCTTATGGTCCGAAAAATACGGTAGTTCTTTTGTGAGGGACGGTGAGGGAGTTGTTGGAGGCTTGTCTGGTAGTTTTGCCGTGAGCTGGTCGAGACAGCAGGGTGCGAAGCTGGGTGTTCTGTGTTTGGTGGATGGCTTTGTGGGTGAGTAGGATGGATTTGTATTTAGTCCTTGCTTCGAGTGGAAGTATATGTAGGTTTTTCAGGATTGGGGTGATGTCAATTTTCTTTGCTTTCTGAATGATTCTTGCTGTGGTGTTCAATGCTGTTCGGAGGGGGTTGATCTGTGTGGCTGGAAGGCCATAGTAGAGTACGTTGCAGTAGTCCAGATGTGGGAGTGTCATAGCTTGCATTATTGTCCGGAAGTCTTGATGATCGAGAAGTGGTCTGAGACGTTGCGCTAATTTTGCTTTATGAAATCTATCTGCTATCTATGGTGAACACCTGTTACTGGTTGAGCAACAATGTGTTACACATGAACACCCATTTATATCTGTAAACCAGCTTTTTACACACATACATGTACTTTGCCATTCTAAAATGAGCTCTCTGCTTTAAATATGTTTTCAAATTTGCTCTGCTTTTTAGTTGCCTTTTTCAAAACATTGTTAATGTTACAGTATGAAGCATGCAGGAATAAAAACTGGTTCTTCCTTTAAGAAAGAAAAGAGAATGTACTCTGTTGCCCTTCTGGGTTTGTAAGGGGACACTACTGAAAAGGATAGCTCATTCAAACTATAGCTCATTCTCAAAAAGGTATTAGTGATAGCTCAGGATGAGTTAGTAGGTCAGCTACCATCTGTTTAGGCATTTTGGTGCATTTTGTCACTGACAACTGTAGAGAAATGAGACCTATTTTGGTAGAGTGGACAGATTTCTGTCCATCTGTGCATGTATTACAAGCAAGTCACTTTCATTTTAGATCTGCGTCACTCTGAGCCAAGATATTAGAGGTGCCATAGGAAGGTCAAAAGGTGGAGAAGCCTGTTTACACATCTCTCTCTAATGAGATGGCAACTGCAAATTGTTGCTTCAGGCACAACCTGGAGGCAGTCGTGTTGGGCATTGAAGCAGAGGTTTCTGCTGCAGAATTTCAAAAGGAAAATCTTAAAGTTAAATGCTTTAAAATCCTAAGTCAAAGAGCTTAATTTTTTGTGTCTCTTCTTAATGTTTGGTTCATTTTAAGTGGCTCAGCTTCTTCAAAAGCCTTTTCACTGAAGTAATATGGTTGCCGCAAAAGCGTTCAGATGCTGGGAATGAGAGATCCTCTGGGTCTTGTGTGAAAGATGGAAGAAATTCAGAATAAATGTTACAAGGATCAAAGATAAATAACTGCACATTACACAGATTGCAAATGTTTCCCTGTTGGTTAGTGAAATAAAAAAAAACTAATTTGGAAGCTTGCAATATTTTGAATTTATAAACTGCAAATCTTTGGTTTTGTTTTGCTTGTCTTCTTATTTTTCTTAGTGTAATTTCTATGTTTGCAAAATGGCTAGAACCAATTCCCATTTGTCAGTTTGTAGAAATTCTTAAACATGTCTTGTGAGCCAATACCTAAATAATGGCAGTTTGGTTTTAGCAATTGCTTTTTAGTTTGCTATGCTGAAACCAAAAAAATGCAAAAGACAGGATTAGTACATACTCAAACTTGTATTATTACTTCTTTAAAAAATAAAGAACTTAGTGAATTTTCTCACATCACCCCGCCCCCCCTCCTCAATTTTATACAGCACTGAAGACACTGCCCTCCCTCTCTCTCCTTAGTATGTACTGATTGAAGTGCCTTGTAAAATATCTAGGAAACATTGAGTAGCATGATGACATGATGACACACAAGAGTTCTGATTCTTACATGAGATAAGCATATCTTTAAGTACAATCATCATTCCTTTTGCCAATGTTTCCTGTATAATTTGTTAAATTTTTTAATATTGTTAAATGCACTATATCATGCTTTGTACAGTGTAAACCACTAAATTTTGAGTTCCTTGTAAACCGCTTTGATTTACGAAAAGCAGTAAATAAGCACAAATAAATAAATAAAGTAGCTTTAGTGATATCAGTGTTTTTGATATAAGCTCAGCATCTCCAAAATTTCTGCACCTAGTTAAATATAAATAGCTGTGAGAATGAGTAGGCCAGATATTGGACAACAGCTTTGCAAATGTTGGTAACTGAGAATAATTTAACTTTCCTTTTAGTCATAGGACATTTTACGAGTACAAGTATAATAGCACACCCCAATACGTATATTAGATGTGTCTTTTCTCCCCACTTAGGAGCATATATTGTATTTGAGTTCTATAAGTGTTACAAGCCACCTTGAACATTAATGTTGTTTTCCTTAGGTATCGCCAACCTATGTGTTTTTTAGGTATTTTTGATGTACTGTCTTATGCCCAACCTGTTGTAACTATGAACATATTGGCTTTGTTGTGTTTCTGTCCTGTTTGCATTGGATTGTTGTAAACTGCGTTGATGGCTGTGTGGCCGAATGGTGGTATATCAAATCTAAAATACATAAATAAGAAAGGCAGGCTAGAAAAATAAAAATAGCTAAAGGTATATTCCTTGTGTTGTTTTCCAAGAATACTAATTGACATGAGATACAGGCATGAAAAATAGACATGCAAAAATTAAGCCAAAGGGCTAGGTTTATGTCTTCACAAACACAAAATGTAGTGTGTTATTTCAGTATTGCTTAATTTAAAATTATTTATTTATTTGTTTTATTTAATTTAACTAGGTTTATATAACGCTTTTCTACAAGTCAAAGTGGTGTACATTCAGGTACTGTGTGTATGTATATATATATATATATTTTTTTTTTCCCTTGTCCCCGAAGGGCTCACAATTTATGTTTTAGTACCCGAGGCAACAGAGGGTTAAGGGGCTTGCCAAGGCCACAAAGAGCACCTGTGGGACTAGAAACCCCAATTTTATTATACTGCACCTTTCCAAGGTAACTGCTGATTGTTCATGTTGAAACTTTGTCGTCTCTGAGTGACCTTTACTTTGACGAACAGATTTTCTTTTTCAATATTTTAAGATTTTATGCTAGTAGGATGCAGAGACTCTTTGTATGTCACTGTTTTGAGCATTAGAGACCTCCAGTGGCCCTATTAAATTACTGCAATGTAACCTGGAGATGACTTAGTAATTTTTCAGAAAAAGGTGGTCATTTCAATCCCAGTTACATCATGCTGAGTGGAAATTCTTCTGGGAGGGAAAATCAAGCTCATACATAAACCACTCCACTCCTCCCTTCCAGGCAGCTTGGAGGGAAGGGAAGGGGTAAGCCTGCAACTGAGCAGAGAACAGTCACTCTACTCCTAATCCAGCCATTCTTCTCCTGAGCAGCATAGAACATTGTTGTTATAAAGTAATTAAAGTCTCTAGTTTACATTTTTACACTTGGGTCTAATGTGCAAGTGGTGTCAAGTGCCTGGGTTTCTGTTCAAGAACTGGTACAATGTTTTTGTAATGAAGTGAAATTGTTATGCAAAGAATTGAATCCAACTTCTGTTGCTTCCCGACTAGTTAGTTTTTTCAGACGATTTATGGGTTAGCTCTTGATTTAACCTTTCAAAGGATTGAATTTGCCTGGGCAGATGAGAAACTTGTAAAAGCTATAATGTTTATTCACTTCCTCCTGCACACTTAACTGCTGTCTTACCTGAGTTATCAAAGGTGTGATCAAGCTATGGCTCCCCCGTTAGCTCATATTTACTTCTCCTTGAGGACTGAAATGATGCCATCTTTCAAGATTGCAGATGTGTTCAGTTTTGAAGAATCACTCTAGTAATTTGTCTGTGTTATATAATTATAGACTAATTTCCAGCATACCTTTCTCTGGGAAAAGTGATGGAACATGTGGTTCTACAGCAACTCCAAAATTTCATCATTGTTAATGATTTGTTCAATAAATATCAATATGGGGGCCGGCACAAGGCAAACCATCTGCCATATGCACCCCTGCCCCACCACCCCCACCCATAGTCTATCATCTCCCTTTCCCTTCCCAATCTCCAACAGACAGGCCTACAACATCTCGTCTCTCCCCCAAAGTGCCTAGCATTTCTCACCTCTTTCCCTCCCTTCCTCAAAGGTTTCCAGCTCTCCCCTCCCCTCCCCTCAGGTGTCCAGCATCTCTCCCTCTTCCCTTCCACTTGCCACCATTGCTACCTCTACCACCATCCCACCTCTGCAGGAGGCAAAAATAAATTGGACTTTGAGGTGACATTAGCACAACTCTGGCAAAGAATAGCCATGGGGAAACCCTTTAAGGTGCTGTCAGCGGTGATCCTTTGAGTTTCCATGAATGTATGTGCTCAAGGCCTTCTGCATTTTGCCCACTCCAGCTTGTGGGGGTTGGGACATGGCAGGCATTGAGCAAATGTGTGCATACAGATGCCCAAACACCTGCTGCTGACAGTGGCTTTATAGGGCTTCTGTGCTGCTGTCCTTTGCCAGCTCTACCACCCACTGAAGCCTGGTGCCCTAGACAGACAACTCGTCTGCATAGTAATAGGGCCAGCCCTAATCAGTGTGGATTTCATCCAAAGCATGAAACAGAGGTTTTACTTTTAATCACCTTGAATGACCTCTTAAAATAACTGGATTCTAAAATATTTTATCTGATGAAATATTTATCTCACATGATATCATGTTAGAGAGATTGTGGGAACTTAACATAGGAGCTGGGACTTTAAACTAGTTTGAATTTTTTTTAAAAAATAGGATGGATTGAGTTAATTTTACCATTCAGATACTGGAATGGATGTCTTTGCGGAGGGGTGTCCCACAAGGCTGTCCCTGCGATGCTGTACATATTTATACTTAAGGTCTTTATGTAATGTGCTTAAAGATCTAGATCTTGGTTACCACAAGCATGCAGATGATTTCTTGGTATTTTTGACAATCAAAGGTATTGAGTAATCTTTTGTCAATTGTTAATTCCATATCGGCCTGCAGGACTAGTCCAGACAAGCGGGTTATGTCCCCCTACCAGCAAATATGGAGACAGAGAAAATCTTTCAGAGGTTTCTTATGACCTCATCCTGCCATAACCACACTTGCAGCTAGGGGCGCGTTCAGCATTTCTCTACTACTACTACTTATTTGTATAGCGTTACAAGGCTATACAGATGTAAGGCAAAGTCCCTGCTCATCGGAGCTTACAATCTAATCAAGGTGAAGAACATCACAAAATTGAGGACTACACATGGTGAACAAGAGAGTGAGAGGGGCATCACGATTCAAAAGCAGTCTCAAAGAAGCCTGGATTTGAATAGGGCTAGAGAAGGAGCCCGACATCTTGACTCGGGTAGTTTGTTCCAGGCATATGTTGCAGCAAGGTAGAATTTCTCTGTCTCCATCAGAGGCTGGATGGATGTTTTTTGCCGCTCTGGTGAAATCTGAAAAGCAGTTGAAAAGATTGATTGTGTGCGTAAGTAACCACTCTTGAGGTGACTTCCTCATTGGGTCATAGTGCTGGAGGCTCCACCAGAGTCGCTCATAAAATCGATGCTCTTTTTGGGTATTATCATATGGAGGAGGGAAATTGGTTCAGCTACTCATCCTTATATTGTTAAGGGCCAGTTGAGCAGCCAAAAGTTTGGAAAAGGAGTTTGGAAAGGATTCTTCAGAGCCTTGCACAACCTTAGTGTGCCCCGCCCCGCCTGTCCCCCAAAGATTTAAAGGCAGTTTGAGGTATGTGACTGCAGGCCCTGGCAGCAGGGGAGTAGCACTGAATCTGTCATGGTTTTCCTGGGGGTGAGTACCAAAACAAAGTTTTTGTCTGGTTTTGAAGGTGGGGGGCTACCTAACCTCATCTGCTGTTCAGTGCATCTGCTGGGTTTGGGCTGCTCAGGGCATCCGTTGATGTGGTGTGTTTTTTCCTGATAATGCCCACCTCGTTTTGCTGCCTGTGTACATTAACTGTTCTTTGTTTCCTTACTACATACTTTTCTGTGCTGTGTGCAATGTGTGTGTGCCTTAACTTTGCAAGTGAACATAATGCATGGTAGTACTTCCCACACATCCAAACCACATATTGCAGTGAACCTTGTTAGTGCACCCTGAGCCTGTGAAGTCAGGCTGTTAGTGGTGCACGAAATGGTGCCTGCTCTGAAGAAAGCGGAAGTTCCACTGCCGAGTTTGTTCTGTGTCTGGCCTGAGGCTTGTAATGTGCCCTTAAGGGCCTGTTTCCCTCCCCCTCTCCCCCTTCGCCACAGGGGGACATGGTTGCTCTGGCCTGGTCATCTTCGCTCAAAGAGGCAGTGGACACACAGAGATAGAGAAAGATGTTCTTCAGACCTTGGACTTCAACTCTGACTCTGCGGGCCACTCTCCTTCACTTAGGGGCAAGATGGCACGTTGCCCCCACTGTTATGCTGTGAATCTTATTGCCCTCACTGAAGTTGTGTGAGAGCAGGGATTCTTGACTATCTGCTTAGGTACGAATACTGAAGTGCGCCCTAGCTGCATCTGTGGTTATGGGAAGATGAGGTCATAAGAAACCTCTAGAAGATTTTGTCTGTCTCCACCCCTGCTGGTAGGGGGACACAACCCACTTATTTGGACTGGTCTAGCAGGTGACATTATGTGGTAAGTAAAATGTCACCTTGGTTGAGATACTGTACAATAAGCTTTCGCTAACTCTGGGGGGGGGGGGGGAATGGAAGCCTTGTTGATTGTGTAAATATTGTCAAAATCTCCAGTGACCTATTCCTGGCAAAATCCAAGGGCTTTTACTCAATCCTCATCCTTCTTGACCTTTCTGCTGCTTTTGACACTGTTAACCACAACCTTCTCCTTGATACCTTGTCCTCACTTAGTTTTAAGGGCTCTGTGCTAACCCAGTTCTCTTCTTATATCTCCCATCACACTTTCCGTGTTTGTTCTGGTGGATCCTCCTCTACTGCTATCCCTTTCTCAGTTGGTGTACCCCAAGGATCTGTCTTGAGTCCACTCCTTTTCTTTCTTTATACCCAGTCCCTTGGTGCACTCATCTCTTCCCATGGCTTTAAATACCAGATCTATCTCTCTACACCTGAAATCTCTTTGGCAATCCAGGCCAGGATCTATGCCTGCCTTTCTGACATTGCTGCTTGGATGTCTCACTACCACTTGGAATTTGCCAAAGCTGAACTTCTTATTTCCCCCAAACCCTCCTCTCCTCTTCCTCTTCCTCTTTTCTCAGTCTCTGTGGATATCTCTCTAATCCTTCCTGTCTCCTCAGCTTGCAGCCTTGGTGTTGTCTTTGATTCCCCTCTCTCCTTCTCCACACACATCGGACTGATAGCTAAAACCTGCCATTTCTTTCTCTACAATATCAACAAAATTCACCCATTCTTTTCTGAACACACTAAGACACTTATCCACTTCTTAGTCGCCTCCCATTTAGACTATTTATTTTATTTATTTATTTAACAGATATTCTATACTGCTTCATCTTTAAATCAAGATGGTTTACATGTCAACTCTGAATTTACATGGAACAATGTAACTTAATATTACAGGGAACAGTATGCCAACAGTATACTAAACAGCAACATAACAGGTGAATAGTAGGTTAACAAAATAAAAGATGTTAATCGAAGGGAGTAGCATAGGTGTGGGTACCCTTAACTTGTACCCTAACTTATATATAGTTTGTATTAACAGTGGGTGATCCTATTTCAGTTGTCATAGTTATTTGAGCCTTGTTTATGTTGCTGTGTTTTATGGTGGAGTTGCATCATAGTGGAGTTGCCATAGGTGATATTACCAAAATATTCAGTGTATAGATGTGCTTAATTTTTTGGGGAAGTCCTTAATAGTTCCTATGTTTTCCAGTAATGCATCCCAAAGTGCTGGTGCTGTCAAGGAAAAAGCTTTATTGGACATGATGTGCTTAGACATTGCATAGATGCTAGATATGAGGATCATGCTCTTGTTGTTGGTCCTCCTAGGTCTATTGTCTGGGTCCTTCATAATCAATTCCTGTAGTATATCGGCTATGTTAAAGCTTAGTATTTCAAATGTGATAAGAATGATATTAAATCTTATGCGATAGTTTATTAGTAGCCAGTGTAGTTGCTTAAGAAGTGGCGTGATGTGTTCATATTTTGCTGAACCTGTGATTATGTGGGCTGCCGTGTTCTGTGCCCTCTGAAGCATGGGGATTGATTGTTTTGGGATGCACTAATAGATTGAGTTACAGTAATCCAGTATTGGCATGATCATTGCTTGCATTACTGTGCAGAAGTTGTCCTGTTTAAGAATTGTCTTCAACCCCCGTAATATAGGGTGAGCCAGTCAAACCTGCATTTTTGAAAAGGGCGGGAGAGCCGTGAAAGTGGGCGGAGCGAGTTAGCAAGGTCACCATTGTGTCCCCCACAACTAAGCATTTCAGTCGCCATGGAGCAGTGGTCTAAACAACAACGTTGATTCGCTGTGAAAGCGTTTACCAAAGTGGTAGTTATGCAGCCGCTCAGCGTCGTTTCGGACGAATTTTCAAATTAATCGAAATAAGCCAGTGCCGTCTGTTAATTCAATCAAATTGTGGGTGACAAACTTTGAAGCAATTGGTGAAACGAGAAGCAGAAGGGGTGGCAGTGCAAGATCAGTGCGAACTCCCGCGAATATTGACCGCGTGAGAGTTGCTGTGGAAAGAAGCCCTCGGAGATCGGCGCGTCGACAGAGTGCTGCGCTTGGCATGGCAAACACGAGCGTCCGAAGAATCTTGAGGTTAGATTTACACCATCACCCGTACAAAAATTCAGGTTGTTCAGGCTATGAATGAAATTGCCTACAAGAATGTCTCAATCGGGAAGGACACCATCTTACTGGCGTTATTTTTAAACAGTGAATGTTGTTTCTTAAATGCTTTTTAATGTACATTAAGATAGTAACAATAAAATTTTGAAATATCCATCCGTTTATTTTTTACAGTCATTTCAAAAATGCAGGTTTGACTGGCTCACCCTGGTACTTTTATTTTTTGATATGCAGTGTATATGGTCTGTCTTATATGTGATTGTAGGTTTAAGGCCTGGTCCAAGATATTGGACTTCTTGTTTTATGTTTATACTGGAACTTGATGGTTGACTTGTGCTTGGCGGCGTGAATGTTTGGTTTCTAGTTATGAAAAGAGCCTCTGTCGTCTTATAGTTTATGGTAAGGTTATGATTGTTGAGCCATGAGATCATATCTTCGAGACAGTTAATTAGTTTTGTGTTATCTGGTTTGTTGGTTCAATTGGCATATCATAAGCATATAGCCTATATTGCACATTATGCTTCTTTATGACGTTGCCAATAGGCTGTGTATATATGTGTGTGTGTATATATATCTATCTATCTATCTATATATATATATGTGTGTGTTAAAAAGCAGTGATGACTTTGCTAAGCCTTGCGGGATTCCCTGTTTTATTCTAAATGGTGTGGATTTCTTCAAGTTGTTGTGGACTTATTGTTATCTTCCATTTAGGTATGATTTGAACCATTTATATGTAGAAACATAGAAATATGACAACAGAAAAAGACCACATGGCCTATCTAGTCTGTCCTTCCATATCAACAACTACAACAGTCCCCTTTTTTCCTTTAGAGATCCTCTGTGTTTGTCCCATGCTTTTTTGAATTCAGTCACTGTCCTCATCTCCACCACCTCCACTGGGAGACTATTCCACAGATCCACCACTCTTTCTGTAAAGAAATATTTCCGCAAATCAATCCTGAATCTATCCCCCTTCACCCTCATCCCATGTCCCCTCGTAGCAGAACTTGCTTTCATTTGAAAGAGGCTCTCCCCCTGAACATTTATGCCACGGAGGTATTTAAACATCTCAATAATATCACCTCTATCCTGCCTTTCCTCTAAGGTGTACATATTAAGATCCTTAAGTCTGTCCTCATATGCTTTATAATGAAGAACATGAACCATTTTAGTAGCCACCATCTGCACCGACTCAATCCTGTTCACATCCTTTTGAATGTGCGGTCTTCAGAATTGCACATTGTACTCCAAATGAGGTTGCACCAAAGACTTATACAAAGGCACTTTCACCTCCTTTTTTCTGCTAGCCATTCCTCTCCGTATGCACCCAAGCATCCTTCTAGCTTTTGTTGTCACCTTTTCTACCTGTTTAGCTACTTTAAGATCATCAGACACAACCACGCCCAGGTCCCGCTCTTCTTTAGTGGACAAAAGTATTTCACTCCCTATACTATATTGCTCCCTTGGATTGCTGCAGCCCAAATGCATGACCTTACATTTTTTAACATTAAATTCCAGCTGCCAAATTCTAGACCATTCTTCAAGCTTAGCTAGATCCCTCCTCATGTTATCTACACCTTCCTGGGTGTCTATTGCAGATTTTGGTATCATCCGCAAAAAAGGCAAACCTTACCCGACAGCCCTTCCACTATATCACTAACAAAGATGTTAAAAAGAATCGGACCAAGGACAGATCCCCGGGGCACACCACTGGTAACATCCTTCTCCTCAGAGTGAGCTCCATTTACCTGTACTCTTTGTCGCCTCCCACCTAACCAATTTCTAACCCAAGCAGTAACTTTAGGGTCCATCCCTAGGGTGCTCAGTTTGTTTATAAGTCGCCTGTGAGGAACAGTGTCAAAGGCTTTACTGAAATCTAAATACACCACATCTAGGGCTCTCCCTCGGTCCAACTCCCTAGTCACCCAGTCAAAGAAATCAATCAGATTTGTCTGACAAGACCTGCCTCGGATCCTGTAATCTGCTGGACTCCAGAAACCTCACTATTTTCTCTTCCAGCAGCGTTTCCAATAATTTATTCACCACCGAAGTTAAACTAATGGGCCTGTAGTTTTCAACCACATCCTTACTTCTGCTTTTGTGTAAAGGCACCACATGAGCCTCTCTCCAGTCCTTTGGCACCACTCCTGACTCCAGCGAGGCATTGAAAAGGTCAGTCAGTGGAGCTGCTAGAATGTCCCCAAGTTCCCTCAGTATTCTAGGGTGTATATATGTAATATAGTGAAGTCCAATTTCTTGTTGATGCCACAAAAGTAGTTTGTGTGATGCGGTATCAATATGTCTAGGAATATGATCAGAAAACCCTTCTTAATATCATTTATTCCCTGGTGAATGCTGTCTAGAAAGGATTTTAACAGAGTTTCCATGCCGTGGTTGGTTCGTAACCCAAGCTGGTGAGGGTCTAATGGAGCATGTAAGTTGATATGGTCTTGCAATTATAGCTGTACAACCTTTTCTATAATTTTGGCTAGGAGTGGCAAGCTTGAAATAGGCCAGTATTTAACTGGGATCCAATTTATTGAGGGTATTGTTTTTGATGATTGGTCTTATAGTTGCTTTTTTGAGTGCTATCGGCATATGTCCTTTGGAAAGGGAGGCTTGTGTTATTTTATGGATTGAAGGAGTCAGTTCTTCTTTGGTGAGCTTGATCCATGAGACCAGGCATGGGTCGGAGGGTGCTGTCGTGGTATTCAAGTTGGTGGTTATGGTGCTTATTTGCTTGTGAGATGGCATGGTGAAATTGCCCCATATTCCTGTTGGTGGTGGTGTTTCATCTGTGTCTGTCCTTGTTGGGATGTCATTGTGAAAGGTCCTTTTTAGGTGGTCTGCTACCTGTTGTGGGTGTATATTCATTTCATCTTTTGTTGAAGGATTTTTGGTTAGATTCTTGACTATGTCAAACAGCTCTCTTGATTTGTCTGCGGATCTCATTATGAGTTTTGTGTAATAATCTTGTTTATGTGTGTTAGGTTGTTGAGTCATGAGTTCATGTCTATTGTAACTTACTCCTTGCTGGGTCTCCCTCTGAATCATCCCTCTGCCCTTCAATCTGTTCAACATTCTACTGTGCAACTAATCTGCTGCCACCCTCGTCATGCTCATATTACGCCTCTTCTCAAGTCACTTCATTGGCTCCCCTATCTGTTTCTGCGTCCAGTTCAAATTTCTTCTGCTGACCTATAAGTGCATTCACTCTGCAGCTCCTCACTACCTTTCCTCTCTTATCTCTCCCTACACCCTTCCTCAGAAACTCCGCTCTTCTGAGAAATCACTTCTAAATGTTTCCTTCTTTTCTACTGCTAACTCCAGACTTCGCTCCTTTTACCTTGCTGCTCCTTATGCCTGGAACAAACTACCTGAGTCTGTATGTCAGGTGCCTTCTTTGATGCTTTTCAAATCCAGACTGAAAACTCACCTCTTCACTGCCTCTTTCTGATCTTGACTTACATGACCTCTTTCGTGTTTCCTTACCATTCCCCCTAGATATATCCCATGTCTACAGCTATTGATTGTAAGCTCTTAAGAGCAGAGACCATCTTTTACATGTATCTATATAGCACTGTGTATGTCTTGTAGCACTATACAAATGTTCAGTAGTGGTAGCAGTGATGCCATTCAGTTGCTGATTAAATCAGAGATTCGCTGTTTTGGAATATGTTTAGTCTTTGCTATCTTTGAAATCCCATTGGAGGATATTGGTAAAATTGGCACTTTGTAAATTTTAGCTGTGCTGTTTGAAACCATACCTGTAGCAACAAGACCTCCGTTTGTGTATAGCAGACTATTGTAATTTGGTCTAATAGGTGGAGGAACAAGAGGCTATACTGTGTTGATACACTGAATCTCTCTGCGGCAGGAAAAAGGATCCTAAGAGAAAAATTCAGGCAATATATGGATAAGCATTTAAACTAGTGAAAGGGGGTGACGGATGGGAAAAACAAGTTCAGGACGTCACTCCCATTGAGAACATTGGTGATAGTCATCATATTAATCCACACATCATTGGCAATAGGGAAGAGAAATCTGGAACAAAATGCTTCTAAAATGCAAGCAAGCAATGAACATAAATGTTCAAAGTCTAGCCAACAAAGTTCCTGACCTGGAAGCCCTGGTGGAAATGGACTTGGACATTGTGGCTGTTACAGAAACTTGGTTTAATGAGCTGCATGAATGGAATATAGCCATAGCTGGCTATAATTTATTTAGAAGACATAGAGAAGGCAGAAAAGGATGAGGCTTAGTTCTATATGTCAAAAGCCATATTAAAGCCGCTGAAATGCAGGGGACATGGGGAAAAGAAGCAGCGCTGCGGATTGTGTTAGAAAGAGGAGATGGCACTATCATCTACCCTGGTGTAGTCTAAAGGTCTCCAATTCAAACTGAGGAAATGAATAGAGATTTCCATGGTGCGACCGCACCTTGAATATTGTGTGCAATTCTGGTCTCCATATCTTAAAAAAGGATATAGCATTAATAGAAAAGGTACAGAGAAGAGGCACCAAAATGGTAAAGGGGATGGAAGGATACCCCTATGAAGAAAGGCTAAAAAGGTTAGGGCTCTTCAACCTTGAAAAGAGACAGCAGAGGGGGAGATATGATAGAGGTCTATAAATTAATGAATGGAGTGGAACGGGTAAACGTAGATAGATTGTTTATGCCATCAAAATATAGAAAGACTAGGGGGCATGCAATGAAGCTACAGGGTAACCTATTTAAGACTAATAAGAGAAAATATTTTTTCACTCAACGTGTGAAACTCTGGAACTTGCTACTGGAGGATGTAGTAAAAGCTGTTACTGTAGCCGGGTTTAAAAAAGGTTTACACAAGTTCCTGGAGGAACGGTCCATAAACCATTATTAAAGTGGACCCAGAATATCCACTGCTTGACCCAGTACAAAGATTGTGGAACCTGTGTCTTTAGGGGAAACTGCTAGGTACTTGTGACCTAGATTGGCCACTGTTGGAAACAAGATATGCCATACTGGGTCAGACCAAGGTCCATCAAGTCCAGTATCCTATGTTCTTATTTGATGTTGCAAAGTTAGCTACTAAGGGAGAAGTGATCATATTGGGTGACTTTAATCTGCCAGATGTGAATTGGAGTATTCCTTCTGCAAATCTGTAAAGAGGTAAAAAGATTGTGGATGCTTTCCAAGAAGCATTGCTCAGACAACTATTGATGGAACCGACCAGGGAAAGTTTGATGCTGGATTTAGTACTCCCCAATGAAGATAGCATGTTGAATGGTCAGGTGAGTGCTCATTTGAGCAGTGTGGTTTGAGGTAAAAGCCACTGCAGAGTCCAATCACAGCAAAGCCAAAGTCCTAGACTTCAAAAACGCTGACTTCTGTAAAATGGGAAAGTACCTGAAGGAGAAGTTGGCAGAGTGGGAGGAGATAAGGGAAGTGGAATTGTAGTGGGCTAAATTAAAAGAGGCAATAAAAGGGACAACGGATATATATTGTGATGAAGCTGACACTACTGAAGCTATGGAGTTAGGAGAAAACTCCGTTTCTTTTAAAGAAACTGATTTACAGAGAATGCAGTTACCAAGAAGTGCAGCTAGAGGGAGTAGGCATGAGGCTGCAGAAGGTAGGCTGACACACCCAGATTGTAATGATGCAATAGCTACTCAAACACACCTGAGTAGGGGGCCAGAAAGCTCACTAGAGAAACGACTTTATAAGCAGTGCTCGGTCAGGAGAATAGAGAGAGGACCACCAATACAGAGACGACCACAGGAACAGAGAGGACCACCAATACAGAGATGAGCACAGGAGCAGAGAGGACTACAAATACAGAGAGCAACAGAAACCCCTGCTACTAAGGAGAGAGAAAGGGGAACGCTCCAACTACAGAAGGAAAGACAGTTAAGCTTGCAGTCCTTACAAGAAAGGGACAACTTCCAGGAAGGACAAGCCCATGCTGAAAAGCTCCAGAAAGAAGTCTCCAGGGAAGACAGTGTAAGCAGGAGAGTGCCTGGTAGAGGGAATACCAGCAACGCACGTCTCGGAGAACAAAGGTACATTCACACCTCCTTTCCTGAATGTGTGCCAGGTCCTAGAAAGGCTTGTAAACCAGAGAGCTATAGATAGACCTTGTAGAACCAGAACCATTGCTACCTGAATACCCTATGGACTGTACTCTCTGTGTAGCTGAGAGTATAGAATCTCTCACAGAGTCATAGCATAAGACATTCTCTAAAAAATATCATTGTTTTGTTGAGCTGAAAAGAAGAAGCCTTTTTGTGTTTATTTTACCTGTTGATATTGAAAGCTCCTGCTTGAATGGAAAAGACTGTGAAGCCCTTGTAACAGTTTTGGACTTTGTAAATACTTTGGTAGAAACCCTGAATCAAGGTGAATTTTGTTGTCTTCTTGGAGAACCTTAGCGCATCAAGGGAATAAAACCTTATATTTAACCCAGCACAAGGCTCTCACAACTATTCCTTATAAAGAAGGGAACTACAAGGACCATAATGCACCTGGTCTAAGTTAGAGTTTCCGGCTTCAACAAACAATAAATGTCCGCCCTGACCATTCAGCACTCTGCCACTGGGAGGGGCTGTGACAATATGTAAGCAAAGTAAATAAAAACAAAAGGAAAAGGAAACTATATGGTTCACCAAAGAAATGGCTGTACAAATAAAGGCAAAATACACAGCTCTCACAAAATTCAGAAGATCACAAAAAGAACAACAGAGAAAAGAATACAGGATAAAGCTAAAAGAGACAGAGAGAAATAAGGATAGCAAAAGCAAAGGCAGAAGAAAAGATGGCTAAAGACGTGAAGTGTGGAGACAAAACCTTTTTTCAGGTATATTCAAGGGACGAGGAAGATCAGAGGTGGCATTGCAAGACTCAGTTACCGAAGATGGATTTGTGGAACGTGACATTGAAAAAGCAAAAATGCTAAACAAATACTTTTGTATTCACAAAAGCAAATCCTGGAGAAGGACCATGTATGATTTACAAATATACAATGGGAATGGAGTAGATTCCACACTATTCACAGAAGATGATGATTTTAAACAGCTTGCAAAACTGAAAGTGGACAAGGTCATGAGACTGGATGGGATAAATTCCAGGATATTGAAAGAGCTCAGAGAGGTTCTGCCATGGCCTTTAAATGATGATTTTAATAGATCCTTGGAGACAGGAAAGGTTCCATAGGAATGGAGAAAGGCTGATGGTTGTACTTCTTCACAAAAGTGGTAAAAGGGAAGAGATGACAAACTATAGTCCATTAGGCCTTACCTCTGTGGTGGGAAAAGTACTGGAGGTGCTCTTGAAAGAAACAATAGTGGACTTTCTGGAAACCAATGGATTGCATGATCCAAGGCAACATGGTTTTACCAGGGGAAGATCATGCCAAACAAATTTGATTGAGTTCTTTGACTGGTGACCAGATAACTAGATCAAGGGCATGCAATAGATGCAATAGACTTAGATTTCAGCAAAACCTTTGATACTGTTCCTCATAGGAGGCTTATCAATAAACTGAGCAGCCTGGGGATAGATCCCAAGGTGGTGAACTAGATCAGAAATTGGTTGTCTGACAGACGACAGGTGGTGATAAATGGAACTCACTCAGAAGAAAGAAAGGTGCATAGTGGTGTGCCACAGGGATCGGTCCTAGGACCGTTACTGTTTAATATATTTGTGAGTGATATTGCAGAAGGATTGAATGGAAAAGTCTGCCTTTTTGCAGATGACATGAAAATTTGCAACAGAGTGGATTCCCTTGAGGGGGAGTGGACAACATGAGGAAAGATCTTAAAAACACTGGAAGAATGGTCTAATGCATGGCAGTTAAGATTTAATGTGAAGAAGTACAGAGTCATGCACTTATTTAATGTTTTCTTTTATAACGCTTTATCATTTAGTCAAAGCTGTTTCCATTGTAATTTAAACTTGGTAATGTATATTAAAGAGGGACATTAATAACTTGGATTCTTCTGATGCCACAAAGAGTGCTAATCGGAATCAAACGCTGGCCTCTTGGTTCCCAAGTCAGTGCTCTAACCATCAGGCTGCTCCTCCACTCTACTTGGGATGCAGAAATCCAAAGGAATTGTATGCGGTAGGGGGAGAGCAATTGGTGTGCATAGACCAGGAGAGGGACCTCAGAGTGCTAGTGTCTGAGGATCTCAAGGTGGCGAAACAATGGTAGCCAAAGCCAGAAGGATGCTGGGCTACATACAGAGAGGAATAACCAGCAGAAAGGAGAAGGTATTAATGCCTCTATACAAGTTATTGGTGAGGCCTCACGTGGCATATTGTGTTCAGTTTTGGAGACCATATCTCACAAAGGATATAAAAAGTCTTGAAACTATGCAGAGGGAGGCGACCAAAATTATTTGCAGCCTGCACCAGAAGACATATGAGAAGAGACTTGAAGACCGAAATAATTTATACCCTAGAAGAGAGGAGGGACAGGGGAGATATAATACAGACTTTGAAATACTTAAAAGATATCAATGAACAAACATACCTTTTTCAAAGAAGGAGAAGCTGTAAAAACTAGAGGGCAAACTTAAAAGCAAATTCAGAAATGCCCTCCCGATGGAGGTGATGGGGCCAAATACAGTAGTAGAATTCAAAAGGGCATGGGAAGGGCACTATGGATCCCTTTGTAGGAAGAGGATAAACTCAAAACAAATATCGTTTATGCTTAAGTAAGTAGAATGGGGCTGACGTGCATGGAGCAGCAGATACAACCCTAAACACAGACATAAAAGAGGGTGACCTGCATGGAGGTGCAGTTACACTGCAGCCACTTTACTGGGCACACTAGATATGGTCTTTATCTGCCGTCGTACACTATGTTACTATGGGTCTTCCCAAATTTTATTTGAAAGTACCGGAAATAGTTCAGAGTCAGTTGTAAGAATGATTTTTGGGTTACAGAAAAATACATCTCTCTCCATACTTGATAAAGTTGCACTGCTTAGCAATTGAATGTAAGGTAAAATTTAAAATTCTGGCGTCAGTCTTTAAAGCATTACATGGTCTTGCGCCAGCTTGTACCATGAGACTACCACTGGAGGCCATAGCTGCCATTTTGAGCCCAGGATGGCAACGGAACAGGTGCATCCAGGGTTCACTTCTGCTGACACTACAGGGATCAGGATTTGGGGGTAAGGGTCAGTTGCCTTTTCAGAATGGGGATGGGGGGTGATGATGATGAAGGGAATCGTGCTCTTTGGGACGGGATGGGGTGATGTTAATGCTAAACATACTTGTGTTGATGAAAGTGCGTTAGGGTGGGTTGAACATGCTGATTGTGATTGGGGTATCAGGATGCTGATTGGCCGATGGAATTTTTTATTTTTTTAGCAGGCTGCACTGCCTGCCCTTAGCATCAGTGCACATACCACCTCAAGAGGAGGTCATAAGTGCACCCAAAGCTATCAGGATTGAGACAGCCTATGATAACCCTTATCCCTAGTAAGTGCCAGGGAAGGAGAGAAGAGGGGTGGTGGGAAGTGAGGTGATGGTGATTGGGTAGATTGATGTATTTTGGGTGGGGAAAGGAAGCAGTGCTCTGAGATCAATGTCTCTTAACAAACGGGTCCACGGTAACAACTGTACATTTGCAGATAACCCAGCAAGTGCATCCAAGCTATTTGTCAGTGCATTTACTGTGTGGTATCAGCCTTGTGCAGTAACTGCAGGGCACATGCTGGCCACGTCCCCAACAGTTACAGCACAAGCTTTGCATTTACTGTACGTATGTTAATTGTCATACCTAATGCATGGTAAATGTAAAACCTTACCACACAGGGTCCAAAGCTTTCTTACAGGAAATTTTTCAAAGGGGGAGGGGAACCCTATACCTCATAATGTTTTTGTTTTCTTTTGCAAAATTTGGTCTGTGGAATCAATTTTTCTCATTTTTACTATCTGATAATAATTAATGAGCTGCTTTACATCATTTTGAATCTCAACAGTTCATAAACTATTAATTTGAATAAGATGTTGCATGCAAAAACCCATACCACTGGAGGGCCAGGGGTTTGAATTCCACTAGAGGTCAGCTCCCTTGTGCCGGAAGGACTGGGGTTTCTAGTCCTGTGTAGGTGCTCCATGTGGCTTTGGGCAAGCCACTTAACCCTCCATTGCCTCAGGTAGAAAACCATAGATTGTGAGCCCTTTGGGGACAGGGGACACACACACACACACACACACACACACCCAAGTGCGTCAATTGACGCAAATGCATCTTTGAAGTTGTATTCCAGCGCCACTGCTAGAACCATGTCAGTCATGTTCCATGACTTTGTTAGCAAGGTCAAGATGTTCAAATATGTGCATCAAACAATAATGACAGATGCACCACCTAGCGGGAAAAGGAATTTATACCTAGAAGCCCCAAAGTACGTCAATTGACGCACTCAATTGTCTTGGATGCGTCAGTTGACGTACTTTGGGGCTTCTAGGTATAAATTCATGTTCCCACTAGGTGGCGCATCTCAATCACTGTTTACAGTTTTACTCCGACATTACAAACAATAAACACACGGTGATGTCATGTAATGATGTCACATACTGCACGTATTTAACAAATAAGTAACTTCACGTTAATTCACATCTGCATTTCATGCTAAACGCAGTCATCGTGATAATGCATCAATTGACGCACTTTGGGGTTTCTAGGTAAAATTCCTTTTGGGGCTTCTAGTGTTAATATGCAGCCTTAAAATAAGGTAGGACTGTCTTCAGTTCTGAATAATAAAACACTTTAGTTTCTTAGCATGTTTCCAGATGTCTATTTTTTTATGAAAAAGAGCAAAAAAATTGTTTAATCCTTTTTTTTTTGCATGTTTGTTTGTTTCAGTGTAACAGATTAAAAAACATTTGCTAAAAGCTGTCTCCCATTTTTAGAAAATCTCACCTGGTGTGCTGAAGAATTTCTATAGGCTAGCTAATGTAAATTAATTCAAACCATTTTTAAAACATAAAATTTGCATAATAGGAATAGAGACTGACGGAAGGTAAGTAATATAGTCCTCTTTGCTGTCTGTGGGTTGCCATAAAAATGTCCCTGCTGTTCATCAAGCTTTTACAAGGCCAAAAGTCAATAAAAACAGGATAATGTAAAAAAGCTGAATTTTTGTCTGATTTACTGACCCTTTAAATAAAAATTCCAGGATAAAATTTACTTCATTAACAAGAAAAAGCTAAAACCAGTGATTATTACGTGGAACCAGTGCGCTAAACTAAGCATAGCTTTGTATAAGAAGAAGGTTTTCTATTTGAAGAGCCAGTAAATCAATGTCAAAATTTCAAACCTAATACTTATTGGTAATAAATAAATAACACAAATGAGATATGTTATGACACTTTAAATTTCTCTTCTAACTTATTGCCACTTCGTAGTGCCTACCAGATTGTGGTTGAAGAGCTTCATCCTCATCGAACAAAGCGGGAGACAGGCGGGATGGAATGCTACCAGGTTCCAGTTGCCTATCAGAATGGTGCAACGGGAGGAGCCCCATATTACTTTGCTGCTGAACTCCCCCCAGCTAACCTTCCTGAGCCTACACCTTTCACAGTTGGCGACAACAGAACGTACCAAGGTTTTTGGAACCCACCTCTGACTCCTAGGAAGGGGTACAACATCTATTTTCAAGCCGTTAGCAGTGTGGAGAAGGTAAGAAGCAAGCAGCAACTAACTGCATGCCCTTGGAAATAGGAAAGGGCCTGGTGGAAACTGCACACTCAGGTATCACAGTTATCTGCCAGTTGCATACTTTGCTGGGGTGCATGGTGTAGATCACCTTCTGCCAAACCTAAAGCTGTGGCTGCTGTAAAACATTTTGAACCAGTGATTCTCTACTTGTACATTAAAATTAATTTGGCTGTGTTACCACCATGGGTTGTAGCATTGCTGGTTTGTGGAAGCAAACAAGAAGACATTTTTTAATACAAGGTTTTAAAGATTGTCAGCCCGCTGAAGTATAATTTTAGGCATGCCTGCCTTTCACCACTGTGTACTGGGAAAAGCTTTCTGATTTGATTTTGGGAGGTTTTACGTAAGTGGAAACATGCAAGAGTGGCGATCACTGATGCCAACACTAAAATGCAGCCGATGTTTGAAACACTGGGGCAGTGCTTTAAGGGAGATGCGGAAAAGTGATCAGAAAAAAGAGAGGGTAGAGTCTGAGGAGGACAGTGTTTTTGAGGGAAGATAGACGTACAAGAAGATATGGATGAAGAGAGGGAAAGAGAAAAGGTTTGGTGAATAGATGTTGAAAATGCAGGAGCCCTGGAGGTAGGGCCATCCTGGTGGGGGGAGGGGGGGATGGTAGGGAGCACCATCCTGATTCCTGTGTTTTGGAGGACCCCTTGCTGCTTCAGTAGACCCATTCACAACACACTAGCTTCCTGCCATCTTGGTTCTGGAACCATCCATATCAACATTCTGAGACCCCACTGCAGATTTTTCCCATGCCACGATTGGCCCTGCTTGGAGAATATCTGATAAGGAGGAGGGTGATTCCACATATATGCATATAATCACTCTGTAAATGCAAGAAACCAATTAGCAGTAACACTGGAGGTAAGATACAGCAGTAAATGTTTTTGTATCATATAATTTTTATAAATCATTTGTTTTTATTATACCACCTGCTTACAATAACATAATTTTGCAGACTAATCTGTGACAAGCACTGGTCTTATCCTATATTTTTGCCCCTGCATACTCTATTGTTGCAGGAGTGCAATGAGAACAGTCTTTCTTAGTAAGCTGATAGAATGTTATGGACATTTTTTTTAATTCAGTGTGTGCCTTTGAGTCCATGCTGTCTTCTGACGACCCAGCAGCTCCTAGGTTTTCTTAGCAGTGTGACCGGAGGAAGTTTCCAGGCCTTTCTTCTGAGACAATGGAGGGTTAAGTGACTTGCCCAAGCCGCCAAGGAGTGCTAGTGGTAATCGAACCCTGGTCACTTGGTTTCCAAGCCAGTGCATGCTCTAACCATTCTGTGTAGATCAGTAAATAAGCTCCTACTTTAATTCATTTTGAATTGTATTTTGGAGACATTAAAATGTGAAAAATATACAAGAGGGGGAAGGCTTTTACAGTGTGCACCCCACATACGTATATTTATATAAAAATCCTGCTTGTTTGAGATGACTAATTCCATGCCACATTCAGCAGGTGCTGAGCCCCAAGGAGCGCCTCTGTTCTGGCACTGCCTCTCTGTGCCATCGTATCTTCCCGTTTTCTAGCTCAGTTGCCGTGGTCTGGTGCCACTCACTGAGTATGCACATGGAAAGCAAAGGGGCTCTCCAGGTGCAGCAGAAGGGCAATGTGCTTCAAGCCTCATGCTGATGCCATGGAGTGATTTCTCTCTCTGCAAAGAGACAGGGGGCCAAGATGGAATAAAGCCATGTTCAGAACAGTAACCTGAAGATGTTTAAAATCAGATTTATGAATTATACTTCAGACAAGTACTTCTCTGCGTGAGATCTCTGCATGCTGGTTAGGAAGTTCTTAACCATCCAGGTGTTTGGGAGTTGCAAGATGCAGCTGGACTGATAGTAGATGATTCTCACCTAGATCAGATCTTTTGTGGAAAAATAAAAATAAAGGCTACTTTGCGCTCTTTTTCTTCATGGTAACGTTACTTAATGTAAGAGCATAAGAGACACCATACTGGGTCAGTCCAAAGCTCCAATAAACCCAGCATCCCATTTACTGTACTTAAAGGAAGTTCACCTTGAGCAGGGGTCCTCAAACTACGGCCCGCGGGCCACATGCGGCCCGCCGAGGACATTTATCCAGCCCGCCGGGTGTTTTTGCCGCCGCTGCCTGTCCTCAGGGGCGGCTCTACCATGAGGCGAAGTGAGGCGGCTGCAATTGCTGGTTGTGTGGCAGGCTTTCCCTTCATGCCTAGAGGCGCTTTGCCTTTCTTTGGTGTTCCGGTGGCCTGATTGGTCTTGTGAGGGTGATCAGGGAGGGGCTTCGTTTCCCGCTCACCTCCCCGATGCCGATCGGGACTGCTGCAGTTGCTGGTTGTGTGGCGGGATTTCCCTTCGCGCCTAGAGGTACTTTGACTTTCTTTGGTGTTCTGGTGGCCCGATTGGTCTTGCGAGGGTGATCCGGGAGGGGCTCCACTTCCCGCTCACCTCCCCGATGCTGGCCATAAAAAAGGTAGGGGGTATTAGAATACCTTCTTGTCTATGGCAGAATGAGAACTTTTCTGATGCGTATTCATGTCCTGGAGGAGGTACTGTATAAACTTGGATTCAATATGTGAAGGGCATTGCTGAAATTGGGTGTGGACATCCAACGTCTTGGGAAAGCCCCAAACATGCCTCTATTCAGCCTTGGATGTTTTCGCGCTGGTGACATCCTTAGAACTGCTTTATAAAATGGCTCCAGGGATGCCTCTATGCTTTGAACATCTGTATGTCCATTTTCAAAGCAAGAATAGTGTTCCTAAAATACTCCCCCCCCCCCCCGATATTTATCATCTTGATTCAAAACATCTCATTCGAGTTTATTTCAGAAGTAAAAATACAATTAGGCCATACTTCTCCCTAAAGGAGGACTCTAGCTTCCTCTTTCCTATAGAATTTATTAGTTGACTGGAGAGCAAAAGTGGGCAACAAAGAAGAAGGCAAAGTGGCTGGAAAATTTGGACTTGGTAACAGAAATGAAGCTAGAGAAGGACTGATAGAATTCTGCAAGACCAAAGATCTATTCATCCCAAATACCTTCTTCCAGTAACACAAGTGGCAACTGTACACATAGACTTTCCCCAATGGATTGCACAAATATCAAACTGACTACATCTGTGGAAGTCAATGTTGGAAAAGCTCAATAACATTAACAAAGATAAAACCTGGAGCCAACTATGGTACAGATCACCAAAATAAGATATGTGCAGTGTGCATAGGAATTTGTTCATAGTTTCTTTTTAAACTATAGTCCGGCCCTCCAACGGTCTGAGGGACAGTGAACTGGCCCCCTGTTTAAAAAGTTTGAGGACCCCTGACCTTGAGTTTCTGAGAAAGTTGTTATCAAAATCCTAATATTAAAAAAATAGAAGCTAATTTAGGTCACAAGTACCTGGCAGAACCCCAAAGAGTAGATCCAGTCTGACTAATGATGGTTTACTCTACAAACTTGGATTTTTTTTTCCTTTTTTGAATTTGATCTTGAATTTTCTTTGTAACTTACTGTAAATGTTTGAGAAAATCTTATTGCGATTGGCCTCCACTAGCCCTGCTAGTATGCTCCAGAGAACAATCGCCTCTCTGTAAATAAGTACGGCTTCATTTTTTTGAGTACTTTTCTTCCTGCCAAATTTTTAAACTGATCCTTAATCTTTGAATTTCTTCTTCTGTGGAGAGTTGCATCTTCATATACAGTCAGGGGCGGCCCAAGGGGGGTGCGGGGCCATGTGCGGAGACTCGGTGTGGGGCCTCATTTGCATAAGGTGCCTCATTTGCATAAATATTTGCATAATGTTACCATACACTAACTTTTAGTAAACATGCCTCTTAATGAGTATATGGATAAAGAAAGACTAAAAGGTTACTACATTACTATAATCCAGTACCAACCGCCAGGCACATTAGGAACTACTACAAACACTGCCCATTTAGAACCCATAGCAAACCCGCCGTATCCTAACAGCACTACCAGGACTCACAAAGCACCATACCCTAACTATCAAAAGGCAACACTGCAAATATTAAACCAATACATTTCAGAGAACAACAATACATGACCTACTGGGGAAAGAACAAGTGGCAATGTCAAATAGGAATTATATAAACAGAATACCTCAGCTCAGTTACACATGCAGAACATAGACCATCACCAAACAAGGAATCACAATTTAGAAACAGGAAGACAATAATTAAACTGGGAACCCCAAAAGCCAAACTTGGAATATACAACAACACTGTAGAAATAAAACTATAAATTAATTTCCTCTTGTACTAAACAAAGCGCAAAAATTAATGATGCACATTTCCCAGAGCTGACATATTCCAGTTAATAAATTCAAAATAAAGAGAGATTTTTCTACCTTTTGTGCATTTTTTTTCAGTTGCAATTGTTCCAGCCACTTTCTTCTGGTTTCTTCGTGTCTTCTGCTAACTCTCCATCTGCTGTCCATTTGTCCTTTCTTCTGTCTTCTTGGTTTTTTTTTCATTCTCTCTCTACATCTGCTTTAACATACTAATCTTTCTCCTTTTGCTCTTTCCTCATTCCTATTTCATCCACTCAAATTTTACCCCTCCATCCTCAATCCCCACTTACTCTCCCAATATCCGGCCAAATGTAGATTTGTCTTCCCTCCCACGCAAAATATTTTTCCCTCTCCATTTCACTCTCCCAGCTCCATCCCATTCTAATCCTCCCCCAACATCAGCTCCTTTCTAGTTCCAGCCCCACCCAGCATCTGCTCCCTTCTTGTCCCTGCATCAGCCCATTTCCAGTCCTAGTCCCCCATCAGCCCATTTCCAATCATATCCTAGCCCCACCATCAGCCCATTTCCAGTCCTAGCTCCCCCATCCATTTCCAGTCCTATCAGTTCCTCCATCAGCTCATTTCCAATCCCAGCCCCCCATCAGCTCATTTCTATTCCTTTCCTAGCCCCACCATCAGCCCATGTCAAATCCTAGCTCCCCTCCACTCAGCCCATTTCCAAACCAAGCCCCCCATGAGCCTACTTCCAGTTCTAGCCCCTCCATGAGTCCATTTCAATTCAAGCCCCCACCACAGCCCATTTCCAACCTTAGCACCCCCAACAGCCCATTTCCAGTCCTATCCTGGCCCCTCCATCAGCCCATTTCCTGTCCTAGCCCCCCCCCCCACTCAGCCCATTTCCAGTCCTAGCTCCCTCTCCTCACAGCCCATTTCCATTCCAAGCCCCCCTCCCCATCAGCTATTTGCAGTTCAAGCCCCCTTTCCACTCAGCCCATTTCCATTCCAAGCCCCTGTACCCATCAGCTATTTGCCGTTCAAGCCCCCCTTCCACTCAGCCCATTTCCAGTCCTAGCAACCCCCCATCCCATTACCAGTCCTAGCTCCCCCATCAGCCCACTTCCAGTCCAAACCCCCTATAGCCCATTACCAGTCCTAACCCCCCCCATCAGCCCAGTTCCAGTCCGAACCCCCTCCCTCCCTCCCTCCCCCCCTCCCCATCAGCCCATTTACAGTCCTTACCCCCCCCCCCCATTAGCCCAGCTAAGTTTTTAAAAAAAAACCCAGAAACCGGCTGCTGCTGCCGCTGCCGCCGTGGCAGCGGCAGAATCGAGAATCCCGCGGGGCCCCCCTGTCCTGCAGTCTTCTATGCGGCCTCAGCGCGGGCTTTTCAGAGCCGCGTGAAGGGAGAGTTTCCCTTTCTCGCGGCTCTGTTAATCCCGCCGCGGGGCTGATGGGATTTCCCATCAGCCCCGCGGTGTGATTAACAGAGCTGTGAGAGGAGAAGCTCTCTCTCTTTGCGCAGCTCTGACAGCCGACGCTGAGGCCGCATAGAAGACTGCAGGACAGGGGGGCCCCGCGGGATTCTCGATTCTGCGGCAGCGGCAGTAGCAGCCAGTTTCTGGGTTTTTTAAACTTTGCTGGGATGCAAGATGTTTTTTGCGCGGGGCCTCCTGAAACTCGGGGCCCTGTGCAAAAAACATTCTTGCTCAATGGACGGGCCGGCCCTGTATACAGTGCCTTACAAAATCCTCATAACCTTGTCAAAAAAAATACAATTCAAAATACATGAAAATAGGAATCTGTTTTACTAATCTATGCAACATATGCTTTCAACATGAAAGAAAAATTTCAGCAGTATTCAGCAGCTCCATGTTCAGTGTGTGTTCGTTTGTGTGTCGGATACACTTCAAAGAAATGATAGTTTTATTCTTCATCCAGGAGTATTTACTGTAAGTGTGGTCATCTATTGTGATGACACAGGTGGGCTCTGCTTAACACTATGGGCCTTGTTAAAGCAGTTTTTGGAAACTGAACTAATTTGGCTTTGCTATGACATGGTGTGAAGACACTTTATGGTTTCTTGATCTTAATTACTTTTTGGTAATTAATATTGAATATTTCTAGAACTCTTTCATGTTGAAAGAGTAGAGTATGTTGCATAGATCAGTGAAACAAATTCTTAATTTAATGCATTTTGAATTGTATTCATTAGCAGAATGTGCAAAAATGAGGAGACTTTCATAAGACAGTACTTTTTTTAAAAAAAGGCAGTTTAGAGATCTATCTCACTCAGTTTGTCTCTGTAGGTTTTGCAGATGTGTATTTGGAGAGTTTGTGGAATAGCCTGGTGCTCTGAATACCACATTCTTCTCTAGCTAAATCCAAAAATCAGTCCCTGGAGCCAACTGTTGTCTGGAAGAACTAATATATTTATTTAAACTTACAGATCACATATGCAACAAGTTGCTTCATGCATCCTTTTGGCCTAAGATAATGTTTCACTCCGACAGCTTAGTACTTTGACAAAATCAGAAAAGTATGGTTGGATGTGACCTCTGGATCTCTAGTCCGTCCCCCTCCTAGACTGAGGCAAATGCTTGTCTAACTTGCTAACAAATCTCTGTTGCCATCCCTTTTGCAAGGTAACTATTTTTAGAGGGCTGGCTCAAAGGTATATGATGTCCTATGGGTGACTCAAAGCCCTCCCCCCCCCAATATTCCAGAATCCCCTTTCCCTACCTCTCCATAGTCCAGTATCGGTGTTTACCCAGCCTTTTCTTTCCCCTTACCCACCACTCCCAATTGTCCAGTCACTTCCCTTCTCCCACCCCCTTGTTGAGTGTCTGGCAGCACCTTTTCCCTTCTCCTGCAGGTATCCCGTATCACCTTCCTCTGTTCCTATACAGGGCGGCAGTTACAACTTTAACGATCTTACTGGGCAAATCAAATGGGCCATCCAGGTCTTTTCCTGTTTCGTAACTGCTGACAAGGCCAGCACTAAAAGCAGAGTGGGAGTGTCCAGTGCAGGGCCTTGACAGGTATGCAGGAACTTCAGAGGGGGCAGAATACAGCAGGCCTTGAGTATGTGTGTCTGTTCAAGGCCCCATGACGGTGACTCTCACTTTGCTTTAAGCCAGTCTGCAGATAGGTGTCGCGCCTCCAACGGTGCTGCCCTCAGATTTGTGCCATCCTAGGCATTTGCCTAGTCAGCCTGCTGTATTTGTGCTTAATTATCTTTACAGATAATAATCTTTCCAATACATAATCTAAATTTCCTTTTATGTTATGCAGATGCAATGTGTGCCTTTGAGTCAGTGCTGACTCCTGGCGAGCCAGCAGTTCCTGGATTTTCTTGGTAGTGTGACCGGAAGTAGATTGCCAGACCTTTCTTCTGAGGCAGTGGAGGGTTACGTGACTTACCCAAGGTCACAAGTCGTGCCAGTACTGGTCTCTTGGTCCCAAGCCAGTAGCTCTAGGAGGCTACTCCAATGGTTAGAGCACTGGCTTTGTAAGCAAGCAACCAGGGTTCGATTCCCACTAGCACTCCTTGTGACCTTGCACATATTGCCTCAGACCTGGCAATCTACTTCCAGTCACACTACCAAGAAAACCCAGGAGCTGTGTTGCCAGGAGTCAACACGGACTCAAAGGGACACATTGCATTTTTCATCTTACAGGAGACTGAAAACAGATTGGATTCTTTAATGTAACCTCTGCCCTCCCCACACCCGTTATCTGGGCTACCCTATTTTTGGTCCAAATAAACCCAATTTCCTCAGTCTGTATGCACAAGCTGTTGTAGATCTCTGGTCATTTCTGTTGCTGTCATCTTTGCTTTCTCCAACTTGTCCACGTCCTTCTTGAAGTTTGCTACTCAGAGTATCAAGGTCCAGCTACAGAAGATTATCACTCCCTGCCCACCTGAGAGCTACCACCGATATAGCCGACTTCCGAAAGCAATTGAAGACCCAACTATTCATAGATTACTGTGACATGATAACATATTCACAGCCCCGAAGATAACGAATGACTCAAACACATCACCCCAATCGGCACAATGCCTAAAACATATCGCTACTTTGTAAATAGTTTTACAAATTGCAGAGATAACTGGTTCCATGTCTAACGCTTGTTACTATTTATTGTAAATGAGTTCTGATGAATCTGTTCCCTGTAAACTGTTGAGTTCATTGTAAACCACCTTGATAAACTTGAAAGGCAGTATATAAATAATGTCAAATAAATAAATAAATTACTCTTGTGGTAGCACCATTGGGCAGATAAAATCATTCTTATGTACAAAACATTCTAAGACGAGTTCTTCCAAGAACAATTTATGCCCCCCCCCCCCCAATACTGCTGAAGCAGAAATCTGATATCTTGCGACACTTTCATAATTGTGGCCTGTATGGAGGTTGTAATGCTATGTGGGTGCAATATTAGAAATCTTTCTTTCTTTGTTCTTCGCTAGTTTAAACAATATTACATTCTTTAATTCTTAGTCATCTGCATTACCTTGCTTTGTGAACTCAGATTGATCTTTGGGAAAGTCTTATACTGCTGGAGAAGAGATGGGTGCTAAAACACAAATTGACTGCATTTTCTTTTTTTTTATTCCTCTTCTCAACAGGAAACTAAAACACAGTGTGTGCGAATCGCTACTAAAGGTAAGAGGTTTCTTCTCCCCCTCCCCCTCATTTTACAGAAACAGACTTTGTGCCGGCCTTGCTGCCTAATTAAATATGGCATTTCTATAAACGAGTATTTGTACCAGAGCCTAATCATGCAACTGGCAAAGTGCTTCGACTCACTTGGTTGTCTTAACAACGTAAAAGGGAAGCTTTTACCTCTGTGTTGGGACTAGGTCAGAAGAATGATGCAGCTGCTGCTTTTGCTGTTGCAGAAGCCAGCGTGATTCAGATAAAATGAGAAGCTCATTTGTGCTTCGATGGATCCTGTCCTGGCTAAAGAATTAGTTAAAAAGGAAAAAAAAGGCTGGGCAGCACTAGCTCAGAGGTAGAAAGCTTCAACTTTTAATGTGCCTGCTATCGAGAGATACAAGGGCTTCATGTACATAGTTATTTATTTAACAGGTTTTTTTATATCGTCTTTCTACAAGTCAAGACTGTTTACAAGTAACTCAGTGTGACAACAAGAAACACATCAAACATTGATGCACATTGTCGAACATTTTGAACACATTGTAACTGAAGCTATTGACCCATTCTGATAAATATTGGCGGTGAACTATGTACATATGTTGAAGTGTTATAAACTGCATAATGCCAAAGGTGTGTATTGTGTGCATGGAGGTGATGTGCAAGTGGTTTGTCTTGTTGCAGGGCCATAGTATGAATAAGAGTGTTTTCAAGCATTTTCTGAAGTATTGCAATAGTTGATTGTCTCTTATTTATGGAGGAAGTGACTTCCATAATGCAGGGGCATATAGTGAAAAGGCCCTGTGGTTGGTCCTTTGGCTGCATTTTGTTCTTTCTGTTGGTATGCTTAGTGTGTTGGACATGCTCTGTCTTGTGGATCCATTGCTGCTACGGGTTGAGATTAAGGTATGGAGATTGAGAGCTGAGACATTGTGAATGATTTTGTGTGTGTTGATAAAGACCTTTTATATTTGATTCTTTGTGATATGGGTAGCCAGTGAAGAAGTTTGAGGAGTGGCGCGATGTGGGATTGTCGAGATTGTCCCAAGATAATCCTTGCAGCAGTATTCTATGCTAGCTGCAGTGGGTATAATGAGGTCTTTGCGATGCTGTTATATATAGAATTGCCATAATCGAGCAGTGGTGTTGCTACAGCTTGACATGCAGACCAGAAGTCAGTTGGTGAGAGGAGTGGGCGTAGATTCTTTATTATTTGTAGCTTATATATTGCAGATGTTGTGTAGTTTGTGTGACAGGAGAGTGAGCTGTTGGTCCAGTGTTATGCTGAGATATTTAATCTCAGTTTTGACTTTGATTTGGATGTTGCCCAGTGTGATTGTTGGTGGTGGTGTGAAGTTCTGGTCTCTTCTGATGTGGAGTAGTTCAGTTTTGTTATGGTTAATGTTAAGGTTGTGTGCATGGAGCCATTTAGACCTTGCTATGAAGCAGTTGTTGAGTTTTGTGTAATCAGGGGCATTCGTGATGAATGGAGTAAAAAGCATATCATCTGCGTAGATTAGGCAATTTATGTCAAAGCTCTTGATCACATCACATATTGGTTGCATGTAGATGTTGAAAAGGTTGGGAGAAAGCACTGATCCCTGTGGTACACCTTGCCTGAGGGAGAAAGGGAGGGATGTGCTTGATTCTATTTTTATTTGTTGAATGTGGTTGGATAGGTAGGAGTGGAACCATTTTAAGGTGGTACCTTGTATTCCGATTTGCCGTAGCCTGTTTAGAAGTAGGTGGTGAGAGACTGAATTAAACGTCGCAGAGGTATCTATGAATAGTAGTATGAATCCTTGTGATAACCTTTCTATGTCTATGATTAAGGTGTTGATGAGGTACGTGAAGAGGGTTTCAATTCCATGGTTAGTTCTGAACGCATGCTGCTGCAGGTGTAGTGGTGCATTTGCATCCAGATGTTCCTGAAGCTGTGATTGAACTGCCTTTTCAATGATCTTGGCTATGAATGGGATACTGGATATAGCTCTGTAAGATGTTGGGTTTGTTGGATCAAGGATGGACATCTTGAGTATGGGTCGTATGGAGGATTGTTTGAGGTCAGGTGGTAGGTTTCCATGTTTTAGGGAGCCATTGACCATGGTGAGTATGAAGGGTATGAGGAGATTTCTTGCTGCTTTGAACCAAGACACCAGAAAAGGGTCGAGAGGGGAGGTGGTGGTATGTAGAATGAATATAATATTATTTAGTTGGTTGTTGCTGATGGGATTGAATGAGGTCCATTGGTTGATGTTTTCATTCGGAGTGTCTATATATCGGAGGTCTATTTCACCATCTGCTGTGTGTTTGTTATTTGCTTATAGGTGAAGTGCCATGAGGGCTGAGTGCTTTATCTGTAGGTTTTGTGTTATGTTTTTTTGTGAGGGAGTTAGCTATATAGAATAGCTCTCTTGGTTTGTTGATTGATTTTTGATGAGGTTTGAATAGTATTCAATTTTGACTTCGTTGGTGGTGATGTGGTATTTGCTTAGCTCTTGCATGTAGTGTGCCTGTGTTTGCTTGTCTGGGTTGCATATCCACTTTCTTTAAAGGTGATGTAGTTCACTTTTCAGCTGCTTCAGTTCTGATGAATACCAAGCGCATTTCTGTTGCATTTGGAAGATTTGGTGGTTGTTGGGGTTTGGGCAGAGTCTGTCATTGTTGAATTTCAGTTCTTTATGAGAGTATCTGTGTCATCAAAGGGATTGTGGTCTGTCAGTTGAGGTATAATTTTGCAGGTGAAGTCCTGCACATGTATTGATAGAAACTTTCTCTTGGTGGGTTTGTGTTCTGTTCTCCTTGTCGGTCTGTGTTGGTGAGGTAATTTTAATGCTATCAGGTGATGGTTGACCATGGCACAGGTGTGATGTATGGTTGTGGTTGTTTCAAGTTGTTGTTTGTTGCGTTTGGGATGAATATAAGGTCTAGCACGCCTCCTTTGTGTGTGGAATTTTGACGACTTGCGAGAATTGTAAGTCGCTCATGACTTCTATGAATACTGATGCTTGATGATTGGTAATGGAGACCAGATTGAAATTGCTCAACAATAGGAAAGTGTTTTGTTTGGTAGAGTGTGTGCAGACGACATCCAGAATATTTGATAACTCATCGGGGTTGGGTGTGGGAGTTCTGTAGGCTAGGCAAATGGTGCATTGCTTGTTTGAGATGGTTATGAGGTCCAGGTTATGTAAAGATAAATACAAATAAGTAAGTACAAAAACAAATAGGGGTGACCTGCACAGAGTGGTGGGACACCCCTTAACCAAAGGCATGGGGAGGGGTGACCTGCCCGGAGTAGCAGGTGCACCTACTCTTGCCACCTTGCTAGGCAGACTAGATGGACCATACTGGTCTTTATCTGCCATGATACACATGTTTCTATGTTATGTGTCAACTTCAGTGAAGCTTAGCTGTTTGTTGGTGAGGATACATACTACTCCTCCTCTTCCAGATGTTCTTGGGTAGTTATGGATGTTGTGTGTATCTGTATTTAGTTGGTTTAGGGGAACATTGTTTGTGCAAACCATGTTTCAGTTATCAGCATGATGTCTATCTTGTGATCTACAATGTGGTTATCTATTGTTTGCAGTTTGTTGCGAACTGATCTGGCGTTGATTAAGGTGCATTTTATTTCTTTGGTGGTGTTGGTAACGTTTTGCGTTGAAGTACTGCTGCTTATTAGTGGGATTCTGATGAGGTCATTATGGTCACGGATCTTAGAGGTTACTGGTGGCCCCATTTACATGTTTGCCTTAGATGCCTTGGGTTGTAAATTATGTGGACAGCTTTGTGACAGGAGTAAGGGGTTGCTTTGCCCCTTGAGAAGGAGTGTAGTTGGGCTAGGATGAGGAGCCATATGATCCATTGGTTTCTGGTTCCGGTGGTATGGATCTGTTGCAGTCTTCTGTGTTTGTTGAGCTGACTGTGTGTGGAAGATTCTCTGTTACTGTGTTTGCTGCTATGGCTCCCTTTTTTATATTCTCTGCTGTAATGCTGTGTGTAGTTAGGGTCAGCTGTAGTAGAGTAGGCTTTTGTCTTATTGTTTGAAGTGGACACAGTTGGTTTAGCTAGTGTGTGATATGTTGTGTAGAATTAGCGTGAAGCTTTACCTCGTGCTCCAGAATATTATCAAGTTTCATGCTACAGCTTTGTACATACTGTGTTTGGTGAATCTACAGCTATCTCTGCTTGGGAGTTGCCGTTCATAGTTACAGCTGTGTGGTTGGTGGTTTTAGTGTTTGTTGCTATTGTCCTCATGCATGGTCCCCGCCTAAGGGCCACACCAAAAGGTCCTGAGGCGCAGGCACGCCTGGAGATGTTTGCAGCTTTTAATGCTGACTCTTCTGCACCCGATAGGGCCTGGGCTTTCTCTCCTGCTCACCTCCCCAATACTGATCAGGCTGCTGGAGGCTGGCTGGCGTCTCAAAGAATTATGAGCATGTACAATATTTAGGCATGTTGTAGATGAATTGCTGAGGGGTTAGGTTCTTTCTGGGGGTGGGAGGATACTGTATGAGTGGCTTGTTTTTCAAGAAAGGAGCAATGATATTCCATCCCATCCATAGTGCCAGTGCCAATTATCTTTACTACTTCTGAAACAATTAATAATATGGCAGCCCTCTACAGAGGAAAAGGAATGTATCATCCTAAAAATAGAAATTTGCAACTGACAATACCAAATACTTAGAGAATTAATTTTACAAATGCAGTGAGAGGATGATATGCTATGCTCTAAAGTGTTAAGACATTTTATGCCTCGTGCACTTTCTTCTGAATCAGGGGAACGCCTTGATGCAGCTTCTACAGCAATAGTATTTCAGATGACTAAAAAAAAAAGAAAGATTTGCATTGTAAATTAGGTAGCTATCATACGGCCATAATGAAATCAGTTTGTGAGGTTATTGTCCCCTGCTTGCATGATATTTCTAGTGCAGCCTTGCCTTTAGGAGCGTTTTCAAATATTTTAAAATGTTCTTGTGTATGTCCCATATTAAAGAAAGTGGTTGGTGGTCCTTATGATCCTTGTAATTTTCAACAAATTTCAAATGTACCTTTCTTGGCCAAAAGTGTTGGAGCATGTTGTTCTACTATGACAAAACTATTTAGGCGATAATAAAATTCTAGATGTAAAGCAATATGGCCTCAAGGTCTCACATAGCATCTGGGCGCTCTTAGTTTCTATGCTGAATGCACAGTGTTGTAGTTTGGATTGACAAACTGGAATTTACATCTTGGACATTTCAGCAGCTTTTGACACTCTCAATCATAAATTTGTATATAGGCCATCTAGTTCTGGCATGGCTTCAGTCATTCTTGAATGAGAGATTACAGCAAGTAAAGGTTGCTGAAATTACTAATGACTGGTGTTCCCCAAGGTTCTGTCTTCCTAGCAATCTTGTTTAATATTTGTGCCCATTATGTATCTTGTTACAGAAACAATATCATTTAGGCTCTATGCAGATGACAGCAATCTTTGCCATCAAACAATTGTGTTTATCTGAACAACTGATTGATCTTTAATTTGTCACTAAATTGCGAAATTAATAAGCTCTGTTTGTCACTTGCTCTGTTTCCTTACTATTAGATGAAAACTTTATGGTAAATAATTGTGTGATTCCTATACGTAAAGAAGCCTGGTACTTGAGTTATGATAGATGCACAATTGTCTATGGAGGTACAGATCTGGAATGTGATTTGAAGCTGCTTTTTGAAACTTTACACGTCACAAAGATTAACATGGATGCTTCCATCTGTTTTCCAAACAGTGTTACAGTCATTGTGTTTAACCACGATTGATTATTACAGGGTTTCAGTTATTAGTCTACTTCCTTTGTCCATGCAAGCACTTCAGTCTGTGCAGACTGCTGACCTCATGGGTCTACTGGATGTGCACACTTTGTGCATATTACTCCTTCTCTTTGTGTGTTACACTGATTACTGGTAGTTGCAGATATTCACTTTAACTTGCTGGTACTATTATTTAAAGCATACCATGGTAACATACCATTGTATTTGCACTCAGATATACATACCTAGTTCCTTGTCTGGTCGCTGTTGGTCTTCTCAACATGCTCTTTCTTTAGTTCCATTCTTATAGGATGCAAAAAAAAAAAAAGTATACACAAGCGAGTGCTTTTCAAGTTGTTAGTAGGTTCCGTGCAAAGGTATTGGGTGTACCCTAGGTGAACACTTCAGCCTTATGTCCCCCTTTCATGATTTAGATAAATTAAACTCAATAGTCATGATCATCGCAACACCACCCCTCACACAGTAATCTTGTAAAAACGCATGTGTGCATGTGCCCACTCTCCCTGCAGGTAAAAGAACGTGCTGATGGCTCTTTCAGTCTGTCTGGCTGTCCGGATCTGCTCTTTGCTGCCTCTCAGAAGCTGCTGCCCTAGGCAAGATGCCAAGTCTTGCATGATGGTTGATCTGTCTCGTTAGTCCTTTGAAATTGGACTCCATTCCAGGGTCTCTTTGCTTTGAGAAGACATACTGAAATTTTGCAGAGACCAATTGGATGCTAGTCAATCAATTTTTGTGATAGGGTTTGATTGTTTTATAATTTGGAGTGTATTGTCAATAATTTGTCTAACTTTTGATGTTTTAATCCATTTCCCCCTCCCCCTCTTAGAAATAGAATAAGCATGGTAGATAAGAACAACCTAAAGGAAAGTGTCAATAGTTCTTACAGAGCTGTCCTACTGCTGATTTTCACCTGTTTGCATGCTTACCTAAGTGTGATCACAGTGATACACCAAGTTGCAAGATCATCCTTGGGGCAAAGGCTGATCCAATGGTGGTGCTGTGCACACCCCAGGCAGAAAATGGAGTTTTTCTGAGCCTGGCTTTTGCTCCTCAGGTTGGCTGGGCACTGTATGGGTTATGGAGGCAGTGTTACGCTCCCTAGCAGGGAGGAGGAGTCTTTCAATGGCCAAGATCCTGGGGTGCATGCCTAACACTTCTTAAGGGAGCTGGGAGCCCTGTTCTGTGGCTATTACCTGAAAGCTGTCACTGGAATAAATGTATTTGTACGTTATAATTAAAAAGTAGCTTTCCATTGATGGCTGCTCAAGGTGTGCTGTGCAATTGTTCAAGTTACACAGCACACTTGGGGAAATTTTATAACAGGGTAGCTATACAAATTTCCAAAAATATACCTATTTTATACAGGCTAATTGAAATAAAACCTGTTACCTCTATATGATAGTCCATTTTACAATTATATATATTATAAATATCAAAAATGGGAGAAATGGCTCTGATATTTTCACTATATAGTTATCCCGTCATAAATATTAAGCAAAATTTCATCCATATCTTCTTCCTCATAAATAAAAATATCTTTCCTCTTCATCAGAAATAAAAATCAAGAAGAATTCATCTGTGCACCTTCATCCACTTATTTCAGAATTCAAAAAGAACTTGACCGTATTCATAGTTCCACAAATTACAGCATATCTTGTTTGGAATTCTGTTCAAATATTTCAGTCTATCTTGATGAGAATTGCCCACTTTCAGATCTTTCGGCAGGAGTCTCTCTCTTCTCCTACTGAAGCTCTCTCTCTCTCTCTTTCTGGAATCTGGATTTTTTTTTTGATAATCATGTTTTCTAAAGGCAACCTAAACACTTATATGTCTGGAATGAGAGAGCATAAGATGAAAGAAGATAGGAATAAAGTAAAGGAAATATTTATGGAAATGGAGGATGCATGGAACAGCTTCCCAGCAGAAGTGATGGAGACAGAGAGGAGGGTTTGGAAGTACTGGCTTAAGGTGTTGACTTTCTAATTGGTTCCATTCTCTCTTCCTGCCTTTCTGACCCTAGTGAGTTCAGATACCTGATCCCCCTAGTCTTCTGTTCACCTCCTATCTGTTTCCTTACCATTCCCCTAGATCTAGCCTAGTCCCCACTTGTTATGTTGTCTCTCTTTAGATGTAAGCTCTTATGAGAAGGGTCTCTTACATGTCTCTGTACAGCGCTATGTATGCCTTGTAGCACTATAGAAATGATAAGTAGTGCCAGCATTTGAGCATGATTGCTCTGTTTGGAATGTGATCCAAAAGAACTCCCCAAGCAACAGGGAGTCATGCCAAACCGGTATAACTAGGCAGTATGGAATGCTTTCAACATCAGAAACTCTTTTGTCACAATTATACTGAACATCTGTTTGAGCCACATGAGGCATCAAACATTGAAAGACACTTATGAGGATAACCGTTTGGCAACTTCAGTGCTTTATTTCTTAAGGATGTCTGGGGCTTTCTTAGGAGCAGGTCATAGGTGTTTTTCAGTTTCAGCATGCATAGAAGGCATTCAGCGTGAGCCCATCGGTGCTGTAACTGAGCAATTTTGTGTCATGATCCTAGCATAGAAATGGTGCCTGTCTGCAAATTTTGCACATAGTTAATTTAGCTTTTGCAGGAAGAAATTATTCTGGTAATCTGCCCCACTAGCTTTGCTACACATGATCCGTTTCAACATCCACCGTGTCACAATGGATTTCAGTCAAACGGGTCCTGGTAAGGTAGCATTCCTGCAAGTATTGATCAGCTAGTTGTCCTTGTCAGTAGAAAACTAGTGAAGTGAATGGATTTTACACTGAAATACATTCATTTTTCTATACTTGGACATCATTTAGAGCGATCATGCTGCCTTCTATTTCCTAATTAACAAATTGATAGTGGCTATGATGCAAAGTCATCTGTGATAAAGTGCTAATGTTGCCATGACTGCAGTTGCAGAATGAACAGTGTACAATTGCTGACTGATGTTTGTAAGTTGTAGCACAGAGAAGATGAGATGAGTTAATGTTGAATATTAAACAAACACAATTAAGTTCGCATACAAAGCAGTTCTTGATTCATTGTCTTCATCATAACTTTATTTGTCTCACCAGCCTAAATAAAAATAAGCGCATTGCAATGCTAGTTGATCTTCGCAAATGTGCATTTCTTTAAGCCTCAGGCTTTTGTGGTTCAGGTACTGACTTATCTGCCTTGGAGTTTACATATTAAAAATAGCTTCAAAAATATGTGTTTCAAGTAGGGTTTAATATGGCAAGGGAAGGAGCATATGATGTACCTGCCATCTTAGTCCCTTAACTTTTTATATAAGAAAAACCACCAGTGGCACCTAGGCAAATCAATACTTCAAGAAGCTCAAGCAAGAAAGATAGCTTTACCATTAGCTCTAAAGTGCTGTCTGATAAATTCAGAAACCCAATCTAAACGCTCAGCAAACCCCTTACTATTGAAATATTGTGGCTTGGAGGAAAGGGAGGAAGATCAGTGTGTTCACTGTTTTCCACTTCCTCTTTCCTCCACAGTTCACACTAGTTTAAAAAAAAAAAAAAGAAGAGGCAGATAAGGGCACTGGTGAGCATGCCAAGATGGTGGATGTTTAGTGCAGGTCATACAAGAGGATGAGAAGGCTTCAGTAGAATTATGCACTTCAAAACAAGTTTAGAATTTCAGAATTTGTATAAACTAATTACTCTTCAGACCTAGTTGGAACGGAGCTTGAAGCTACTTGCAGTTATATACGATTTACATTGGAAAGGCGGAAAAGCTTCCCTACTTCCGCCCCCCACACAGACACACACACTCAGGTGCTGAGAGATGAGATAAGGAAATTAGCGATCAATGGTACTTCCCTTTTTCACTGCAAAAAATACAGAAGGGGACTGAACATTGTATTTACAAATTTGATGAATGACTGGTTTGGTTGAAAACAATCTCAGAAAAATGATTACAGTGCCCAAGTTCTGATTCTCTGAGAGAGTGTAAGAACATAAGAACATAAGATATGCCATTCTGGGTTAGACCAAGGTCCATCAAGCCCAGTATCCTGTTTCCAACAGTGGCCAATCTAGGTCATACGTACCTAGCAGTTTCCCCAAAAGACACAGGTTCTGCAATGCTTGTACTAGGTCAAGCATTGATATCCTGGGTCCCTTCTTAATAATTGTTTATGGACCTTTCCTCCAGGAACTTGTCCAAACCTTTTTTAAACCCAGCTACACTAACAGCCTTTACTACATCCTCTGGTAACAAATTCCAGAGTTTGATTACACGTTGAGTGAAAAAATATTTTCTTTTATTAGTCTTAAATAGTTTACCCCTATAGCTTCATTGCATGTCCCCTAGTCTTTCTACATTCTGATAACATAAACAGTCGATCTACGTTTACCCGTTCCACTCCGTTCATTAATTTATAGACTTCTATCATATTTCCCCTCAGCCGTCTCTTTTCCAGGTTAAAGAGCCCTAACCTTTTTAGCCTTTCTTCATAGGAGTATCCTTCCATACCCTTTACCATTTTGTTGGCTCTTCTCTGAACCTTTTCTAATAATGCTATATCCTTTTTAAGATACGGCGACCAGAATTGCACACAATATTCAAGGTGCGGTCTCACCATGGAACGGTATAGAGGCATTATAATATCTTTTGTTTTATTTTCCATTCCTTTCCATATGATACCTAGCATTCTATTTGCTCTCTTGGCCACCGCTGCACACTGGGTCAAGGGTTTTAACATGTTATCCACAATGACGCCTAAATCTTTTTCCTGGGTGGTGGTTCCTAATGTGGAACCTTGCATCGTGTAACCATAGTTTGGGTTGTTCTTCCCTAGGTGCATAACTTTGCACTTGTCCACATTAAATTTCATCTGCCATTTTGATGCCCAGTCTTCCAATTTATCAAGATCCTCTTGCAATTTTCCACAATCCTCTTGGGTTTTAACAACTTTAAATAGTTTTGTGTCATCTGCAAATTTGATAACCTCACTCATTATTCCACTTTCCAGGTCATTTATGAATATGTCAAAAAGCAGCGGACCCAGCACAGATCCCTGGGGTACACCACTATTCACCTTTCTCCATTGGGAAAATTGGCCATTTAGCCCAACCCTCTGCTTTCTATCTTTTAACCAGTTCCTGATCCACAGTAGTACACTGCCTCCTATCCCATGACTCTTTAGTTTTGCCAAAAGTCTCTGATGAGGGACCTTGTCAAAGTCTTTCTGAAAGTCCAGATACACTATATCAACCGACTCACCTTTGTCCACCTGTTTATTCACACTTTCAAAAAAACATAACAGATTAGTAAGACAAGATCTTCCTTGTCTAAAGCCATGCTGGCTGTCTCCCATTAGGCCATGACTATCTACATGCTGAGTAATTTTATTCTTTATGATGGTTTCTACCATTTTTCCCGGTACTGACGTGAGGCTCACCGGTCTGTAGTTTCCCAGATCACCCCTCGAACCCTTTTTAAAAATTGGTATTACATTGGCGATCCGCCAATCTTCAGGTATTAGAGATGATTTTAATGATAGTTCACAGATTACTAATAGCAGGTCTGCAATCTCATATTTCAGTTCTTTCAACACCCTTGGATGTATACCATCCGGCCCAGGTGATTTGCTACTCTTCAGTTTATCTAATAGTTGTAATACATCTTCCCGATGTATTGATATTTCCTTCAATTCTTCCGCACCTTTAAATACCACTTCAGTCATGGGTAACATCCCTACATCTTCCTCAGTAAAGACCGAAGCAAAGAATTCATTCAGCCTCTCCGCTATCGCCTTGTCGCCTCTTAGTGCCCCTTTAACTCCTCTATCATCTAATGGACCAACTGACTCTCTCACAGGTTTTTTGCTACGAATGTACTTGAAAAAATCTTTATTTCGCTTCCGCAGCAAGCTTCTTCTCAAATTCTCTCTTTGCCTTCTTTATCAATGCCTTGCATTTGACCTGCCAGTGCTTGTGCTGTTTCCAGGTTTCATCGTTTGACTCTTTTTTTCCATTTCCTGAAAGTTGCTTTCTTGGCAACAACAGCCTCTCTGACCTTATCTTTAAACCATGCTGGCAGTTTTTTGGACTTCCTTCCACTTTTCTTAAAGCGTGGAATACAGCTGGTCTGGGCTTCCAAGATAGTATTTTTCAACAACACCCAAACTTGATGTAAGTCTTTAACCTTTGCAACTGCTCCTTTTAGTTTTTTCTTAACAATTTCCTCATTTTATCATAGTCTCCCTTTCGAAAGGGAGTAATGCTGAACAGAAAGAAGAGAATTGACAACTGAAACGCCTGTCATCTGTCCATTCAGATCTGAAAAGGAACTCTTCCCAACCATATGAGTAAGCCTGATCATCAATTGAACACTTACTCATTCCTTTTTGCTACCAGGTTAATTGGCACTTGACTTATTAATGCCTTGAAGCATTCTCTAGACACTGAAGATTGTTCCATCCACTGTCTTTAGCTTTTTTTTTTACTTTCTTACCACTTTTATATTATCATTTCCCTTATTGATATTTTTTTTCTAACAGCTGGTCCCTGCTCTCTATTGAATTTTGTATGACTGCATAATTTTGGCGATTTCTTTTTAGAAATATATTTGGTTTAGTAATTCTCTGTGTGAGTGTGCGTTTGATATGTGTGCAACAGGCTACTAAATAAAGAGAGGACTGTAGCAGAGTGAACCAGGATTGAGCATTATCATTAGAGGTGTTCTCCAATTTCAGTCCTGTGCCTCGGGTCTCCACAGGCAGAGGCTGTTCTCTGGCTTTCCTGACTCTTCCCCCAAGGGGAGGGGGAGGGGTGTTATTGGGCATAGCCCTTAGACTGATTTTAGCATTCTTAGAAATAATTGCTTGTGATGCCAGATATGCTGATGGTGATTAGGTTTGATTATTTATATTAGTTTGAATAATATGTACTGAAAATGGTTAGTGTCTAGGTATTCTTAGGGTTTAATTTCTATTTTATAGGGTTAAAGGGGGATAGTGGTTTACCAAAGTGTGATATTGATAGGATGGAACAAGCTCAGAGAATTCTGGTAATTTTAGTCAAAAATCAGTGATTAGGTCGCTGTTCTTATGGAAGATGTCTGTCTAATTTGGTGTTACATGCTGAGATTAAAGATGTTCAGAAAACTGGAGTGGTTAATAGGAAAGGTAAATATTTATGTCATCCCAAAACGTTTTACGGGTAGCCTTGGCTATCTGGTGATTTGATCTATTCTGAAATTTTACATGGGAGAAATATGCTGAGAGAGAATGATATGACCACGATGCCATGTATATTGTTTAATTCGTTTTCCAAGTGCAATAAAGTTGACACTATGCAGATTTAGTGGGCAATGCTCAGCCACATATGTTTTGTATAACTGAAATCTGGTTGCCAGATTCAGTAGTCCTCTTTTGGAAGCATTATGCCCTAGAGGTTATCACGTCCTTCACTTTCCGAGGTTGATAAGAAAAGGATGAGATGTACTAAGGATGGATGTAAATTTTTTTAAATTATTATTCAGACTGTAATAAAAAGGTATTTCTGTTTTTTAAATGTAAAGTTAATTATGTTCTATAAAGCACAAACACAAAACAAGGTCATCTTCATTTTACCATTACTGTCCACGGATACAGTCTTTGCTGGGACAGTTTTAAATATTTAATCCCTCCCTTCCCCTGTCTTCACATTGCACTAAGGAACATGCTTACTAAACCGTGCTACCAGTGGAGTGCAGGGTTAGTGCGCAGTTTGGTGGTGTGCTAGAAACTCCACTACCCTGGTAGCACACGAGCGTTCCCAGTGCATCACAGCTAGCGCAAGTGTTGGTGGACTACACTAACTGCACTTGGCACAGGTAGCTCTATGGGTAACGTTAGTTGCTGCCACAGACTGCTCACCACATTAAAGCATGACGTGCCTACCCAAATTGCAAGGAGATGGATGTAAATGCCCCCCTGCAGTTAGTTAGAAGCCCTGCACTGGTGATGTGGCCACATGTGTGTTACCGGTGCAGGGCTTAGTTTCATATATGAGTAATAAACCGACTAGGTAGTTCCACTATCAACTGTAACGTTAAAACTAATCCAACTGTAACATTAAAACTAATGTTGACCACAACTGTGTCTTAAAGAGAAATTTAAAAAGAGTTAACTACTTTTTGCAATTCTGCTTAAGACTTAACCAGAATTGCAAAAAGTGATTAACTCTTTTTTTTGTCTCAGCTATTAATTTCTCCGTAAGATACAGTTGTGGTCAACATTATTGGCACCCTTGCATTTTAAGTATGTTGTGTACAATATCTTAAGACAACTGTTATGTCGTCATAATATTTTAATAGTATGTTCAAAGGTATAGAACAAAAAAAATGTGTGCGCGACTTAAACAAAGTAATTTCTTTTTTTTTCTTTTCTTTTCTATTTAAAGTTTATTGAGCAAGCAAACCACACAAGGATACAACCCCAGAAGTAACCCAATTAGGCATACTGTTTATAGCTCAGAACATTTTTTATGAGATACAAAACCAAATACCCCCTTTCCCCTTCCCCGGTCCCCTCCCCAGGAATGGCATCAGAATAACAATTAAAAACATATAGTACACACTTGGATAGACACAGTAATTTCTAAGAAAAGCATGACCTGGACAGGATTAATGGCACCCTTCACTAATATTTGGTTGCACAGCACTTGGCAGTGATGACAGCCTCCAAATGTTTCTTGTAGCCATCAAACGTTTCATACATCTGTTTGCTAGTAGTTTCTCCCACTCTTCAACTGTGATTTGTTCCAGCTCATGAATGTTGTAGTCCACAAACCAGCAGAGAAAACCAAACAATCTTAAAAACATGTTAATCAAAGAGAATACGTGCCTTCTATTTTGCTAACAAAAATCCTAGTGGCATATCTATCCTTTTACCACCAAAAGAACATAAGAAAACCCCCTACATTCAAAAATAATGCCCACTAATCACTGCTCATACCAAAAATGCTAAACATGGTTACAGGAAAGCAAACATAAAACCCAAAGGCAAACGCTCCTTCCACTTTTAAAGAACAACACAATAGCAGAAAGGAACAATCTTAAAGGACTTATCTCAAGGAACAAGCAGGAATGAGTCCTCACATATGGATACGTCGGTACCGACGGAGCCTGCGTGGGAATGCTCCCCAGCTTCCCAGAAAGAAAGCTTTTGGGGCATCCCACAGCGCATGCGCGCTGCCTTCCCGCCTTTCTTACCAACTCTCCTCAGTTCTTCTTTTCCGCGGAGCCAGCAGGTCGTGTTCCTGTCACCGCTGAAGAAGTTCTTTATTTTAATTTATTTCTTTGGTCGCGTGTCTGCCTTCCCCGACGCCGGACCGGTACCGCCGGTCTTTTCTTTTCTAAAAAAAAAAAATATATATACTTTTCCTCACTTAGTGTATTTCTTTTCTTAGGCCTACAGGCCCACAAGAATTTTTCCTTTATGGATAAACCAGCCTCTGGTTTAAAAAAATGCACTAAGTGCAGCGGTACAATTTCTGTTACAGACACCCATGAATGGTGTCTTAAATGTTTGGGGCCTGAACACTCCATTCCGGATTGCCAGTCCTGCTCCATAATGTCTAAAAGAGGGTTACAGAACCGAGCAGCCAAGCTCCATGTGCTGTTTCCCACGGATGCACCGACGGTGGCATCGACATCTTCCAGGTCTTCCTCTCCTGATGGGTCTCAGGTAACCAAACATACTTTTAGCAGGTCCTCGAAGGGCAAATCTCCCTCTAAGCATCGAGATGCCTCCGGGCTTGCCCTTGAGTATCCTGCCCCAGCCAAACAACCCCGGCGGGAAGCTCCGGCTTCCAAAGCTCCTCCTATGGGGTTACAGGTTGACATCGATGGCACGGCCTCGACCGATCACCTGTTAGACTGCTCTGGGGTACCGGCACAATCTCCCGGTACCGACATCCAGGCAGTCGTGGCGTCCATGGATCACACTGTGCAATCCATGCAGCAGGCTATACTGGCTTTCATCAAGGCTGCGACGCCGTCGGTATCACAACCAGCTCCGTTGTCGGTACCGACGCCGGTACCGGTACCAACTTCGATGCTGGTACCGACTGCATCGACATCGGCCAGGATACCGATTCTGGCTCCCTGTCCTGGGCTCTTTCTCGGTACCGACCCGGTACCGGGGACACCCGATGTCAGTACCGATCGATACGCCTATCGATCTTTGGAATCGAGCAGACGATACTTCGATTCTTCTGATGATTCTGATTCATCGGATGAGTCCCCTGAAGTATCTGTTACCCTTCCTGAGGAGCCGCCTTCTCCAAAAAGGAGAATGTCTCCTCCAGAGGATTTGTCCTTTCAAGACTTCATAATAGAAGTAGCTAAAGGACTATCTATTTCAGTAACCTCTGAAAAAGAACCTAGAGCAAAAAAAATAGATATTTTGGGATACTCTAAGGTTCCCAGAGAGGCAGTCACCTTGCCAATTCATGAAATTCTTCAAGAACATTTGATTGAATTGTGGGAGACTCCTCTCACCCTTTCTCCTCATTCTCGTAGATTGGACACTGTGTACCGTGTCCCTCCTTCTCCTGGATTTCAAAAAACTCAGCTTCCTCACCACTCCATTGTGGTGCAGTCAGCTATGAAGAGGATAAAGAGTACCAAAAGACACTCTTCTACTCCTCCAGGAAGAGAATGCAGGACCTTAGATGCTTTTGGTAGGAAAATCTTCCAAGCTAGCATGCTTATTGCCAGAATCAATTCATACAGCCTTTATATGGATATGTTTCTGAAGGAGGCTGCAGAAAAGCTGCACAACTTTCTCCCTTTTATTCCAGAGGACAAAAGGGATGAGTTCCTTCTTTGGCTTAAGCATACTCAAGATATTTCAAAGCTTTCCAACAGGGCAGCCTTTGATTCTTTTGAAGGTGCCAGCAGAGCCTCAGGCATTGCCATAGCTGCTCGTAGAATTGCTTGGCTCCAGGCTTCTGATCTAGAACCCTGGGTTCAAGATGGTTTAGGAAATCTGCCCTGTACAGGTGAAAATCTATTTGGCAAAGAGTGGCAAATTAAAGCCACTCAAATGGATGCAGAAAATGCTGCTCTAGATAGACTTTCTAAGTCTACCTCCACTCCGGCCAAGAAAAAATCTTTTAAAAAGTCTTTTTACAAGAAGGGCAGATTTCCTTTCACTTCTGGTCAACAGTCTTCTACAGGTCGCTTTGCTACTAAGCGTCAGCAACCTAAACAGGCCAGGCCTAAACCTGCAGGGGCTGCTGCAACCCAGCAGTCCCAAGTCCCTCAGGGTTTTTGAATTGATACTAGAGAACTTAACCTTTCTGGCTCTACAACAGCCAGAACCTCTCACCATTCCAGGAAGGTTAGCTCATTTTGCTCCCAGATGGGAGCAAATCACCTCAGAGCAGTGGACCCTCTCCATCATCAGAGAGGGCTACAAACTTCATTTCTCAGACCTTCCTCCCTACACCATGGTGAGACATTTCAATTCTCCCATATCTCTCCTCGACCTTCTGGATCAGGAGGTAACCACCCTTCTGGCCCAGAGGACCATAGAAGAAGTTCCTCTTCTTCAACAGGGGTCAGGGTTTTACTCCCCCTACTTTCTCATTCCAAAGAAAACAGGGGGATACAGACCCATTCTAGATCTCAGAGAATTGAACAAATTTCTATGCAAGGAGAAGTTCAAGATGCTTTCTTTAGGCACTCTCCTTCCAGACCTACAGAGTCAGGATTGGCTTTGTTCTCTAGATCTCAAGGATGCGTACACTCATATACTCATCCATCCATCCCACAGAAAATTCCTACGTTTTCTGTTCCAGGGAAAACATTACCAATACAGAGTGCTTCCTTTCGGTCTAGCCTCTGCTCCAAGAGTGTTCACCAAATGCATGGCAATAATTGCTGCATTTCTGCGCACTCTGGGAATATTTGTCTTCCCCTATCTGGACGACTGGCTCATCCGAGCTCCATCTCAGTCAGAAGCCCAAATTTCCCTGGACCACACCAGGCGCATTCTGCAGTATCTGGGACTTGTGGTAAACCTCCCAAAGTCTCAGCTCACCCCTACTCAGTCCCTAGAATTCATAGGGGCCTGGTTGGACACCACTACTGCAAGAGCCTATCTTCCCCAGGCTCGTTGCCAACGTCTAGTGCAGTTAGCCTCCCAGATTCAGTCAAAGACCCACTTAACTGCCCGGGAGATGCTACAACTACTAGGCCACATGGCTTCCACAGTACATGTGGTGCCCTATGCTCGCCTACACATGAGAGCAGCTCAATGGACTTTGTCCACCCAGTGGACTCAAGCTTCAGGAGCTCTCTCAGACCAAATAGCAAACTCCAAACGTCTCTTTTGGTCTCTCCAATGGTGGATGTCCACTCAAAATCTGTTGCTGGGGTCCCCTTTCCAACCTTTGTTGCCCCAAGCAATCCTCACAACAGATGCCTTCCAAACAAGTTGGGGAGCTCATCTACAGGACCTCTCCACCCAAGGCACTTGGTCCCCACAGGAGACCTCTCTTCATATCAACCTCTTGGAACTTCAAGCAGTGTTCCTAGCTCTCAAGGTCTTTCATACCCTCCTCAGCTACCAGACAATCCTCATTCAAACGGACAATCAGGTAGCCATGTTTTACATAAAAAAAGCAAGGAGGAACTTGGCTCTCTGTCGCTTTGCAACGAAGCTCTACGATTATGGGCCTTCGCCAGAGAGCATCAAATCCATCTCCTGGCAGTATACCTCCCAGGAATTCAAAACTCTTGGGCAGACAGACTCAGTCGAGTTCTGCTTCCACACGAATGGTCCCTGCACATGGATCAGGTACTCAGAATCTTCCAGGAATGGGGAACCCCGGACATAGACCTATTTGCAAGTCCGTGGAATGCCAAACTTCCCCGGTTCTGTTCCAGAATTCCGTGTCAGGGAGTTCAGGCCAAGGATGCCTTCCTCCTTCATTGGGGTCAGGACTTCCTGTATGCCTTTCCACCCATTCCTTTGATTCCCAAGACTCTGTTCAAACTTCAGAGGGATCAAGGATCTATGATCCTCATAGCTCCACGCTGGCCACGCCAAGTGTGGTACCCTCTACTTCTGCATCTCTCCAAAGCCCCCTCCCTGGACTTGGGAGCTGCTCCAGACCTTCGGTCTCAGGAGGAGGGGACTTTGTGGCATCCAAACCCCAAGTCCCTTCACCTCAGAGCTTGGTTACTGAAGGCCTAGACCTTCAAGACTTCAATCTTTCGCAGCAAGTGAAGGATATCCTCCATGCTTCAAGGAAACCTTCCACTAGGCGTTCCTATGCTTTTAAATGGAAAAGATTTTCCATTTGGTGTGATCAAAAGGGTCTTGACCCTCTGGCACTTCCTGTGAATTCTCTATTAGAATATCTCCTGCATCTTTCCAATGTAGGCCTTAAGACAAATTCAGTAAGGGTCCATTTAAGTGCTATTGCAGCATCCCTTAAGCCTATCAATGGACAACCTGTTTCCTCTCATCCTCTTATTGCAAGATTTATGAGAGGCCTGACTTTAACTAAACCTCCCATTCGACCCCCTCCGGTGGCATGGGACTTAAACTTGGTTCTTGGTCAGCTTATGAAGCCACCTTTTGAACCCTTAGCCACTACCTCCTTGAAATTTCTTTCCTGGAAGGTTATTTTCCTTATTGCAGTCACTTCTGCTCGCCGTATCAGTGAACTGCAGGCCTTAGTGGCTAATCCACCTTATACAAGGTTCCATCATGATAAGGTAGTCCTTAGGACAAATCCTCACTTTATGCCTAAAGTGGTCTCACCTTTTCACTAAAAGAACACTGTCCAGTTGGATTGCTCAGTGTATTTCTTTTGCTTACCAGAGTAAGAACCTTTCTCTGGAGGGCCATGTCACAGCTCACAATGTGAGAGCCATGGCCGCCTCTATGGCTCATCTTCATTCTGTGTCCATCGACCAGATCTGTCGAACAGCCACTTGGGCCTCGGTTCTTACCTTCACGGCCCATTACTGTTTGGACAAAGACTCCCGCCGGGATGCCTTCTTTGGTCAGGCTGTCCTCAAACACCTGTTCCTTTCTTGAACAACTCCTGCCCTCCTTCCCTTAATGGATGCCTGAGATCCATAGGAAGACGAGGAATCCTTCAGGGTCTCATACCCTTGGGGATCTCCCAGGCATCTCAGCTAGGGAGTCCCCATATGTGAGGACTCATTCCTGCTTGTTCCTGGAGATAGCACAGTTACTTACCTGTAACAGGTGATCTCTGGGAACAGCAGGAATTAGTCCTCACAACCCTCCCACCTCCCCTAGGAGTTGTATCTCTCTCTGTCTTTCCTTTCCTCTCTCTCTCTATTGTCTCAGCTTTAAACTCAAACTGAGGAGAGTTGGTAGGAAAGGCGGGAAGGCAGCGCGCATGCGCTGTGGGATGCCCCAAAAGCTTTCTTTCTGGGAAGCTGGGGAGCATTCCCGCGCAGGCTCCGTCGGTACCGACGTACCCATATGTGAGGACTAATTCCTGCTGTTCCCAGAGATCACCTGTTACAGGTAAGTAACTGTGCTTTACCTGTAGCATCTCTGTGAGAAAGTGAAACCAAAACTACAGAAGCCGCATGCCAGACCTTTAAAAGCTACACATAACTCAACAGACTTAAAAGGTATGCAAAAGAGGATTATGGTGTGTAGACTAAAAACTGCTTGGATGCAGCATAATGCTAGCCTATATCAAAAATATCAAAAGGCATTTTCCAGAAATCTACCGGAGGCAAAGTCATAAGGGATCAGGGATTTATAGGGGAGATCATCTTTGGAGCATGTCTTATGCCGGTGTAACTGGGAAATGTTCTCCATAATCCTTTTATGCATATATAGCTAAAACTATGTATGTGGTAATTAGGTCCCTTTGGCCATCTTATGTCTAACGTAGTTAGTGAAAATAGTCATTTGATAGTACCTGATATACACTATGCCGAAGGTTATGTATGCATAATTTAGATTTTATGTATGTTTTCCTTTAGATACACATTTTGCTTTGCTCTTGACCCTTTTATTTATGTGTTCTGTCATGTTTTTAAGTTTGTTTGGTTTTTATATTGTTTATGTATATTCTTGTTCTAGACCCCTGATGCAGGCTGACAGCTGAAACTTGGCTAAGTCGGGTCTCAAACCTTGAAGGGTTTTGAAATAAAGACTTTATTCCTTCAGTGGTGTGAACGTGTCCTTCCTCTGCTAGTTTGTGGACTGTTTCCTTTTTGCGGAGGATCTCCCTCCTTTTTGCATTCCAGCTCATGAATGTTTCCAGGATTCATATCACCAATGGCAGATTTCAGCTCCTTCCAAAGGTTCTCGATTGGATTGAGATCAGGACTCATTGCTTGCCAATTTAAAGCAGTCCATTTTTCCTTTTTAACCATTCTTTTGTACTTTTGGATGTAAGTTTTGGGTCATTGTCCTGCTGGAGGACCCATGACCCTAGACTCAGACCTAGCTTTCTGACACTAGGTAGCACATTTCGCTCCAAAATACCTTGGCTGTCATCTGATTTCATGATTCATTTAATATGTTGCAGGCCTCCAGTTCCTGAGGCAGCACAACAGCCCCACAAACATAGAAACATGATGACAGAAAAAGACCACATGGCCTATCTAGTCTGTCCTTCCATATCAACAACTACAACAGTCCACTTTTTACCTTTAGAGATCCTCTGTGTTGGTCCCATGCTTTTTTGAATTCAGTTACTGTCCTCATCTCTACCACCTCCACTGGGAGACTATTCCATGGATCCACTACTCTTTCCGTAAAGAAATATTTCCGCATATCACTCCTGAATCTATCACCCTTCACCCTCATCCCATGCCCCCTTGTAGCAGAACTTGCTTTCAATTGAAAGAGGCTCTCTCCCTGAACATTTATGCCACGGAGGTATTTAAACATCTCAATCATATCACCTCTATCCCGCCTTTCCTCTAAGGTGTACATATTAAGATCCTTAAGTCTGTCCTCATATGCTTTATAATGAAGCCCACTAATCATTTTAGTAGCCACCCTCTGCACCGACTCCATCCTGTTCACATCCTTTTGAAGGTGCGGTCTCAAGAATTGCACACTATACTCCAAATGAGGTCGCACCAAAGACTTATATAGAGGCATTATCACCTCCTTTTTTCTGCTAGCCATTCCTCTCCGTATGCACCCAAGCATCCTTCTAGCTTTTGCTGTCGCCTTTTCTACTTGTTTAGCTACTTTAAGATCATCAGACACAACCACGCTTAGGTCCTGCTCTTCTTTAGTGGACAAAAGTTCTTCACCTCCTATACTGTATTGCTCCCTTGGATTGCTGCAGCCCAAATGCATGACCTTACATTTTTTAATATTAAATCCCAGCTGCCAAATTCTAGACCATTCTTCAAGCTTAGCTAGATCCCTCCTCATGTTATCTACACCTTCCTGGGTGTCTACTCTATTGCATATTTTGGTATCATCTGCAAAGAGGCAAACCTTACCCGACATCCCTTCCGCTATATCACTAACAAAGATGTTAAAAAGAATCGGACCAAGGACAGATCCCTGGGGCACACCACTGGTAACATCCTTCTCCTCAGAGTGAGCTCCACTGTTTGTCGCCTCCCATCCAACCAATTTCTAACCCAAGCAGTAACTTTAGGGTCCATCCCTAGGGTGCTCAGTTTGTTTATAAGTCACCTGTGAGGAACAGTGTCAAAGGCTTTACTGAAATCTAAATACACCACATCTAGAGCTCTCCCTAGGTCCAACTCCCTGGTCACCCAGTCAAAGAAATCAATCAGATTTGTCTGACAAGACCTGCCTCTGGTGAATCCATGCTGCCTCGGATCCTGTAATCCCCTGGACTCCAGAAACCTCACTATTTTCTCTTTCAGCAGCGTTTCCAATAATTTACTCACCACCAAAGTTAAACTAACTGGCCTGTAGTTTTCAACCACATCCTTACTTCCGCTTTTGTGTAAAGGCACCACATGAGCCTCTCTCCAGTCCTTTGGCACCACTCCCGACTCCAACGAGGCATTGAAAAGGTCAGTCAGTAGAGTTGCTATAACGTCCCCAAGTTCCCTCAGTATTCTAGGGTGTATCCCATCCGGTCCCATCGCTTTGTCTACTTTAAGTTGAGCTAGTTTCTCACGAACACAGTCTTCTGAAAATTGTTCAAGATATCCCTCGCTTCTGTTCCTATTTGTGGGTGTTTTCTGAGGTCCTGCTCCTGGTTCTTCATCTGTGAACACAGAACAAAAATATTTGTTAAGCAATTCCACTTTATCCTTATCAGCTTCTACATATCCCCCCCCCCCCCCGCACCCTTGAGTCTGACAATACCACTTTTGCCCTTCCTCTTCTCACTAATATATCTGAAAAATGTCTTATTCACCCATTTTATTGCATTGGCTATTTCCTCCTCCTTTTGAATTTTTGCCTTCTTGACTACTTTGCTAGCTTCTCTAAGTTTTTCCAAATACAGATGCCTGTCTTCCTCTCTCTGTGATCTCTTGTATTTCATGAAGGCCTCCCTCTTTTTCTTCCTTTTTTCAGCAACTTCCTTAGAAAACCATAGCGGTCTCCTTTTCCTTTTGCCTTTATTTACCATTTTAACAAAAAGGTTGGTTGCCCTTAAAATACCCCCTTTCAGTTTTGCCCACTGTTTTTCTACATCCCCCAGCTGTTCCCATCCCACTAACGACTCCCTGAGGTATTGGCCCATCTTCGCAAAGTTAGTCTTCCTAAAGTTTAAGATCCTCACCTTGGAATGGATTCTAACAGCCCTAGTCCTAATACTGAACCACACCATCTGGTGATCACTGGATGCAAAATGATCTCCCACTACAACATCAGAAACACTTTCACCATTGGTAAGCACCAAGTCCAGTATGGCCCCTTCACGTGTGGGGTCCGTTACCAATTGCCTGAATAGTTCTCCCTGTAGAGAATCCAGGATCTCCTTACTTCTAGATGATACTGCAGCAGGAATGTGCCAATCAACATCTGGCATATTGAAATCTCCTATCAGTAGCACTTCCCCTTTCCTAGCAATGCTGCGTATGTTTTCAATTAACTCTCTGTCCACCTCTTCCTCTTGTGAGGGAGGTCTGTATATCACACCAATGCAAATAGATTTCTCTTTCCCTCTTTCTAGTTTAACCCACAATGCCTCCTCTCTCCCTTTTAAGCTCTGTAATTCCAAACCTTTAATAGCAGTTTTTACATATAGTGCCACTCTTCCTCCCCTTCTTCCTACCCTGTCCTTTCTAAATAAAGTATAGCCAGGTATAGTTACATCCCAGTCATGGTTTTCTGTGAACCATGTTTCTGTAACTACCACTAAATCCAAGTCAGTCCACCAAAAAACAGCAGGCTGCCACGTGGGCAACAAGGAACAAGTCAGAGAACGTGGCAGGAGGTTCAAAGGTTGCCTTTATTAATCCACGGATCAGGTGTGCCAACACACCTGATCCCTGGATTAATAAAGGCAACTTTTGAACCTCCTGCCACGTTCTCTGACTTGTTACTAAATCCAAGTCAACCACTTCCACCAAAGCTTCAACATCAGGGATCATATTTCCCATGCTACGGGCATTTATACACACTGCTTTCCATATGTTACCCCTGTTATCCATTTCCATAAAGGTATTTAATGTATCACCTACCTGGGTGCTTTCTTCACCTATCCCCAACGAATCTAGTTTAAAGCCCTCTTCAGTAGATTAGCCAGTCTACTACCGAAGATGCGTTGACCTTTCTTGGACAGATGGATGCCATCTCTGCTCTGCAACCCTTGGAACAGCATTCCCTGGTCTAGGAAACCAAAACGCTCTCGATGACACCATCCACGCAGCCATGCATTCATCTCCAGGATAACATTATGGAACCTCCACCATATTTCTGTAGGAAGGGTGTTTTTTTCCTTATAAGCTTTATTTCTTTGCCTGTAAATTTATCGCTGGTCTGCATTTCAAAAGAGTTTGTTTGGTTTCATCTGTCCACAAAACATTTTCCCAGAAGGATTGTGGTTTCTCGAGGTGGGTTTGGGCAAAGATTAGGAGTACCTTTTTATATCTGTCTTTGAGCAGTGGGGTCCTCCTTGGCCTTTGCCCATGAAGTCCTTCTTTGTTTGGTGCGCGGCATATGGTACGGCTTGAAACCACCACTTCAGATTGTTCTAGGTCAGCCTTAAGCTCTTTGGATGTTGTATGTGGTGTTTTTCCAACAGTTTGCACTAACCTTCAAAGACTTCTTGGATTCATTTTCCTTTTCCACCACTTCCTGGGAGGTTCTTGACAGTTCCATGAGCAGAAAACGTTTTAATAACATTGCGCATGTGTGTACAGGAATTGCAAGGTCTTTGGAGATGGCCTTGTAGCCCTTTGAAGTTTAATGATAATGGCTTTTCTGATGGTCTCAGGCAGCTCTCTTGTCTTCACTATTGTGAAAATGTAACATGGAGTGAATGTGGCCATTTTAAACATTAGAGCCATCATCCATTGGTTGATTCAAGTCATGTGAGTACTGACAATTGATCGCAGGTGCATCTAATTTTACTGCAGTGGGAATGTAGCTCTTCTGTTCAGACTGATTAGAATTGTTTATAAGGGTGCCAATAATCATGCCCTAAAAAAAAAGAAAGATATGCTATACTGGGTCAAACCAAGGTCCATCAAGCCCAGTATCCTCTTTCCAGCAGTGGCCACTCTAGGTCACAAGTACTTAGCAGTTTCCCCAAAGAACACAGGTTCCACAGTGCTTGTATTGGGGCAAGCAGTGGATTAGTATTTTTCAACAACAGGCCAAACTGTAGTTTATCAAGCAAGCACAGCACTGCGTTTAGAGCCCGACCTTCATTCATGGCTCTGTCTCAACACTCAACTGGAATCCACTCACATACAAAATGTCTTTAGTGTTAGCAGCCTCATAGATGAGTGGATTCCGATTGAGCTTTGAGACCGAGCCCTGAACGAAGGTCGGGCTCTAAACACAGTGCTGTGTTCACTGGAATTATAATGTAAACTACTTTGATTTTTTTTTATGATAAGGTGGTATATAAAACTTGTTAAACAAATAAATTCTGCCTGTTGAAGGCTTGTTAGAAAATACTAATTTGAAATGTCCTCCGAAGTCTGTTGATGGGTGAAGATAACTAAGTTATGTATTCCTTTTTCTACCTTTTGGCTTAAAGGAGGGAATACTATTTTCAAATCAGTTTTTAAGTGATTATTGAAAATCAGGGTGTTTCACACATTCCTATGTTTGAATATATTTCATTTTGGGTTCACTAAATGTTTGCTAAACCTTTCAGTGATTAAAAGGAAAATTTGTTCCAAGAGGTATGGTGCCTCATGACAAATATTTCAACAAAAATTAATATTTACTAATTTGATATAATTTGGTCTGCATTTCTTTCTTCTTTTGTTGGGAATTTATTTGATAGATCAAGGAGTTTTTTATTTTTGCTTTAGTTACTAATCATGTCCTGGCAATGCCCCAGTTTTTGTACTATTTCCTCCTATTTCCTTTTTAAATTGGTATTTTATTTAATTCTTTTATGTGTCAAATATGTGTGTGTATATAGTCCAAAGCCATTTCACTGGCCACTTTTTTTTAGGGGATATTAGACATTAAGGGGTTGAACTGCAAGAGCGCCAATAATGTTAACCACAACTGTATCTGTGCTGGAATTTTATTTGGACTATCTTTATTGAAGGAAGGTTCTCCTGCATCCAGGTCTGAGTTTTGGCCAACCTGGTAGGAATCATTGTAAGAACATTTTCTTCCTGGTGATTCCTACTAGTGTTTTTATTCAAAAGTGCTACATCCATCTGGAGAAACAATAGTCTCTTGATAATTCTACTCAGGAGTTGAACTACAGCCTACCAAAAAATGTGCATCTTCCCGCTTGTCCACCAAAGGTGGATGAAGGATTCTTCTTGATCACACTTCAGCCAACACTTTCCAATACTACTCCCAGTACATGAATTAGAGTGTAGTATCATTAATTAAAAATTTTGTAATTGTTGTCTATGAAGTTACTTGCAAAACGTTCTTTATTTTCTCTGATAAGTGCCTTATCTTTTTCCTCCCAAGCTAACCATAAATCCTCCCACAACGCTTCGCATATATGGACTCCCCCACCTCCCATCCCAGTTAAATTTAGAGATCTAGTCCTGATTCACTATGACACTGAAAGCTCTTCCACCAGTTCAGGTTCCCCATCCAGAGCCCCCTTCACCCTCATTCTAAAGTAATGTCTAATCCAGGGGTTCTCAACCTAGTCCTCGGGACACACCTAGCTAGTCAGATTTTCAGGATAATCACAATGAATATGCATATGAGAGATTTGCATACAATGGAGGCAGTGCATGCAAATGTCTCTCATGCATAATTGTTATGGTTATCCTGAAAACTTGACTGGCTCGATGTGTCCTGATGACTGGGTTGAGAACCCTAGCCTAACGATGGTATTGATAGATCGCCTAAGCTCCACAAAGTAATCAGCCTAGCGTCAGTGAGAAACTGTCCCAGATACTGGATACCTTGAGGGAAATCATTATAACTAAATGATGTAAAAGTAGAGCATAAAATGGGTTCTAACAATTTACGCTTGTACTTATTTGAGATCTTAGGGGTAAAGTTCATAAATAGGTTTTCATTTTTCTTAACCACTGACTTTTTCTGGACGCCACATCCTATAACAAAGTAACATTCCCCCACCCTTCCTTCTGCTCTATAAGAATGCATTCTTTGTTCTTTCTAATACTGTAGTCCATTCTTGACACACCCACAGCTGAATCACTTTATAATATAGCTGCCTCAAGTGCAAAAACAAATATATAGATTGTGAGCCCTTCGGGGACAAGGGGGGAAAAATATATATATTTATACATGCATGGAATGTACACCACTTTGACTCATAGAAAAGCGGTATGTAAGCCTAGTTAAATAATATATTTCAAAATCTAGCCTAACTAACCCTCCTTTGTCCCTCAATTTGAATAAACTTGATTTGGACCCCTTCAGCCTTTTCAGGTGCAAAATATAGCAAAAACCATTGTCTCTACACTTTGTACAAACTTTTTTGGGATGTCAATAGGTAAGGTATTTAATAAATATAAAAATTTAGGTAGAATCATCATTTTTCTCTGGGAACAAGCAGGAAGTCAGTCTTCACATATGAGTGACGTTGGCGCTGGCGGAGCCTGCATGGTAGCTTCTCCCCAGCTTTCAAAGAAAGCCTGCATGCCATCTTGCCTCAGTCTCCTTTTTTCTGCAGAGCCCATCAGAGGTGTGTCTGTTTTCCCTGGAAAAAGTGTTTGTTTTTTCTTTTGATTTTTTTTCTCTTTCTCTGGTCATATACCAGTTCCCTTTCCCTTGCCTCTGCATCGTATCTCGGGTTCATTTTGCTCCTTTTTTGAGTTTTTCTCAACTGGCACGACTTTGTACCTTTTTCCCTGGCTGGGCCTGAGGCATTCAACCTTGCGGGGGGGGGGGGGGGAGGGCTGTCTTCCCCAATATGGCCTCTGCCAATGGTTTTAAACACTGTGAACTATGCGCCACATACCTTGCCATGCACTGATCCACATGATTGCTGCCTTGGGCCAGACCATGACTTCTTGGACTGTGGTCTCTGCAAGAAGATGACCACCAAGGCCATAAAGAACTGCCAGCAGCGAGGGAGGGGGGGAATCCTTTCATAAGATGGACTCTGCACCGGAGTCTCCATTGACACCATGCTCCAGGGCCTCCCCCCCTCCAGAACCCCAGGGAGACCATGCTGCCTCGGTGCCCCAAGGCCATGAGTCCTCCAGCTGGAACACTCCAGAGGAATAACCCAAGAAGAGCCGGAAACCCTCGAAGATCACATCAGCTGACAAGTCTGAGAAAGTGGGCAAGTCCCACGGGCCCCGGACCCATAGCCCCCATCCCCAGTCCAAGGAGCATGAGCGACCAACCAGAATGCCCTGATGGGGATCGTCTGCATTCTGTCACTGGCCTCGGTCTTCCCCTCGACTGAGCCAGCACCGGGCCCGAGTCCCTCGGTGCCCACGTCTTAGGCTGCGGAGCCATCTGGCCTCGAGACCAGGATGACGGCTTTGGAGCACAGTTTGTCTGCCTTCATGGTCCAGCAGCAGGCTCTGATGCCTTGTTCTTTCGGGTCATTACTCCCAAATACCGGGCCCTCACTCCCAACTACCTTGAGGACTTCCTGGACATTGAGCTGATCCTTGAGCGCCACCAGCCTCGAGATGTTCCTCGCCATCAGTTCCTGTCCTTGGGGCCGAGGTACTCCCTAATGAGTTCCCACAGCTGTGACCGCAGGGCCTCTGGGGGGGCAGGGGCCATCGGGCTCAGGGCCTGACCCTAGAGCCTGGACCGCCCTCGATACCTCCACTGACTACGAGTTGGACTGGGAGACCAAGGACGAGGAATCCCTGGACTCCCATCGTCACTGGGATGTGCTTTCTGACCCTTCTCCCCCAGAGACCCAGTGCCGGTTCCCGCCCAAGGATATGGCTTTCCTCAACTTCGTGCGGGAGATGACCAAGGCATTAGCTTTTGACGCCAAATCAAAGGAGGACCCTCGAATGGAGGAACTCAAGATCCTCCAGTACAAGGCCCCTCCAAAGGAGGGCACCCACAGTGCCCATTCCCCTGATCCTGGAATGGCTGCTCCTCCGCATGTGGGAGACCCCCGCGCCTGTGCCCATAGTGAGCAGATGGCTGGACTCAATGTATTGGGTCCGCCGGAGCCCTGTCTTCCAAAAAGCATAGCTGCCACACAACTCTGGGGTGGTGGAGTTGGCCATGCGTCAGCTCAATAGCCAAAAGGCACACGCCTCAATGCCCTCAGGTAGGGAGGCCCACGCCTTGGATGCCCTGGGCAGGAAGTGCTACCAGACTTTGATGCTCAGTGGCTAAATCCAGGTATACCAGTTGTACATGGGCATGTATCTGAGGGACCTGGTGAAGGAACTCGCCAGGTTCTTGGCTGGTCTCTCCGAGGAACCCCTCCTGTCTTTTGATGTCAGAGAGTGCTCCAAGTTTATGACCCTGGCAGCCTATGACGGCTTCATAGTAACATAGTATATAATGGCAGATAAAGACCATCATGGTCCATTTAGTCTGCCCAACAAGATGACAAGAGTAGGTGCACCTGCCATTCCGTGCAGGTCACCCCTCCATATGCCTTTGTTTAGGGGTGTACCCACCGCTCCGTGCAGGTCACCCCTATTTGTTGAGAGAGCAGAGACAGTTAAGATTATTTTTATTTTATCCTGCTGCTATAAAGGGATCCACTGCATCTTTCCCAGGCCATTTTGAATTCTGTCACTGTATTCCTCCCCCTCCCCCACCACTTCCATTTGGGAGGGCATTCCAAGCATCCACCACCCTTTCAGTGAAGAAGTATTTCCTGTTGTTGCCTTTCAGTTTACCCCCTTGCAGTTTCATGTTATGCCCTCTACTTTTACAGCTTCCCTGTTTTTGAAAAAGGTTGGTTTGTTCATTAATACTCTTTAAGTATTTAAATGTCTGTATCATATCTCCCCGTCCCTTCTCTCCTCTAGCGTATATATATTTAGGTCTTCAAGTCTCTTCTTATAAATCTTCTGGCGCAGGCTGCAAATCATTTTGGTCATCTTCTGAATCATTTCTAGTCTTTTTATATCCTTTGTGAGATATGTTCTCCAAAACTGAACACAATTCCAAGTGACGCTTCACCTGTGACTTGTCATTAGTGCCTCCTCCTTTTTGCTGATAATTCCTCTCTATATGCAACCCAGAAAAAAACCTGTGAGAGAGTCAGTTGGACCATTAGATGATAGAGGGGGAAAAGGGGCAATAAGAGGGGCTAAGGCTAAATTAATTCTTTGCTTCGGTCTTTACTGAAGAAGATGTAGGGATGTCACCCATGACTGAAGTGGTATTTAAAGGTGATACTGCAGAGGAGTTGTAAGAAATATTGATACACCAGGAAGATGTATTACAACTAGTTGATAAACTGAAGAGTAGCAAATCATCTGGACTGGATGGTATACATCCAAGGGTGTTGAAAGAATTGAAATATGAGTTTGCAGACCTGCTATTTGTTATCTGTGAACTATCATTAAAATCATCTGTAATACCTGAAGACTGGAGGATCGCCAATGTAATGCCAATTTTTAAAAAGGGTTCCAGGGGTGATCCTGGAAACTACAGACCGCTGAGCCTGACTTCAATACTGGATAAAATGGTAGAAAACTTCATGAAGAACAAAATTACTCAGCATATAGATAGTCATGGCTTAATGGGAGACAGCCAACATGGCTTTAGACAAGGAAGATCTTGTCTTACTAATCTGTTATGTTCTTTGACGGTGTGAATAAACAGGTAGACAAAGGTGAGTCAGTTGATATATAGTGTATCTGGACTTTCAGAAAGCCTTTGACAAGGTCCCTCATCAGAGACCTTTGGCAAAACTAAAAAGTCATGGGATTGGAGGTGATATACTATTGTGGATCAGGAACTGGTTAAAAGATAGAAAGCAGGAGGTAGGGCTAAATGGCCAATTTTCCCAATGGAGAAAGGTGAATAGTGGTGTACCCCAGGGATCTGTGCTGGGTCCGCTGCTTTTTGACATATTCATAAATGACCTGGAAAAGGGAATAATGAGTGAGGTTATCAAATTTGCAGATGACACAAAACTATTTAAAGTTGTTAAAACCCAAGAGGATTGTGGAAACTTTCAAGAGAATCTTGATAAATTGGAAGACTGGGCACAAATGGCAGATGAAATTTAATGTGGACAAGTGCAAAGTTATGCACCTAGGAAAGAACAACCCAAACTATGGTTACATGATACAAGGTTCCACATTGGGAACCACCACCCAGGAAAAAGATTTAGGCGTTGTCATGGATAACATGTTAAAACCCTCCGCCCAGTATGCAGCGGCAGCCAAGAGAGCAAATAGAATGCTAGGTATCATAAGGAAAGGAATGGAAAATAAAACAAAGGATATTGTAATGCCTCTGTATCGTTCCATGGTGCGACTGCACCTTGAATATTGTGTGCAGTTCTGGTCGCCGTATCTTAAAAAGGATATAGCATTATTAGAAAAGGTACAGAGAAGAGCCATCAAAATGGTAAAGGGGATGGAAGGATATTCATATGAAGAGAGGCTAAAAAGGTTAGGGCTCTTCAACCTGGAAAAGAGACGGCTCGGGGAGATATGATAGAGGTCTATAAATTAATGAACGGAGTTGAACGGGTAAACATAGATCGATTTGTTTACGCCATCAGAATATAAAAAGACTAGGGGACATGCAGTGAAACTACAGTGTAAATGCAATGTGTGCCTTTGAGTCAGTTCTGACTCCTAGCGACCCAGAAGCTCCTGGGTTTTCTTGGCAGTGTCACCGGAAGTAGATTGCCAGGCCTTTCTTCCGAGGCAATGGAGGGTTAAGTGACTTGCCCAGGGCCACAAGGAGTGCTAGTGGGAATTGAACCCTGGTTGCTTGGTTACCAAGCCAGTGCTCTAACCACTAGTCTACTCCTCCACTCCTATTTTAAACTAATAAGAGAAAATATTTTTTCACTCAACGTGTAATCAAACTCTGGAATTTGTTACCGGAGGATGTTGTAAGAGCTGTTAGTGTAACTGGGTTTAAAAAAGGTTTGGACAAGTTCCTGGAGGAAAAGTCCATAAACCATTATTAAAAGGGACCTGGGATATCACTGCTTGACCCAATACAAAGCATTGAGGAACCTGTGTCTTTTGGTGAAACTGCTAGGTACTTATGACCTAGATTGGCCACTGTTGGAAACAAGATACTGGGCTTGATGGACCTCGGTAAACAATCGATCTACATTTACCCGTTCTGCTCCATTCATTAATTTATAGACCCCTATTATATCTCCCCTCAGCCGTCTTTTTTCCAGGTTGAAAAGACCTAATCTTTTTAGTCTCTCCTCACAGAGGTATCCTTCCATCCCCTTTATCATTTTGGTAACTCCTCTCTGTACCTTTTCTAATAACGTTAAGACTGAGCTCTCGCCATTCTTTGCCGAGAGTGGCGGCACAGCCGGTGGAGCTGGACTTGGTGCAGTCAGAGTGATACGAGTGGATGCAGTAATGTGGAGCCTCTCTTCTGGCGTGTTGGGACGTTGTCTGTGCTTCCGGTGGCGTGGTTGGGGGGGGGGTCATCTGATGTGCTAGGGTTGGAGGGGCTGGAGGAGAGACTTCTCATCTTCTCGGTCCTGCATCTGTGTCAGTAGTTTCTTTCCCTGCAGTAAGAGCTGCTGCCATTGCTGTCTGTGCTACCGAGCCTCCATCTGCATTAGTGAACCTCTTTATGAACCTGCTGGGGGGGGGGTCCCAGCACCAGAGGAGTCAAGACCATGCCATGCAGGGCTTTCCCCATTGGCATGGTGATGCCTGCTGTTGCTGTGGCGTCGTCCAATCACACTGGTGGTGGGCAGTGCCAGTCAGAATGAGGCTGTCTTGGCACCATAGAGGGCTGCTTCAGGTGCTGGGAGCAAGGCCGATGAAGCTGTTTCTGCGGCTGTGGGAGCCAGATCCAGGTGCCGTTCAGTGCACCGAAGGGCATCCGAGGCTGCCAGGGCTGGGCAGGGGATGGAAGCCTTCGGGGATGCATGCTGCAGAGAAGAGCATGGAGGGCATCTAGTCGGCAGCCTTGCGGCCGTCCCTTTTCTTCTCCTTGGGGTCTTCAACTCAGCAAATAGAAGATGGATGACTGTTTGACGAAGTCATAAGGCCCGTAGAGGTAAGAAATTCCTGTAGAGCATGGTTACGGGATTGGTGGGCCCTGGGGGACATGCAGGCACAGTGGGGGACAGTCTTCCATACGATGGGACTTGTGTGCATCCATAGAGTTCATTTTCTTCCTGCACTTCGGGCATTTTTTAAAACATAGTTTGTGGTGACTCTCTGCGGTTGGTCTCTCTTCTTTGTCCATGTTAGTCAAAATGTAGAGTAGTAGATGAGGAGAGCTGGTGTTCTCTGCTTCTGGCTAGGCGGAGGAAGCAAAACTAAGCCACATAAGGGCGGGCCAGAGGGTGGGGCACCTTGGCACAGCTCAGAAAAGCTTTGCCTTTCTAAGCTCTAGGAGAACACTTCTGTTCAGATGACATCACCAGGTGTGGCTGACTCATCCTGCTTATCCATGGAGAATGTTGCAAAATTGTTGTCCACTTGGCAGAAATTGAAATCATGGGCCTCCAAACAACAATTTTTAAAGTGCCACTTGAGTGAGGTAAGTTCACTTTAAAATATATGGGAGCAACTGCAAGTGGACCGCCTCCTTCCTACAGGGGCTGCTTGGGTGGAATTTATGCTACCGTCTATGCTTTTCCTTCTCACCAACAGACAGCAAGTAGCATTCCCTGCCTGTTGCAGCTTACACTTCTGCTAGCTTCCCATTGAAGTTGAATTTGTGTAGTAGTCAGGTGAGGAGGGCTGCTTATGTGGTTCCTCTTGCTAGATGAAAAGGTCTGAAGCAAGAAGGGAAGGTGGTACTGGGGAGTGGTTTAGAAAGGGAAAGTGGTAGTTTCAGCAGGGGTTTGAGGGAAGTAAAGTGAATATGGTCAAACCAAAGAATAGAGAGGAGGGGAAGGGATTGGGGTGATGCCAAGGGTGGGAGAAGGAAAGTGGTAATGCAAGAAGGAGTGGAGGAAGGGAAGGGAAGGTTGTGATGCTGGGAGGAGGGAAGGGGGAAGCAAGAGGATGGTGTGCCATGAAAAAGCGAACCCAGTATTGGGTGTGCTATGACATAATAAAGGTTGGGAACCAGAGTGTCACTATCGGGTGTGCTATGACCTAATAAAGATTGGGAGCCAGAGTGTCAGTCCTATATAACTGATGGCATGGTAGCTATTTACAAATTGTTTCCTTCTGACTGAAATGGTGTTATCCTTTATGCATTTCATTATTTTAAGGATTTCTATTACATCTTAACCTGCCTCCTTTTCTCATCTTAGAACTGCTACTCTGTCTATCATCTTTCTTTTTATTTTCAATTTGTTAGTTTTCATAATATACATTCAAGCAAATCTTGAAACAAGCATTATATATTGAGAAATGAATAAAATCAAGGAAATCTAATAACCAATCCTCAATTCATATTCTGAGGAAACCTCTATTAAGCCTTCATAAAGAAAAAAAATGATAGATCCGAGAAATAAAAGGAGATAGAGAATGAAAATTAAAACAAGCAAAAAAAAAGGCAGCCAAAGCTGTACATGCATCCGTAGCTGAGATACAGGACTATCCGGCCAGCATACTTTACTTCCCATGCAGAGAACTTATTGTCCAAACCCATTTACAATTGTTTAGGGTCAAAAAATAAATATCTAACATCAGAATGTTTAATTAACCATTTTGCAGAAAAATGCAGAAAAACTCAACAACCCAAACTGAAGACTTCTTGCCCTTCTGTAGAAACGGGCATCATCTGTTCTGCATTAACTTACAAAAGGCAGGGAATTACCAAACCTGCTGACTTATATGAACAAAGAAATGCCTCATAAGCAAATCTGTTACCAATTCAAAACAGAAGCATCAGAAGAATAAGTATTTGTCTCCTCTACCACCAGATTGCTCCAATATAGTCGGGAGGGCCCAGCTGTCTACTGAGACTAGCAGTTGGTCACCTGATGTATCCAGTCCCTGTTCCCTCTGCCATTTAGAGGGAATATTTAAAAACAAACAAACAAACAAACAAAAACCCCTTATTTGAGGTAGAATTGTTTTGCATGACACATTCACGATCTCAGTCAGGCTTGTTTAAATATATCTCTTAGACGCCATAGGGACTTTAGGGATGTTAAGCACTTTGAACTGTAAGTGCCCTCAACTTGTTCCCCCCCCCAAAAAAAATTCAATTTCTTTGGACCACAGCACCATTCTTCACCGGTGCTAAACTGTTTTGGTTTTTTTCCCCCCACAGATTCCTCTGTTCCTCTAGAGCCCCAACCTTCCTATCTGGTCAGCCACAGTACCCATCAGTTTATTCACAGACTCTTTAATCTATCTCCATGGTGGTTTTGATCTCTTGTATTCTATTGCTATAACAATCCTTTGCAGGTAGACAACAACTTGCCATATAGAAGACAGAATGAACCAAAATGGTGACTTTCACAACCACTGATGGAATCACAGTGCTCGCAGGCCCTAACGGACCAGAACTAGTCTTGGACACTACCTCTATCTGCCCATCTTAAATCCGGAATTTGACACTGCTACTCTTCTCCATTTATGGTGTAAACATGCCTGTGGTGGCTTGAACTACTTCACCAAATGTGGCTTTCCACATCAGTGTCCCAGAAACACCTTTTGATGTGTTCGCCTCTGGTCCTTCAATTGGATTCTTGATGGTACCTGGTTCTAGTGGAGGAACTTAGGGCTGAGGGGAAACATTTGTCTCCCAGTTTCTCCTCGACTTCCTCCTCAGTAGCAGCAGAGAGAGGCAGCCCCAAGAATGCAGGACCCCACTGAGCATCCAAACTTGTGGCATGGTTTCTAGAGCAGAAGAAAGCTTCCCAAAGGGAAAAACCTTTGACTTCGTCGTCTTCGACCATTTTTTAGGAAAAGGTAATCTGCACAGAAGTACAAGAAAAGCATCCTCTTTCCTCAGCAACTTTTTGGATCCCTCCTAATCAACCTCTTCTGTTCTGCCCTTACAGTTCCTCAACTATACAAGGTGTTGTGGCTGATGGTGTTCTCTTCTCCTCCCCTGGCTAGCTCCTCTGAACAGATTGGAGATGGAGATAAGAGGACAGAATGCGCCAAAAAGGAAGGGCGATTGAAAGAGTAGTGTGAACAAGCTACTGAAAGAGAACCCCCCAAAACACCAGTTTTGTCCAGCTACATAAAACACTAAAATAATTTAAAAATTGATACCTTTAAGTTTATTATTTTACATTTTAAAACAGAAGCCAATGTGTAATGCTTGCCAGAGAATCCACACAATTGTGCACATTTTATGCCATCATATACTGAAAATAAGCAAAACCAAATATGTGGTGGTGGTAGAACTTATTTTGCCACATCTTTAAATGATGATGATGATAATAAAGATATAGGGCATTTGCAAAATACGTGAAAGAATAAGGTGCATTAGCCACAATGGGGATAATTTTATTACGCAGCACCTATAATCATTTCTCGAAAAGTGTTTGTGCTTTTATAAAGCGCAAATACAGTACAGTACAGTACAGATGCTCCTGAAGAAAGCTACCCCTACTCCAAGGCCAAGTACACTCCATGAGGGTGCCCACATATGTTATAAAATATATGTATACTGCGCAACTCCACCCAAATTCCTCTACGCACAGATCCTATGAAAATGTGCATGGTCTGTTTGGCACACATACTTGTGTGTGCTTATGTACCCAGACAGTTTTATAATAGCCACTTCTGTGGGTATAAAATGCTTTACACATGGAAAATTATTTATAAATAACCCCTAATATAGCTGTGGTTGCAAAATACCTTCCAGTGCTTTACCAGAGGGATGGAATTTGCGGTGCTGTTAAACCCTTTATACTTGACCTCTAGGTACCCCCAAGGGAATCATAAGCTGCAATAAAGGAAAACCGTGGCAAATCTGAATCGGCAGCCTGCCCTTTTGTTTGGCAAAGCCATCTGCTCTAAGAGATGCCATTCCTGAAGGTTGGACTCTGACATAAGCTGTTTGACCACTAAAAATGTCTCTTTATGGACAGCACCCTTTATTAAAGCATGTAAGATGTTTCCCATTTTAATAAAGAAAATATGCAGTGGGTGGTGCTGAAACCAATTTAGGAAGGTGAAATCAGTTCTGTCATCTTCTCTTATCAATTCTTTGGCGCAATTGATCTCTTCATTTATCTGCAGTTTACCAAGCTTGTGATTATTCTAGAGAAGGTGATGTACTGTCTTCTTAGCTTCACCACCCAGTATTGTGTAGCACACTTTGCGCCATAGTTTCCTGTGAGTGAGCTTCATAAGCACATCTTACATAGAAGCATAGAAAAGTGACAGCAGATGCAGACCATATGGCTTATCCAGTCTGCCCTTCCATACCAACTATTAAGCTTTACAGTCCCTTTCTCCCCTTAGAGATCCTCTGTGTTGGTCCCATGCTTCTTTGAATTCAGATATAGTCCTTGTCTGTACTACCTTCACTGGGAGGCTATTTCACTCATCTTCCACTCTTTCCTTAAAGAAATATTTCCTCAGATTACTCTTGGGTCTATCCCCTTTCACCACCACCTGATGAACTCCTCATTGCAGAGTTTTCTTTCAATTGAAATAAACTCTCCTCCTGTGCATTTATGCCTTGGAGGAATTTAAACATCTGTCATATCTCCCCTCTCCCACCTTTCTTTCAAAGTATACATATTGAGATAGTTAAGTCTGTCCCCATATGCGTTATGATGAAGAGCACTGACCATTTTAGTAGCCACCCTCTGCATAGACCCCATACTGTATACATCTTTTTGAAGGTATGGTCTCCAGAATGGCACACACTATCCCAAATGTATTTGTATTTAGTGCATGCCTTTCAAGTAGTAGTTCTAAGGATATTACAATCAGGTACTGTAGGTATACCTAGGTCTCCTCCTCCTCTCTCTATTTCTTTTTCCACGGAAGCCCTTAGTTGATTCAAGATATTATCATTCGCATACTACTTTACTTTGATCTGTGACATTAAAGATCTTAATTTTGCATCTATTGCTTTTTGCAGTTTTTCTTGTGGCTCTATTCCTCTTTTCCTAGTTTTTGGTGGATTCTCTTTGTATACCTTCTTGCTTTAAATATAGGGTTTGTAGCATAAAATGAGGAATTATCAAGGACTTCATACAGCGGCTCTATCACCACCACCTTCTGCTGGTCATTCCACTCCCTATACACCCATGTATACTTCTGGCTTTTGCAATCGCCTTTTCCGTCTGTTTAGCCACCTTAAGATCATCAGAAGCAATCGCCCCCAAGTACTACTACTAGTACTACTATTCAGCGCTTATATAGCGCCACGCACGCAGTGCTGCACAGCTAACCTACAGGAGGTAGCCAACATATAAGAGACAGTCCCTGCCTGTCAGTCATGCTCATCAGAGCTTACAATCTAGTTAAAAGAACACAGTACAGTCATAAGTTAGATCTAAATGAAATGGTGAAGTGGTGAGTCTTCAACCTGGATTTGAAGAGGGCCAGGGAGGATGCCTGGTGCACAGATGCAGGTAGGCTGTTCCAGGCCTATGGTGCAGCAAGGTGAAAGGAGCGCAGTCAGGAGTTTGCGGTGCGGGTAAAGGACATTGAGTAATTTGTTAGCGGAGCGAAAATTATGAGAGGGGACATAGGGGGAGATAAGAGATAAAAAGTATTGAGGGGCCATAGAATGAATGCATTTATAGGTCTGTAGGAGAAGCTTAAATTGGATGTGGAATTGGACAGGGAGCCAGTGAAGCAACTTGAGAAGAGGAGTAACGTGGGCATGGCGAGGCTGGTAGAAGATCAGCCAAGCAGCGTGAATTTTGTATGGATTGAAGAGGGAGGAGGTGGCTTACGGGGAGACTGGCGAGGAGGATGTTGCAGTAATCGAGGCGAGAGATCATCAAGGAGTGGACAAGCGTTTTGGTAGTGTGTTCAGAGAGGAAGGGGCGGATTTTGCTGATGTTGTAGAGAAAGAAGCAGCAGGTCTTAGCTACAAGCTGGATATGAGCGGAGAAGGAGAGAGAGGTGTCAAAGATAACCCCTAAATTGCGGGCAGAGGGAGCAGGAAGGATAGTAGATCCATCCACCTGGACAGAGAGGGGGAAGTGGGGGGGAGGAGTTGGGTGGAAAGACAAGGAGTTCAGTCTTAGCCATGTTCAGTTTCAGTCAGCGATGAGACATCCAGGCAGCGATGTCCGAAAGACAGGCAGAGATCTTGGACTGGGTTGCCGGAGAAATATCAGGTGTAGAGAGGTAGATCTGGGAGTCATCGGCATAGAGATGATACTGAAAGCCATGGGAGGAGATAAGCACGTAAAGGTCTTGGGTATAGAGAGAGAAGAGGAGGGGGCCCAAGACAGATCCCTGGGGTACACCTACATGTAGCGGGGTAGGGGAGGAGGAGGAGCCACCAGAGCATACTCGGAATGAGCGATGGGAGAGGTAGGAAGAGAACCAGGATAGTACGGAGTCCTTGAAGCCAAGCGAGGAGAGGGTAGTGAGGAGAAGGTTGTGATTAACGGTATCAAAAGCAGCAGAAAGGTCAAGAAGGATGAGGATGGAATAGAGGCCCTTAGATTTGGCCAGGAACAGGTCATTGGTGACTTTTGTGAGTGCCGTTTCGGTGGAGTGTAGGGGACGGAAGCTGGATTGTAGTAGGTCCAGGAGGGCCTGGGAGGTGAGGAAATCGAGGCAGCGACGGTGGACTGCTCGTTCCAATAGTTTGAATATGAAGGGAAGGAGGGAGATGGGTCGATAGTTAGAAGGGCATGTGGGATCAAGTGAGGGTTTCTTGAGGAGGGGTGTGACAACAGCATGTTTGACGTCGATGGGGACAGTTGCCTTGGGGAGTGAGAGGTTGAGGATATGAGTGATGAAGGGGATAATGGTGCGGGAGATGGAATGTAGGAGATGGGTGGGGATAGGGTCTGATGGACAGGTGGTGGGTTTGGAGGAGGAAAGGAGGAGTGTGGTTTCTTCTTCAGAGACCGGAGGGAAGGAGGAGAGAGTGGAAGGGGGAGTATGGATGGGGGAGGAGAAATGGGGAGGAGGGGGGGTAGATGAGGGAGTAGGGAATTGGAGGGTAATCTTGTGGATTTTGTCATGGAAGTAGTCGGCTAGGGATTGGGCAGAAAGGGAGGGCGGGATCGGGGGCGGGGGCCCTTGAGGAGGAAATTGAGGGTATTAAAGAGACAGTGAGGATCAGAGGCAAGGGAGTTGGTCAGATGGATGTAGTAATCTTGTTTGGCAAGCGCTAAGTCTGACTGGAAGGAGCCAAGCATGAATTTGAAGTGTAGAAGTTCTTCCGGGAAACAGGATTTGGACCAAGCTCATTCGGCAGAACAGGTGCAGATGCGTAGGTAGCGGATTGTGGGTGAAAGCCAGGGTTGGGGAGTAGATCGTTTAACAGGACGTGGGGTGGGAGGGGCAAGTGTCAAGGGCTGAGGATAGTGTAGCATTGTAAGAAGATAATACCTCGTTGACAGACTTGGAGGATAAAATGGAGGAGAGAGCTGGAGAAATGGTTTAAGAGAGAGTCATGGGATCAATATTATGAAGGTCTCTAAATAGGTCGGAGGAGACAAAACGATGTTGGGATGGTGGAAGTTGAAGGGTAAATGTTAAGAGGTAATGGTCAGATGAGGGAAAGATTGAATTGCGGACGTTTGAGGGAGAGGAATTGGAGAAGAGTATTAGGTCAAGGCAGTGTCCATGTAGATGTGTGGGGGCACATGGAACAAGGTTTGAGGTCGAACGAGGAGGTAAGAGCGAGGAACTTTGAGGCATGGGGGTCGGATAGGTTGTCAATGTGAATGTTAAAATCGCCAAGAATAAGAGTGGGGGAGGAGGGGTCCATAAAGGCAGAAAACCAGGAGTCGAAGTTGGTGAGGAAGGTTGATTTGGATTTGTCAGGTGGGCGATAAATAACAGCAACTTGGAGGGGGACTGGTGTGAGAAGGCGAATGGAGTGGACTTCGAAGGAGATGGGGGGAGTGTGATTGGGGTGGCAGGAGGGGTTGGAATTGGCAGGAGGAAGAGAGTAGGGGGCCAATGCCACCACCGTGACCAGTAGATCGAGGTGTATGGGAGAACTGGTAGCCCCCATAGCAGAGAGAGGCAACGGATGCGGTGTCATCCGGGGAGAGCCAGGTTTCGGTCAAGGCAAGAAGGTGAAGGGCATTAGAGATAAAAAGATTGTGAATAAAAGGGTTGTTTTTTTTTAACAACTGAGCATGCGTTCCATAGGGTGCATGAAAACGGGAGAGCAGTGGGGGGAAGGAGAGGGATATGGATAAGGTTAGAAAAGTTACATGTGGATTTCTTATGAGAGTAGCGTGGGGGTCTATTTCTAGGGTAAAACCGAGATATAGAGGGAGCAGGGTGTGGGTGGGTATGTCTGGGTGTGTGTGCTCTCCAAGAGGGACCTGGTGAAGGGGAAATGAGGGGTAAGTTGATGGTATCGGTAGGTTATGTGCGGGATTATTTTTAGGGGTTGGGTTGGAGTTGATATCTATGGATGAGTGATTGTGGGATGAATGGGGGAGGGCAGAAGGAGGGAGGAGTGGGATGTGTATGAGATAAGATAGGGTTCGTGGGGAACTTTTTTAGTGTGAGAAGGAAGTCAGGGGGGGGCCAGGGTTGGGGTTGATATTACCTGATGAGAGAAGGAGAATGAGTATTAGAGAGCGAGGTAAAGTGGAGATAGTACGGCGGAAGCGAGGGTGGGGTTGCTTTAAAGAGAGGGGGACTGGTTGAATGCGGGGGATGGTGTGAAGAAGCTCAAGAACAGGTGCTAGGCTAGGGGGCAGAATGGAGGGAGAAGTGAGGAAGGTAGAGAGGGGGGGCTAGTTGAATGCGGGGGATGGTGTGAAGGCTCAAGGTTGAATGCGGGGGATGGTGTGGAGGCTCAAGGGCAGATGCTAGGTTAGGATGTAGAGGGAGAGGTGAGGGAGGTAGGGGGAGGGTAGGGGGAAGAGGAAGGAGGATGTTGGTAGGAGGGAAGGCAGTTGAGGATGAGAAAGAGAAGGACAGTGAGATGTGGGGCCATGGTGGTAGGCAGCAAGGTCTGAGCAAGCAATGGGTAGCAAGTAATAGGCAAACAAGCAGGGGGTGGGTAGCAGTTCTATGCAACAGTGGGTAGTAACTATGCAGACAAGGGTTAGCAACACTCTGTAAGCAAAAGATGCGCAATGGATAGCAAAGGGTAGCAGTTTTATGCAACAATGGGAAGCAGTTCTATGCAACAACAATGGGTAGCAGTTCTATGCTCAATAATGGGTAGTAGTGCAGTGCATGCAGTGGGTAGCAAGTTCAAGGCGGGAAGTGATCAATGCCGGCAGTGGGAGGCAAGGCAAGGGGGAGTTACTTGGTATGGTCATGAGTCGGTGTGTGGAGGAGCGATCGAGCCTGGACGACCACAGCAGCAATGGAGCACCGGAGCGCCCTGGGCCTGCGCCAAAGGGCCCTCTGTCGAGGCCCTCAGGCGTGGGCCCGCCCGATGGCGCCCTCCTTCTTATGGGCTGCTGCTGGAGCTGGGCGGCAGGAGGAGAGCAGCGTGGTTGTGAGCCTGCGCCCGATAGCACCCTCCTTCTTATGGGCTGCTGCTGGAGCTGGGCGGCAGGAGGAGAGCAGCGTGGTTGTGAGCCTGCACCCGATGGCGCCCTCCTTCTTATGGGCTGCTGCTGGAGCTGGGCGGCAGGAGGAGAGCAGCGTGGTTGTGAGCCCGCGCCCGATGGCACCCTCCTTCTTATGGACTGCTGCTGGAGCTGGGACAGAAGTACTTCACCCTCTATACCGCCCCATTGGAATTTTTGCAAAACAGATGACCCTGCATTTTGTAGCATTTGCTGCAGCTCAGCAAATTTCAGCTGCCAAATTCTCAACCATTCTTCAAGCTTCACTAGATCCCCTTCTCATGTTATCTGTGCCTTCCTGGGTGTCTGTCCTATTGCAGATTTTGATATCACCCACAAAGAGGCAAATCTTACCTGATAGCCCTTCTGTAATATCACTTACAAAAATGTTAAAAGAATTGGACCAAGGACAGATCCTTGTGCCATACCAGTGGTAACCACCATCTCCTCAAGGTGAACTCTGTTTTTCTGTACTTGGTTAGAAACTGGTTTAAAGTCTGTCACTATAGGGTCCATCCCTAGGGTGCTTAATTTATATATGTTATCTGCGAGGAACAGTGTCAAAGGCTTTACTGAAATCTAAGTATCTCCAGGAACAAGCAGGAATGAGTCTTCACATATGGGAGACGTCGCCGACGGAGCCCGCACGGGAATGCTCCCCAGCATCCAATCAGAAAGCCTTTGGGAGCATCCCCTGCGCCTGCGCGGTGGCTTCCCGCCCTTCCTACTGCCTCTCCCCAGTTTTTCGTTTTCCGCGGAGCAGGCAGGACGTCCCTCCTGCCACCACAGAACTTTTCACCTTCTTTTTCTTGTTTCTGTAGTCGCGGTTTCCCGCCGACAGCAGCACCTCTGTGTCCCTTGTTTCTTATTTTTTCTTATTTTTTCTTCGTCGCCTAGCGGGACCTTTTTTTTCCCTCTGGGCGCCGAGGCCTACTGGGCTTACAGCATGGAGCCCCAGAAGTGCCCTCGCTGCGGGGACTTACTTTTCCACATGGACTCCAACGCCTGGTGCCTCTCTTGTTTGGGGCCTGATCCTTCCCTCCCGGGTCCTCCGGGCTACGGTGTCGGGAGAAGACCTTCCCTTTTTCGGGTATCCCTCGATGACGTTTTCACGCCCAAGGCGCGGCCATCGGGTTTTTCTTCTTCTTCTCTCCAGGATCAGGTAACCACACAACAGTCTGTTAAGACTAGCCAAGTCTTGAGGGGCGAGTCTCATGCATGGCATGGCGACGGCTCCGGCCAACCCCTCAAGCCCCCCTTGGCGATTATACCCCGGCGGGAGTCCTCGGGCTCCAAAGCATTTACGGGGTTTCGGGATGTTCCTGGGGTTCGTTCCTCACAGAACATTCCCGAGCCGTGCTCGAGGGAGGTACCCGCTTCGAGCAGTGCCGATTCCCCGGCATCGGCGCCGGTGTCGAGTGTTCCACTCTTCACCAGGGACCGTCAGCTGGTGTCCTCGGCGCCTTCGGGGCCGATCAACTCGACCGAGTCTGACCTCCCTCTATCCAAGCCACGCTCGGGTGCGGTGCCCGATCTGGGCGGCGCATATCCCCCGGCGGCGGCGTCGGTGTCGAGCGTTCTGCTCCTCGCCAAGGATCGTCAGGGGCCGCTCGATTCGGTCCAGTCTGGCGTTCCCTCACCCCTGCCATCCGCGGGGGTGGTATCCGCTATGGGCGGTGCCGACACGTCGGCGTCGGTGTCGAACGTTCCGCTCCTCACCGGGGGTTGTCAGCCGCAGTTCGCGGCGCCTCCGGGGCCGACCGACTCCTGCCGGTATGGCGTTCCTACGAGGGTGCCGCTCTCCACAGGGTATCACCGGTCGCTGCCCTCGGCACCACTAGGGCCGACCGAATTGACGCGATCTGGCGGCTCTACATTCATGCCATGCGCGGAGGTGGTACCCGCTTCGGGCGTGTCGGCGTTGATGGTTCCACTCTTCGCCGGGGATGGTCATCTGGCCTCGCTTCCCTTCGGGGCTAGTCGCTTCGACCCGCGCTGGGTCGCCGGTATCCCAGCCCTGTGCGAGGGTGGTACCGGGTTTGAGCGGCACCGCTCCGCCGGTGACGGCAGGGGCGTCGAGAGCCAGGGACCGCCGTCAGCCTTCCCCGGGGCCCTCGGGGTGTGTTGATCAGCCCCAGAGGGGCGACCCCCCGGCGTCGTCGCGGCCGTCGAGGGCCCCTCTCTTTCCTAGAAAGGGGGCCTCGGGGTCTTCGATCGCTTCGATCTGGCCCGGATCTGCGCAGTCCCGCACCGGTACCCCGGCGACGGCGAGGGAGTTTTGTACTTCTCTCCCCGCAGGGACTCGCCGTTGGCCGACCTGGGTACCCTCGGGGACGGGTTGTGTGCCCCGGAAGGATTTCCCTCTGGGCGGGATGGGCTCGAGAAGGGGCCCGGCATCTGGCAGTGCCCGCCGCTCGACATCAGCGCCGGCATCGGATGACTCCCTCTCCGCCGAGCTTGGTCCTCGGGGGCCCTTGATGCTCGCGACGCCGATCGGCACGGTTCCAGCCCCGGGATCAGCACCGCCGGCGCGGCCGCCCCCGCCGGGGCCCTCTAGAAGGAAGTCGATCTCATCGCTTGGTTCGATGCCCAGCCTGGAATCGGTATCCAGCCTCGAAGGCTCGGCCACGGCACATCTCAAAATCGGCCCCTGTCCCCTCTCGCGATGCAGAGCGGAAATCGTTGGCCACTGCCCTTCGGCTGCCGCAGAACCGCTTCCATGGCCGGGGGCGGCGCCGGGGCCGATTCCGGCGGCACCGTCGGTGTCATCGACCTCCTCGATGCCTAGCTTGGAATCCATTCCAGGAGCCGACGACGCCATGTTGACCGCCCCGATCCGGGGCTCTTGGTCCCCTCATCTGCCAAGCGGGCATCAGCCCGAGAGGCTTCTCGGTGCCGTGGCGGCCCCTCTCGCCACCGCCTCCCACGGCATAACCCCTCCGGGGGAGCCGTCTTTTCAGAATTTCATACTTGACATGGCAGACTTGCTGGCCATCCCTATCCCAGACCTAACTCCGGGCCCTGCGTAACGGGCCGCCGTGCTGCTTCCTCTGCATCCCTCCCTACAGGATCTCCTGCTGGGGGCTTGGCGATCGCCTTTGAGGGTTCCGGCACCGTCGACTGCGATGCATGCTCTGTATCAGGTGCCCCCCTCCCCGGGTTTTCGGCAGCACCAGCTTACACATCGTGCCATTGTGGTAGAATCGGCGCTGAGGAAGGCCGGAAGCAAGGAAAAGCATTCCTCCCGCCCTCCAGGCCGCGCCTCGAAGACGCTAGATACACTAGGACATCAAACCTTTCAAACGTCTATGCTGGCGTCCAGAATTATTTCATATATTTTTTTATATGAGTCTGTCGCTCCGGGAGGTCACCGAGAGATTATCTCTGTTGTCCCCCTTTTTATCTGCAACCAAGGCCTTTGAGTATTCCCTGCTCCTTTATCACTGCAGGAATATCTCTGTGTTCCTTTCTCGTGCTTCTCTAGACTCCTTCCTCTCGGTCAGCAGATGTTCGGCTGTTGCCATTAGAGCACGCCGTACGGCATGGTTGCAGGCGTCAGAGTTGTGTAGACGAGCACAGCATAACCTGGGTAATTCTCCCTGTGACGGAGATCACCTCTTCAATGGCGAAGCCTTACGTCAGGTCGCCCAGTGCTTCGCTAACCTTCCCAGCGTTAGAAGCCACCCTAGGGCCCGGCTTCCCCCCGGCGGTGGTACACGCTTGTCCCGACCTTCCTTCCCTAGGAAGAGGAAATGTCACCCCTCAGCCCACCCGCCAGGTGCGCCCAAGCAAGGGACATCTCACCCTGGTTTGAAGTTCCCGGGTCCGCGTCGGGATTCTCATACCAAGCAGGTTTAGGCTCCGGTGGGCGGCTGCCTGCGGTTTACCTTCTTACCAGAAGTTACAATTGGGATGGGGCTCGCTCAGTAGGGGAAATGGCTCGGGGGCTTATCCAGGGGTTTAGGTATTCTCCTTCCGCTGGTAGAAGGAGACCACCTCTGCTCCTTGATAGCTCTGGCCCGCGGTCAGCTGGCTTACCCTTAGGTACGGCCCCTAACCCTTCTCGGCCAGTATCCCCCTGCTGATTGCTTCCGTACCGGAATTTTCCTTCCAGCCTATAGTCCCCCAATGATTACCAAGGACTATGCCCTCATGTTCCCCGATTAGTGCGGGGAGCGAGCTCTGCGTGCAGGTCCTGGGGACACCTATAGGGCCTCATGCCCCCTGATGTGCTCTTCCAGACGGACACTATTCTCTGTCATGCACGCTACCGTGCTATTAGTTCGCCGATCTGCCCTTGTTCCACCGGAGTAGATCCCTCTCCGGACGGATCTTGACGCCACCTCCCCAGGTGGACGTTCTGTGGATCAATGGCAGGTTCCTCGGCGTACCTGCGTTAGTGCCGGGGTGGGGCGTTCTATTTGCCCAACGGCCTAGATAGGCCACATATCACCTGCCCTATCGGCACTTTTTGGGGGATGCCCACGGTGCCTGTGTTCTGCCGCCTATTTTTTCCCAATGGCTGGTACTCACGCACCCCCCCCCCCCCTTCTGGGGTCCCACCAGTCCGCCTGCCTATTCCTTAGTTCGGCGCTCGGGCTGGTTGTACTCTACTGCTGTGAAGTCAACAGCTTCTTTTTCAGTTATACCCTCCTCCCGGAGGTTCAGACCCTTGTCTCCCTATCTTTTCGCTAGGGCAGACGGTGTACTCCTTCTGCTTCGGGGTACTCCCCTACTCTTCTCCGGAATAGGCTATCCATATCGGCCAGTCTTCTGTTGTTAGTCCTCTGAGTTATGGACTCTGCTCCTAAGGGAGTGCTCAGCTTTGCATAAAGCTCCTTGAAGACCTGCCGTCCTTCTCCTGACCCAGCTGCCTCCTGGATCTCTTGGCCTTCCAGATTTGGGACTTCCTCCTCGCTGCGGTGAAGTTCCCTTGAAGACCTCGCTACTGCATCTACCGTACCTTCATCACCGTTCTACTTCCTACAACTCAGTAGGTAAGTTCTACATGGTACTAAGTTATTAATTCCTTAATTACTTGCTGATGCTTCCATGCATTCTACTGACTACTCTCCCTGTAGTCTTTGGGTTTGCTGTTCTCTCTCAACTCCTACCCTCCATCCCTTCTCAGGGGATGCCGGGGTTTCAGGTTGGGAAAATGCCATCCCGTCCTGGGCCGGGCTTGCGGGATCTACCCCGGACATCCTCAGCTAGGGAGTCCCCATATGTGAAGACTCATTCCTGCTTGTTCCTGGAGATAGCACAGTTACTTACCTGTAACAGGTGATCTCCGGAACAGCAGGAATTAGTCTTCACAACCCGCCCACCTCCCCTAGGAGTTGTATCTCTTTCTCTCTCTTCCTTCCTCTCCTCTCCTTCTGGCTCAGCTATGAAACTCAACTGGGGAGAGGCAGTAGGAAGGGGCGGGAAGCCACCGCGCAGGCACGGGGGATGCTCCCAAAGGCTTTCTGATTGGATGCTGGGGAGCATTCCCGTGCGGGCTCCGTCGGCGACGTCTCCCATATGTGAAGACTAATTCCTGCTGTTCCGGAGATCACCTGTTACAGGTAAGTAACTGTGCTATACCACATCTAGTGCGCTTCCTCTGTCCAATTTTTTGTCACCCATTCAAAGAAATTAATCAGATTTGTCTGGTAAGTAAGTCTACAAACATGTTTTATATTATATTGAGTGTGGTGCACTTAGTGAATTTTTGCAGTGTATTCATGTTATGCATATGGCAATCATCCATCAATCACTCATAAGATGCTAAGTAGCAAGGACACGTTCTACAAGGATATAAAATGTATACCTTACCGCTTTAGTATGGATGGAAACTTAGAAGTTCGAACCTCAGCGGGAAGTATTTCTGTGGTTCCCCCTTGTGTTAGAGAATAAAAGACATTCTTAAAAGAATCAATAGTTCAGAACTTAAAAGTGTTGGCAATCTTTATTTCCTAAACATAGTGTGATTGTCAGTGCTCATGTAGATTGGTTTGACATGTCCAACTTTGCTGACAAATGGAACTCTGTAACTGATTCTTCAAATCTTCCCAGACTGTAGACATCACATTGCCTTGTGCTATTGTGGCAGTTTTCTTTCTTTTTTTTTTTAATTTATAAATTTATCAAAATATACTTGCAAAGCAAGCATAAAAGGAAACATAACAAGCAATACAAAATGAAGGCAATAAGACAATCAAATCCATTAGCCCCCATCATGGGGACAAAAGAAAAGGTATTCCAAAACTTAGGAAATAAGGAAATCTTTCTAAAAAAAAGGCAGCCATATACAATTATCCCACCAAACCCTCACCCATTGGACCTCTGTGACTCTCTCCTAGTCAGAAAGGCCTCCAACTGCAAAGAATCAAAGAACACAAACTTTGATCCCTGAAATGTAACTAGACATTTACATGGATATCAAAGAAAAAAGGAAGCCGCCAGAGTGAAAACCCTTGACCTAAGAGCCAAAAATGCTCTTCTGTGGAGTTGTGTGGCTCTGGAGACATCTTGAAACATCGAATTTTAGCACCACAAAATAGTGAATCTTAATTTTTTAAATAACTTTTGAATACAGAGGTCTTATCCTGTTCTGAGAGAAACGTTACCACTAAAATAGCCTGAATAGGAATGTTATCAAATGAGTTTTCCAAAAACAGAGTTAAATTTAACTCAGAAAAGGGGTCTGCAAGGTGTTAACTCTCCCGGAAGAGTCTTCTGTAATCTTCCTGCCCATTAAGTAATACAATTTTGGAAAAATATCAGTTCAGAATTAGACAAGGATAATATTTCTTTAAAGTACTTAAAAACATGACAGCAGAAAAAGACCACATGGCCTATCTGGTCTGCCCTTCCATATCAACCATTAACAAGAGTCCCCTTTTTTCCTTTAGAGAGTCTCTGTGTTTGTCCCATGCTTTTTTGAATTCAGATACTGTCTTCATCTCTACCACCTCCACTGGGAGACTATTCCACACAACTACCACTCTTTCTGTAAAGAAAGATTTCCGCTTATTACTCCTGAGTCTATCCCCTTTCACCCTTATCCCTATATCCCCTCGTAGGAGAGCTTGCTTTCAATCAAATGAGTCTCTCCTCCTGATCATTTATATCACAGAGGTATTTAAACATCTGTAAGATCCCCTCTGTTCCACCTTTCCTCTAAAGTATACCTATTAAGGTCCTTAAGTCTGTCCTCATATGCTTTATAACGAAGACCACTAACCATTTTAGTAGCCACTCAGTGCACCAACTCCATCCTATTTATATCCTTTTGAAGGTGCGGTCTCCAGAATTGCACACAATATTCCAAATGAGGTCGCACCAAAGACTTATACAGAGGCACTAACATCACCTTTCTTCTGCTGGCCATTCCTCTCCCTAGGCACCCAAGCATCCTTCTAGCTTTCACCGTCGCCTTTTCTACCTGTTTAGCTGATTTGAGATCGTCAGACACAATCATGCCTAGGTCCCATTCTTTTTTCATGGAAAGAAGTACATCAGCCTCTATATTATACCACTCCCTTGGATTGTTGCAGCCCAAATGCATGACCCTTCATTTTTTAACATTAAATCTCAGCTGCCAAATTCTAGACCATTCTTCAAGCTTAGCTAGATCCCTCCTCATGTTATCTACACCTTCCTGGGTGTCTATTCTGTTGCAGATTTTGGCATCATCCGCAAAGAGGCAAACCTTACCCAACAATCCTGCAGTATCACTAACAAAGATGTTGAAAAGAATCAGACCAAGGACACACAATTGGTAACCACCTCCTTCTCAGAGTGAACTCCATTTACCTGTACCCTTTGTTGCCTCACACTCAACCAATTTGTAACCCAAGCAGTAACTTTAGGGTCCATCCTTAGCGTGCTCAGTTTGTTTATGTCACCTGTGTGGAACAGTGTCAAATGATTTACTGAAATCTAAATACACCACAATCTAGGGCTCTCGGTCCAACTCGCTGGTCACCCAGTCAAAGAAATCAATCAGATTTGTCTGACAAGATCTGCCCCTGGTGAATCCATGCTGCCTTTGATCTGGTAATCCGTTGTACTCCAGAAACCTCACTATTTTCTCTTTCAGCAGCATTTCCAGTAATTTACTCAACACCGAGGTTAAACTAACCTGCCTGTAGTTTTCAACCACATCCTTGCTTCTGCTTTTGTGTAAAGGGACCACATGTGCCTCTCTCCAGTCCTTTGAAAAGATCAGTCAGTGGAGCTGCTAGAATGTCCCGATTTCCTTCAGTATTCTCGATGTATCCCATCTGGTCCCATCGCTTTGTCCACTTTTAGTTTAGCTAGTTCATCATGAACACAGTCTTCTGAAAATCATTTGAGATGCTCTCACTTTTATTCTTGTTTGTGGGTGTTTTTATTTTATTGATTGATTTCTTTGACTGGGTGACCAGGGAGTTGGACCGAGGGAGAGCTCTAGATGTGGTGTATTTAGATTTCAGTAAAGCCTTTGACACTGTTCCTCACAGGCGACTTATAAACAAACTGAACACCCTAGGGATGGACCCTAAAGTTACTGCTTGGGTTAGAAATTGGTTGGGTGGGAGGCGACAAGAGTACAAGTAAATGGAGCTCACTCTGAGGAGAAGGATGTTACCAGTGGTGTGCCCCAGGGATCTGTCCTTGGTCCGATTCTTTTTAACATCTTTGTTAGTGATATAGGGGAAGGGCTGTCGGGTAAGGTTTGCCTCTTTGTGGATGATACCAAAATCTGCAATAGAGTAGACACCCAGGAAGGTGTAGATAACATGAGGAGGGATCTAGCTAAGCTTGAAGAATGGTCTAGAATTTGGCAGCTGGGATTTAATGTTAAAAAATGTAAGGTCATGCATTTGGGCTGCAGCAATCCAAGGGAGCAATACAGTATAGGAGGTGAAGTACTTTTGTCCACTAAAGAAGAGCGGGACCTAGGCGTGGTTGTGTCTGATGATCTTAAAGTAGCTAAACAGGTAGAAAAGGCGACGGCAAAAGCTAGAAGGATGCTTGGGTGCATACGGAGAGGAATGGCTAGCAGAAAAAAGGAGGTGATAATGCCTCTGTATAAGTCTTTGGTGCAACCTCATTTGGAGTATGGTGTGCAATTCTGGAGACCGCACCTTCAAAAGGATGTGAACAGGATGGAGTCGGTGCAGAGGGTTGCTACTAAAATGATTAATGGGCTTCATTATAAAGCATATGAGGACAGACTTAAGGATCTTAATATGTACACCTTAGAGGAAAGGCGGGATAGAGGTGATGTGATTGAGATGTTTAAATACCTCCGTGGCATAAATGTTCAGGGAGAGAGCCTCTTTCAATTGAAAGCAAGTTCTGCTACGAGAGGACATGGGATGAGGGTGAAGGGAGATAGATTCAGGAGTGATATGCGGAAATATTTCTTTACAGAAAGAATAGTGGATCCATGGAATAGTCTCCCAGTGGAGGTGGTAGAGATGAGGACAGTAACTGAATTCAAAATAGCATGGGACCAACACAGAGGATCTCTAAAGGTAAAAAGTGGACTGTTGTAGTTGTTGTTATGGAAGGACAGACTAGATAGGCCATGTGGTCTTTTTCTGTCATCATGTTTCTATGTTTATTTATTTATTTAGACAGTTTTGTATACCACCTTATCCTTCAATCAAAGTGGTCACAACACAATTGGGGGATACATTTAACACGAGGGGATATGAGACACATTCACTAATACTTACAGGGAACATGGGCAATGGAAGGTTAAGTGGCTTGCCCAAGACCACAAGAAGCACCTGTTGTCTGAGGCCCTGCTCTCGGCCCTTCATCTTTGACCACAGAACAGAATTATTTGTTAAGCAATTCTGCTGTCCCCGGAGAACACCTGTTACAGGTGAGTAAACTATGCTTTTTCTGTCTGGTGTATGCTGTTCATTTGTTCTTTCTGTTCTCTTGTTGTGTCTTCCTCCATTCCCTCCCTACATTTATCTCTGACATATTGGCCTTTCCCTTTTCTTTTTTCTGTCTCTAAACTAAAATTTCACCCTCTTCCTCATCCTCCAGTCCTCAGTTTCCTCCTCCTTATTTTTCATGTATTTATCAACTTTCCACTTTCTCATTAGCTGCCCATCCCACCTCCCTTAGTTCTCTCATTTCCTCTTCCTTCTTCCCCAGCTTCTTATTCCCTTCACGTTTTCACTCATCTCCCCATTATATTTCTACCCTCTATGCTTACTATGCTCCTCGTTAACAACACCCCCTAGAGTAACATAGACTAACCATACAGAAAAGATTCGAACCAGCCAAGAATGGTGTTGCAGAGACCAATGTCATGTAAGCGGGAATGGAGAATATTATGATTGACTAGATCGAAAGCAGATGATAGGTCAAGGGACAGAAAAAGGAAATATTGCCTTTATCAAGGGATGCCCAGACTTCACTAAGACGGGAAAATAAGATTGTTTCTATGCTGTGACCAGGACGAAAACCAGATTGGCAAGGGTGAAGAGTGTTAGTGCTTTCCAGATGAGAAATGAGCTGGGAAAAGACAAGTTTTTCTAAGATTTTAGACAGAAAAGTTCTATACAGGTCTGTAGTTGGTTGGAGTGGTGATGTTTGTCCCATCCTCATTAGACAAGTGCTGTCTTCCAAACTGAGGGAAAGATGCCAGAAGTCAAACTGTTGTTGATCAAGAAAAGAACAGGCAGGAGGAAGTGCAAGTGAGTCGGAAGAAAACCAAGCAGAGGGAACGGTGTCCAGGGGGGGCAGGTGTTTTTATCGGGATGGGAGACCAGGGTGGGGGGAGGGGGAGATAGAGAGAGGAGATGCGGGGCTACAAGGGTAGGTAGGTAGGGATAGAGCAGTGGTTCTCAACCCCCAGGCCAGTCAGGTTTTCAGGATATCCACATTGAATATGCATGAGACAGATCTCTGACCGGACTCTCTCTCTCTCTACCCATCCTTGTAGCCCAGCATCTCTCTCCCTCCCTCTCTCCCCATCTTCTAAGCCCAATATCTCCCTGTTCCCTCTATCCTCTATCCTCTCCCCTTCCCCACCCCGACCAGTGCATCTCCTCCCCTTTACCGTGTGGAGGAGAAGTGGATGTGCTTCATGCCCAGGTCAATGCTGCAAGTGGTACTTAGAATGGTTTTACTTCATGTGTGTGGAGTTCACCAGAACAGAAAGCATAATAAGAGAAACAATGCTGCTGCTGCGACCCAGGAAAGGTGTGCAGCCCAGCATAGACTAAGTAAGAATGCTGGGGCTCCTGCGGCCATGTCTTTTGCTGCTGCACTTCCTGTTGCTACTGTGGTCTCTTTGGAGCTGCTTCCCTGCTTGCGCTGGCTCTGCAGTACACCTCATGGGTCCTTCCGATACACTGGTTGAGAACTATTGCTATAGATCAAGGGTTCTCATCCCAGTCCTGGAGAGACACATAGCCAGTCAGTTTTTTAGGATAATCATGATGAATGTGCATGAGAGAAATCTGCATACAACTGCCTCCATTGAATGCAAATCTATCTCATGTGCGCTCATTGTGGTTATCCTGAAACCTGACTGGCTCGGAGTGTCCCGAGGACTAGGTAAGAACCATTCTAGAATGTTTGTGAATGCTGTGTAACAGCACTCAGATCAGTCTTCCATCTTGGGTTAGTAAAGGGAAAGAAATTAAACTACAGGAAAATATTTTGTAGGCAGATTTAATCCAGCTACTCTTAAAACTGTTACTTACTTCTACATTCAGATGCCACAAAAATAACCTTAACTTTCAGAATGCTGTTGAGTTGATTCCAACTCATTGAACTTGAAAGTAATGGGCTCTTTACTCTCTGGAGTATCATGAAGAGAACCATTAGGTAATCTAAAGCATCCATGTGTGTGCACGTGCATGTACCACCCAAAGAGACTATGACTAAAATGATCCATTTATCTGGAGATGTTCGTGGGGCCATATCATTTTGTATCAGTACCACATTGTCAGCTTTCCAGCCATTGCTGTATAAGCTTTAGTTTCAGTACATTAACAACAGATGATGCTTCAGATGCCTGGAGTGTTGTGTTATGGCTGGTTATTCAGCAAAAAAAAAGGGCTGTCAGATCTTTGTCGCATAATCACATACTATGAATAATCAGGATTTACTACTGTCCTTTTTTAGCATGGAAATTCCTCTCTTCTGAAATGTTCTGTTTCTGCAATCTTCCTTTCCTGAATCCATTGCATTTCAGCTCTTTGAAATCTTGTTTTCCTGCATACGTTTCCCAATTGTGCAAAAAGTATTCATAGTTTACATTCATCAATATAATGCCTGTTTCTGGTTCTGACCAGATCATCTTGGCAACACTTGGATTTGTCCACACTTGGCAACACTTGGATTTGTCCACAGAAAATTCTTTGTTTACGTTTATTAAAATTTGATATTCTGCCCTTCATGGATGAGGCAAGGCTGTTTACAATAAAATACTTCCAAGAGAGGAAAGGAAATCTATAAAATAATACAGAGAGATATTCACGTTCATACCAAGAGGGGTTTGAGAAGATAGAACAGGAGAAAAAGCGTCAGTACTACAGACAGCTAGTGATGTCAGTTGATGGGTAAGTCAAAGGTATTAGGAAACAGAAATGTGAATTTGGTATATAACAGTTCTAGACAGAGGTCAGGACGTAGATTGTTCCAAAGACTGGGGCCCAAGAAGTAGAAAGCTGTGTTGCGGGTTGATTCAAGCCTGGCCTGTGTGGCAGAGGGGAGATAGAGAATGGTTGGAGTGGAGTATACAAGGGGGGTGTAAAGAACATTGACAGAAGAGAGATAAGGTGGTGTACCTCGGGGCAGTTTCTCCAAATGGGTTAGTTTTGCACATACCATGACAGTCATGAACCTCTCTTCTAAGCCCAAGGTATGTGGATTAATGCTCTGTCTCATATTTACTGCTAATGTTCGGCATAGTAATCCAGTAGTGTCATGACCAAGGAAAGGAGAAGAGTAGTCAGTGATGAGGAGATCTGTGATCTGGTGAAGGGAGAAAAAGGAACTGCATATAACAGTACTAATGTGGTCATGGAATGAAAGTGCTGAGTCAAGGGTGGCACTGAGATAGTGAAAGGTGGGTAACAGAGGAATAGAGATGCCCAAAAGAAGGGGTGATAGGGATGGTAGTGGAGTGGGACAAGTCAGCCAGGTTGCTGACATCTTATTGGGTTTGAGTATAAGTTTGTTCATCTCCAGCCATGAAGCTATGCAAGTAAGACAAATGTTGATGGGAATGAGATCAGGAGACCAAGAATCTGTGTTTAGCAATAGTAGGATGATATTGGCATAATAGTACGCCGAGATTCCTAGTTGTTTGAGAAGAGTGAGAGATGAGAAGAAAATATTAAACAGAAGTGGGGCCAAAACTGAACCCTGTGGAACACCACAGATGAGAAGAAAGGTAGTAGAAGCTGAAGTGTTAGGTAACATAGACTGACCAGACAGAAAAGATTTGAACCAGCCAAGAATGGTGTTGCAGAGACCAATGTCATGTAAACGGGAATGGAGAATATTGTGATCTAGAGGCAGATGATAGGGTAAGGGACACAAAAAAGGATATACTGCCTTTATCAAGGGATGCCCGGACTTCACTAAGAGGGGAAAATAAAGTTTCTGTGCTGTGACCAGGATGAAAACCAGATTTGCGAGGGTGAAGAGTATTAGTGCTTTCCAGTTGAGAAATGAGCTGGGAAAAGACAAGTTTTTCTAAGATTTTAGACAGAAAAGTTAAGTTTGATACAGGTCTGTAGTTGGTTGGAGTGGTAATGTTTGTCCATCCTGAAGAAATCTGCATTAGACAAGTGCTGTCTTCCAAACTGAGGGAAAGATGCCAGAAGTCAAACTGTTGTTGATCAAGAAAAGAACAGGCAGGAGACGTGCAAGTGAGTCAGAAGAAAGCCAAGCAGAGGGAATGGGGTCCAGGGGGGCAGGTGGTTTTTCTGGAGGTAGTAATGAGCTTGGATAGGGTAGCAAGTGAGATGGTATTAAAGGAGCTCTAGGTGTGTGTAAGAGGTTGGAAAGTTGAGAGGGATGGATGCAGGGGCTTGGGGGATAAAGTGGGTGAACCACTGAGAAAGTTAGAATGGAGTTGGACCACTTTCTCATGGAAAGAAAAAGCAAACTGGTTAGATGATGGATTTGATGAGGGAACTGGTAGAGATGGTGGATGGAGCAAGAGAAAGAATAGAGTATAGCTTCTTAGAGTGGTTGATGGAGGAGCTAATGAACTTAGAATAGTAGTCCTTGGCAGACACAATCATCGATTGATAACAGTAGTGGTGGTATTTAAAAGTGGCCAGGGACTCGATGGTATGCATTTTCCACTAACAACATTCAGCATGACACAAATGTGATCACAGAGTGTAGAAGCTGGGGTGATATCAGGGGTGTCTGTACTTCTTTCTTGGATGGTTTGGGTGCAAGGTGACCACCGGATTGAGTGTGGAGATGAGTTGTGAATGCCAGGTCCAATCCTGGTCATCCACATAAAGACAGTGGACATCAGCAGGAAGAGTCATGTCAGAGAATTGGAAACTAACTAAGGTGTCAGAGTTAATTCTACAAGTCCAGTTTTACGCAGAAGCAGAGGGGTTAGCCGTGTTGCAGGACTGAGTAAATGAAGGTTGAAAAGAGAAGAGACACAGGAAGTCAGTCCAAGGCAGTGGAAGACTGGAAAGTGAAGAGGGGGGAGGAAATGGAGCATGAGGATAAGATGAGGTCAAGAGTGTGTCTGGCGACCTGTGTAGGAAAAGAGGACATGCAGGATGAGACCAAAATCTGAAAATTGAGAGAAAAAGTTTATCATGGGATTTAGAAGGCTGCTCAAAGTGGATGTTGAAGTCTTCTAAAATATAGAGGTGAGGATAGTGGATAGAAGCTTCAGAGATAGTGAGAAGTAGGGAATCCCCAGAGAATTGGACTGAGAAATGGAGAGGAATAGAGAAGGAGAAAGTGAACTGCAGGACAGGAATAAAGTTGAATTGGGAGAGATTCTGGGTAGTGAAGGACAGGGGAGGCAAGTTCAGATACAGCAATGGAAGAGGAGTAGAGGACAGCCACGCTGAATCACTCCTCCTGCGATGAAGCGTGGAGAGAGCAGTGTAGCCATCAGGGAGACAGTAGTGTAAAGCACAGTATCCTCCCCTTCCTTGAGCCAGGTCTAAATGAAGAAGAGAACCAAGAAATTAAGGATGATTTCACACAAAGAGACCTGCTCTTCAGGAGTGCTGCATGCAGGGTTAGCCCAACCACTAGGCAAACTAGGCAGTCGCCCAGGGCAGCAACTTCTGGAGGGCAGCAAAAGCAGGCCATTTAAGGCTAAATAATAGATTTTGACAGCTCCAACACTTTAGACAACCTTGAGGGTCGGCCATGGCTGCATGATATGAGAGAGTTGGGGAGAAGAGGGCCCTAAGAGGGTAGATATTAATATTTGATGTTGGTAAATTAGGTTACCTACTGACTCTTGTCGGGGTGGGGGAGTGATGGAAGACCAGGAGGGCTGCTAGCCCCAGTGAACTGGGATGGAGCACATCTACTGTAGAAGAATTAAAGCAACAAGAAGGCTGATTCGGGTCCTGCCATGTGGTATAGATGAGAGCCAGAATAAAGTTTAAAACCCTCAAACGGATTCATAAAGTCATTCACAATGAATCCGCTCTGTCTTCTCTCCCTTTTCTCTAGACCTAATAACACCAGATCACGTAGACCCAACTCTGCAAATCTCCTAAACATCCCAAAACAAAAGAAAAAAAAGCAACCGAGCCTTCTCCCTCTTTGCCCCTCAGAATGGAACGCCCTTCCATCTGACTTATGAGGATGCTCCGACCATGCGGAGTTCCGTAAAAGGCTCAAAACCTTACTCTCTCAAGAACACTTTGCATTACCCCCTAACTGCAGCCACCCTAGTACAACCCAGTCCCTTAACCTTTAAGCAGCAGTCATTCTGCCTTTGACACCTCCCCCCCCCACCCTGCCTTAAGGATCCTCCACTCCCCTCATTCAATACCTAACCCTCCCCTTTCTCTCCCCTTTAGACTCAGTTACCTTCCCCAGCCTACCTTTCTATTAATATGTAAAACATTAATTTGACTTTTAAATGTTCCTTGTTTTATTCTCATCAAGTTTTTGTTCTCTGTTATAAGCTACTTTATTATGAGAGAGATCTTTAGGACTGAATATAAAGAATAATAAGAACCAGCACCATATCTAGTCCTGTGTGAGCAGTGCAGCCGTGCAGAGGGCAAAGAAATAGGAGTGCATTTGGGGCTGCCAGCTTTGGCTCAGCCCCTTGCCGCCTCCCCTTGCTCTGCCGCCACCGTTTTTCTGGTTGCCTTGGTGGAGGCGATGGCAGCAGCAAAGCAGATATCCAGTTTAAAAAAAAGCATGTCTTTCTGACTCCATGCTTGAATGCTGGTCTGATCTCTCTCTCCTCTGATGTATGCTCATGTTAGAGGAGGGAGGGACCAGACCAGCCATTCAAGTGCAGAGTTGCAAAGACCCATGTTTGAATGGCTGGTTTGGTCCCTCCCTTCTCTGACATGAGCATACATCCAAGGAGGGAGAGACCAGACCTGCATGTAGGCACGGAGTTGGAAAGACCTGCGTTTTTTTTGGTTTTTTAAATTGTATGTCTGCTCTGCTGCTGTCATCGCTGCCGCCATCAAGGCAACACAAAAAGCGGTGGCTGGGCAAGGGCAGGCAGCATGGGGAGAGAGTCAGCTGGATATGGAGGTAAGAAGAGGAGATGCTGGCCATGGAGAAAATTGCAAGGGGGTAGATGTGCAAGTTGCATAAGTGCATTTATGGCTTGGTACGGTCCTGATAAGAATTAAATACTGGGTCAAACCAAAAGTTCATTCAGTCCAGTATTTGATTTCCAACAGTGGTCAATCCAGGCCACAAGTACCTGGCAGGATTCCAAAATGTAGCCAGAGTCCATGCTGCTTATCCCCAAATCTAACTTCATGGTTTATAGACTTTTCCTCCTGGAACTTGTCCAAACCTTCTTTCAACAAATCCTCTGGCAATGAATTCCAGAGCTTAATAGTGTGTTGAATGAAAAAATAATTTCTCATAAGTTTTAAATGTTATAACTTCATGGTGTGTCTTCTAGTCTTGAATATTTGAAAGAGTTAACAAACAATTCATGTTTACTTATTCTGTTCCATTCAGCATTTTATAGCTGTCTATCCTCATCTCCCTTAAACTATCTCATCTCTGAACTGAAGAGCCCTAATCTCTTTAGCCTTTCCACCTAGAGGAGATATTCAGTCTGTTTTATTCCCAGGCTTTCCAGAGCTCGAACGTCTTGGACTAGAGGCATATGACTTGCAGCTGGGGCCATGGAGGCCAAAAAGTCTGAGGCTAAGTCAGGAACCTAAAGGTAGTGGAAGAGAAGCCCATCCCCAGGATCCCATTGGACCAGCAAAGGATGTGTCCTATTGAACACCATATACAAGGAAACTTAGCCTCCTTGCTTGTTCAACGGTTTTCAATAGGCTTATGCTCTGTTAACTGCTATCCAGCTCCCATCATATCTCCTATGTGTAGCTACTTTAGAACCTTGCTTGCTTTTTCTGCAGTCCTACCCCTGCCCTTTTGTTTCCTATCACTTGCTTGGTTTCCTGCACAGCTCCTGCTGCTTGCTAAAGGTTTTCCAGTTTCTAATCCTTGCCTGATTTCTGGGCCTAGCCTAGCCTAGCCTGTGTATAACCCAAGGTAGGGCCAAATAATCATTTTAGTTGCCCTCTTTGTGTCTTTTCTAATTCTGTTCTTTTTTTTTTTTTTAAATGCGGTGACCAGAAATGCACAGGTGCGTGCAGTCCACCATTGAGCAATATATGGTTTGTGATTTAATGTTTTTGTTAAGTGCTGTTGAGTAAGAACACTTGTTATATTGCCTTTCAAAATGAAGCAAAGCTGTTTACAATACATTATTCTAGGTAGCAGAAAAGAACTTGAACAAATGAAATAGTTAAGAAGAAAGAGAGGAGTAAAGAAACTCCAGCAGTTGCAGTAGAAAGGTGCTTTAGGTGCAGCGGATGCTTCCACAGTGCAGACCTTTGTTTTATTCTTTATTCCTTTCCTACTGATTCCTAATACTTTGTTTTTGTGGTTGCCACTATACACACAGCAGAAGATTTCAACATATTGTCCACAGTGATGCCGAGATCTTTTTTCTAGATGGTGACTCCTAATGTGGAACCTAGCATCATGTACCTAAATTTGGGTTATTCTTCCTAATTTTCATCACTTTGCACTTGTTCACATTACATTTAATCTGCCATATGCATGTCCAGTTTCACAGGGTCCTCCTACAATTTCTTATAGTCTGTATGTGCTTTAATAGCTATGATTAATTTGGTGTTATCTAAAAATGTGATTAGCTCGTCATTTCCAGTTCATTTATAAATGTTAAAAAGCATTGGCCCAGTACAGATTTCTAGGGTACCATACGATTCACCTTCCTCCATTAAGAAAATTGACCATTTAACCTTAACCTTGTTTTCTATCTTTTAACCAATTCACAGTCCACAGTAGGGCATTGCCTCCTATCCCGTGATTCTTTAGTTTCCTCAGGAGACTCACATGAGGAGCTTTGGCAAATGATTTCTGAACATCCATATACCTTTACCAGTCTTTCCTCCTAAACCAAACTAGGTTGATTTAGGAAGAAAGTGATAAGTTCTGTTTTGGCCAAGTTGAATTTCAAACAGCAGTGAGACATCCAGGCAGCAATGTCAGATAGGCAGGCAGAGTTACGGACCTGGATTCCCAGAGAGTTTTCAGGTATAGAGAGGTAGATCTGATAGCATCAGCATAAAGATTGTACTGAAAACAATAGGAGAAAATGACTACACCGAGGGACTACGGGACGCGGGTATCCGTGGTACTGTTTATCACTGGTTTTATTCTTTCTTATCCTCTCGGTCATTTGCAGTTACTTCTGCTTTTTCTGCCACAGATAATTTTCCCCTCACTTGCGGTGTTCCCCAAGGTTCGATCCTGGCTCCTTTACTATTCAACATCTTTTTGGCTCCTTTGGCCTTACTAATCCAACAACTAGGAATTTCGGGTTATTATTATGCCGATGATATTTTTCTTTTGTATCTTCTTCTCACCCTGATATTACTCCTTTGGATGCCTGTCTATCTTTAGTTTCTTCTTGGCTTGTCTCAAACTGTCTCGTTCTTAACGTTTCTAAAACTGCAGCCATTTGGTTTGCCCATGGCTCCACCACTCCATCACTTACTCCTTCCTTCTCAGGTACCCCTATTTCCCTGGTCTCTAAACTCTACTATCTCGGCGTTATTCTCGACAGCAATCTTACGTTCAGTGATCACATTTCCCAGGTTTCCCGGCGTTCTTTCCTCAGCCTTAGACAAATTCATGCCATTAGGCCATTTTTATCCTCTCAAGCCCTCACCACCCTCCTCCTTTCTTTGGTCATTACCAGATTGGACTTCTGTAACTCCATCTATGCTGGCATCCCTCAATACCAACTACATCGCCTACAGTTATTACAAAACACAGCGGCCCGAATGATCTTACATGCCTCCCCTCATGATCACATTACCCCAATCTTGCAGCATCTTCATTGGTTGCCACTAAAATTCCGGATCCCCTTTAAGATTCTCACCTTAGTACATCGAGCCATCTATCTCCATAGACCTCAATATCTATCTGATTTGCTAATTTTTCATACTCCCACTCGTAGCCTCCGATCCGTTTATGTTAACCGCCTGCATCTCCCTGCTCCCTCTCAAGCCCACCTACAATCCACCCAGAAATCCGCATTTTTTTATCTTGGTCCCTCCCTATGGAATTCCCTGCCTACTGCCCTCCGACTGGAAGAGTCTTACCCTAAATTTCGTTCTCTTCTCAAAACCCATCTCTTTTCCTCTGCTTTCAATGTCTCCCTGTGAACCCTCATGCCCTCCCTTCCCCCTCTCGCTCGATTCTGCTCTCACTCTTCTTCTCTTCTCTCCTTTAAGTTATTGTAATTTCTTTTCCCTTTCTGACTTATAGTTTTATTCATATTGTGAACCACACCAATGTAATGGGGGGCGGTATATCAAGTATATAATAAACAATAATAGAGAAGTAATAGACTCAAGACAGACACTTGGGGTACACTAACCAATAGCAGGATAGCATAGAGGAGGATCCACCAGAACAAACACTAAAAGTGTGGTAGAGAAATAAGAAGAGAAGCAAGATAGCACAGAAGCCTTAAAACCAACCAAAGTCAAGGTAGTGAGGAGAAGCTGGTGGGTAACATTGTCAAAAGCAGCAAAAAGATCAAGAAGGATGAGGATCGAGTAAAGGCGTTTGGATTTGGCCAGGAACAAACCCCTGGAGATTTTGGCAAGAATCATTTAAGTAGACTGTAGAAGATGAAAGGCAGATTTCAATGGATTCAGAGCGGCTTGAGAGGAGAGAAAGTCAAGGTAACGGCAATGAACCACACGTTTAAGAAGATTAGAAATGAATGGGGAGAAGGGAGATGGGTCAATAATTAGAGCAGATAGGGTCTAGTGAGGAGAGATGTAGCCACAGCATGTTTGACAGCTGCAGGAACAGTTGTACTGGAAAGCGATAGATTGGGGATATGACAGATGGAAGGGATGACAACAGAGGAGATGAAGCTTAGGAGATGGGTGTTAATAGGATCAGAAGAGCAGGTACTGAGTTTGGAGGAGGAAAGATGTATGGTTTCCTCCTCGGAGATCTTAGAAAAGGGTGGCAAAGGTTGACGGGAGGAGTGGATGGAGATGACCTTGTGGGGAATTTGAGTGTATTCTTGTGGACTTTGTTATGGAAGTAGCTAGACAAAATCTGGGCAGAAAGGGAAGGAATGGTCGGAAGCGGAGGCATCTTTAGGAGAGAGTTGAGAGTTGTAAAGAGATGGCAAGGCTCAGAGGCAAAAGTTATTCAGGTGGACATAATAGTCTTGTTTGGCGAGTGCTATGGCAGACTAGAAAGAGGGAAGGGAAGCATGAATTTGAAGTATAGAAAGTCTGCAAGGGTGCAGGATTTGAGCCAAATGCACTCAGCTGAGCGTCAGAGGGGAATGTAGGTAGCGGGTAGTTGAGAACAGCCAGAGCTGAGGGTACAGTACATCTCATAGGATATGGCATGGGAAGAGCCAGAGCAGAGGAGAGTGCATTGTTGTAGAAGGATACTGCCATATCAACAAGCTCAGATAAACTTAGTGGAGGAAAGAGGTGATGAGACAGTAGCAGAGAAAGAGCTAATGGATCGTTAGCATGAAGATTGCTAAAGTGGTTAAGGAGACTGAGGGTGCGGAGTGATGGAGTGAGGTTTAGCAGGTGATGGTCAAACTGAGATACAGAAGCAAGCAATTAGAGAAGACAAGTCAAGGCAGTGGCCATGCTGATGAGTGGGGGCAGTAGAGCACAGCTGGAGGTTCAGTGAAGAGGTAAGGGAAAGGAACTTTAAAACATAAGGGTCAGAGGGGTTATCATTATGAATGTTAAAATCCCCAAGAATAAGGGAGGGGGAAGATGAATTCAGAAAGAAGATAAGGCACGAGTCAGTCAGTGAGAAAGGTAGAGGTGGACGTGTCAGGGGATCGATAAATAACAGCTATCTGGAGAGGTAGTGGAGTAAATAGGCAAATAGAGTGGACTTCAAAGGAGTGAAAGGAGTGATACTGAAGCAGAAGGAAGGGCAGAAAAGAGAGAGTAGACACCTAACACCAGCACTACAGCCACCGGGATGAGGCATGTGGGAGAATTGGTAACCTCAATGACAGAGGGCAGCAACTGAAGCTGAGTATTCAGGGAGGAGCCAGGTCTCAGAGCAAGAAGATTGAGAGTATTAGAGAAAAAGAGATCATGAATAAAGGCGAGCTTATTTGAGATGGAGTGTGCATTCCACAAAACGTACGAAAAAGGGAGAGAGGAGTGGAAAAGGAGAAGGATATGAATAAGATTTGAGTAATTGCATGTGGATCTGTCCTGAGAGTGTGAACAAATGTCTAGGGGGTCAGGGTCAGGATTGATATCACCAGATGAGAGTTCTGGGCAGTGAAGAGGTAGCATGACGGTTACGAGGGTGAGGTTCTTTCAGAGAGAGAAGAGATTGCTGAATGCGAGGAGGAAAGCTCAAGAGTGGATGATAGGGTAGATGACAAGATGGCAGAAGAAGTGAGCAAGGACTAGCCTAAAGAGAGTTGATACAACCACAATCTTGTGTGTTCCCTGTGAAGCTTCTCTGAAGAGTCTCTTGAGACAGGCTAATGGCTCAGAATCCAGCACTGACCTGCAGGCAGAAGGTGAGTCAGTCTTGAAATGCAGGCAGAAATAGTTTTATGAGACTAAGCTCTAGCTGTTGGTGGTCTAGTTTTCTTTTAGACAGCAAACTAGCAAGGGAACTTTTTCTGCATAGATATTTAACATACAGGAGGAGTCTTCTGACATCAAAGTTTGATGATTGGACCAATAGCATGCAAGGGTGAACTTTTGAAGACTGTCAGCGCAGCCATCTTCTAAACAGGGCCCTATGCGACTTGCACATCGGGCGCGCCCCCCCCCCCCACCTCCATCCAGCCATTGCCTGCTCTTACCTTGTTGCTGCCGCCCTCTGTTTTCTTCAAAGTGGCGCCGGCAGCAGGATAAGAGCAGAAAGTGGATGGACGGAGGTGGGAGAGGGGAGGCGCACCCAATGTGCAAGTCGTCGGCACTTTAAGCAGATCTGTTCCTCCCTGCTCTGACGTTGTGTCAGAGGAGGGAGGGATCAGACATGCTTAAAGTGCCATGAAAAGGCTTAAGGAGCACATTTCGGCTGCCTGCTTTTGCCCTACCGCCACTGAGAGAAGAAAAAGTGATGGTGGCAGGGCAACAGCAGGCAGCTGAAATGCGCTCCTTAAGCCTTTGTGCACTGTGCAGCTGCACCGCTCGCATGGGGCTAGGTACGGTACTGCTTCTAAACCCTTTCTCTAATCTTATCAGTCCTGTATGCAGATCCAGGAGTTATTTAAGTGCCACAAATAATTATACCAGAGCATACTGATATTTATTGGCAAATCAAAAGTGTCATTTTCTTTCTTTTTTTAATTTTTATTTATTGAATTTTACATTTATAATCAAGCATTAAGACTTTTACAGAAATATAAATGGCAAAGTGTAAACAAAATCATGTAAACATCTTCAAAGCCAACAAATTATGCCACCTTCCTAACTGTCCTCAATAGAGGAGGGGGGAAGGAGTCCAGGAAATATTCTTAAACCAGATAAGCAAGGGAAAAGAAAAATAAACACAGCTAGCCTTTACTAATGTGGACTAAATCAGGGCTGAGACTAGGTGCTCACTAGACTCTTTGCATTAATAAAGGCAATCAATTGTGACAGGACCATGCTGGTCTTTATCTGTCGTCATTTACTATGTTACTATGACTGAAATTTAGCTATGCATTTATAAGGACATATGAGAAACAAGAGAACACCCAACAGTAGTACTCGAGTAGAAGAAGCAGGAATTCCTTCTCCTCTGTATCTCTGACTAAATCTGTAAACATCCAGTTAACTCTTTATAAGTGGTATTCCTCCTCTTAAAATAAACTCTTAACAACAAATCTCTATAAGTAAGAAAAGTAAAAAACAAATAGAGTTGCTGAAGTGACTGAAGTCACTGAATTTCCAATTTTTCAGTGACATTTAAAAACATCCATGTCCTGTACAGTTGTCTGTGGAGGTAAAGAAGTCTTTCTTTTGCAGAAGGTAGATAATAAGCAAAAGGAATAGGTGACATTGAAGACTGGAATATTCAACACTTCCAGCATAGAATTCTTAAACATCTCTCTAGCCGGGACATGGTGATTTTGAAAAATTAATCAAATTTATATTGAAAGAACATGCTTGGTTCTTCAAAATTTCCATCTTTGCTTTAATCAAAACATTGCATTTAATAAAAGCTTCATTCACCACTTCTAGTCTCTGCATTTTAGACTCACAGGCAATTGTAGTGATTTTTAAAGCAGCCAACTCCTTGGAAGTGGATTTTATCTGTGACGTGTTCTCTTTAACTTACTAACAGCATATGTTTCTGAGGGTCTAGAGCCTCCCCAAGCTGGGAAATTGCATCCCAGATAGATTCCAGGGTAAATACTTTAGGACTTAATAAAGAGAAAAACATGTTAGGAAGGGTAGTCCCTGCGCTCACACCTGGTGTAGAAACCTTATCCAAAGTCTTAGATCCTTTCTGGTGAGGAGCAGTTAACAAAGCCTTATTTGCTGCCTCTGGATGTTCCAAAGGACACACTCATTGTTCACACATCGGTTGCTGGTTCCAAACTCCGGTTCCACTGACCACCTCTTACAGCTGCAGTGCTCACTTTCTCCTTTGCCAAAGCCATCTGGGGATTATGAAAAATCTCAGAGGACATGGGGGGAATCACAGCATTGAGGTCCAAAGTGGATGCAGTGTCACCCGACTCTGGCGTCAACACAGACTGGCACCCATCTGAGAACATTGGCTGTGGCTCCAGATGAGCAGCAAAGGAGTCCATTGAGCCCCAAATAATCAATAAAGAGCAAGGCAAGGCAGTTCAACTGGTCTTAAAAGGACTTCTTATCTACTTTCCCTTTCCTCTTAGACATAACAGGTAAAGCATCTTCCAAAAGTGTCATTTTCATAGCCACCCAGGCACATGGCAAAGCCAGAATGAGAGCCAGATGTGAATGAAAATGTCTTTCTGACAGGCTGTGCTCTTCTTAATTAGTACAAGGTATCTTGTAAGGTCTGCATCCTTGCAGTGTCAGGATTTGCGCAAAGGAACCCTGTTCTTTTCTCCATAATGCAAGCTTAGTATTAACTGTGGCATATTTCAGAATCCTTAACTTCCAGGACTCCATTTTCTTTGGTTCATGTGGCATATAGTTCAATAGGAAGGGACGACTTCTATCGTTTCTGTAAGTAGCCAAGCATGAGGTGCTTGTAGAGTGATTCTAATTTCAGCTATAAGCACAAACATGGAACAGTTCTTCAAACTGACCATGATATAGGTCACAAGGCTTTTTAGCAGGAGAATATGGGAGGAAAGATATTGACCATCTGTGAAATTCAGGGTGGAAAGGAGATAATCACTAATGATCATCTTAATCCAAAGAATACAAATAAGCAGTGTGTACTCACATGGGTTCTGCACTTACATGCTAATGGCATTCTTCAGTTAAGCAATATAAATCTGATAGGTCTGTCTCTAAATGCCATTTTTATCCTTCTTTATCAATAACTCTTATCTAAATTTTGAATATAAGTTTTCTGATACTAGGTTACAGGCAGATAGACATGACTCCCAGTAAGATCTTTTTTATTGTCATCATACTGTTCTGATACTGCTTACACCAGTGCAATGCTAAACAGTTGAACAAGCTGAACATCCAAAAAGAAGACTCGTTCTCTTTTCTCAACTGTTTATTACAAATACATGAAACAAATCTTAGCGCAGCTATTTGAAATCAAGAGTGCTGCACTGATTTTTGTTCATTGCAAATGGGTAGAATCCATAGATGTTTCAGTTGTACAATTGCTGGCTGTGTTGGAGTGGATGTTGAATTAACTGACTGACTGATGTTGAAGCACTGTCAGTGGTTGGTTGCTAAAAGACTGATGATGATGGATATTGATAGACTGACTGAAGGAATCACTGTTGAAGACAAGTGAAAAAATGATGTTAATTCCAGGGAATGGGGGGGGAGGGGGGAGAGAGAAAGAGGCTACAGAGTGCCATGGCAAGATCTACAAAAGCTGGAAGAATGGTCTAATGCTTGTTAGTTAAGATTTAATGTGAAGAAGTGCAGTGTCATGCACTCGGGAAGCAGAAATCCAAGGGAACTGTATGCGATAGGGGGCGAGAGGTTGGTGTGCACGGATCTGGAAAAGGACCTCGGAGCGATTGTTTCTGAGGATTTCAAGGTGGCGAAACAGTGTGATAAGCTAGAAGGATGCTGAGGTGGCGAAACAGTGTGATAAGCTAGAAGGATGCTGAGTTGCATACAGAGAGGAATTAAGAGCAGAAAGGAAGAGGTACTAATGCCACTGTGCAAATCACTGGTGAGGCCTTATTTGGAATATTCTGTTCAGTTTTGGAGACCGTATCTCACAAAGGGCATAAAAAGGCTGGAAACAGTTCAGAGGAAGGCAACCAAAATGATTTGGAGCCTGCGTCAGAAGATTTAAGAGAAGAGACTTGAAGACCTAAATATGTACACTCTGGAGGAGAAGAAGGACAGGGGAGATATGATTCAGACCTTTAAGAGTATTAATGAACAAACAAAACTTTTTCAAAGATGAGGATGCTGTAAAACTAGAGGGCATAACATGAAATTGCAAGGGGGTAAACTGAAAGGCAATGTCAGGAAATACTTCTTCGCTAAAAGGGTGGTGGATGCTTGGCATGCCCTCCCGATGGAAGTGGTGGGGGCAAATACAGTGACCGAATTCAAAATAGCATGGGACAGAAACAGTTGGATCTCTTTATAGCAGCAGGATAAAATCAAAATAAACCTATCTCTTATATCTCAGCAAATAGGGGTGATTTACACGGAGCGGTAGGTACACCCCTAAACAAAGGGATGGGGAGGGGTGACCTGCACAGAGCAGCAGGTGCACCTACTTTTGCCGCCTTTCTGGGCAGACTAGATGGACCATTACTGGTCTTTATCTGCCATCATATGCTATGTCACTATGTTACTATGCTTTCTGAGCCCAAGATGGAGATTTCTTGCACTAGGGGGAGGATTTAGAAGTTTACCCCAAAGAATTAGGGGTTCTGAAACTGAACAGTGGGGTCCAAGATTGTATCTTGGGCTGAGGCATGAAGCCAGGCAGGTCTCAAGGAAACTGTTGGGAATGAATCACATGCATCATTTAAGTTATAGTACCAACAATTACAGGACCATAACCAATTGCTTTAGCTTAGTGAATGAAAGTAAATATGCACACACAAACTGTGGGAGCAGGACAGAAATAATGCCTGAAAAAAAGGAAATTCCATTTCCCAGGAAACTCAGGCAGTGGCTAAAGCTATGTGTTATCATTGAATAGTTTTGACATTTGGCACATCTTCATGTGCCCTTGTTTACCTTTCTTCTAAATACATCTGATTATATTCCTGGTTCTCCATAGATGATTTGTGCTCGGCATTCTAATGGCCCCACCCCATAAAGAAGTCAGCCCTATGGATTATACAATAGAACTTGTTATTGTTTAAACTTCGGCACACTCTGAAACAGAAAATGTACAAATATCAGTTGAAAAAAATAGCAGATTAATCCCTTTATGATTAACTTAATATATGTGTGACTGACTTTTGAGATTTACATACATTTAAGTTAGTAAAGAAACAGCCCACTTATACTTGGTGTAACTAGTATAGGATCAGTTAGACATGAAATTGTCTGCATGCAATTCAGTAAAGGGATGAAGTACTGGGACTGGGAGAGGTTATGAGAGGTGACACAGTAAAACTTTACAATTCCAAGGGTTCTAAGCCTTATAAAGGCTGAGAGAGAGCCACTGTCTTTATTAGGCCCAATACATTTGATCAATTTTTGGGAACATATTTTATTTATTTATTTATTATCGAGGCTTGATATACCGCCCAAACCGAAGTGTCAGGGCGGTGTACAATAAGAAAACAAAGTGGCTACTAGAAAATCAAAGAAGGAAAGGAACGCCATTGGATTAATAGGAAAGCAGTAGCGAGAAGGAGAGGAGGACAGAAGAGGAGCAAAGATAGACACATAAGCAAGGCTGACTACTGAGGGGATGGGAGGGACAAGGGGAAGGGGAAGTAGAGGCAGTGTACAACATCGTGACCATCATGTGGTGTCAGGGAGATCAAAAGCCTGACGGTAGAGATAGGTTTTAAGTAGAGCTTTGAAGCGAGAAAATGAGGGTTCAGTGCGAAGAGAATGTGGAAGAGAATTCTACAGGGCAGGACTTAGAAAGAAGAATGCAGAGTGACGACTGAGTTCGAGGTGTGCTTGTGATGGAGAGGGAAGAAAAAGACGATTAACATGAGCAGAACAGAGAAGGCGAGGAGCGGACTGGAGGAAAATAAGATTGGACAGATACTGGGGGACACCTGTGTGGAGAACTTTGTGTGTGGTGATGAGCTACTTATAGACAAATCTGAATTTAACAGGGAGCCAGTGGAGGGTGAGAAGACAGGGGGTAATGTGATCAAAAGGGGATGAGTGGGTGACAAGACGAGCGGCAGTGTTTTGGATAAGCTGAAGGCGACAGAGCTGGTAATTGGGAAGGCCGGCAAAAATTGAATTACAGTAGTCCAAGCAGGAGATCACGAGGGAGAGAACCAGGATGGTGAGGGAGGGAGCAGAAAGGTATGGCTGGCGAGTCCGAATTCTATGGAGGTGGAAAAAACAGCTACGTACGAGGGAGGAGATATGTGGGTGGAAAGACATTGAGGAATCAAGGGTGACACCAAGATAGCGCAGAGTGGGGACAAGTGGAATGGGGAGGGAGGACATAATGGGAGCTAGAGTGGGAAGAGTAGCAGAGAAGGAGAGCCAGATGGCGGAGAACTTAGCGGGATTGACGCAGAGGAAGTTATCAGAAAACCAGCCGACAATGAGAGTGAGACCAACATTGAGGACAGTGAGGTCCGGGGTTGAAGAGCTAGTGTGATGAATGAGAAGAATATCATCAGCGTAGAAGATGAGGATATGCCAGTCTGTTGAATGAGCAGGGCGAGAGGAGCGAGAAAAATATTGAACAGAAGTGGGGCAAGGATGGATCCCTGGGGGACGCCACAGTGCAGGGAGAAAGTGGAGGAGATGTTGGGACCTGAGTGAACAGTGAAAGTGCGGGATGAGAGAAAAGAGCGTAACCAGTGAAGGACAGTGCCTCGGATACCAAAGTCAGACAGACGAGTGAGGAGAGTACGGTGGTCGACAACATCAAAGGCGGCAGAAAGATCTAGGGAGACAGCGATAGACAAATCACCACGATCGTGAGAACGGTGGAGTTCACTGAGGAGAGCTAGAAGAATAGTTTCAGTGCTGTGGCCCGCCCTGAAACCAGACTGCGAGGGTGGAGAGAGAGGGTGGTGTCAAGATGTGCAGAGAACTGCATGAATACCAGTTTTATGTATATTTCTAATAGTTCTGAAAGTCACTTAACTATAAAAATGTTAAGTAGTATTTTTATTATGTTGCTGGTTATACACGGCACTATAGAGAGGTGATAAATACTGGGATTAAATATGTCCCTTCCCCAAAGAGTTTATATAAGTGGGTACCTGAGATAGTAGGAGTAAACGTGATTTGCTAAAGGTCACAAGGAGTGCCAATGGCAGAATTATTTTTTAACACTTAGTACCATGATTGCAGAGCCCTTAAGAGAGGGATCTTCCTTTGAGAAATGCTCCGTGACAACACCTTGAAACTGTAAAATTTTATTCTGCCACCTCTTGTCAAGCGCGTCCCCCTTCCCTTTATTGACTTATACTTGTAATGTAATTTGCAACACCTTAACAGTTATGGGAGCGGTACAGTGTAGAGAGTAAAATAATTCTGTGTATGGAAGAAGAGCAGGACTTGGGAGTGATCATATCTGATGATCTTAAGGTGGACAAATGGGTAGTAAAGGTGATGGCAAAAGCCAGAAAGATGCTGGGAAGCATTGGGAAAGGAATGGCAAGCAGGAAAAAATGTCTCTGTATAAGTGCCTGGTAAGAGCTTTTTGGAGTACTGTGTGCAATTCTGTATTGGAGTAGCCTATAATTAGAGCAGCAGTCTGGGATCAGAAAAACCAGGGTTCAAATCCCTCCTTGTGACCTTGGGGAAATCACGTAGCCCTTCATTGCCTCAGGTACAAACTTAGATTGTAAGCCCTCCAGGGACAGGAAAATACCTACATTACCTGGTTGTAACTTGCCTTGAACTACTACTGGAAAGGCATGAGTTAAATATAAATACATTTGACCGAACCTTCAGAAAGATATAAGCAGGATGGAGTTTGTGCAGAGGACAGCTTCTGAAATAGTCGGTGATCTTCAAAAAGCATATGGTGTAAAGATTTCAATTTGTATACTTTGAAAGAAAGAAGGGAGAGAGGAGATATGATAGAGACATTTAAATAGCTCCGTGGCATAAATGCACATGAGGCAGGCCTCTTTCAGTTTAAAACAAAGCTCTGGAACAAAGGGGCACAGGACAAAGATGAAAAGAGAGAGACTCAGGAACAGGCCATGACAAATTTAGGAGTCAGGCCAAAATCTTAGAAGCCAGTGCTTATGACCACCTCGTGTTCCCTCCCCCCCCCCCCACCCCTCCTAGTTCTCTCACGCAGGTCTCATGTTCTCAAGTCTTGTGAGACCAATGCCAGAGTTCCTACACCTTGTGTCTTTAGATAACAACTATAACTTTAGATAGCAAGTATTGATATGGGTGTGTAGTACCACGGTGGGTGCCAGTCTGTGCGTGGGATGTGGTGCTGGGTGTCTTTGTGTGAGTGGGTACATGGCTGCACAACTGGGGAGCTTCTATGTGTGCGGTGTAAAGATGAGGTTCCTGTGTGTATGTAGTGTGAAACTGGGGGATGTCTGTCCTATGAAGGTGTGAGGTGCCTGTGTTTATGGTATGGGATGTATGTGTATATTTTTGGGGGAGGGGCATGCACCATGCATTCATTCATACCTTCCTTCCTCCTGCAACCCCACCCCACTCTCTATTCCCCTTTTAAACTCTTGTCCTTCCCCTCCCTCCTAGCACTTCCATCACTCTGCCCTCCATTCCCCCATCCTCCTTCCTTTTTTTTTAAATTTTTTAGTTACTAGCCCTTTTGAATTTTAGTAGTTTATTCCCCCCACCCTCCCATCAAACTTTTTTTCTCTTTTTTGAATCAAAGGTTCAAAGGCTCTTTTTCTGCCTGCAAAATATGTGATCCTGGCAGACAGCCTGCTGCCTTCCAGACAGTGATCACGGCCCTCCCCTTATGTTCTGCCTGCAGGGACCTGACCTTCTGCAGTCAGAAAGGGAAGGCCGCGATTGCAGCTCAGATGGAAGTTGTTAGCCATGGGGATCCCATCTCCCACAGACCCAGTTTGCACCTGGCTGCAATAGCGGCCTTCCCTTCTCTTTTGCCCACAGGAGATGGGATCCCCATGGGCGGCCAGAGCTGATCTCTGCCACAGTTGCGGCCTTTGGGATCTTCATGTTGCTGGTGCCAGGTCTGATATTTTCTTTTGGTTTCTGTGGCAACTTGACACCTGGGTTTGTCAAGCCCCGCTCAGCAGTAATCTGAGGAAATATTTTTTTTATGCAAGGCGGCGAATGTGTGGACTAGCTTTCTATCAGAGGTGGTGGAAACAAGGGCTGAATTTAAGAAAGCAACGGACAAGCACAGGGGATCTCTAAGGGAGAGGAAAGGATTGTAGAATTTAGTGGTTGGTATGGATGGGCAGACTCGATATGTCATATGGTCTTTATTTTCAATTCTTTTTCTATTTCTGTAGACAACCTCATATCTAACTGATTCTGTACTGTTTAAACCCGGTGGCATTGTGCTATCTCTTCACTGACCTGCTGAAGGAGGTATTGCTTCTGAAAGATAGTCAGTTGTTATTGATTAATGCCATAAAAAGGTGTGAAGGCAGATTTTAGGTAGTACGTGGGGAGGGGAATTCTCATAGCATAGTAACATAGTATATCACGGCAGATAAAGACCAGTATGGTCCATCTAGTCTGCTCAGCAAGGTGGCAAGAGTAGGTGCACTTGCCGCTCTGTGCAGGTCACCTCTCCCCATGCCTTTGTTTAGTGGTGTACCAACTGCTGCATGTAGGTCGCCCCTATTTGTTCAGATATAAGAGATAGTTATGCTGCACCGCAGCACCCTTGCAATGTTCCCTTTCATCTGGGCCAGTTCCTCTGCCGGCATTCCCACTGGTGGGGGGAGGGGGGAAGCAATCGATCGCACTGCACCCCCCCCCCCTTTGCCGGCAGGGATGCTGGCGGCGGACCCAGCACAGCTTAGAGGGAACATTAATCACAACCCGTGTAAATCCATTCAAATTCCATTTTAATCAAGCAATTAGCTATTCCACCCATATGCAAAGAAATGTGCAGAAGAACGAAGACTGAACTTAATGCCGGAACTTTAACACCTCCTCGAAGGAGACGTAAGGAATTTGCGCTCCGTGCTAAGGGGCATTTGTCTGTTTCATGAGCCAACAATTCCCCATTGCCCTTACTGGGTTTTGCTGAAATGAGTTCTGAAAAAAAGGCAGGGGAATCGTGCTGGAACAAGTGCATATGATGGAATTGTTTGTGGCACATGACAGAAACCATTCTGCTCAGAATAATGTCTACGTTCAAACACGGATATTGTTCAGAATAAAACTTCTGAGCAGAGATATGTACCTCATAGAATTCCAGCACATGCGCACAAGTGCTATTTTTGTACTCTGGATCTAGGTGCTGCTAACACAAATGTACCTAGCAACTGCCCTGCTCACCGGCATTTAAATCGCCGCTCCGGAGGCTCATTTAAGATCAGGGAATGCAGCTGATTTCATCTTGGTGTGTGGGCGGGAACCTCTCCTCACCTCACAGACTGCCTAGCAACTGCCCTGCTCACCGGCATTTAAACCGCCGCTCCAGAGGCTCATTTAAGATCAGGGAATGCAGCTGATTTCATCTTGGCATGTGGGCGGGAACCTCTCCTCACCTCACAAACTGCCTAGCAACTGCCCTGCTCACCGGCATTTAAACCGCCGCTCCGGAGGCGCGCCCGCGCCTTGCGGGCCCGTGCCAGAGGGCCCTTTGGCGTGGCCCTTTGGCGTGGCCCTTAGGCAGGGTCCGTGGCGAATGATTAAAATCATACAGAAATTGTGAGTCTATTTGTTATGCCTGTAGTTTGTGAAGGTAGTCTGCTGTTCTGTTTTCTCCTATCTGTGCTATCACTTTGTCTATCTGTTTCTCCTACTCTGTCCTATCTTATTAATGGCGTTCTTTTCTTATTTTCCATGACATAAATGTAGGATTATAAACCGCTCTGATGCTTCTTGACCTGAGCGGTATATCAAATGTAATAAACATAAACCTGCTGGTTTAGCATTCACTTTCTGTGCTCACCTCATTTGTGTGCCATTTGCTTGCTGCATTAAGGAGCACAATGTTTGCATTACTCTCTCACTAGAAAACCATGAGAATTGGCTTTTAGTGCACAATTCTAATGCCAACTTTCTGCATCGGCCCCTTGGATTGTAATAGAAACCCTCCGGGGACAGGGAAATACGTACCATACTTGAATATAACTCGCCTCGCACGACTATTGAAAAGACGTGATAAATTCAAATAAACGAATGCTACCAACTGACACTACTACTGAGCATTTGTATAGCGCTACAAGCCGTACACAGCACTACACAGACATGTAAGAGACAGTCCCTGCTCATCAGAGCTTACAATCTAGTCAAAACAGACAACACAGAAGGTGTAGAGAGGGATAAAACAAGGGGGAAAGGTAAAAAAACAAGGAGATCAGGTGAGTCAAGATCCAAAAGCAGCAGCGAAGAGGTGAGTTTTCAGCCTGGATTTGAAAAGGGTCAGAGAAGGTGCCTGGTGTACAGACACAGGTAGTTTGTTCCAGGCGTAAGGTGCAGCAAGATGAAAGGAGCGAAGTATGGAGTTAGCAATAGAAGAGAAGGGCATAGATGGAAGCGATTTGCCAGAAGAGTGGAGATCCCGAGGGAGGGTGTAAGGAGAGATAAGAGAAGAAAGGTAGTGAGAAGCAGCAGAGTGAATGCACTTATAGGTCAGCAGGAGAAGTTTGAACTGTATGTGGAAATGGATAGGGAGTCAATGAAGTGACTTGAGAAGAGGGATAATATGGGCATGGAGAGGCTGACGGAAGATAAGCCACACAGCAGAGTGTTGAACAGATTGAAGGGGAGAGAGATGATTCAAAGGGAGACCAGCAAGGAGTAGGTTACAGTAGTCAAGACGGGAGGTGATTAAGGAGTGGATAAGCGTCTTAGTAGTGTGTTCAGAAAGAAATGGGCAGATTTTGTTGATGTTATAGAGAAAGAAACGGCAGGTCTTAGCTATCAGATGAATGTGTGTGGAGAAGGCGAGAGAGGAGTCAGACAACCCCAAGGTTATGAGCCAAGGAAACAGGAAGGAGTAGAGAGTTATCCACAGAGACTGAGAAAGGAGGAAGAGGAGAGGAGGTTTTAGGGGGAAAGATAAGAAGTTCAGTCTTGGCCATGTTCAATTTCAAGTGGTGGCGAGACATCCAAGCAGCAATGTCAGAAAGGCAGGCAGAGATCTGGGTCTGGATTGCCGGAGAGATTTCAGGCTTAAAAGAGGTAGATCTTGGAGTCATCGGCATAAAGATGGTACTGAAAGCCATGGGAAGAGATTAGCGCACCAAGGGAATGGGTATATAGAGAAAAGGAGCGGACCCAAGACAGATCCTTGGGGTACATCAACTGGGATCAGGATAGCAGAAGAGGAGGAGCCACCAGAACTAACACTGACAGAGCGATGGGACAGATAGGAAGAGAGCCAGGATAGCACAGAGCCCTTAAAGCCAAGCAAGGACAGAGTATCGAGTAGAAGGTTGTGGTCAACAGTGTCAAAAGCAGCAGAGAGGTCAAGAAGGATGAGGATAGAGTAAAGGCCCTTGGATTTTGCCAGGAACAAGTCACTGGAGACTTTGGCAAGAACTGTTTCAGTAGAGTATAAAGGACAAAAGCCAGACTGTAAAGGATCCAGGAGGGCATGAGAGGAGAGGAAGTCGAGGCAGCGGTGGTGAACCGCACGTTCAAGTAGTTTAGAAATGAAGGGAAGGAGGGAGATGGGTCGATTAATTAAAGGACAGGTGGGATCAAGTGAGGGTTTCTTGAGGAGAGGTGTGACCACAGCATGCTTGAAGACTGCAGGGACAGTTGCAGTGGAGCGCGATAGGTTGAAAATATGAGAGATGGAAGGGACAACTGTGGAGGAGATGGGACTTAGGAGACGGGTGGGGATAGGATCAGAGGAGCAGGTGGTGAGTTTGGAGGAAGAAAGAAGGTGTACAGTTTCCTCTTCAGAGATCATAGGAAAGGAAGGTAGCAGACGTAGGGGGCGGAAAATTGGGAGTGAAGGGGGGGAGGGGAAGTAGCTGAATTTGTGGGGAATTGGAGGGTGATCTTGTGGATTTTGTCATGTAAATAGCCAGGGTTTGGGCAGAAAGGGAGGGAGGGGTCAGAGTCAGAGACACTTTGAGGAGAGAGATGAGAGTAGTAAAGAGATGGTGAGGGTCAGAGGCAAGAGAGTTAGATGGACATAATAGTCTTGTTTGGCAAGAGCTATGGCTGACTGGGAAGAGACAAGCATGAATTTGAAGTGTAGAAAATCTGCAAGGGAGCAGGATTTGAGCCAAGAACGCTCAGCAGAATGGGCAAGGGAACATAGCAGGTAGTGGATGAAAGCCAGGACTGGGGTTCAGAACGCCTCATAGGACGTGGCATAGGCGGAGCGAGAGTATCCAGCACAGAGGAGAGTGCAGTGTTATAGGAAGCTGCTGCCTCGTCAACAGACTTAGATGAGATAGTGGAGGAAAGAGATGAAGAAACAGTGGAAGAGAGAATCAAAGGAACAATAGAATAAAGATTTCTAAATAGGTTGGAGGAGACAGGACGAGGTTGAGGCAGTGGGTGATGAAGACTGAAGCTTAAAAGATGATGGTCAGATAAGGGATGAGCTGAGCTACAGAGGTTCGATGGTAAGGAACTATAGAAAAATACCAAGTTAAGGCAGTGATCATGCTGGTGAGTGGGGGCAGTAGAGCAAAGCTGGAGGTCAAACGAGGAGGTAAGGGAGAGGAGCTTTAAAGCATAAGGATCGGAGGGGTTATCAACATGAATGTTAAAATACCCGAGAATAAGAGTAGTGGAAGAGGAATCCAGAAAGAAGGAAAGCCACGAGTCAAAGTCAGTGAGAAAGGTAGAAGTAGACTTGTCAGGAGGTCGATAAATAACAGCTGTCCGGAGAGGTAGTGGAGTGAAAAGGCGGATGGAGTGGACTTCAAAAGGGGGAAAGGAGTGAAACTGAGGACCCTTGAAGGTTTTCAGTATGACTGAAGATCTCTCATCTCTTCTTGCTTTCTATGGCAGTTACAAAAACAGCTGCAGCTGAAGGGGGTGGAGAGAATAACAGACATAAACCAGTTTTAATTACCCAATTAAATAGTCATTTAGCTGAGGAATGACAAAAAGTTAACCTTTCTTGGGTATGGAAGCTTGCATGGTATATACTGTACAAAGCATTTAGCCACTTGAAAGCATCACCTAACAAATAAATTCTAGGAATGGTTATGTCTGTTTTGAGTTCTGTTTAATCATTGATTTTCCTACTGTTATCTTAACCTTGATATCTTTCCAACCTTTGATAGTTTTTTTTTTGTTTTTATTTTAGTAAAACTGTAAGCTTTACAAAGCAAAAAAAAATGCAAGAGAATGTAAATGAAGATTTAAATAAATTCTCATCAAAGCTTCTAGTTAAGAGAAATCTGTCTATGATATGCTTGGTTCTCACATACCGTCTATTTCTTTTCTTTTCTCGTAAAGCATCTGAATATGTTACTGTTTCTTCCATGGGAGGTATGAAATATTAATGCATGCTTTCATGTTTGTTGTGACAGTACATCACTGTCTTTCCCAGAAACAACATTCTTTGTTGGGTTTGCAGGTATCTGCCACTTTCAGATAGAAAATTGAGGGCAGGGTTTTAGATTTCTATTGCAAGCCATTCATCTTTAAATAAAGAAAGTAAAGAAATGTAGTTTTTCATTGTGGCTTTACAGCATTAACTTATTTAATTATTCCTGAATTATTTGCTGGATAGATCACACTTCGTTTTGCTTCAGAGAAACAAAATAGCTTGTCTCCTTGACAGCGTGCTCACAATAAATCAGAGAGTAACTTTATTGTCTGCCAAAATCTGGCAAAGAATAAGGATAACCAAATTTGACAGTTTCAGGCGCTCAGCGAAAAAGAAGAAACAAGGCTGTGTTTTCTCCATTTATATGAATTTCACAAGTCACAATTCAGTCTAGCCCTCACTTGTCAGAAAAGAATAAAAGCAAATACTCATTAAGTGTGTTATGAAATCCCCTGTGGGTTTTTTTTTAAGAGTAGTACTTATTATCTCTAGGAACAAGCAGGAATGCAGTCTTCACATATGGGTGACGTCAGCACCGACAGAGCCCACATGGGAATGCTCCTCAGCGTCTAATATGAAAGCCTTTGGGAGCACCCCACTGCGCCTGCGTGCCTGCCTTTCCAACTCCTCTCCTCACGTCTTCGTTTTCCACGGAGCCAGCAGGACATGCTGTCCTATTACCGCTGAAAAACTTCATTTTGGTGTGAAACATGCTTCTGCCTTCCCGTCAACGCTGGTCTGTCAAGCCCGACATTGGTCCCAATATCTTTTTTTCTTTCATGTGGTATCACCGCTAAACTAGGCCTTTAATTCCTCTTAATTAAGCCTTTGGCACCAAACATGATGGGAAATAACTAAGTAGCTTTCTGCCACATTTTCTTGGTCTCTCAACACGATTCACAGAGTATTCGCTTGGAACTGACACCTCTATAATCAATACCATTCTGGTGCTTTTTTCTTTTACCACTATATCTGGCTTCCTCGCATCCAACCTTTTATCAGTCAGAACGGGAGTATCCCAGGTGATCATAACCTCTTCACCCTCTGTAATTCTTTTAGGGTCATGATTTTTATTTATTTATTTTATTTGCACATATTTATATACTGCCCCTTCCAGAGATCAGGGGCGGTTTACATCATAACAATTTAAACTTTTACAAAGAACAGTATTTGTGAACTTTATGCAAAGAACAGAGTAGATGAGGTAAGATCTCTCAGTTCAGCAATAAACAGCCTCTCTCAGTTCAGGAAAGAGCTGAAACATCACCTCTTTCTTCAGTACTTCCCCAACTCAGATGACATCACATAACTAACCCCAGATCACACCTCCCTCTTCCCCCCCCACCCGTTAATCCCGCTCCCTGTTGTCCCAGGCTATTATAAAGCCGTCTCCTAGCCTGTAACATGCAAATGTTTACGCTAGCTGTCTCTCATGCCGTGTTCGCGATGAATAGAGCTTAGTTAATGTTTCCTACCGTTATCAACCTGTATATAGTTCCATTATGTATTTAGTTTGCCTGTGCTCCATGTTCAACTCCCTGTTTAATGTAAGTGCAATGCGGACCTCCCCCATTGCACAATTTTTGTTACCTGTGAACTGTGCTGATGGTAAATAGTGTGGTATAGAAAAAACTATAAATAAATAAATAAAATAAATAAATAAGTATTTACAGAGCGGTACTTAGTGGTACAACTTCTAACTATTTACAGAGCTATGTACAGGTGACATTCGTTTAAGTATGAGGGTCAGAAGATATCAGGAATTAAATTAACGGATTCAGATCAGAGTGCTTTTCAGGCACAGTGATGTTAGTGTTTACAGAGTTTCCAATGGATTAGGTGTGCTACTTTGTATCTTTCTATATAGAAATTTTCTACCATCAGAACTTCATAGCCAGCTTTGAGGTACGTCACTGTTTCCGTTTTTTTCCCACAGAATCAACAAATGTCTGTTTTGCCAGTTTTTTCAGTGCTCACTGTAAACCATCTTGTCCGTAAGCTGCTGTCCTGGGCAACTAATTAGCTTCTCATCCTTCGGTTTCAGTTCACCTCTCCTTAACCATTCATGTGTCTGTTCTTGATCGACAAAGGGTTCCTGGAATAACACTAGATTTTCCACCGTATTTGTGCATTTGTCACTTGTTTTTCCTTGTTTGTTGATCTGATTCTTTGAAGAGTGTTTTTGTTTTGCAAATTCTGTTCCTTCCTTGTGTATGCTTGTGGATTTTCACTCATTCCTTCCAGTCATCGGAATACTTGTCCAAGTTTGATGATGAAGACAGATTCTGGACGTTTACTTTCATATTTCAGCACTTTTTGCATATTTAGTTCCAGTGATGCAGTTAGGTAGGCCTGGAGGCCTATGATAGTAGCTCTGTATGTGTAATCAATCTCTATGGGGCTTAGCCCTCCTTCAGCTCTAGGGATGTAATGTCTTGGCATACACGGATTCTTGTAAATTACTTAATGGGCATGGAGGAGTTTTCTTGTTTGCACATCCAGTTTTTCAAGATCTTTGAGGCCAGTCCACAATCCCAAAGCTGTATGAGAGAACAGGAATTGTCAGCTTATTGATGGCTTGTATCTTCTTCCATTATGTTAAAGCACTTTTCATTAACAATTTTAATCTTTTGTAGTATTTTTAACTGATCTTTTCTCTTGGTAATTTCTGCTTGAGTGTTGTTCCTTCCTCTACTCTGAGAGTCTTATATATGCCTTTCCTGTTCAAGGTCCTTGATGTCACAGCCCACAGCCAGGGAGATGTTTTCCATTTTGCTCAGTTTTCCTCCTTAAAAAAAAAAAAGTTGCCTTACAACATTTGTCAAGGCCAAAAGTCATTATGATGTAATCAGTAAAGCTTTTCACCACATGGAGTTGCTCTGCTAATTGTTGGTCACTGGAACTGTAGCGTTTCAAATAGTCTGCAAATAGTAAATAGGATGTTATTTCTGGATTGTTACCGTCTTTAGGATTCAAACTAAATCCGTATCCCAAAGGCAATTTATTATCCAAGAGTGTTGGATGCTGTCAAAAGCTCTCTTATTATCAATCCATGCGATACTGAGATTTCTGCTTTTCTTAGCACTGGCCATGATTTATTTATTTATTTATTTATAGCTTTTCTATACCGCGCTATTTGTTATCAGTGCGGTTTACATACAACAACTTGACTACAGGGCAGAGGAAGATCTGCCCTGTATTTACGTAAAACAGGGAAAGTAACATGGAAATGTAACTGGGAGAACTATATACAATTATTTACAGCCAGGTGAAGTTACAGTGAGGTTATTTACAATGAGGCGATTCCATATGCTAGGTTTGTTGTCAATATGCATGTTCAAGTTATTATCTTGAGCAAACTTATAACTGCTTAAATTTTGTAGGATGACTTTCATGATTTAATAAAAAATCTTACAAGTTTTCTAGATCTGTCCGGTTTGGTTATATCTGTGGTGTGGGAGTCAATGCTGGGTTGGGTTGGATGGTGCTGTAGTGTGCGGAAAAGTGCAGTAGGAATAAGTGATGCTTGATGGCCTTTCTAAATTGATTGAGGTCTCTGATTGCTCTGATGTTGGGAGGGAGGTTATTCCAACATCTAGGGGCGTAAAGAGCGAAGGCTCTATTACTAGTTGTTCGTGAACATTTTGTTGTTTCAGATGGGATAATCAGTGTGTTGGCGGCTAGTGTCCTCCGTAATCTGTTGTTTGGTGTGAGTGTGAGCAGGGCAAAAATTGAAGGTGGGGAGATTTTGTTAATGGATTTGAATGTGATGAGGAGGGCCTTGTATGAGATCCTACAGTTTATAGGTAGCCAGTGTAGGTCTCTTAAGATAGGGGTTATGTGGTCTTTTCTGGACACTCCGCAGAGGACTCTGGCGGCGGCATTCATCGCTAACTGAAGAGGATTTAGGCTGCTCTTGGGGAGACCGTGGAGAATAATGTTTGCATAGTCAAAGTGGGGGGTTACAATTGCTTGGAATATTGTACGGAAGTCCTCTGGGGCAAGCATGGGTCTCAGATGTCGTAATGTCTTGATCTTGTAGTATATTGCTTTGACGGTATTGCTTATGTGCGCTGAGAAATCCAGTTGTTGATCAAGCGTTATGCCAAGATAGCGTATGGCGGTCTTGGTGGGAAGTTCTGCGGTCTCTAACCTTTAGAGTTGTAGGAGGTGTAAAGCTCTTGTTCTTCGTGATGAACAAAACCTCAGTTTTTTTGAAGTTTAGTCTAAGGTTCTGATTGAGGAGCCAGTCTGTGATTGCATTGAAACAGTTCACTAATACTGTATAGTCGGGCAATGTGACATTGATTGGTGTAAACAACAGGATGTCATCTGCATAGATGAGGCATGAGATTCCATAAGAATGGATGATGTCACAAATCGGCTGCATGTAAATATTAAAGAGCAGTGCGGATAAGGAGGAGCCTTGAGGTACTCCTTGGCTTTGTTGAAATGGTTCTGACGTGTTGGAGCCCATCCGAATTTGCTGCCAACGATCCTCTAAGTAGGATTTGCACCAATCCCAAGCACGGCCGTGGATTCCCTTCTCATGGAGTCGAGTTAGGAGCTGGTCATGATCGACTGAGTCAAAGGCAGCGGCGATATCGAGGAAGATAAGCGCAAAACCCTTTTTGATGTTGTCTATCCCGCTGATCAAGGTGTTGGTTAGGGAAGTCAGTAGTGTCTCGACAAAATGAGCTTCCCTAAATCCATGTTGACAGGGGTCTAGGGGGGCTTCAGGATCAATAGGTTGCTGGATCTGTCTTTGTGCCACCTTCTCGAGTATTTTGGCTAGAAGAGGAATACTTGAGATCGGACGGTATGACTCTACTTTCTGCGGATCAAGGTGATTGCTCTTTAGAAGTGGTCGTACAGATGTCTGTTTAAGATCCCTTGGGAATGTTCCTGCTGCGAATGAGAGACTTATGATTTTGGCTATGAATGGGCTGAGTTCTGAGCGCATTGATCTAATCCAATAAGCTGGGCATGGGTCATTTGGTGCAGTGGTGGTGTTGATAGTTGCGATAATGTCTTCGATGCAACCTGCCAATGGAGGTGTGAGATACATGAGTGGGTTATGATGGAGAGGAATATATAGAGGTTTGGGGCTCATGGCTATGATTGTTTTGACAGCTTTGGATTGGAGGTAGTTGGCATATAGCTGGGATTGTATTTCTTCTTGCTGGGGGGATGATGGTTCCTTAGTAAAGGATTTTACTAAGTTGAAGAGGTCTCTGGCTTGTTTAATGAGCGGCGGAGTCGCTCAGAGTGGAATTCCTTCCTTTTGTCCCATATTGATTCTCGATGAGCTTTTAAGTGAACTAAGTATGTGGCCTGGTCAGAGGTGTTATGAGTGTGTCGCCATTTTCTCTCTAATTTCCTCAGAAGAAGTAAAGATGTTCGCAGCTCGGCAGAGAACCAGGATGCTGTCTTCCTTTTACCATCGCAAGTGTTGGAAGTTGGATGGTTGTGGCCGGGAGGCTGTTGTGAGAACATTTTCATGGTGTCATTCCAATTAGTGATCATGCCGTTGAGATTAGGTGATGGATGTATCAATTTTGGGATGGCTTGTTTGATAAACTCTTCTTTATGAAGTGGTTTGAAGCGTGGGGTGTTTGACAGAGTTGCTGCATTTGGTTGGCTAAGAGGATCGTGCTGATGCTGTGATGGAATCTGGAAGGTTATTAAGCAGTGGTTTGACCATGGGACCGGGGTGATGGCTAGGTCAAAGTGATGCTTTTGGTTTGTGGCTGTGGAAGGGGCGAAGACAAGGTCAAGAGTGTTCCCTCCTTGGTGGGTGGGGGCATTTACAATCTGACGACCTTATTCAACATTAACTAGTCTTTGGTTCCATATGTTCCCATCTTATTGCTCTTATGTTATTGGACTCAATATGATCATATATTCTATCTGCATCTATTGCAGTGAACAGCTTATAGATTTAGGTAGACAAGTGGATGACATTGTATGACAGGGATGAAGTTTTCATTCTGTGTAAATGTTTCAGCCTGAATGATCAGTAGGATGAGGACCATGAGAGTGGATAGAAAGATGAGTGCCCTCATGTTGAGGGGAGTAGTGCTCTCTTGTGCTCTGGGCTGGTTGTTGTTGATGCTAGGGGTGTTTAGCATATAGCAGGAGATGAATGATCTGCCAGACAGGTTCCTTATATTGTGTAGGCTTTGAGTTGAACTGAGAGTTGTGTTGAGGGTGTGTAGACTTTACTGGAAGGCGGTGTATGACCAGTAGGTAATTTTAAACAAACACTATTCTGGCAACAGAGAATACAGTGTGAGATGTGCTAAGGTAGCAGCTGGACAGGAGGTGCCTGTAAGTGCTGCCTATGTTTGTTTGTATATTACTAGTACTGCAAGATGTCTCCCAGCCTAAGCCACCTCCTAGGTGGCGCCTCTTCCAGGTCCCTTTTTGCAAATAGAAAACCACCAGTCCCTCAGATGACTCCCCTCCTCCAATCTCCATCCTTGCCCTCCCTCCCCCTACACCCCATCTCTTAATCCCTCAACCCTTACTCATAATACCCCACTCCCCATCTCTTGGCTCCCTTGCTTCTTACCTCTCCTGTTCTCCCCCCCCCCCCCCCAAGTGCTCCCCTGGACATCTCTCTTGAATTTACCTCTCACTCTAACCACAATAGCTGGCCCCCATGACCCCCCTCATATCACTTAGCATTCAGGTTTTCACACCATGCCCATGCACACTACCTCACATGTATACTTGACCCATTCACTCTGCATACCCCATTCCCTTCTTTCCTTCTTGGTCCAGGATTTTTTTGTATCTGCAAGTCCCCTACCCACCATAAAGACTCCCATCCACCACACAGACCCCCATTCACATGAGAGGGCCAGTCCGCACAGCTCATTTGATTGTACAAAGTCTCTTTGTCTCCTTTCCTGTAAGTGCATGCAGATGCTCCCCGTTCTACTGAGGGACCGCTTCTTACTATCTAATGGGTGCTTCTAACGTACTGTAATGCAGGGTTCACTCTTTCAAATGATCAATATCCTTGGCTATCCAAGGACCTTATGCTTTTACATAAGCTCCATGTCCAGGCTGGAACACCCCCCAACCTACCCCACCCCACTATCACTGCTTATTCCCCATCCAGTGCTGCTGTATCCTATCCATAACAAAGCAGTCTGTCTATTCCACCACATTGACACAATGCTGTACCTGCCACCGGATCCTACTGTTTTCTTTACAGCTGTACAGCAGGGGCATTGTGGTATAGTGTAAATTATCAGGCCTCTTCCTGGTCCACTAGATATTAGTCTTGTCCATTGACCAGCACTCTTAGCTTTGCCGAAAAGAGCAGAATGAAAGACACCCCCTCCTATGGACAGCACTGCAGACAGGTGCCATTTTTCTTCTTGCTGATCCAACTTGCACCGAATGATCATTGAAGATCAGCACTCTGTATCAGCCACTTCTTATCAGCCCAATTAAGAATTTAGCAATAACGGGCCTTGGCTGCTGCTGCTGCTACTGCTCCTGCTCTCTGCATGCCCATTTCAATGCACTCTTTCACATGTTATTGCTGACTGCTCAATAGACAGCTTCAGGGATCCCCACAAGATGGATTTTGTTTTTGCCAGCTGCACGTCTCGTGATCTTCTATCCATTTAAGCAATTTGATGTTTTCTCTTTGTAACATAACAATCTGTTGTTCCATCTGCATCATCCGATCCTCCTGCGTGGAAATGTACTGCTCAGCTTATCCTATCCGTAGCAAACATCCATTGATGTGTCTCAGTCTGAACAAACTGCAGTCACTTGAGGATGAAATCTTTTCCAGCATTGCTGACACATTTTTCAGCATCTTTGTCACCGTGTCGCTAGTCACTTTTAACATAGCTTTCTCACAATCTTGCCTTCCACTATCTTATTTTTCACACAGTTTAGGAGATATTACCAGATATCTTGCTTATGTTGCTTTTGTCTTGTAACTGTTTCTCTGGGAACAAGCAGGAAGTCAGTCCTCACATATGGGTGATGTTGGCACCGATGATGCCCATGCAGATTCACTCCCCAGCTTTCAAAGAAACTCTTTGGGAATTAGACTGCACATGCACAGTCACTTTCCTGCCTAAGGGTGCCATTTTACCTCAGTCATCTTTTTTCCGTGGAGCCCTGCAGACGTCCCATCTCTTTCCTTGCTAAAAGTTGATTTTTTTTCCTCTACCATCTCCGTGCATTTTTTTGTGCTATTTTGCCGGGTTGGTTCCTCACTCTCCTCCTCATCACCCGATAGTGCCCTCGCCTCGCGTTGCATTCTTTCGGGTTCATTTTTTTTCTTTTTCTTTTCCTTTTTCTGGACGCGGGCGTTCCTGTCCTCCCTGACTGAGACGTGTGAGATTGACCTTATGGGTGCTATGTTCCTCACTATGTCTACGGTCAGTGGATTCAAGCACTGTGGCATGTGCTCCCACACTGTGTCCATCACTGACCACCACAGTTGCTGTCTTTGCTGCTTGGGCTCCAACCACGATGACTACTCCTGCCTGCTCTCCCTGCATATGTCAGCCAAGAGCCAGAAGAAGCGGGATCACAGCGTAAGGACATGCTTGCCTCAAAGGGCTTGGCTGCAGGGCCAGCCTCAAGCATGGAATCGCTGCCCTCGGGATCCACGTCAGACACCTTGATATCGCATGGGCAAGCTCAATCTAAACCCTGTGGTCATGGAGCCTTGGACCGGGGATTGTCCTCCGAGGACCTCCCCCAAGGGCTCAAATCATTGTCCCAGCCGAGGTCAAAGACGTAGTCTGACCTCGGCACCAGAGGTAAGTCCTCGGATACACGGGCTCGGAGCCCACGATCTGACAGAGAGCGATGACTGAGAGCAGCCCCTGAAGCTACCTCAGCAGGAGGAGATGCCAACCACATTGGGGGATTGGGTTCAGTCCCCCAGCACAATCGCCATTGGTGATTTTCCTCTGAGGGACCCGGCTTTGAGCTCAATGCTATCGAGACCCGTGCTGGGGGCTGTGGAGCCTATTGACTTCGAGGTCATGATGGTGGCCATGGAAAGCAGCCTGGCTGTTTTCTTCAAGGCGCAGCAAGGCCTGACAGCCGACTTCTGTCTCCTCCATGGCTCAGACCTCTCTGGAGGAAATCCAGTCATCCTTGGAGCGGTTCTCTGGCTTGGAGTCGCAGCTATCTGCCTCGTTCCCGAGGCACAATTTGCTCCCAAGTGCATCAGAGTCAGTGCATCAGCAACTGCATTCCTCGATGCCGATGGCGCATTGGCTCAATGACCACCTGAGACTTGAGGTCTCTTCCAACTTCAAGTCAGGATGGGAGACTGATGAAGAACACCCTGAATACTGCACTTCACAGAAATGTGCCCTCAGAGCCATCTTCCCTGCAGGAGCGCCAGCAGTCTCCAATCGAGGACTTGCCATTCCTGGACTTCATCTGTGGGTTGGTGAAGGCCCTGTCCTTCATGGAGAAGCCAGAGGACGAGCCTTGTGCTGAGGACCTGGAGATCTTCCAGTATGAGGCTCTTTTGCTTGCTGTTCAGGATGTGGGAGAGCACAGTGACTGTGCCCATAGTCAGTTGCCGACTCTATTCCCAGTATCGACTCAGCAGGAGCCCCTGGGTTCCAGAAAGCACAGTTGCCTCACATCTCCATGTTACTAGTACTGCTACTATTACTGAGCATTTGTATAGTGCTACAAGACGTACGCAGCGCTGCACGGACATGTAAGAGACAGTCCCAGCTCATCAGCGTTCACAATCTAGTCAAGACAGACAACACAGTAGGTGTAGAGATGGAGGCTTCTAGAGGGAATGGTAAGGAAATACAAAGAGATCAGGTGAATCAAGATCCGAAAGCAGCAGTGAAGAGGTGAGTTTTCAGCCTGGATTTGAAAAGGGTCAGGGAAGGCACCTGATATACAGACTCAGCAAGTTTGTTCAGAAGTAAGGTGCAGCAAGATGAAAGGAGAAAAGTCTGGCGTTAGCAGTAGAAGGGAAGGGCACAGATAGAAGCAATTTGCCAGAAGAGCAGAGTTCCCAGAAGGGGTGTAGGGAGAGATAAGAGAGGAAAGGTAGTGAGGAGCTGCAGAGTGAATGCACTTACAGGTCAGCAGGAGACGTTTGAACTTTATGCGGAAATGGATAGGGAGCCAATGAAGTGACTTGAGAAAAGGAGTAATATAAGCATGAAGAGGCTGGCGGAAGATTAACTGTGCAGCAGAATATTGAACAGATTGAAGGGGAGAGAGATGATTCAGCAGAAGACCAGCAAGGAGTAGGTTACAATAGTCAAGACGGGAGGTGATTAAGGAGTGGATTAGTGTCTATAGAGAAAGAAACGGCAGTTCTTAGCTATTAGATGAATGTGTGTGGAGAAGGAGCGAGAGGAGCAAAGATGACCCCAAGGTTGCGAGCCGACGAAACAGGGAGGAGTAGAGAGTTATCCGCAGATACCAAGAAAGGAGGAAGAAGAGAGGGAGGTTTTAGAGGGAAAAATAAGCAGCTCAGTTTTGTCTGTTTAATTTCAAGCAGCGGAGGAGGAACCACCAGAAGAAACACTGATAGAGTAATGGGAGAAATAAGAAGAGAACCAGGATAAAACAGAGCCCTTAAAACCAAGTGAGGACAGGGTATCAAGGAGAAGGTTGTGGTCAACAGTATCAAAAGCAGCAGAGAGGTCAAGAAGGATGAGGACTGAGTAAAGGCCCTTGGATTTTGTCAGGAACAAATCATTGGAGACTTTGGCAAGAGCTGTTTCAGTAGAATGTAAAGGATGAAAGCCAGATTGTAAAGGAACCAGGAGGGCTTGAGAGGAGAGAAAGTCAAGGCAACAGTGGTGACCCGCACATTCAAGTAGTTTAGAAACAAAGGGGAGGAGGGAGATGGGTCAATAGTTAGGACAGGTAGGATCAAGTGAGTGTTTCTTGAGGAGAGGTGTAACTACAGCATGCTTGAGGACTGCAGGGACAGTTGCAGTGGAGAGCAATAGGTTGAGAATATGAGAGATGGAAGGGACAACAGTGGGGGAGATGGGGCTTAGGAGACGGGTGGGAATAGGATCAGAGGAGCAGGTGGTGAGTTTGGAGGAGGAAAGAAGGTGTACAGTTTCCTCCTCAGAGTTCAAAGAAAAAGAAGAAAGGGGGTAGCAGAGGTAGAGGGGGAAAGTTGGGAGTGAAGAGGGGGCAGAGAGGAAGTAACTGACTTTATGGGGAGTTGGAGTGATCTTGTGGATTTTGCCATGGAAATAGCCAGGATTTGGGCAGAAAGGGGGGGAGGGGTCAGAGTAGGAGACACTTTGAGGAGAGAGATGAGAGTAGTAAAGAGACGGTGAGGGTCAGAGGCAAGAGAGTCAGATGGACATAATAGTCTTGTTTGGCAAGAGCTATGGCTGACTGGAAAGAGACAAGCATGAATTTGAAATGTAGAAAGTCTGCAAGGGAGCGGGATTTGAGCCAAGCATGCTCAGCTGAATGGGCGCAGGAATGTAGATAGAGGGTACTGGATGAAAGCCAGGGTCGGGGTATAGTACGCCTCACAGGACGTGGCATGGGTGGAGCGAGAGCATCATTATAGGAAGTTACTATCTCGTCAACAGACTCAGATAACATAGTGGAGGAAAAAAATGATGAAACAGTGGAGGAAAGAACCAAAGGTTCAATAGCATGAAGATTTCTAAAGAGGTTGGAGGAGACAGGACGAGATTGAGGCGGTGGGTGATGAAGAGTGAAGCTTAGCAGGGGATGGTCAGATATGGGAAGAACTGAGGTACAGAAGTTTGAGGCTAAGCAATTAGAAAAAAATACAAAGTCAAGGCAGTGGCCATGCTGGCGAGTGGGGGCAGTAGAGCAAAGCTGGAGGTCAAATAAGGAGATAAGGGAAAGGAGCTTTAAAGCATAAGGATCAGAGGGGTTATCAACATGAATGTTAAAATTCCTGAGAATAAGAGTGGAGGAAGAGGAATCCAGAAAAAAGGAAAAACCATGAGTCAAAGTCAGTGAGAAAGGTAGAAGTAGACTTGTCAGGAGGTCGATAAATAATAGCTACCCAGAGAGGTAGTGGAGTGAAAAGGTGGATGGTGTGGACTTCAAAGGAGGAAAAGGAGTGAGACACAGGCAGCAGGAGGGGTTGGAATGGGCAGGAAGGAGAAAATAGAAGCCCAATACCACCACCACGGCCAGTGGGCCGAGGCGTATGGGAAAGCTGATAACTTCCATGACAGAGAGCAGTGACAGATGCTATGTCTTCTGGGAGGAGCCAGGTCTCAGAGCAAGAAGATGGAGAGCATTAGAGATAAAGAGATCATGAGTAAAAGCAAATTTATTTGAGATGGAATGTGCATTCCACAAGGCACATGAGAGAGGGTGAGAGGAAGGAGAAAGATGAGGGATTATGAATAAGTTAGAGGTGTTGCATGAAGATCTCTTCTCAGAGTGTGACAAAAGTCTAGGGGGGCCAGGGTTGGGGTTGACATCTCTGGATGAGAGGAGTAGAAGAGTGCAGGGCAGAGAGGAGACAGTATGGCAGTAACGAGGATGAGGTTGTCTTAGAGAGAGAGGAGATGGCTGAATGTGAGGGAGAAAGTAGTGAAACTCAAGAGCTAATGACAGGGTAGAGGACAGAATGGAGGAAGAAGTGAGGATGGTAAAGGGGAGAGTGGAGGAGTGAAGGAGTTGGTAGGAGGAGAGACAGGGAGCATGAAGAATAGGAAGACAAAGTGATGAGAAGCCATAGAAGAGAGATGGATGGATGCCTTTGGCAGGCGGTGGTACCAGGGCTTGATGCTCACTGCCTGGATCCAGGCTTACCAGCTGTACATGGGCATGTATCTCTGGGACCTGGCAAAGGAAGTCAGGGAATGTTCCAAGTTTCAGAGTCAGGCAGTCTTCGGCTTCAAGTCTGTGGTTTATGTGGCTGTGGTTGGCATTAGTGCATGCCTTCCGGCCTGGCTGCAGTCCTCGGACTTGGAGCAATGGGTACAGGACAAACTGGACAATGTCCCATGTCAGGGAGAAAACCTCTTCGGCAAATCCATTGCGGACAAGGGGGCTAAGTTGGAGACAGAGTTAATGACCAGAATTAGACTGTCCAGGATGATGTCTGACCCTTCCTGTTGGAAGACTTGGGGGGAAAAAGTCTTTCCACCGGAAAGGGAAAAAGGCATACGGGAAATATCCCCAGTTTCAGGCCTACCAGGCTCCCCAACCAGGGTCAGCAGGTAAAGGGCCAGGGGAACAGCCCCTGTAAGCCGAAAGCTCCCAAACCCCAGACAGCATCCCAGCTGCAACCTGGGGGGAGGCTTTTGACTCCTTGGGCATAGCCCCTCTTCCCTCAGTAGGCCAAGGCCCAAGGCACACCGGAGGATGTCTGCTTCATTTTGCCTACTTGTGACCCAGCAACACAACCGATGCCTGAGTAGTGCGGGAAGGTTACCTCCTGCACGTCCACCAGACACCTCCGCCATAATTTCCAGGGGAGCTTCCCATGACCTCTCTGCACTGAGAGCTCCTGCAGAAGGAATTCTAGTCCCTACTCCAGGATAGGGCCATAGAGTCAGTGCCTCCGCCCCTCCGGGGACAGGGGTTCTACTCCCAGTACTTCCTCATTACAAAAAAGACAGGTGGCTATCAGCCCATCCTGGATCTGCAGGATCTCAACTGCTTTCTGTTTAGAGAGAAGTTCAAGATGCTCTCCCTTGGAATATTGCTGCCCTATCTCCTCCAGCAAAACTGGCTATCCTCCTTGGATCTCAAGGATGCTTATACTCACATCCTGATCCATCCCCAGCACCATCAGTACCTCCGCTTCATCATCTCGAGTTGCCACTATCAATAAAGGGTACTCCCCTTTGGCCTCGCCTTGCCCCCTTGGTATTCACCAAGTATCTGGCGGTCATTGCCACACACCTCCGTTTGCTAGGAGTCTTCATCTTCCTCTACCTGGATGATTGGCTCATAAAGACAGCAGAGGAGGCTTGCCAAGTGGCTCACCGCACCATCAGGGTGTTCAAACTCTAGGGTTCGTCATCAACTTTCCAAAGTCACATCTGCTACTGGCTCAACAGCTGGAGTTCTTTAGAGCTTTCCGTGACTTGAAGCAGGCCAGAGCCTTCCTCCCTCTGGAGAGGGCACAGCGCCTAGCATCGCTAGCAGTGGAGGTGCAGTCCTGCTCAACGGTGTCCGCCGGACTGATGCTGTGCCTCTTGGGCACATTGTCTCAACGGTCCATATGACCCAACAGGCTCACCTCTGGATGCAGTAGTTCCCAGTGGACTTGGGCCATGGGCCATCTGGAGGATTGGGTTTGGATCACTTGAACTTTGGCAGTCTCCCTGGCCTGGTAGCAGAACCTCAGGGCTGGTCTGCCCGTCCAAGCCCTACTAGCGTACCAGGTTCTCGCTATGAATGCTTCCAAGCTGACCTGCGAAGCTCACTGCAGTGGCCTTCAGTTGCTGGGTGCATGGACGTGGGGAGAGAGTGCCCTCCAGATCAACCTCCTGGAACTCCAGGCAGTGACCAATGTCCTCTGGGTGTTCTGTTCTCATCTGATAGGTCAGGTTGTACTAGTCCAGACAGACAATCAAGTGGCTATGTTCTACATCAACAGGCAGGAGGGAACGGGCTCGTACCTCCTCTTCCTAGAGGTAGCTCGCCTCTAGAATTTCATCACTGAGAATGGCCTGTCCCTCTGAGTGGTCTACCTGCCGGGTCAGGACAACCTGCTTGCGGATCATCTCAGCAGGGTGCTGCATCCTCACGAGTGGTGACTCATCATGGAGGTAGCCAACTCCATCTTCCAATGCTGGAGGACCATGACATTGGATCTCTTAGCCAGCGCCAAAAACGCACAGCTGCCCTGCTTTTGCTCACTGTAGCCGGTACAGGGCTGGGTGGCAGCGGACGCATTTCTTCTGCACTGCTCCAGGAGCTTCTTGTATGCATACCTGCCTATGCCCCTGGTCCTCAAGACTTGGCTCATGATTCAGTCAGGTGGAGCCTCAGTGATCCTCATTGCCCTTCGGTGGCCCTGCCAGCAGTGGTTCTCCCTGTTTCTGCAGTTGTCTCAAGCGAACCCGATACCCCTGGGCCAGGTCCCAGACCTGCTCTTGAAGGAGAACAGGATCCTCCATCCCAATTTCCGGTCCCTCACCTTGTCAGCATGGCTACTGAGAGGCTAGCCATCATGCACCTCCACCTCTCCAAGGAAGTGGAGGATGTCCTGCTTGCATCCTGCAAGGACTCTGCGGCAGGCATACACCTTCAAGTGGCACCACTTTTGTCTAATGAGAAGACAAGAATCTCAACCCCTTCTCTTGCTCAGTGCAGGGCATCCTGCAGTATCTCCTGCATCTCTCCTGGATGGGGTTGAACTCCAATTCAATTAGGGTGCACCTCAGCACCATAGCGGCGGATCATCACGCTATCGATGGTCAGCCCTTCTCTTTGCACCCACTGGTGGGCTGCTTCATGAGGGGGCTTCTCCTCTCACAGTCCCCCGTTCGCCCACCACCAGTGGCATGGGATCTGAATGTCATTCTGTGGAAGCTGATGGCTCCCCCTTTGAGCCTCTGGCTACATGCCATGTCATGGAAAGTGATATTTCTGGTTGTGTTCACTTCAGCCGGGCAGGTCAGTAAACTGAAGTGTTGGTGGCACACACCCCTTACACCAGGTTCCACAGAAGCAGGATAGATTTTCGGGGGCACCAAAGTTCCTGCTTAAGGTTGTGTCCACTTTCACATGAACCAGGAGGTGATCCTTGCCACCTTTTTTCCCAGACCTCATGCCTCCTGCATGAAGGTCGCCTTGCACACTCTGGATTGCAAGCGGGCCATGTCCTTCTACCTTCAGAGGACACAGCCCCACCAACATTCGTTGCAGCTGTTCGTCTCTTATGATGTCAACAGGCTTGGCATTGTGATCTCCAAGAAAACCCTGTCCCCTGGGTGGCAGACAGCATCTCCTTCACCTATGAGCAGGCTGGAACTCCCTGGAGCATAACATCACCTTGCATAATATGCGTGCCATGGCAGCTTTGGTGGACAAACTGCGCTTGGTCCCTCTGCTGGATATTTGCCAGGCCACCACCTGGTCTTCGGTCCATACCTTCACTGTGCTTTACTACTTGGAAGAAAGCTCATGGTATGATAGCGCCTTTGGCCAGGCAGTCCTCCATCATCTCTTTGGGGCATAGTGCAACTCCTTCCCTCCAGCCCGTTGTTTCCGGCTACTGATGAGGTGATTACGTGCTGAATGCTGCAGCTGTGTCCTTGGCCTTTGAGCCATTCGTGCCGCTTACTGCCCCCATCACTTCACTTTTTTGAAGTCGTCAGGGGCTCTTACAGGTTTTTTTCGATAGCCTGTAGCTGGGGAGTCCCATATGTGAGGACTGACTTCCTACTTGTTCCCAGAGAAAGTGTAGTTACTCACCTGTAACAGGTGTTCTCCGGGGACAGCAGGAATCAGTCCTCACAAACCTTCCTCCTCACCATGGCATTGTTTTTTCTTTGTTTGATTAAGCTATGTCATCATACTGAGGTAAGGTGACCACACATGCGCAATCTATCTCCCAAATGCTTTCTTTGAAAGCTGAGGAGTGAATCAGCATGGGCTCTGTCGGTGTCAGTGTCATCCATATGTGAGGGCTCATTCCTGCTGTCCCGGAAAACACCTGTTAAAGGTGAGTAACTATGCTATCCCCCCATACTGTGTGCTGCAATCTTTATACTGTACCACAAATTTGTGGATATGCTGTGAAAATTTGTAGATTTTAGAAATCCTCCTGGAGCTGCTTCCTCCTGCATCATCCTTAGCTTCTCAGTATACAGGAAGTTCAAAGAAATCTTCTGTTTGGGAAACAGTACTTTTAAGGCATAAATTTTTTCATTCTCAAAAGAAATTGCACAAGTAGATTATCTTGGAAGGACTTTGGTGGAACTCTTTAAAAATAAAACAAAACAAAACAAAAACTGTCAACTCTAAACTATTTACTGATAACAAATTGTATCCCCTTTTTCATATGAAACTACTATGGAATCCCCAGGGAGATCACAAACATTAGCAACTTTCAAAGATTCTGCCTGAGGATAATTCAACACTTCTTTCAAATACTTCTTAGACGTTCCAGGGGAGATAATGGGCACATTATGCGGAAATTCAATGATCTCCAATTGGTCTGCGACTAAAAAGCTGTTTGATTATTTTCATCTAATTTCCATGTATTTTGGTGTGCTGAAAACAAATAAAATATTGAAAAAACTCCTAGACGTCATGATTTGCCACAACATGCACAATTGTCTTCAAATTTATCAATTTTTTTCAAATTACTATTAATTAATTCACATAAGTGCATTTAAGATATAAAATGCCAAAAAAACCTTAAAGGGTGGAGGATCAAGGCTGAAAAACAGGAATTTTATTGTTGCCAGGAGTGTCATCTTCATGGTTCAGACATCGTGAAAAGGAGTTCGTTCCTTACTTCGCCCAGGAAGACAAGTTGGTTTATTGCATCGATGTCGAAGGTCTGATGGGTCAATTTAAAATCCAATATGATTCAAAGCAATGGCATCATTTTATAGATTCTTCAAAAAGAAGTCTCAAAGCAGTTTTACTCCACAACGGTTTTTACGCTTCCATACCTGTAGGTCATTCCGTACACTTGAAGGAAACCTACGAGAACTTGGAATTGGTTCTTCGTAAACTTAAATATGAAGACCATGGTTGGCAAGTGTGTGGGGACTTGAAGGTCTTGTGCATGCTGCTCGGGCAACAAGCTGGGTATACCAAATATCCTTGTTTTCTGTGTCTATGGGACAGTCGAGACCGACAAAATCACTGGACCAAGAAGAGTTGGCAGCCGAGGGTGCTAACAGTCGGTGAAAAAAATGTCGTCCGAGAAACTTTGGTACCTTCCCATAAAGTTCTTCTACCACCTCTCCACATAAAATTGGGATTGATGAAGCAATTCATAAAATCACTTCCAAGAGATGGAGAATGCTTCAAATACGTGGCCACCAAGTTTCCAGGCCTGTCGGAGGCAAAATTGAAGGAAGGTGTGTTCGTCGGACCAGACATTAGAAGGCTTATAGTTGATCAAGAGTTTGTCAATACCATGACGGATCCTCAAAAAGAAGGGTGGATTGCATTTAAAGAAGTCGTACAGAAATCTTTAGGCAATAGCAAAGATCCTCACTACAAAAAGATCATCGGACAAATGCTGAAAGCATTTCAAGCTTTAGGTTGCCTGATGAGTTTGAAAGTGCATTTCTCCAGGACCAAGCAGGAAGTCAGTCCTCACTTATGGGTGACGTCGGCGCCGACGGAGCCCTCGCGGAGCAATTTTCCCCAGCTTTCAAAGAAAGCCTTTGGGAATTGCAGCGCGCATGCGCGGTCGTCTTCCTGCCCGAAGGTGCCATCTTAGCCAGTATTCTTCTTTTTTTCCGCGGAGCCCTACAGACGTCCCCGTCTTGTCCCCGCGAAAAAGTTGATTTTCCTCTTTATTTTATACTTTTTTCTTTCGGTTCGACGCCGATCGTTTTCCCGCCGGACTCGCGACGCCGGTCTCGAGTCCTCTTACTTTTTTTCGGTTTTTCTGACTTAGTCAGCTTTCGTTTTCGTTTTCCCTGGCAGCCCGGTCCTTTGACCTCGCAGGGGCCCTTTTTCCCCCGATGGCTGCCAGTGGCTTTAAGCGGTGTGGTCGGTGTGACCGAAATATGTCACTAACCGACACACACGACTTTTGCCTCCGCTGCCTGGGCCCGGATCATGAGGAACTGATCTGTGGGCCCTGCAGCAAACTGTCCTCGAAGGCGTTGAGAAGTCGGCGGCATCAGCGTGAGAGAATCTTCGCTGACCCCAGCCGTACCCGGACCTCGTCGGAGGCCTCCGTGTCGAAAGGCTCCAGCTCGGACCGTCGCCGGAGCTCCTCCGACCGGGGTTCTCCCTCCGGGGACCATCGTCGGAAGGAAAAACCCGCGAGGGCGGCGTCGGTGGACGCTCCTGGCTCCGCGAGGGCCAGGTCGCATAGCCCCGACAGCCGCCCCGGGTCCTTGGAGAAGGAACACCTCCCGAAGCGACCTCGCCTGGAGTCGGAGATGCCTGCCCGGGTAAGTCCTGTAGTCCTTCTGGACTCGCCTCCGCGACAGCCGACGTCGGGCCCGACGCCGTCGGGGCCCGAGTCGGGGGCTGCTGGGTCACCTGAGCTCGGACTCAGGTTGACGGCCTTGGAGAGCAGACTGTCTGCCTTCATGGACCAGCAGCGGGCACTGCTCGCTGGCTTCGCTGGCGTCGCTGCCCCGACCGCCGGGACGTCGACGTCCAAGTCGACCCCGGAGACCGAGCCGATCCTCGAGTCGATGAGAACTCGAGTCGATCCTCGGTCGAGGTCGCCCTCGGCCTCCCGTTCGGGACCGAGGTCGCCGACGCCGACTCCCTCGGCGTCGGGGCGGCTGGCGCCGCACCCTGCCCGGGCCGACCCCACCGAGTCCTCGTCGGAGTCGGTCTGGGAGTCTGAGGAGGAAGAGTCACCTGATTCTTTCCGGACTCGGTGTGTCCCATCGGACTCCGGAGTCCGAGCCTCGGAAGCAGTCCCCCCCGGAGGATGCCCGGTTCTCGGACTTCGTTAGGGATATGGCCAAGGCTTTGGCCTTCCCTGCGGATCCCGAGGAGGAGCCTCGAGCCGAAGAGCTCGACGCCCTCCAGTATGACTCTCCCGCGAGGGAACATTTTACTGTGCCGGTTCCTCCTATGCTGGAACGACTACTCTTCCGCATGTGGGAGAGTCCGGCCTCCTCGCCGGTCCTGAGCAAGCGGGTCGATTCTATCTATCGAGTCCGCAAGAGCCCTGGCTTTCAAAAGGCACAGCTGCCACACCATTCCATGGTAGTGGAATCGGCCATGCATCATCTTAAGAGCCAGAAGATGCACTCCTCGGTGCCTCCTGGAAGGGAGGCCCGTAACCTGGATGGCCTTGGCAAGAGGTGCTTCCAGGGCTCTATGCTCGCCTGTCGTGTCCAGACTTACCAGCTATACATGGGCATGTATCTCAGGGATCTGGCTAAAGAACTAGCCGGATTCTCCGCTGGTCTCTCCGAGGAGCCCTTGCGGAGGTTCCTTGCCTTGTCCACGGGTATTTGGGAATGCTCAAAGTTCATGTCCCGAGCAGCCTATGATGGCTTTGAAGCCTCGGCTCGAGTAGCCGCAGCCGGCATCGGTGCCCGCCGACAGGCTTGGCTTCAGTCGTCCGACCTTGAGCCCTGGGTACAGGACAAGTTGGTCGATGTCCCCTGCCGAGGTGAAAACCTCTTTGGCAAGCCCATGGCGGAAAAGGCTGCACAAATTGAGACTGAGACTCTCACCAGGACCAGGCTTTCTAGGAAGACCTCCGCCCCTTCCCAGAAGAAGAAGGGCTCGGGAAAAAAGTCCTTTTACCCGAGGAAGGCAGCTGCCTACAAACAATACCCCCATTATCAGGCCCCTGCAGCTCCCCAACAGGGCCAGCAGGCCAAGGGACGGGGTAACGGGTCCCGTAGGCAGCAAGCCCCCAAGCCTGCACCACCAGCCCCTGCTCAGCAGGGTGGGGGTTTTTGACTCGCTCAGCATAGCCTCTCCCCCCCCGCTGGTCCCCCACAGCACCGGAGGCCGGCTGGTTCACTTCGCCCACAGGTGGTCCAGCATCACCGCAGATGCCTGGGTGCTTCAGGTCGTGCGAGAGGGCTACCTTCTCCACTTCCATCAGGTCCCTCCCTCCTATTTTCCGGGAGAGCCTCCGCGCCCCCCTCTGCACAGGGAGTTGCTCCTTCAGGAGTTAGCAGGTCTCCTGCAGGAACAGGCGGTGGAACCGGTGCCACACCACCTGAGAGGTCAAGGCTTCTATTCAAGGTATTTTCTGATACCAAAGAGAACAGGAGGCCTCAGACCCATCCTGGACTTGCGCAACCTCAACAAGTTCCTTGTGCGGGAGAAGTTCAAAATGCTTACCCTTGGAATCCTTCTGCCCTACCTCCAGCAGGGAGATTGGCTATGCTCCTTGGATCTAAAGGATGCCTACACGCACATCCTCATCCACCCCAGCCACCGCCAATACCTCAGGTTTGTGGTGGCAGGAAATCATTACCAGTACAGAGTACTCCCCTTTGGCCTGTCCTCCGCACCGCGAGTCTTCACAAAATGTCTCGCGGTCGTGGCAGCCCATCTCCGGCTTCACGGCCTCTATGTCTTTCCGTACCTCGACGACTGGCTCATCAGAGCAGCGTCCGCTCAAGAGGTCACCAACGCCACGTGCCGCACGGTGACTCTGCTGCAGCACTTGGGCTTTGTCATAAACTTCGCAAAGTCCACTTTGCTCCCCTCACAGGATCTCGAGTTCATCGGCGCAAGGCTGCGCACTCCTCAGGCGCGAGCGTACCTACCGCTCGACAGGGCTCAGCGGCTCATGGACCTAGCCGACCGCTTTCGCAGCCAGCCCCTGGTCTCCGCCAGGCGCTTCCTGAGACTGCTCGGCCATATGGCTTCCACCGTCCATGTGACCCCCAATGCCCGCCTGAATATGCGGTCTGCTCAATGGTGTCTCCGCCGGCAGTGGCGACAAGCCACAGGCGGCCTAGCAGACCTAGTGCGCGTCTCCGAGCCGCTGGTCTCGTCTATCCGGTGGTGGCTCCGGCAGCCGAACCTGATATTAGGAATGCCTTTCCAGTCACCTCAGCCGACCCGGGTGCTGACCACCGATGCATCCCTCCTGGGCTGGGGAGCACATTGCCAAGAGGCACGTACTCAGGGCCTCTGGACCAAGTGGGAGTCTGCTCAGCAGATCAACTTCCTGGAGCTCAGGGCGATCCGCCTAGCTCTCAAGGCCTTCTCCCACCTAACCTCCCAACAGTCCGTCCTTGTCCAGACGGACAATCAAGTTGCCATGTTCTACGTGAACAAGCAGGGGGGCACGGGCTCCTTCCTCCTCTGCCGGGAGGCACAGAAGCTCTGCTCTTGGGCCGTCAGTCACGGCATTCTCCTCAAGGCAGTTTATCTCCCGGGCCAAGAAAATTGCCTGGCGGACAAACTCAGCAGGGTACTCCAGCCGCACGAGTGGCGTCTGGATCCCTTGATCGTTCCGAAGCTCTTCCTCAGGTGGGGCCTCCCCACGGTGGATCTCTTTGCCAGTCCTCACAACCGGCAGCTTCCTCGCTTCTGCTCTCGTCAGCCACACCCCCTTCGGGTTGCGGCAGACGCCTTTCTGATCTCATGGTCGGGGAGCCTTCTGTACGCTTTCCCTCCCATTCCGTTAGTCTCTCGGACTCTTTTCAAGGTTCTCCGAGACAAAGCCTTCATGATCCTGGTGGCCCCTCGCTGGCCCAGGCAGCCGTGGTTTCCGCTCCTGCTGCAACTGGCGGTGGAGGATCCAATCCCTCTCGGGGTACAACCGGATCTCCTCACTCAGGATCAGGGGTCCCTTCTGCACCCCAACCTCAGGTCTCTCAGCCTCATGGCCTGGCTGCTGAAAGGGTAGTCCTTGCTCCTCTTCTCTTGCCGGCGGAGGTGGAGGAGGTCGTCTTGGCTTCGCGACGCCCTTCTACCCGCAAATGCTACGCCCTTAAATGGCGTCGCTTTGCAATCTGGTGTTCCCAACAGTCTCAGGATCCCTTCTCCTGCCCGGTGTCGGTGATCCTACAATACTTGCTACACCTCTCTAATCTGGGACTTAAGTCCAACTCCGTCAAAGTTCACCTCAGTGCTCTTTCAGCACATCATGTGCCGGTGGACGGCAGACCTCTCTCCAACGACCCTCTCGTAGCGAGGTTTCTCCGAGGTCTCCTTCTACTTAAACCACCTCTGCGCCCGCCAGCGCCGGACTGGGACCTGAATGTGGTTTTGCAGCGGATCACCTGTCCGCCTTTTGAACCTATGGCTACCTGTTCTCTCCGTTTTCTGTCTTGGAAAACACTGTTCTTGATAGCCCTCACTTCCGCTAGGCGCGTAAGTGAATTGCAGGCCCTCGTGTCTGATCCCCCCTACACTCGATTCTACAAGAATAGGGTAGTCCTACGGACTCACCCAAAGTTTCTGCCTAAAGTGGTCTCCCCTTTTCACATGAATCAGGAGGTGGTACTTCCAACCTTCTTTCCCAGACCACACTCCAGCCGAGCTGAGACGGTCCTCCATACCCTGGACTGTAGAAGGGCATTGAACTTCTACCTTGACCGTACGCGGGAGCACCGTAAAGCTGCTCAGCTTTTTGTGTCTTTTGACCCCAATAAATTGGGGCTCCCGGTCTCCAAGCGTACTCTGTCCATCTGGGTTGCGGACTGTATCTCTTGGGCTTATGGGGCAGCCGGACTCGACTTAGAAAGTCGAGTCACGGCTCATTGCGTTCGGGCAAAGGCCACGTCAGTGGCTTACCTCCGCTCTGTTCCGCTGGCAGACATCTGCCGGGCCGCTACTTGGTCTTCGAGCCAGACTTTTGCGGTCCATTACTGTCTCGAGAGGGAGTCCCGTAGGGACAGTGCTTTCGGACAGGCAGTCCTCCGTAATCTCTTTGAGGTCTGAGCAACTCCTACCCTCCATCCCGGATGTGGGCTACCGGTGGGTGATAATTCAGCGAAGATTCTTTCCTTCTGTGCTGCTGAGCTAGAGGGAGCTCATTTTTGTGCTTAGGGTCTCCGGTAGCCTTGAGCTTGGGAGTCCCATAAGTGAGGACTGACTTCCTGCTTGGTCCTGGAGAAAGCGTAGTTACTCACCTGTAACAGGTGTTCTCCAGGAGCAGCAGGAATCAGTCCTCACTACCCTCCCTCCTCCCCTTGGAGTTGCAATCGTCTGCTTATGTTCTTTTTGCTAATTTTTATGCTGTCTTTTTTAGCTATGTCATCTGACTGGCTAAGATGGCACCTTCGGGCGGGAAGACGACCGCGCATGCGCGCTGCAATTCCCAAAGGCTTTCTTTGAAAGCTGGGGAAAATTGCTCCGCGAGGGCTCCGTCGGCGCCGACGTCACCCATAAGTGAGGACTGATTCCTGCTGCTCCTGGAGAACACCTGTTACAGGTGAGTAACTACGCTTTCCTCCAGTCCCACCTTGACTACTTTCCTGAAAATTTGGGAGCTGTGAGTGAGGAACAAGGTGAACGATTCCACCAAGACATTAAAGAGATGGAAAGGAGATACCAGGGAAAATGGAGCATTACAATGATAGCAGACTACTGTTTGATGCTTCAGAGAGACATTCCAGATGCTACTCACAAGCGTAAATGCACCAAGAGGAGCCTCACAAGGAAGAAGAATCGAGTTTAGTGTGTGTAGGTGAGCTCATTTCAGTTCAAAAAAGGATTTTCATGAAAATATTGTAATAAAACTTTAATTTTATAAGTCTATTTCCATTTATTTTGAGGTATTGCCTTATTTAACATAGTTACCTAAATTGTCAGGAAACGTGATGTCCTATGACAAAATGGAGGTCATTTTCAGATTCAGCGCACCAAAAAACATAAAGATTACGTGGAATAACCAAAACAGCTCTCAAAAAAATTTTTTTTGCAGACCTGTGATTAGCTCTAATCACATTCTCCATTTGTTCCAACTTAGTAAGTGACACCATATTGTCCTTAATATTGGTAGTCCCAATCTCTTGTAAAGATGACATTTGTCCCTCCAATTTCCTCAGTTGTGTCTCCAGTGTTGACCGCAACTCATCCTATTCGGATAATTTGCGGACAGTCTCTTTAGAAAAATCACACAATTGACTCAATCTCTTTCAAAGAAATCCATGAGTAACAACTACCCATACATCCATTAAAGAAGCATTATGTGTGGCCTAACTCAAGATGGTTACGGAGGTTTGAGATTGTTCCTGCTCCAATGCCTAAGAGGAAAGGTAAAGCTAGAGTTTACCCAGCCGAGTCGTTGCCTCACCCTTCAGGTACTAGTGATCGGTTCGTGCAGCTCTCTGAGATGGCGAAATGGGAGATTTGACCAGGCTTTGGGGAGCAGAAGGAGGATAATGCCACTACCTCTAGCCTTGATGTTGCTCTCTTCCCTGACACATGGACCCCCGCCTCTTCCTCCGGGTGTTTCTACCACTCCTCCAGTGACTGGTGCTGTCGGCTCATCAGAACACAGCATACCTACAGCTCCAAGGCAGGGAGCGCTGGAGATGCCGTTTGGAGAGCTGACCTATGGAGGGCTGGGCAATCTTCCTGGAGGGAATTTGGAGGTAGTTGCTTCTCCCTGGAGCGGCATATCAACGGGGGCCTTGTCTGAAGCAGTACCGTCTACACCTCCTACTTTTTCGTTGGAGTTAATTTGCCTGAAAACTGACGCTGGATAACATTTGAGATGCTATTAGCAAGCTTTCTAAGGCTGTAGTTCAACAGAGGACCATTTATTTAACAGATTTTGATATACCACTTTTCTACCAGTCAAAGCGATTTACGTAGAACTTAGTTTTTATAAAGAACAGATTTCAAACAACATTGGAACTTGTACAATAAATATGAGGAAGAGAACGCATAACAAAGAACATTTTTAAGGCTGCTACAAATGCAGCTATATACAATGGGGTGAGAGGTTGGCGAGTGTGGGGTTATATGGGTTTCGAGGGGGTGGTGGGGGGAGTGAAGTCATAGGGGTTTCATGAGGGTAGAGTGAGTGGGGTCAACTAGGTTGCTTATTGTCGAAATGCTTCTGGAAGAGGTGAGTCTTGAGGAGTTTATGAAAGTCAGCTGAAGACTTGATGTTTCAGATTTCTGGGGGTAGCGCATTCCAGATGGTGGGGGCATATAGTGAGAAGATTCTTGATCTTGTAGACTGCTTGCAATTGTGAGTCTGTGGTGGGATACTGATGACGTTCTGTGTGCTTTTTCTCCTTGGTCTAGTAGAGTTTGGTGTGTGAATGAAGTCATGTAGTTGCACTGTTGATGGTCTTGTTCAGGGTTTTGTAGATGAGAGTTAAGGCCTTCTACTGTATTCTTGAGTTGATGAGGAGCGAATGGATCTGTTTGAGGATGGGTGTGATGTAGGTGTGCCGTGAGGTTTGGAAGATGGTTCTAGCAATGGTGTTTTGTTGCTCAGAAAAATCCAAGTTATCAATGTCCCTGTTTAATGTACGTTTACCAAGTTTAAGTTACAATGTAAACTGCTTTGATTGAAATGATAAAGCGGTATTAAAAAACTGTTAAATAAATAAATACTTAGGTAGTCCTTGATAAATAGAGTTACAATAATTAAAAAGGTGTGATAGTAGCCTGGCAGACTGTTCGGAATGTGTCGGTGGATAGGAGGGGACCCAGGTTTCGGTTTTAGTTTGTAGTATACTGCTTTGGTGATGCTGTAAATTTGTTCCTTGAAGTTAAGTTGCTGATCAAGTATGATTCCAAGGTACTTTTTGTGGGAGCTGACTCTGATTTCAGAGTTGCTGAGTTTGACAGAAGCAGGGAGGTGAAGTTGGGGTCCTTGGCTATATGGAGGAGTTCTGTTTTACTTTGATGGAGATGTTATGATGGTGGAACCAGTTGATGGTTTCTGTAAGGCAGCTTGAGAGCATGCAGTAGTCTGGAATGAAAGTAGAGAATGGTGTGAAAATCATTATGTCGTCTGCTTATATCAGAAACTGGACTGGGAATTGTTGGAGAATGTCATATAGCGACCGAATGTATATATTAAATAGTAGAGAGGAGAGAGATGAACCTTGTGGTACATCCTGGTTAAGGATGAATGGAGTTGAGGTGTGTGTTTGAATCCTTATCTGTTGATTGCGGTTGGTGAGATATGAGTGGCCAATTTGGTGGAGTTTGTTGAGGAGAAGCTGGTGGTATACAGTGTCAAAGGCGGCAGAGATGTCCAGGAAAAGCACGATGAAGCCTTGTATGATTGATGCGATGCCTTTGATGAGTGAGTTTAACAGGGAGGTCATCAGAGTTTCCGTATCATGATTTGGTCTGAATCCATATTGCTGTTTAACGGTCCATGAAGGTCAATGTGATCTTGGAGTTGTGTTTGTATGGCTTTGTCAATGATTTTGGAGATGAAGGGTATATGGTTATAGGTCTTAGGAGGATGGTGACCATGACCTCAATGAGGGTTGCTTGTTTGCAAGAACGGTTGGAGAAGTTTGTTACAGTGACTGAGAAAACTAAATTGAAGATGGAGGCTGCTGATCAGAGATTGAATTACGTAGTGGACCCTACTGTGACTCTTGTCAAAGATAACATTGCCCTTTGGGCAAAGATAGAATTGCTTGAGAACTCTGCCCGGGCTGAAAATGTTTGTTTATTCAATTTTTCCATTATTCCGGGTATGGTCCCAATTGATTTGTTCAAAAAATATATTCATGAAATCTTGTCTGTTCCCCAGGTTTTTAATACCGCTGGTTACTAAAGCATTCTACCTACCGTGTGGGAAGAAAGAGTCTGGGACTACAGATCTGAAATATTTAAAATGTCCATTTCTAGATTCACATTTCCTTCAGTCATCAACATCTGATAAGCTGAAAGTTGTTACCTTTGCTTTAACCTCTGATAGGGACTGGTTGTTGATACCCTATTATAAGAAAAGGGTAGCCTTCTTTTATGGTCTTAAAGTTCTAGTGTTCCCAGATAGGTGCAGACAATTTTTAGTATTAAAGTTAGGAGTGTTGCAGTTAGTTGCTTCATATTGCTTGTGTTTTCCTTTTAAATGCATTGTGGTATTTAAAGCAGAGAAATTTATCTTTTTTTCAACTTGAGGACTTATCTGCCTTTATCAGTGCCAGGATCCCTGTAGTTTCCACTCCTGTTGAGGATGTTGAATCATTAGGCCAGGCATAGATGTATTACATCTCAGGGTCTCAAGCCACCTTTCTTGTATATGTTACATAATATGCTTATATTATAGTTTTCCTAAATCTAACTGTTTTTCTCTTTTCACACCTCTCATGTTGGGGACTTTAGATAATTCAGTTTATGCTAATTTCCTAGGTGATGTTTCTTGTATGTAATTTCTGGAAGACTTATATTTCTGTACAAGCATTTGCTTGATAAATTTGTAAAAAGTGTCTAAATATTAAAATTAAAAAAAAGCAGCATTAGTTTGGACAACATCCCTGAAGTGTAAATTACCTCACAAGTTAAGAGGAGATGGAACCATTCAAGGAAGAGGGGCACCAATGAAACTTTCCACTCCTGAAGACAGAGCTTGAGTAAGACATCCATCTAGAGGCAAACTAAAAGCTGGAAGTTGAACCTTGCTTTAGGGGGAAAACCACTCAGCTTCATTAAGTTCACTAGTAGGTTGGGGAGGTGGGCGTCCAATCAACTGAACTTAATAAGGCATCATTAGAGAGGGGAGTACTCAGTCTGAAGAGGCTCTTTGTTTCTTTTAACAAGCTCCATATGCTGATCTGTTGGACCTCATGTTAACAGTGGTCTTTCTCATGTTTCTTCCTTTTTCTTTCCTTTGCCCCACTTCTCAACCCTGAGTGTCCTACTCCTCAGGTGCTCAGAAGGGGGTGTTCCTTTTTGGGCATGCTCTTCCCTAAGCTTTTATAGTGGGCCTTTTTGATTTCTGATAATGTCAACTGGGGGGGGGGAGCTACCTGCTCATGGACTCTGTTCTTCACTTCTTCCAGCATCTGCTGGCACTTGCTTGACTGGGGCTCTATTCCACAAGCAGGTAGGCCTCTTATTACTACTCCAACTCTTGACAGTCCCCAAGCTGTTATAGTGGGCCTTTTTATCTAGTTATTTAACTGGTTTTAATATACTGTTTTTCTACTAGGCAAAATGGTTTGCATGGAACAAAACCAAATGTTTTACAAAGAACAATTGAGAATGTGTACAGGCAACTCTTTAACTTCCTTTTTAATGTCCAACGATGTTAGCCGGGGGAGAGGGGGTACCAACCAGTCTACAGAGACTCTTCTTCAATTTCTCCAGTGTCTGCTGGTACTTGCTGGGCTTGGGGCTCTTTTCCACATCTGGGTAGGCCTCCACCACTCCTCTTTGGTACCTTTCTCTGATTTTTATTTTTTCAATTAGGTTAGTCCTCATCTCTACAACTTCCTCGTGTTGGTTTTCTCCTGCCTTTTCCAGTATCTCATTTCTTTTTTTCTCTTTGTTCATTCTTCCTATTTTCTTCCCTTCCATCCTAACATCTCTGACCTTGATCCTTTTGTTTGCTTTTTTCTTTATCTCATCTGCCTTTTTATCTGCCTGATTAGATTTCATTCCTCCTCCTCCTCACCTCCAATATTCAGTCTCCCTCTCTTCACCTTTCATCTACTTCCCAGATTTCCATTTCCTTCTCTTACTTTGCTTGTCTTCCCATTCCCCATCTCTCTCATTCCTTCAGCAGTCTCTTGTTCCTCCCCTTCTTTCAACCGCTTTCTAGCACCCCATTTCCACCCTCTCTACCCAGCCTCATCTACTTTCTGCTTCTCAACAACTCATCAGCCTCAGCTCCTTCCCTATCACTCATCCCCATCCCTTCCAGTCCATTTCTTATGTCTTACTCCCCATGGAGGCTCCCATTTCACCTTTTACCCTTTCCATTTCTACTCTCTTACCTCCTTCAAAGACCTATCCCCTTTCATAGTCTCTGATCTGCTCTATAGCCTTCTGTCCTTTTCAGCTGTCTCCAAAAACGTCCAGGCTCTGCAAATAATTTCTCCTACCTGCATTTCTGCACTTGTTTTCACAGCCCTCCACATACCTTCCCCTCCCCCAGTCTCCTAGTCCCCATTGTCACCCTAATGCCTACTCAATTGCTTAATCTCCACCAGTGGCTTAAGTTGCAATGACGGGCCGCCATTGTCGTGGTGGTGGTGGCGGCATGGTCCCCCTTCATGTGGCGAGCCCCTCCCATGCGGCAGCAGTGGCAAACGTACTTTATTGTGTCTGCCACACTGCTCCGCTTTTGTAAGTTTGCCGTGGGGAATGAGGGCCTGGTTGCTGTTCCCACCAGGCCACAATCTTGTGGTGTGGATGTTATCACAAGACTTCGGCCCAACAAGGAACCAGCCATAGTGCCTGCAAAGAACTTATAAGAGCAGAGCAGCGCAGCAAACATGATAAAGTAAATTTTCCTGCAATGTTGCTGCTGCCACTGTGTGGACCCCTTTCTGCCTGGAGCCCCCCACATTGCGGGAGCTGCTTGGGGGGAATTTATGCCAGTAGTCTCTACACTTTCAATATTCCTAGTCTGTCTCTCCTTACAGTTCCAATACCCAACAACTCTTAGAGTCTGTCTTCTTCTGGCCTCTCACCCAATCTTAGTCTTCACTTAAATGCAGGTCTTTGCACTTCCACATAACCTCCTACCACTTCCCCAGCACCTGCCTACCTATTTCATTTCCAGTATTCATTGACCCTGCCTTTTGTCATCCTAACTTCAGCATCCATCCTCATCTCTAACTTAATGGTTAGAGCATCAAGCTAAGAAGCAAGGAAAACAGGTTTGAATCCCATTGACACTCCATGTTATCGTGGGCAAGTCATTTAACCCTTTATTGTCTCATTTCAAACTTTAATGTACTGGCTGTTTTGAGCAGTATGTGTCATATCCTTGAAGTTGTAACTTTATATTTTATGCATATGAATGTGTGATTTTTTTGATGTATGATTCACCTAGATCAGCGATGGCGAACCTATGGCACGCGTGCCAGCTGTGGCACGCGAAGGCCTTGCAGCTGGCACGCGGGAAGGTCCGCCATCGAAAAAAAAACAACACCCCTGTCTGCTGCCGTTGTCGGGGCCGCCGCGGCAGAATCGAGCGTGCCGCGGGGCCCCCCTGTACCCGGCACAGCCTCTCCTCCCTGTAGCAGCTCTCTCGTTGGAGCTGCAGTCAGACTCGCGCCGGCTTGCAGAGCGCGAAGGGAAGAGTTTCCCTTTCGCGACTCTGTTAAGCCCGCGTGGGCTGATGGGAACTTCCCATCAGCCCCGCGGGCTTAACAGAGCAGCGAGGGAAAAACTCTTCCCTCGCGCTCTGCAAGCCGGCGCGTCTGACTTCAGCTCCAACGAGAGAGCTGCTACAGGGAGGAGAGGCTGTGCCGGGTACAGGGGGGCCCCGCGGCACGGCTCGATTCTGCCGCGGCGGCCCCGACAGCGGCAGCAGACAGGTTTCCTTTTTTTTTTAAATTTTCCCTGGGCTGGGCTGGGGGTGGGGGGTGGGGGTTAGGAGTGGTGATGGGCTGGGCTGGGCTGGGCTGGGGGGCTTAGGAGTGGTGATTGGGCTGGGCTGGGCTGGGGGGGGTTAGGAGTGGTGATTGGCTCGGCTGGGCTGGGGGGGGTTAGGAGTAGTGATGGGCTCGGCTGGGCTGGGGGGTGTAAGGAGTAGTGATGGGCTGGGGTGGGGGGGGTTAGGAGTGGTGATGGGCACTGGGCTGGGGGGTTAGGAGTGGTGATGGACACTGGGCTGGCTGGGGGGGGTTAGGAGTGGTGATGGGCACTGGCTGGCTGGGGGGGGGTAGGAGTGGTGATGGGCGCTGGGCTGGGGGGGGGTAGGAGTGGTGATGGGCGCTGGGGGGGGTTATGAGTGGTGATAGGCGATGGGGGGGCTTAAACTAAAAATTTAGTGATGGGGTATTAGGACTGGGAGTGGGCTGAGTGGGAGGTTAGGAATGGAAATGGGCTGGTGGGATTAGGACTGGGAGTGGGCTATGGGGGGCTAGGACAGGTAATGGGTTGGGGGGGTTGCTAGGACTGGAAATGGGCTGAGTGGAAGGGGGCTTGAACTGCAAATAGCTGTTGGGGATGGGGCTTGGAATGGAAATGGGCTGAGGGGAAGTGGGGCCCTTGAACTGCAAATAGCTGATGGGGACGGGGCTTGGAATGGAAATGGGCTGAGGGGAAGTGGGGGGCTTGAAGAAGGGAATGGATGCTGGTGAGACTGGAACTAGAAGGGAGCGATGTTGGGGGAGGATTAGAATGGGATGGGGCTTGGAGAGTAAAATGGAGAGGGGAAAAATATTTGTGTAGGAGGGGATGAAAAATCTCCACTTGGCCAGGTCTTGGGAGAGTTATTGGGGAGTGAGGATGGAGGGGTAAATTTTGTGTGGAGGAAATATTAATTAGGACAGATCAAAAGTCGTAAGATTAGTATGTTAAAGCAGAGGTAGCGAGAGTGAGAATGGACTAAAAACTAGTAGAGAGAAGAAAGGACACAAATTGACAGCAGACGATGGAGAGTTAGCAGAAAACATGAAGAAACCAGAAGAAACTGGCTGGACCAATTGCAACTGAAAAAAACTGCACAAAAGGTAGAAAGATCTCTCTTACTTTTGAAGTTCATAACTGGAATATGTCAGCTCAGGGACATGTGCCTCATTAACCTCTCCGCTTTGGTTGGTACAAGAGGAACATCCGATTTGACGTTGCCACAAGTTCTCTATCCCCAGTATTTTCACTGAAATGTATTGGTTTAATATTTGCAGTGTTGCCTTTTGATAGGTAGGGTATGGTGCCTTTGTGAGTCCTGGTAATGCTGTCAGGATACGGCGGGTTTGCTATGGGTTCTAAATGGGCAGCGTTGTAGTAGTTCCTAATGTGCCTGGCGGTTGGCACTGGATTATAGTAATGTAGAAATCTTTTAGTCTTTCTTTATCCATACACTCATTAAGAGACATGTTTACTAAAAGTTAGTGTATGGTAACATTATGCAAATATTTATGCAAATAAGACCACTTATGCAAATGACGTGCTGGCACTTTGAGGAAATTCTTTGGTTTTGTGCGGCAGTTTGGGCACTCGGGCTCAAAAAGGTTAGCCATCACTGACCTAGATAATGTGTGTGTTATTCATTATTGATTGTAGTCCACCTTGTACACTTGGATGGAACTGGCAGAATATAAAAACTATTACATTAAAATTAAAATTAAATTAAATAACTGGCCTCCTCTGTCTTTTCATTCCAGCATATGCCAGTGTAGTCTATCTTGTCCCACCCCTAGTATCCATCCCTCTTTCGATCTCCCCCAGCATTGGCCCTCTTCCAGTCCCAGCCCCCTTTTCAGTCGCAGCTCCCCCCAGCATCAGAGTATTTCCTTCATGTCCACTCTCTTCCCCCTCCCACTTTCTGTCCCCCTTCTAGGATTTGCTCCTTTCCTGACTCAACCAGCAACCCTTCCCCCCCCCTTAATCCTTAACATAGTGATAAGAGCTTGTCCTAACCTCTGCTACTGCAGCATTTTTAAAAAATGAATGCAAGTACTTCCTGTACTTCCTGTAATCGACTAGTAAGAAACATGAAGTGCTTGAATTCAATGGTGCAGCAGAAGCATGGCAGCAAACGAAGGAAGAAGCTGCTGCCTCTGTGAACAGAGAGTGAGCCTCATTGACTCACACCATTAGTGTGGGTGTCTCACTGCCTCATCCTGTAAGCCAACCTTAACAACACCTCATGCCACAAAGACAAACCTGTATGAGCAATTGCATTTTCCCTCTTCCCCCTTCTTGCCCAAAGATCTCAGTGCATCCTTGAAACAAATGCACACAATATCAGTTACATATGAAATACTAACAAAGGGAAAATTGCAGAAGCTTGAAAACTAGAATTTACAATATTTTTCAATCAGTAAGGGTTTTTTAGCATCCCCCTGCAAATATTGAAATTAAAAGTAGTTGGTTTTACATCTGACTTTATCTTGAAATACATTTGTTAACTAGATACCACATTTCAGAAAAGGCAATTTAGGGGAAATTAACTCTCTATATTTTCCCCTTCCAAACACACTATATGATAAGAATGCTTGCTTGCATCTACTGATTATGCAAGCATTCTAATCCTTACTATTCTCCATGCCATCCATATGTCCTACAAGTCCCCACTCTTTTGAATATCTGTGAAAATATGAATTGAGAGAGTTATTGTGTTCAGTATCCTGAGCCAGTCTTAAGCTAGTCTAGAAAATAAATCCCTTATCTATCTTTATTTATTTTTTTTATCCACACTTAAAATTCTGTTTATCCTGGAATTACTTCCTCTCAAGAGCTTACAATAAAACACCACCACCAAACAAACTCACTCATAAAAGGAATCCATATCCCCATTAAAATCTGCATTCAATGCTGCACCCCACTCCCCCCCTCCACACTCACCTACCTTACCCAAATAAAGGCTGTGTTTACCAGCACACCCATCCCATTATTTCTGAACATCTTAGTTCATTTTTTGTGTGTGTGTCCGTATTACTTGTGTATATATGCAGCATCTTTACCACTGCCTTAAATTTTACAATCAGCAGAGCCTTTTTTAGCCATATGTTTCAGGACATACGGACAACTGAAATTTAGTGGGCTACAAGAACTTGTCTTAACCGGGGTGTTTTGTTACTACTTCCACAGCCTTAGCTAGGAATGCAGCCCTATTCAATTCCTGTTTGTGAGTTTACTTGATGTAATGTTGAAACCAATTAATTTATTTAAACTTATTTATATACCGTCTTAAAACTATCCAAGGTGGTTTACATAAAACAAAACAGAAGTAACAGTGAAAGGGTGCAACTGTTGTACGGTAAACAAGAACACTTAAGTGCATACAACCAGTTTGTGAAATGGACCTGAAGGAGAAATGAGCCTCCTCTTTCTGCTCCTCATATGGTAGTAGTTTTTATTGCTGCTGGATCTGTGTGTTGCCCAGTAGCGGATGATGCCCTCCCACTTGTATATGGATAAAGCACAGACTTCTGTCTCTTTGGCCTAATTATTCTTCATAAAGCTTTTAGATTCTAAACCAAGTCTCCGTGCTGAGGTAATAGTGTGCTAATTGAAATAAGGGTGCCTACTAGTCATTCTATCCTTTCTTGACATTTTTTCTTATATGTGCTATTGGAGGAAAATTTATTTTGTCCAATTACTCATTCAGGTCCCAGATTGGAAGTCTTTTCATCAACTCCAAATACATCCCCTGGTGCATTACAAAGAAGTTGTTTTGTTAGGTTGGCAGTGCCTGGGCTCATGTTGGTAATCAAAGTGCCAAAGTCCACCTGGAGATGTGATTTCTGAGTGAAACGTTGAAGTGAGCATGATTACAGCTGTATCCATTCTAGGGAAAATGGGATGTGTTATGCTAATCCCTTCTGAATGAGTCCAACATGGAATAAAAGCTTTGGTAAAAAAATAGAGCCTATGATAAGACCACTGGGCCATTCATTTCCTATCCATTAAAGCCCTGTTGGTGCTGAACAATCATGGTAACTCAGTCACTTCCTGTTTTATGTTTGTTGTTCAAGAAGATGATCTTAATTTGCAAAAAGAAAACCGAAATGACAAAAGAGAAAAGAGAAAGAGCAGTTGCTATTTATTTGATTTAGAAAGCTTTTTATTATTAATACATTTGCACTCATGTACTTCGCGTCCCCTCTGTTTTATTTGCTCGTTGTTATTCTTATCCATTTATAATTGGCACTTACTTTATTTACCTCAAATGAATGAATGGCTGAATCAGCCATACGGAGACTGTAAGCTAAAAGCTTTGGCGCATACTTAAATTCATTAATGTTACAGGCAGATGCTTCTGACAGAAGGACTTTCCTTCTAGTCTGCATAGTAACTTAAAGCAATTGGCACATCTTAAACGCACTGTGAAATATGGTCTGCACCATATCAATTCACTTTTCAGAGCTCGAGTACATTTTTTTTATCATATTGGCAAAGACAGCACAGAATACTCATGTTTTTTTTTTCTGTTGGCAAGCAATTTGGTTGTAAAGATTGCCAGCACTAACTGGATTTGTCTAAAGCTTGTGTCTCAAAATTTGCCTGAATGGTGAGAAAATTAATGAAGATGCTAATAGAGGAAAGGATAGTGATCTGGTCACAATTTAGTGGATTGCAGGATGCAAATCATGTTAAGGGAAACAGATTATTTAGTGGAGAAACTAAAAAAAATAGATCTGGTTTACGTGGATTTCAGAAAAGGTGGTGTTACTGTCCCATAAGAAGACTCATGAATAAAATGAGTAACCTGTGGGTGGGTCCCAAGGTGGAGGACTGTATTAGAAATGGATTGAATGATAAATGGCAAAGGGTGGTCTTTAATTGAATTCACTCTGAGGAAGTAAAGCAGCTTTTAAACTAGATAATAGGGGAAAACTGACAGTCGCACAAGAGCGCATATTTCAGAATGATGTGTCCATGAAGGATACTAGCAAAAGATTGAAGTTAAGGCATATTGACAGAGGTTACAATAAGAACAAAAGTAACCCAAATGCCCTTAAGTACAAAGCAGACAGAGCTTAAAGAGTCCAAATTACCCCTGCCTAACAATAACCAGATTAATAAGAATAAAATACGACCTCTAAAATGCAAATGCTCGAAGTCTTAAAAAAAAAATAAGAGAGGAGTGTTAGAATATATAGCACTAAATGAAATGTTAAATATGATTGGTATCTGAGACCAGGAGGAAGGAGGACAACCAGTGGGACACTGTGATATATGGGTACAAATTATATCGCAATGATAGAGTAGAACAAATTGGTGGAGGGGTTGCGCTCTATGTTAGAGAGGGCATTGAATCACACAGGATTAAAGTATTGCAGGAAATAAAATACATGGTAGAATCTCTATGGATTGAAATTCCATGAAAAAAGGGGAAGGCGATAGCAGTGGAGGTGTACTATGGACCGCCTAGCCAGAATAAACAAATGGATGATGAAATCCTCAAAGAAATCAAGGAAGTTAACAAACGTTACAACACAGTAATAATAATGGGTGATTTCAATTACCCCGGTATCGACTGGGTCAGTGTCATGGCAGGAAAAGCTAGGGAGATAAATTTTCTAGATGAAATAAATGACTGATTCTTGGAACAGCTGGTTCATGAACTGACAAGAGGGTAAGCCAGTTTGGACCTAATTCTTAGTGGTACACAAGATCTGTTGCAAGAGATAAGGGTATTGCGGCCACTTGGCAATAGTGACCATAGCATGATCGTGTTTGATTTCATAAATGGAGGAAGGATGGCAAGGAAATCCACAGTACTGCCTTTTAAGTTTCAAAAGGAAGACTTTGATAAAATGAGGAAAATAGTTAAGAAAAACTAAAAGGAGCAGTTGCAAATGTTAAAGATTTACATCAAGCGTGGGCGTTGTTTAAAAATACTATCTTGGAAGCCCAGACCAGCTGTATTCCACACTTTAAGAAAGGTGGAAGGAAGTCCAAAAAACTGCCAGCATGGTTTAAAGGTGAGATCAAAGAGGCTGTTGTAACCAAAAAAGCACCTTTCAGGAGATGGAAAAAGGAGCCAAATGATGAACACAGGAAACAACATAAGCACTGGCAAGTTAAATTCAAGACATTGATAAGGCAGGCAAAGAGAGAATTTGAAAAAAAGCTTGTTGTGCAAGCAAAAACTCACAATAAAGATTGTACTTTTTAAAGTGCATTCGTAGTAAAAAAAACAACAACAAAAAAAAAAAAAAACCTGTGAGAGATTCAGTTGGACCATTAGATGATAAAGGTGTAAAAGGGGCATTAAGAGGGAACAAGGCCAAAGCAGAGAGACTGAATGAATTATTTGCTTCAGTCTTTATTGAAGAAGATTTAGGGAAGTTACACATGACTGAAATGCTATTTAAAGGTGAAGAATCAGAAGAATTGAAAGTAATATCAATAAACTGGGAAGATAGATTACAACTACTTGATAAACTAAACAGTAGCAAATCACCTGGACTGAATGTTATACATTCGAGGGTGTTGAAAAAACTGAAATATGAGATTGCAGACCTACTATTAGTAATCTGTGAACTATCATTAAAATCATCTATAGTACCTGATGATTGGTGAATGGCTAATGTAATGCCAATTTTTAAAAAGGCAGTGATCCAGGAAACTACAGGCCAGTGAGCCTGACATCAGTACAGGGAAAAATGGTAGAAACCATTATAAAGAACAAAATTACAAAACATGTAGATAGTCATAGTTTAATGGGAGAAAGTCAACATAACTTTAGCCAAGGAAGGTCTTGTCTTACTCATCTGATATTTTTTTGAAGGTGTGAATAAACAGGTAGGCAAAGGTGAGCCAGTCAATATAGTTTATCTGGCTTTTCAGAAAGCCTTTGACAAGGTCTCTCATGAAAGTCTCTTGGCGAAGTTAAAAAGTCATGGGATAGGAGGCAGTGTACAATTGTGGATCAGAAACTGGTTAAAATATATAAAGCAGAGGGTCGGGCTGAATGGTCAATTTTCTCAGTGGACGAAGATGAATAGTGGAGTACCTCAGGGATCTGTGCTGGGTCCGCTGCTTTTTAACATATTCGTAAATGACCTGGAAATGGGAATAACGAGTGAGTTAATCAAATTTGCAGATGACACAAAATTATTAAAACCCAAGAGGATTGTGAAAAATTGCAAGAGGACTTTGACAGATTGGAAGACTGGACGTTCAAATGGCAGATGAAATTTAATGTGGACAAGTGCAAAGTCTCTTGGCGAAGTTAAAAAGTCATGGGATAGGAGGCAGTGTACAATTGTGGATCAGAAACTGGTTAAAATATATAAAGCAGAGGGTCGGGCTGAATGGTCAATTTTCTCAGTGGACGAAGATGAATAGTGGAGTACCTCAGGGATCTGTGCTGGGTCCGCTGCTTTTTAACATATTCGTAAATGACCTGGAAATGGGAATAACGAGTGAGTTAATCAAATTTGCAGATGACACAAAATTATTAAAACCCAAGAGGATTGTGAAAAATTGCAGATGACACAAAATTATTAAAACCTAGGAAAGAATAACACAAACTATGGTTACACAATGCAAGGTTCCACATTAGGAACCACTACTACCCAGGAAAAAAATTTAGGCGCCATTGTGGATAACATGCTGAAACCCTACACCCAGTGTGCAGCAGCGGCCAAGAAGACAACTAAAATGCTAGGAATCATAAGGAAAGGAATGGAGAATAAGACAAAGGATATTATAATGCCTCTGTAGCATTCCATGGTGTGAATGCACCTTGAATATTGTGTGCAATTCTGGTCGTCATATCTTTAAAAGAATATAGCAGAATTAGAAAAGGTACAGAGAAGAGCCACCAAAATGGTAAAAGGGAATGGAAGGATACGCCTATGAGAAGAGGCCTAAAAGGTTAGGGCTTTTCAGCCTGGAAAAGAGGCGACTGAGAGGAGATATGATAGAGGTCTATAAATTAATAAATGGAATGGAACTGGTCAATGCAGATCAACTGTTTACGCTATCAAAAAGTAGAAAGGCAAGGGGACATGCAATGAAGCTACAGTGTAACTCGTTTAAGACTATTAAGAGAAAATATTTCTTCACTTAACGCATAATCAAACTTTGGAATTCGTTACTGGAGGATGTAATAAAAGCTATTAGTGTAGCTAGGTTTAAAAAAACTTTGAACAAGTTCCTGGAGGGAAAGGTCCATAAACCATTATTAAAGAGGACCCAGGTAATCCACCACTTGCCCCAATACAAGCATGATTGAACCTGTGTGTCTTTTGGGAAACTGCTAGGTACTTGTGACCTGGATTGGCCACTGTTGGAAACAGGATACTGGGCTTGATGGACCTTGGTCTGACCCAGTATGACATTTCTTATGTTCTTATGAAGATTAGTGGAGTATTTCCAGAATCAGTCCAAGGGCCATTTCTGCTCAATATCTTTGTAAGAAAGATTGTGGAGACAATAGAATGAAGATTTTCCTTTTCCACTTGTTACTAAGATCTGTAATAGAACACGTCTAAGAGCGCGCGTACACACAGAACAGCAAAGTACAACGCAAAGGAGTGAGGTGTATTAACAGCTGGTGTCTAAAAGCTTTATTGATGAGGACCCCCTAGACGTTTTGGCATAGCCTTCCTCAGGGGGATAATTTGTCTGTTATGTCTTTTTTAGGCTTTTATCCCCCCGAGGAAGGCTATTGCCGAAACGTGTAGGGGTTCCTCATAAATAAAGCTTTTAGACACCAGCTTAAGATGCACTTCGCTCCTTTGTGGTGTTCTAAGGTCTGCAATAGTACACATACATCAGAGAAAGTAGACAGAATAAGAAGATGATCTAAGAGAGCCTGAAGAGTAGTCAAATACTTGGCAATTAAAATTGAGTATTGTTGCATTGCAGAGCATTTGGATGGAAGAAATCCAAAGAACAGTACATGAGGGTAAGAAGCAGATGTACATCGACCCAGAGACCTTGGGGTGATAAAAGGTTTCAGAGGAGTAGCCGTGTTTTGTCAAGAGTAACAAAAATATCATTGCCCATGTTCCCTGTAAAATAGTTATCTCCAAGTTATAATACCCTGTTCAATGTAATTTCAGTTTGTTCAATGTAAACCGCACTGATGCAGAATAGCGCGGTATATAAGAGTATGTAAATAAATAAATAAATAAAATAGGTGGCACCTGATAGACTGGCCAGTTTATTGAGGCATGAGCTTTTGAGGACAAGTCCATGAAAGCTCATGCTTCAATAAATCGGTTAGTCTGTCATGTGCCACCTGCCATTGTCATTCTTAGGACGATAGTGTTTGATGATCTCAAGGTAGTAAAACTGTGTGAGAAGACGATAGTTAAGAGCCAGAGGGATTCTGGGATACATAGGGAGAGACATAATCGGCAAGAAAAAAAGGAAGTGAGGCCTCAACTAGAATATTGTGTCAAGTTCTGGAGGCAGTTTCTCAGAAAGACAGCCAATGGATTCTGCATCCAAAGTCATATGGGATAAGTTGTATATCCTAGAACAAAGGAAATACAGGGTATATTATAGAGTAATTTAAATACCTGAAATGAGTAGTGTTGAGTCTGTGTATTTTCCTGGTGACCCTCTAGATAGTTGACCTAAACTTTGTTAAGTCAAGTTGTTAAGTGGTATCCATAGCTTCTGTTATTGTATCGAACCATCTCATTGCCATCCTTCTCATTTTTGGTGACCACCTATCTTCCCAAGCATTGTCTTTCTCCAGTAATCTCGCTCTTCGCATGATGTGTCAAAAGTATGAAAGTTGAAGTTTTATCTTCTGAGTTTCTAAGGAAAGCTTAGGTTTGATCTCCTCTAGTACTGATTGATTTGTTCTTCGGACACTCCATGATATACACATATACACAGTATTTGTCACCAGCACAATAATTCAAAGGCATCAATTTTCTTCCTGTCTATCTTTTTCACTGTCCAACTTTCACATCCATATGATATTGAAAATACCATGGTCTGGGCAAGTCAAATCTTTGCATGGAGAGAGATTTCTCTGCTCTTGAGAATCTTGTCTAGGTCCTTCATATAGCCATTCTACCAAGAGCTATACGTCATCGGATTTCTTGACCGCTAGTCCTTTCTTTATTGATTGTTGATCCAAGTAAGTTAGTTTTCAACTATTTCAATTTCTTCTCCATCAGTGATGAACTTATTGATTTTGTCAGTTGTCAGAATCTTTGTCTTAACTTTAAGGTCAGACCTGTTTTAAGACTATGTTCCTTGATCTTGAGAAGCAAATGTTTCAGATCGCCTTCACTTTCAGCCAGTAATTTTGTATCATCAGCATAGCGAAGGTTGTTGATGAGTCTTCCACCAATCTTCACACCTTGATTGTCCTGCTTCTCTGATTTGTTTTGCATGTAAGTTAAGGAGGTACGGGGAAAGTATGCAGCCTTGTCATACATTATTTTAAACCATTCTGTACCTCATAGTTCTGTTCGAACTGTTGCTTCTTGATCAATGTAAAGATTGTGCAAGAGAACTATCAGGCGTTCTGGTATACCCATGATTCTTAATGTGGCCCAGAGTTTCTCATGGTTTATACAGTTAAAAGCCTTGCTGTAGTCAATAAAGCACATATAGATATCCTTTTGGCATTCTTTAGTCTTTTCAAGGATCCATTTCATATCTGTGATGATGTCTCTCATTCCTTACCTTTCCTGAACCTTGCTTGCACTCCAGGCAGTTCTCGTTCCAGGTTTAGTTGCAGTCACTATTGAATGATCTTGAGTAGAATCTTGCTGGCATGTGGGATCAGAGTGATTGTGCGATAATTTCCATAGTCAGTTGGGTCACCTTTCTTCAGAAGTGCTGGGTGTCCTGCACATAATGGCAGTTCCTTATCGGTCCTCCAGTTTAGTCCTCCACCTCTGGGTTGTGCACCTCCTCCTGCAGCTTAGAGACTGGCATGTCACAAAAAAAGTGACATCACTGGATAATAGCCCGCTGCTCTCTCCTAGCATCCCCAGTGTGTCCAGTCTCCATGCAGCAGGAGGACTTAGTGAGCCTAGGTGCTGGGCTTACTTGAGAACAGATAAGGAGCATTTAGATAGCGTTTCTTTTGTTTTAGGGTAGTTTGTCCCTATTTCATATTTGACTCTTTTTTTTTTGGGGAGCTGTATCTTTAAAAAAAAAAAAAAAAAAACTCTTGGAAGAGTGCTGCCTCTTGTGCCTGGCCCTGCTTCCCCCTCTGCCTTTTTCTTATTTTCCCTTTCTTATTTTCTTTTTCTTATTTTCTTCAATTTGTCCGGCAACGATCTCGCCCCTTGAACTGTATGGGGGAGAGTTCAGCAAACGAACAGCCTACTTACTTATCGGCGGCAAAGAGCTGCACGATTCTCTTGTCAGGGCTGTTTTCAGTGCCGGAGGTCTGTGCGTCGGCTCCCCGCTCGCAAGCGGAGCGGAGCTGCGGGGTTTCCAACACCGCGGTGCCGAGAGCACGTGGTTTCATCTGACCGGTGTATGCTGATGAGAGGCGGCTGGTGAGTGAAGGGGGATGGCGGCAGAGGCGCTGTGCAGGGCTGGGCAGTTTTGGCGCCCTTTTTCTTTCTGTGCCTTGTAGGCAGCGGCGGCCATCTTTGCAGCGTGTCTTTTTCAGTTAGGCACCTGCAAACCGCAGCACTCTATTCCCGTTAAGGGCAGTCACTTCATTTTTGGAATTTTCATTGTAGGTGTGTTCCTGTGTGGTTCCTGAGATCTTTTTTGTTTTGTTTCAGGGTTAATTTTCTGATGGTAGAGTTTTTGTTTAACAAGTTTGGCTGTCTACTAGGATCTGGGGGCAGAACCTTTTCATTCTTCTGCCTGTTCTGGGTTCTTGACTACATTGACATTTAAAAAAATAAAATAAAATAAAATAAAATTTAGTTAGAAGTATAGTTTGTTTTCAAAAAAAATAGGGACAGAAGCTTAATCCTGTTACTGAGGTAATGGCCTCTCGCCTGCAATGTGTCATGTGCGGTATCCGTAGGGGGGCTATCGCTGACTCTGGAATTTGCCGTGGCTGTACGCAGCTATCTACAAGTGTGGAACAGCAAATCGAGATTAAGGTAGGTCAGGATGGACAAGGGACCTCGGCTGGGCTGGACATGGAGGAGTCGCAGACTCCTACACAAGCGGTTAGGCTCAAGATGCCAACTGGTCCGACAAGCGATGCTTTGACTGGGGGAACACACCCTGGGGATTTTTGCCCTGATTTTGTGTTAATTATGCACCAGGCGTTCTGCTTGCAGCGGCAGGGAAAGGTGCTGGAGAGCCTTTCTCTTTCTGTGCCGCCTCAGCAGCCGGTTTCGGCTGTTCCGTGTGCCAGTTCGTTACATTCGGCGAAGCGAGCAAGGACACGAGAACCCTCAATTTCGGAGTTGGAGGGGCATGAGTCCGAGGAGAATGACATTGAGCTGGACGGTGTAGATGAAGAGTTGGAGGAAGGAGAGATCCCTGAACCAGAAGATCAGGCTAAGATTATTCGGGTGTTCCGTAGGGACGAGTTGACAGCCCTTATCGCCGAGTCCCTGCAGATGCTTAAGCTCGCCATTGAACAGCCTGTGGAAGACGACAATGGAGAGGACCCAATTATTCAAGCAGGGCGGCAAACACAGGTGGTGTTTCCCGTTCACAAAGTAGTTGACAGAATGATACAGGATGAGTGGGATCAGCCGGAGGAAGGGCTCAGGGGGATTCGCATGATGAATTGGCTGTATCCGTTGGCTGAAAAGATAAGGAGAGGTTTCGGTCTCCACGGATTGACACAGCGGTGTCGGCAGTGACCAAAAGGACTACTATTCTGGTAGAAGGCGGTTCAGCCTTGAAGGATGCGCAGGATAGAAAGTTGGATGGCTTGCTAAAGCAAGCTTTTGAAGCCAACGTAGTGTCCTTACAAGCCTCAATTTCTGGGGCATGGGTTGCACGAGCCTGCCTTCATTGGTCGCAGCGTTTGAGGCAGTCTTCTCAGTTGGAGCAAGGTCTGGGAGAGCTGGACCGACTGGAGTCGGGTTCGGCCTATCTGTCAGATGTTCATTATGACTTGATTAGGGCCTTGGCTAACAGTATGGCGTCGCTTGTGGCCGCTCGTAGATCCTTGTGGTTGCAGAATTGGGCGGCAGACGGTTCTTCTAAGGCACTGCTCGGTAAGCTGCCTTTCAAAGGAAAGTTGTTCAGTGAGGATCTCGATAAGTTAGTGAAGGACTTGGGGGAGTCTAAAGGCAGCCGGTTGCCGGAAGATAAGCCCAAACAGGGGGAGTCTACGTCAACCTTTCGAGATACCTTTAGAGATTTTCGGAGGTTTCAAACTTCTCGCTTAGGTGGATTCCAAAGAGGAAGGTTTGTCCCTCGGGGCCGGGGTTTCGAGGAGCAGGTATAGGTTTGGCGGCAACAGCCTCTCCAGTCACTCGAAAGTCGCAGTGAAGTGAGGGGCATCCTGTCAGGAAGTTTACCGATAGGCGGGCGACTTCGGGGTTTTCTTCTTGTCTGGGTCCAAATAATGTCCGACCAGTGGGTGTTGGAAGTTATCTGGGAGGGCTATGCGCTGTAGTTCGCGCGGCCTGTCCTGGATTATAATGCCTCTATACCGTTCCATGGTGAGACCACACCTTAAATATTGTGTGCAATTCTGGTCGCAGTATCTTAAAAAGGATATAGCGTTATTAGAAAAGGTTCAGAGAAGGGGGGAGTGGCTAATTTCCAAAATGGCGACAGTGCAGTGCTGAGTTGGAATGCCTAAACGGAAGGGTAAGCAGAAGGTTCCTCCCGCGGAGCCTTCTTCAGCGAAACCCTCTCCTTCTGCTAGTGCAGGACCTATGGATCGCTTTGTCCAGATAACCAAGCAGCAAGTTGGGGAGATAAGAGGGGGTTTGGAGGTGCCGGCTGAGGGAACTTCGGCACTTCCTACCCTGGATGTTACTCTCTCCCCCGATGGGCGTGTCCCGCCTTCGGCCCCGAGCATACCGGTATCTCCTCTTTCAGGCTTAGCCGAGAGTCCCTCCGATGTGGTGGGAGCAGTGGCGTGTGAGCGGTGCCTTCTCGAGGTGAATTCCGGTAAGCAGCCAGTTACAGCTATAGCTGCAAAAGCCTCGGTGGTGGTTCAAACTCCGGAAGGTACAATTGCTACTCAGGGAATGATTGAGCCTAGTGTGGAGGAACTTCCCCTGCCTTTATCGAAGATTTGGAGTCGCCATTGTGTTTTACCTTGCCGCGTCCTTCTGTAATTTCTCTGGACAGCATCTGGGACGCGATTTCTCAATTGGCTTCAGTAGTGAGTCAGCAATTGGTGTTGGCCATTTCCCGAGTATCAAAGCTTGAAGATTCCTGTTCAAAACTCCAAGGAGAGATTGTGGAAGTTAAAACGCAGGTCTCTACTGTTGAGCAGAAATCATCACAAGTTTCAGTTGTAACAGAGTCCTTAGTTAAGGAAAATATGGCTATGCGGCTGAAGCTGGAGGTTTTGGAGAATGCTACTAGATCCTCAAATATTCGTTTGCTTAATTTTCCTATGGTTGCTGTGGTTTCTCTTTAAGAAATATCTCCAAGAAACATTGAAGGTGTCTTCAGACTTAATTCCCCCAATAACCAAAGCTTATTTTTTGCCTTCTGGAAAGAAAACTGGGGAGAAGGTAGCTGGTCTGTCAGATATGAACTTTTTGGATGTGTCATCTTTGCTTCAAACTCTTAAGGACGAGGAACTACCTGTTTCTACATTGATTGTTTCATTAGCGTTACCATCGGACAGGGACTGGCTCCTCAGGCTTTATTTCAAAATGCGTGCCAATTTGTTCATGGGTAAAAAAATTGCGGTTTTCCCTGATGTGTCCAGGGAGACGCAAAGGGGTGACACGATTGAGTGCTTCCTTTGTACTTAGATATCCTTGTAAATGCATAATTGTATATCAATCTCATAAGTATGTCTTTTTCCAGCCGGAGGACCTGTCCTTTTTCATTAGTGCTCACATTGTAACTTTTTCTCCCATTCAGTAGTAATTCCCATCGATAGAATATTGCTTGGTTCTCTGTTTACTCTTGGTATTTTGGAAATAACCTTTTTGCCTTATGTTTACAGGGGAGTTTCCTGACCTCTGTATATTCTGTTGTCTCTCTCCCTCAAATTTGGGGACTAAAGATAATCCTGTCTAATATTTGTTATTTTCTTTAGATGTAATTTTGTAATTGTATTGACGGGTTTAATTACTGTACAAGTATGATGTTTGATTCAATGTTAAAATGCATAAATAGATAAGAAAAAGAAAAAAGAAAAGGTTCAGAGAAGAGCCACCAAAATGGTAAAGGGGATGGAAGGATACTCCTATGAAGAAAGGCTAAAAGGTTAGGGCTCTTTAACCTGGAAAAGAGACAGCTGAGGGGAGATATGATAGAAGTCTATAAATTAATGAATGGAGTGGAACGGGTAAATGTAGATCGATTGTTTACGTTATCAGCATATAGAAAGACTAGGGGACATGCAATGAAGCTACAGGATAAACTATTTAAGACTAATAAAAGAAAATATTTTTTCACTCAATGTGTAATCAAACTCTGGAATTTGTTACCGGAGGATGTAGTAAAGGCTGTTAGTGTAGCTGGGTTTAAAAAAGGTTTGGACAAGTTCCTGGAGGAAAGGTCCATAAAACATTATTAAGAAGGGACCCAGGATATCAATGCTTGACCCAGTACAAGCATTGCGCAACCTGTGTCTTTTGGGGAAACTGCTAGGTATGTATGACCTAGATTGGCCACTGTTGGAAACAGGATACTGGGCTTGATGGACCTTGGTCTGACCCAGTATGGTATATCTTATGTTCTTATGGATTCATTTGTGCAGTCGCCCTGCAGGGGGTGGCAAGAGGTGCAGGCAGTTTGTGGCAAGCTAAATCGGCTCTCGCGCTTGGGGGCGGTCGTCCCGGTGCCCAGGGACGATTACGGCAGGGGTCGATACTCAATTTATTTCGTGATTCCAAAGAAGGACGGGTCGCTTCGTCTGATTTTAAATTTAAAAGGGGTTAACCGCTGTCTTGGAGTACTGCATTTCAGAATGGAAACATTGCAATCCGTCATTGTGGCAGTCCGTCAAGGAGAGTTCTTGACATCCCTCGATCTCACAGAGGCGTATTTGCATATTCCGATCAGAGCGGGGCATCAAAAGTTTCTGCGGTTTGCTCTGCCGTGGGGTCACTGTCAGTTTCAAGCCTTGCCCTTCGGTCTTTCTACGGCGCCGCGAACATTCACCAAGATAATGGTGGTGGTGGCGGCGGCAGCATTGTGAAAGGAAGGTATTTTGGTTCATCCTTATCTCGACGATTGGTTAATTCGAACAAAATCCAGAGCCGTGGTGCCCTGGGCCAGGACTCACATGAGGCCGTTGCAGCGGTCGTTGCTTCATCGTTGGTCTCATCAGACGGATCTGCTGAGCAAATGTCTGACCTGTCGTCTCGGGGTGCGTCGAGCGTTGAAATGGTGGCTGCTTTTGGGAGTCGTTAAAAGCAGGGATGCCCCTGGAGCAGCCAGAGTGGATACCCTTGTTCACGGATGCGAGTATCACGGGTTGGGGAGCACATTGCAGGGAGCTCTTCACTCAGGGTCTCTGGTCCATTCGAGAGAGCTCTTGGTCAATCAACAGACTAGAGCTCAGGGCGGTAGCGTTAGCATTGAAAGCATTCAAGGGGACAGTGTAGGGTCAGGCGGTAAGGGTTCTGTCGGACAACACTGCAACGGTAGCATACATCAATCATCAAGGTGGTACTCGAAGTATGGCCATGGAAAAAGAAGCAGAGGAGCTTTTTGCGTGGGTCGAACCTCGGCTGTTAGCGATTTCGGCGGCGCACATTGCCGGGAAGGACAATGTGATGGCAGATTTTCTCAGCAGGGTCCAGGTGGATGCCGGCGAATGGGAACTGCATCCGGAAGTCTTTGCACAAGTGGTGCGCAGATGGGGGCCGCCGATTATGGATCTCATGGTGACCTTCTGCTCAGCGAAGGCCAGTCGGTTCTTCAGCAGGCGTCGAGAGAATGTCAGAAGGGATCGACGTTCTGCTGCAACGCTGGCCGGCGTCGGGCCTTCTCTATGTATTTCCTCCGTGGGCTTTCATAGGCCAGATAGTACAGCGGATCAAGGCCCATCCCGGAAGAGTGCTGTTGGTAGCTCCAGACTGGCCACGGCGGCTGTGGTACGCCGATCTCATGCGCCTACTCGACGGGGATCCGTGGAGATTGCCGGCATCAGACAGCCTGCTAATTCAAGGGCCGTTGCGGATGCCTCAAGTGGATCGGTTCTCGCTTACGGTTTGGCCATTGAAAGGGCGCATTTAAAGAAAAGAGGTTATTCAAAGGTATCAATTTTCTTCCTGTCTATCTTTTTCACTGTCCAACTTTCACATCCATATGATATTGAAAATACCATGGTCTGGGCAAGTCAAATCTTTGCATGGAGAGAGACTTCTCTGCTCTTGAGAATCTTGTCTAGGTCCTTCATATAGCCATTCTACCAAGAGCTATACGTCATTGGATTTCTTGACTGTTAGTCCTTTCTTTATTGATTGTTGATCCAAGTAAGTTAGTTTTCAACTATTTCAATTTCTTCTCCATCTGTGATGAACTTATTGATTTTGCCAGTTGTCAGAATCTTTGTCGTAACTTTAAGGTCAGACCTGTTTTAAGACTATGTTCCTTGATCTTGAGAAGCAAATGTTTCAGATCGCCTTCACTTTCAGCCAGTAATTTTGTATCATCAGCATAGCGAAGGTTGTTGATGAGTCTTCCACCAATCTTCACACCTCGATTGTCCTGCTTCTCTGATGATTTGTTTTGCATATAAGTTAAGGAGGTAGGGGGAAAGTATGCAGCCTTGTCATACACCATTTTAAACCATTCTGTACCTCATAGTTCTGTTCGAACTGTTGCTTCTTGATCAATGTAAAGAATGTGCAAGAGAACTATCAGGTGTTCTGGTATAGCCATGCTTCTTAATGTGGCCCAGAGTTTCTCATGTTTTATACAGTTAAAAGCCTTGCTGTAGTTAATAAAAAACATATGGATATCCTTTTGGCATTCTTTAGTCTTTTCAAGGATCCATCTCGTATCTGTGATGATGTCTCTCATTCATTACCCTTTCCTGAACCCTGCTTGCACTCCAGGCAATTCTGGTTCCAAGTATAGTTGCAGTCCCTACTGAATGATCTTGAGTAGAATCTTGCTGGCATGTGGGATCAGAGTGAATGTGCGATAATTTCCATAGTCAGTCGGGTCACCTTTCTTCAAAAGTGCTGGGTATCCTGCACATAATGGCAGTTAGTCCAAAACAGCAGTGATAGAAATACATTGTGCTTCCTAGAAAGCAAGAGGTACATAATAACATAATAAATGTCATACTGTGTCAGACTAAGGTCCATCAAGCCCAGTATCCTGTCTCCAATAGTGGCCAGTCTAGGTCACGAGTACCTGGCAGGTTTCCAAAAAGGTACAGAAGTTCCACATTGCATGTCCAGGAGTAAGCAATGGATTTCCTGGGTCCTCTTTAATAATGGTTTATGGACCTTTCCTCCAGGAACTTGTCCAAACTTTTTTTTAAACCCAGCTACACTAACATCTTTTACTACATCCTCCAGTAACTAATTCCAGAGTTTGATTACATGTTGAGAGAAAAAAATATTTTCTCTTATTAGTCTTAAGTGGGTTACATTGTAGCTTCACTGCGTGCCCCCTAATCTTTCTACTTTTAGATGGAATAAACAACCACGCTATGTTTACCCGTTCTACTCCATTAATTAATTTATAGATCTCTCCTCAGCTGTCTGTTTTCCAAGTTGAAGAGCCATAACCTTTTAAGTTTTTCCTCATAGGGATATTCTTCCAGCCCTTTTATCATTTTGGTGGCTCTTCTCTGTACCTTTTCTAATTTTGCTCTATCCTTTTTCGGCTATGGCGATCAGAATTGCACACAATATGCAAGGTGCGGTTGCACCATGGAATGATACAGAGGCATTATAATATCCTTTGTTTTATTTTCCATTCCTTTCTTTATGATTCCTAGCATTCTATTTGCTCTCTTGGCTGCCGCTACACACTGGGCGAAGGGTTTCAACATGTTAACCATGATGATGCCTAAATCTTTTTCCTGGGTGGTGGTGGTTCCTAATGTGAAACATTGTATCGCGTAACCATAGTTTGGGTTGTTCTTTCCTAGGTGTGTAACTTTGCACTTGTCCACATTAAACTTCATCTTCCATTTTATCCAGGTCCTTCTGCAATTTTTCGCAATCTTCTTGGGTTCTAACAAATTTGAATAATGTTTCATCTGCAAATCTGATCACTTACTTCAGTTGTTCCCATTTCCAGGTCATTTATGAAGATGTTAAAAAGCAGTGGGCCCAGCACAGAGCCCTTGGGTACTCCACTGTTCACCTTTCTCCATTGAGAAAATTGGCCATTTAGCCCTACCCTCTGCTTTCTATCTTTTAACCAATTCCTCAAGCCCCATGACTTTAATTTTGCCAAACGTTTTTCATGAAGGACCTTCTCCAAAGGCTGTCTGAAAATGTAGGTATGTTATATCAATCGGCTCACCTTTATCTACCTGTTTATTCATACCTTCCAAAAAATATAACAGATTAGTAAAAGAAGACTTTTCTTGGCTAAAGGCATGTTGTCTTTCTACCATTAAACCATGACTTATCTACATGTTCTGTAATTTTCTTCTTTATAATGGTTTCCACCATTTCTCCCAGTACTGATGTCAGACTCGCCAGTCTGTAGTTTCCAGATCACCCCTGGAACCCTTTTTAAACATTGGCATTATGTTGGCCATTCTCCAATCTTCAGATACTACAGATGATTTTAATGATAGTTCACAGATTACTAATAGTAGGTCTGCAGTCTCATATTTCAGTTCTTTCAGCACCCTCGGATGTATGCCATCTTGTCCAGTTGATTGCTGCTCTGTTCTTTATCAAATAGTTTTAATACATCTTCCTGGTTTATCGAAACTTGTTTCAATTCTTCTGATACATCACCTTTAAATACCATGTCACTCATGTGCAATTTCCCTACATCATCTTCAGTAAAGACCAAAACAAAGAATTCATTTAGTCTCTCCACTGTTTCCTTATCCACCGTTTGCGTCCATTTTACCCCTCTGTCATCTAATGGTCCAACTGACACACACACAGATTTGATTTTTTTTTTGCTACGAATGTATTTGGAAATTTTCTTATTGTGTGCTTTTACTTCCATGGCAAGCTTTTTTTTCAAATTCTCTCTTTGCCTGCCATATCAATGCCTTGCATCAAACTTGCCAGTGCTTATGTTTCCTATTTTCATAATTTGAGTCCTTTTTCCATTTCCTGAAAGGTACTTATTCAGCTGCAACAGCCTCTCTGACCTCACCTTTGAACTATGCTGACATTTTTTTGGCCTTCCTTCCACCTTTCTTAAAGCATGGAATACATGTGGTCTGGGCTTCCAAGATAGTATTTTTAAACAACTTCCATGCTTGATGTAAACCTTTAACTTTTGCAGCTGCGCCTTTTAGTTTTTTCTTGACTATATTCCTTATTTTCTTAACTATATTCCTTATTTTTAGTCTCCCTTTTGAGAGCTAAAAGGTAGTTCTGTGGATTTCCTTGCCATTCTCCCTCCATTTATTAAATCAAATGCAATCATACTATGATCACTATTGCCAAGTGGCCCTAACACGGTTATCTTTTGCACTAGATCCTGTGTTCTACTAAGGACTAGGTCTAAAGTAGCTTCCCTTCTTGTCAGTTAATGAACCAGCTGCTCCCAGAAACAGTTATTTACATGGTGTATTGGTTACAGTCCAAAACAGCAAGAAGGCACTGGGGTAACCTGCATGGTAAGACAATTATACCTTTAAAAGGCAGTAATACATTTCTGGAAAATTTGGGTGAGGGATACAGAGAAATTGAGAGTGGCTGTTGTGTCCTATATGGTTATTTTTGTGTGCATCTATCCAAAGTGGACAAATCGTGGCTGGGATAGAGTATATGAGCCATTTTAGTCTTTATCTGCTGTCATTTAGAAAGTTACTATGTGCAGTCTACTCCGCCGCACTGTTTTGTCACTTCTGCAGTGACATACAGTTATGAGGGGTTTTTTCACTGCTCTGTATGATAAACACATTAGCTATTCTAACACCTGCACTATGATTCATAGTAGCATAGTAGATGATAAAAGCTGCAGACCAATCTGATGTCAGCTTACTTATTTCAGGTTATGCTTGGATTGTAAGAAGAGAAAGCTGCTGCATTTTTTTAATTGAGAGAGAGCACTGGAAGAAACTGAATTAGTAAGAAAATGAAAGGGAATGTTGAAGTCTGCTGAGGCAAAAGCTGATGTTCGATAGGGATGTAGTAGAGATGGATCTAGGATCTTGCTCCAGGGCAGTTGCTAGTAAGGTGGCAAGGGAATCCACAATACTCCCATTTGACTTTCAAAAGGGAGACTATGATAAAATGAGGAAAATAGTTAACAGAAGACTAAAAGGAGCAGCTGCAAAAGCTAAAGATTTGCATAAAGTGTGGGCATTGTTTAAAAATACTATCTTGAAAGCCTAGAACAGATTTATTCCATGCTTTAAGAAAAGTGGAAGGAAGGCCAAAAAACTGCCAGCATGGTTTAAAGGTGAGGTCAGAGAGGCTGTTGCGGTCAAAAAAGCATCTTTCAGGAAATGGAAAAAGGAGCCAAATGACAAAAACGGGAAACAATATAAGCATTGCCAAGTTAAATGCATTGAAAACACTTAAACCTAATCCGGTGAATACAAATGTTAGCCTATCACAAAATTCACCAAAAAGTAACCCTAACTCTATAAAAACCTAACACTTATGTGTACATAGTCCATATTTTTTTGTCGAAGCGAGCCGGAGGAGGGCTGGTACTGAATATCCAACCCACACCTGACGGCAGGCTGCTTTTATTCAGAAAGGTTCACCACTAAAGTAATCGTAAATATAGTAAACTTCTTTAAAAACTGTACTTAGCTTAGTCATACCGTTGCTTTCAACATTTATTCTTCGCACGACGTGCACGTTTCGGGGATAACCCTGTATCAAGTGCTTCAATTCAGCAGAAGAAGTTAGCAACTGTGTTAAAAAAAAATGCCATCAATGTGGCTTCGGGCAGTCATTATCTGAACAGGCTGAAGGAAAGCATTTTAAATGGAGAACCAGCCAATAGCAAACAGGGAACTCCCCACAGGCAGGGGAATCCCTACTACGATTGGCCTTCAACCCTAACAGACGTCATAGCAAACTGATCCAATCAATCTCACGGTTCAACCCGCGAGGGGAGACCGTGTCCAATCGAAAAATCCACCATTGCTCCAAACATTGAAGTTTCTGTGTCCTGTCCCCACCACGGGGATCACTAGGTACATGATCAATAATTGACCACCGCAACTCCCCTAACGATACGTTACGTTTTCGATTGGACACGGTCTCCCCTCATGGGTTGAACCGCGAAATTGATTGGATCGGTTTGCTATGACGTTTGTTAGGGTTGAAGGCCAATCGTAGTAGGGATTCCCCTGCCTGTGGGGAGTTACCTGTTTGCTATTGGCTGGTTCTCCATTTAAAATGCTTTCCTTCGGCCTGTTCAGATAATGACTGCCCGAAGCCGCATTGACAGCGTTTTTTTAACACAGTTGCTAACTACTTCTGCTGAATTGAAGCACTTGATACAGGGTTATCCCCGAAACGTGCACGTCGTGCAAAGAATAAATGTTGAAAGCAATGGTGTGAATAAGCTAAGTACAGTTTTTAAAGAAGTTTACTATATTTACGATTACTTTAGTGGTGAACCTTTCTGAATAAAAGCAGCCTGCCGTCAGGTGTGGGTTGGATATTCAGTACCAGCCCTCCTCCGGCTCGCTTCGACAAACAAAATATGGACTGTGTACACATAAGTGTTAAGTTTTTATAGAGTTAGGGTTACTTTTTGGTGAATTTTGTGATAAGTTAAATGCATGGCATTGATAAGGCAGGCAAAGAGAGAATTAGAAAAGAAGCTTGCCATAAAAGCAAAAACGCATAAAACCTTTCAGGTACATATGCAGCAAAAATCCTGTGAGAGAGTCAGTTGGACCATTGGATGATAGAGGAGTAAAAAGGGGCGCTAAGTGAAGACACAGTCATAGTGGAGAGACTGAATGAATTCTTTGCTTCGGTTTTACCGAAGAAGATGTAGAGTACTTACCCGTGCCTGAAATGGTATATAAAGGCGATGTATCAGAAGAATTGAAAGAAATATTGATAAACCAGGAAGATGTTTTACAACTATTTGATAAACTGAAGAATACCAAATCACCTAGACCGGATGGTATACATCCAAGGGTAGTGAAAGAACTGAAATATGAGATTGCAGACCTACTATTAGTAATCTGTGAACTATCATTAAAATCAACTGTAGTTCCTGAAGAGTGGAAAATGGCCAATGTAAGGCCAATATTTAAAAAGGGTTCCGGGGTGATCTGGGAAACTACATACCTGTGAGTCTGACATCAGTACCGGGCAAAATGGTAGAAACCATAATAAAGAATAAAATTACTGCTCATGTATATAGTCATGATTTAATGGAAGAAAACCAACATGATTTAGCCAAGGAAAGTCTTGTCTTACTAATCTGTGTTATTTTTTGAAGTTGTGAATAAACAGGTAGACAAAGGTGAGCTGGTTGATGTGGTACCGATTCCAGAAGCGGGACATCTGGGCTATCTGGACGACACTGTTGAAGATGGGGCCACTGGGACTCAATTCTGGTCCGCAGGAATGTCGGGAACAAAATGTTCCCGTGTGAGCCAGAATCAGGCTCCACATCAACCAGCTCACCTTTGGTGCCTCCTCTGCTTGGGGGGATGTCCTCCCTGCAGGCACCCCATAGAATTGCAGCTCCGGCCCCAAAGATCCCCACTGCCCAATCCCATGGCTGGCCTCCTGAAGCTTGAATCGGGCGGCAGGGACCACCCACATCCAGCACTGGGCCCCCTCTGAGGTGGTTTAAAATGCATGTCCCGACAGGCCCGGCAGCTCATACAGGGCCATAACCAGATTGATCCCGCTAGGCCCGCTGGCTCTCCCCATCCTGAAGCACAGGACATATAGGGAGAGCCGATGCCGGAGGAGTTAGTGCGGATTGCGGGGCTGCACGTCCCGGTAGGACGTACATCCCCACAACCCACATTTTAAAATGTGGGTTATAGTGTATCTGGATTTTCAGAAGGTCTTTGACAAGGTCCCTCATGAGACTCTTTACAAAATAAAAAAGTTATGGAATTGGAGATAGTGTAGTATTGTTAGTCAGAAACTGGTTAAAATATAGAATGCAGAGAGTAGGGCTAAATAGTCAATTTTCTCAATGGAGAAATGTAAATAGTGGAGTACCACAGGGATCTGGACTGGGCCCGTTGCTTTTTAACATATTCATAAATGACCTAGAAATGGGAATAATGAGTGAGGTGATCAAATTTGCAGATGGCACAAAATTATTCAAAGTTGTTAAAACACAACAGGATTGTGAAAATTTGCAAGAGGACCTTGATAAATTGGAAGACTGGGCGTCCAAATGGCAGATTAAATTTAATGTGAACAAGTGTAAAGTTATGCACCTAGGAAAGAGCAACCCAAACTTTCATTATACAATACAAGGTACCACCTTAAAAACCTGCACCCAAGAAAAAGATTTAGCCGTCATCGTGGATAATACGTTGAAACCCTCTGCCCAGTATACAGCGGCATCCAAGAAAGCTAATAGAATGTTAGGAATCATAAGGAAAGGAATCGAGAATAAAACAAAGAATGTTATAATGCCTCTGTATCGTTCCATTGTGCGACCACACCCTGAATATTGTGTGCAGTTCTGGTCTCTGTATATTAAAAAGGATATACTGTAGTGGAATTAGAAAAAGTACAGAGAAGAGCCACCAAAATGGTAAAGGGGATGGAAGGATATTCCTGTGAGGAAAGGCTTAAAAGATTAGGGCTCATCAACTTAGAAAAGGGAAGATTGAGGGGAGCACTGTTCCCTCTAAGCTGTGCACATGTGCGCGCGCGCACACCTTGCCGAGCAAGCGCACATACTGTACAACAGAGCGCACAAAAATTACGGTACTGATTCTGATAGAAAACAACACAAAAATGCAGTGTGTACCTTCAAGTCAGTCCTGACTCCTGGCGACCCAGAAGCTCCTGGGTTTTCTTGGCAGTGTCACCGGAAGTAGATTGCCAGGCCTTTCTTCCAAGGTAATGGAGGGTTAAGTGACTTGCCCAAGGCCACAAGGAGTGCTAGTGGGAATTGAACGCTGGTTGCTTGGTTACCAAGCCAGTGTTCTAACCACTAGGCTACTCCTCCAGACGACTTAAAATTTAAAAGTTGTGATTGTAATTACTAGAAATTTTCCGCTTCATTTAGTAAACGTCTATTTTCATTTGATTTGATTAAAATCAATGTGGTGTACATACTGTATTCTGACGTGTAGTCAAATTTTAAAGTATATAACTCCAAGTGTCGTTATGTGGCTCACAAAAATTTAACCTTTCTTCAAAAGCTGCACAGCTGATATTTTATGCGCACACAGCCTACAGAAAATTAGAGGGAACATTGGAGGGGAGATATGATAAAACTCTATAAATTAATGAATCAAGTGGAACGGGTTTAAGTAGATTGGTTGTTTACGCCATCAAAAAGTAGAAGAGGACATGCAATGAAGCTACAATGTAACCCATGTAAGACTAAAAAGAGAAAATATTTTTTCACTCAAGCGTAATCAAACTCTGGAATTCGTTACCGGAGGATGTAGTAAAAGCTGTTAGTGTAGCTGGGTTGAAAAAGGTTTGGACAAGTTCCTGGAGGAAAGGTCCATAAACCATTATTAAAGAGGACTCGGGAAATCCACCGCTTACCCCAGGACAAGCATTGTGGAAGCTGTGGTCTTTGGGTACCTGCCAGGATTGGCCACTGTTGGAAACAGGATACTGGACTTGATGGACCTTGGTCTGACCCCGTATAGCATTTCTTATGTATCGCGCTGCATCCCCCCCAGCAGGAGTGCCGGCGGAGGGACCCAGTGCAGCTTAGAGGGAACATTGCAAATAGCCATGTTAAACACGTCTGATTTGATAGTATTACCTTCCGCTTTGATCTGCTCCTGTTGCTGTAGGCAAAAAAATGAAGATTGTTCTGTAAAAGTCTGAGAAAATGTTTCTACACTGATCATGGGTTGATTTAAAATAATTTAAAACCACAAAACTGGAGGGTAAGATGACCATAAGTGTGCATCTGTGGTTTTTATGCTGTTATGACTTGAAACCACAAGATCAACCCGAGCTTCCTTCATGGCGTGGCTCAAGCTGCTTGCAGAGCTGATTACATTGGAGGCAGTAAAAAGTTAGGTTTTGGTGCCGGTGCTGCATAAATGCCGTTCAGGGGCATGAAATCCCAAGCACCAAGAATATTACAGCAGGGAGACGTGAAGACTATGAATTGCAAATTACTAGTGTAGGTATTGAGCCATTGCACAAATAAACAAAACTGCATTGTGATGCTTCACCAAATCATGAAAATGTCTTCCATATACCATTTCTCAGCAGTTATTTATTTCATGTATGCCGAAAGATAAGAGAATTCTTTGAATAGCTAGGCAGTCAAAGTAGCACCTCGGCCATGCCTTTGATTTGTAAAAAGAACTCATCTGGAAACACAAAATGTATTAAGGTGGTCAAAAGTAAAAGCTTTGCCAAAAATAGATGGCAGCAAGGATAGCGAAGACTCCACTATCAGACCTGCATGGCTGTGTGGTTTTTGCATACATTGAGGTGATTGCCAATGTAGCTTTCAGCATTCTTAAGAATTATCCTGAGAGGACTTTAAAAAGTTGATTAAATCATGTCTGAGATTCCACTATGATTTAATCCTAGGGGGCTAAAGGATTCAAGTACATGTCCACAAAGATTGATAGAAGTTCAGGTATAGTACATGTTCCATAGATGACAGAACATCCAGGTATATGGTACATGTTCTAGCAACGTAAGGATTTTTGGAACAAAATAAATTGTAGGAATAATCGGATATGTTTCAAATAAGTCAAATTCATTTACATGATACTGTATCATTGAGACCCTGGAACATAAGAACATAAGATATGCCATACTGGGTCAGACCAAGGTCCATCAAGCCCAGTATTCTGTTTACAACAGTGGCCAATCTAGGTCATATGTACCTAGCAGTTTCCCCAAGAGACACAAGTTCCATAATGCTTGTACTGGGTCAAGCATTGATATCTTCGGTCACTTCTTAATAATGGTTTATGGACCTTTCCTCCAGGAACTTGTCCAAACCTTTTTAAACCCAGCTACACTAACAGCCTTTACTACATCCTCCGGTAACAAATTCCAGAGTTTGATTACACGTTGAGTGAAAAAATATTTTCTTTTATTAGTCTTAAATAGTTCACCCTGTAGCTTCATTGCATGTCCCCTAGTCTTTCTATATTCTGATAACGTAAACAATCGATCTACGTTTACCCGTTCCACTCCGTTCATTAATTTATAGACTTCTATCATATCTCCCCTCAGCCGTCTCTTTTCCAGGTTAAAGAGCCCTAACCTTTTTAGCCTTTCCTCATAGGAGTATCCTTCCATCCCCTTTACCATTTTGGTGGCTCTTCTCTGAACCTTTTCTAAAATCGCTATATCCTTTTTAAGATACGGCGACCAGAATTGCACACAATATTCAAGGTGCGGTCTCACCATGGAACGATATAGAGGCATTATAATATCTTTTGTTTTATTTTCCATTCCTTTCCTTATCATACCTAGCATTCTATTTGCTCTCTTGGCTGCCGCTGCACACTGGGCTGAGGGTTTTAACATGGTATCCACAATGACGCCTAAATCTTTTTCCTGGGTGGTGGTTCCTAATGTGGAACCTTGCATCGTGTAACCATAGTTTGGGTTGTTCTTCCCTAGGTGCATAACCTTGCACTTGTCCACATTAAATTTCATCTGCCATTTTGATGCCCAGTCTTCCAATTTATCAAGATCCTCTTGCAATTTTTCACAATCCTCTTGGGTTTTAACAACTTTAAATAGTTTTGTGTCATCTGCAAATTTGATAACCTCACTCGTTATTCCAATTTCCAGGTCATTTATGAATATGTCAAAAAGCAGCGGACCCAGCACAGATCCCTGGGGTACACCACTATTCACCTTTCTCCATTGGGAAAATTGGCCATTTAGCCCTACCCTCTGCTTTCTATCTTTTAACAAGTTCCTGATCCACAATAGTACACTGCCTCCTATCCCATGACTCTTTAGTTTTGCCAAAAGTCTCTGATGAGGGACCTTGTCAAAGGCTTTCTGAAAGTCCAGATACACAATATCAACCGACTCACCTTTGTCCACCTGTTTATTCACTCCTTCAAAAAAACATAACAGATTAGTAAGACAAGATCTTCCTTGTCTAAAGCCATGTTGGCTGTCTCCCATTAGGTCGTGACTATCTACATGCTGAGTAATTTTATACTTTATGATGGTTTCTACCATTTTTCCCGGTACTGACGTCAGGCTCACCGGTCTGTAGTTTCCCGGATCACCCCTGGAACCCTTTTTAAAAATTGGTGTTACATTGGCGATCCTCCAATCTTCAGGTATTAGAGGTGATTTTAATGATAGTTCACAGATTACTAATAGCAGGTCTGCAATCTCATATTTCAGTTCTTTCAATATCCTTGGATGTATACCATCCGGCCCAGGTGATTTGCTACTCTTCAGTTTATCTAATAGTTGTAAGACATCTTCCCGATGTATCGATATTTCCTTCAATTCTTCCGCACCTTTAAATACCACTTCAGTCATGGGTAACATCCCTACATCTTCCTCAGTAAAGACTGAAGCAAAGAATTCATTCAGTCTCTCCGCTATCGCCTTGTTGCCTCTTAGTGCTCCTTTAACCCCAAGTTCTGTTTGAGTTTGCTTTTGAATATCATCAGTTGATTAAAAAAGAAATTGAATGTCGATCAGTTGGTTCTTTGCTTCAGCTATTTTTTTTATTTCCCTCCTCTATCACAATGCTGTCTCCTTTATTTGCAGGCTTTATCACAATGGAGGTGCCTGAAGGGAAAAAATGACAATTCATTATCAAGTTAAATTGCTATGAAAACGTGTTTGCATTACTTCCATCTAAGTTTCTCACTCATAGATTCTTTGGGTTTTATGCAACATCTGCATGTTTCTACTCATTCTGGATGTTATATCCATGATCTTTGTATGACACGGGATCCGATTTCTCTGTGTCTGCATGACCAGAGCATTTTCTCATTGTCATGTTGAGATCACTCACTTCTGGAATTTTCTTGACTTTCCCCGGCCTAAGCGCAGTGGTCACATTTTTACAGTGAAGACAAGTAACCTTAAGGATATTAATATTAATATTTGGTAGCCACAGTGTGTCAGGACTTATCTGGGTTTTTTTCCCCTCTTTCCCTGGATTCTCAACCACACTGTTAGTATACTACACTCAGGCTTTTGACAAGCTGACTTCTCTTGGCTTTCTTTCATTTCCTCACAAGCCTCATTGCCTTTGTACCCTCAGGGTCTTTGCTTGCTTAAGCAGCAAGCACATAGATCTGGACGTGTGTGGTAGAAGATACGTTCAACTGAGGCCTGCATGGTTTCTTGTGAGTGCCATGCATATTACCAGCAGCAGGTTAAGTTGGCAAAGAGAAACTATATTAAAGCTAGTGGCAATCCCTATAGGAAAATAATTATTTCATATTCTGACCAAATTAATGTTCATAGCAGGGGGAAGTACCATCCTTTGCTAAGCCTAAAGCAGATATATTAGCTGATTGCTTTCCCTTTAAACTCTCTGAGCTATGTTGGGATCTTACTGTACAACCTCTTCCATCCGTCCTCCCTATTTTTCTATTAATTGCATCACTAATTTGGTATCCCAGGATACTTTTAACTCCCTGGGACCTAAGTAGTACCTGGAGCATTTCTTATCCGTATTAATGGTGGTTTATCCCTTGGTCATGTGCCTACTAATTGGAAGCAGGCAGTTATTTGTCCTTTCTTACTGTTCTCTACTGTTAAATTAGTGTAACTTATTTAAAACATGTTCAGTGTTGAACCTGTTATCAGCAATGTTCTATGTAAAGTTTAATGTTTTTGTTCCATGTATGTCGTTGTGACTTGTAGATACTGTGGTATAGAAAAGTTGCTAAATGAATAAATCTTAAAGGAATCTTTGTTAGATCGGTCTGATCCTGCTAGCTACCATTGCATCTCAAATATCCATTTTATTTCCAAGATCTCAGAGAAGTCGGTGTTGGCCCATCTTCAAAGTTTCCTATCAAAAACCAATCAGCACCAGTATGGTTTCCAGGAACATTATATTACAGAATCCTGCCTTGTCTCCATGCTGAGTGAAATCAGGGCATATCGGGATGCAAGAAAATCTGCTATTCTTATGACCTTGATAGATTTTCTTGGCATCTAGAAGTCTGCTTAAAAATTGAGGAGCCAACCACCGAGACCGTCACAGTGTTCCCCCCACCACACACCCAAAAGGTCTATCACATTATGTTAACTCTTAACCTTTGCAGCTGCTCCTTTAGTTTTTTCTTAACCATTTTCCTCGTTTTTTCATATTCTCCCTTTTGAAAGTTAAATGCTAGTGCAGTACATTTACTTGCTGTTCTCCCTCCCATTTATTAAATCAAATTTTATTTTATGATTGCTATTGCTAAGTGGGTCACAACACCATCCTCTCTCGTGCCAAATTCTGTGTTCCACTAAGGATTAAGCACAAAGTAGTTCTCCTTCGTGTGAGTTCCTGAGCCAGCTGCCCCATAAAGCAGTCATTTGTTTCATCTAGAAACTTTGAGGGTGATATTTGGCGCTGGCAGCTAGCCCCTATGTAAAGTTGCTAGCTATCACCACTGAACTTAAAACCAGATATTCAATGCTAGCGTCATATGAAGTCACCGGCATTGAATATCCGGGTTGGCTGGATAGCAGTGAAACTGACTGGGCAGCGGCAATATTCAGCCGCTGCCTGGTTACTTCTGCGGTGAAAGTTAGGCTATCTTTTAATGTACCTAACTTTCACCATTTAGGCTTGACAGGACAGTGGCTGAATATCACCTCTGCCTGGTTATCCCCAGATGCCACCTCCACTTCATCCCTTGAATGCCCCATTGCTAATTAGTGCCACTGATCTGTATCCTGGTCACCGTGATTGGCAGGTCTGCTAACCATGTTAATCATTCCGGATATCAGACCCTTTATCTTCTTAACATGTCCTGATGTAGTATTCACCCAGTCACTGCTGAGGTAATTGAAATTGTCCATTATTTTCTGTTGGTGTTTTCTGTTTTGTGCAGTTCTGCCCAATTGCGCTATCATCTCCTCCTCTGGCTATGCCCACTGATGAAGGTACAAATGACGTCAGCCATATTCCCTATTAAGAAAAAGATGCTGGTAGTGCCATGGTGCGCGCCAAAGAGCAGGACCTGCTCCTTGGAGTGACTTCTTGGCAACTGTGTTGTCCATTTACCTTTTGCTTGGTATCAGTCGGTCTGTTGGTTTCTCTTTAGTGTCCATCATCAGGACTGTTCACCCCACTCTCTATTCTCACCACATCTCCATCTCCACTTTCCACACCCCAGACAGTCCTATTGCCAGGGTGCAATATGCCCGTTATCCCGGTCCTCTAAGCATGGTAACCCACCTCCTCTATGATGGCTGTACTCTAAGGTATAGTTTTTGACCCCTGTTTATCCACTTCCTCTTCTAGTCCCCTGACACAGCAAATTATCGACTACAAGATCACCTTTCTCAATTGTAGGTCTCTGAAAAATAAAACCAACTTAATCCTTGACACTATTCTGTGTCATGGTCTTGACATACTTTGGCTCACTGAAAAATAGCTTAAAGCTGGGGATGACTGGTATTTGATATGCTGTCTTCCCGCAGGCATTTTGAACTTGTCATCTCCGCGACTCTCAAGGGTTGAGGATGGGGTAGCCGTTCTTTTCCAGGACTCCCTCCCAGTCTTGGAATTACCAGCGACTGCTGTGTGGGGCCTCAAAAGCTCATTATTAGGCTAGATGCCACTCCCCCCAGTCTACCTACTTTTCCTTTACTGTGCTCCTTCTACTCCCATTTCTCAATGGGACACTATTTTCCAAACATTTCTGGACATATCGCTGGTTTCAATATTTACTTCCTCTCCCCATTATGCACTCATGATTTTCATTTCTATCAATTTTTGGAGGATGATGATTTCATCCAATTTATTGATAGGCCAACACATGTGGCAGACCACATGCTTTACCTACTCTTCACCCATTCAGATACACACCTCTGCCCTTCCAATATATCTCTACACCCATTTCCCAGGTCTGATCAGTCCTTGATTTGCTTCATCCTCTCAATCCCCTCCACTTTCCAGGGCCTCCCTTGGGGGTGGTCTCACACTCCCGTTTCTCATCTCCATTTAACCTCTGAGTCTAAGGCTAAATTTCCAGCTGACATTTTTCTCCCAGACTTTTTCTCGCTCCCCCTTGATCAACAGGCCAGCCTTTGGAACTCCTTGCTCCTCAATCAGCTGGACCTCATTGCTCCCATAATTCAACATCCGCATGTCACACATTGTTTGCATGCCTGGTTCCACCTGGGACTCGCTGCTCAAACTCTCCTCCAAACCTTCAAACAGCATCATCTTCACTATAGAAACATGATCCTAGAAGCAAAGAGACAATGCTACTCCTCATTGATCACTGCCTCCGCTCATAACCTCAAACTCTCTTCTCTCATCTCCCGACTTTCTGCTTTTCCAACATCCACTTGCCCCATTGTCCTAGTTGTTCCATCCCCAGATTTCACATCTGAGATTCAGTCTGCCCGCTGTAGTCTCCTCTCTACTGAACCTTTCTCTCCACCCTCCTCCACCATCCAGGTAGCTCATTCTACCTTGCACAGGAAGTGCTCTTTCACCACTTTAGACGAGTCTGTCCTCTCTATAGAACAGTCTCCTCAATTAAGAAATCCTACTGCCCCCTGGACCCTATCCCTTCTAGTTGGTTTGCCGATCCAGCCATAGGTCTTATTCCCATTATCTTTGTCATGCTTAATTCATCTTTCATATCTGGCTCTATTCCTCCAGCATGGAAAAATGCTCTCATTCGTCCTCTCCTGAAGGGACCCAAGCTTGATCCGGGGGATCCTACTGAAGTCACTACCATTCAGTTTCTAATCTTCTGTTCCTAATCAGAGTTGCTGAAAAACGTATACATCACCAACTGTCTGACCATCTGGAACACACTTTATTTATTTATTTATTTATTTACATTCTCTTATATACCGCGCTATTCTGCATCAGTGCGGTTTACATTGAACAAACTGAAATTACATTGAACAGGGCATTATAACTTGGAGATAACTATTTTACAGGGAACATGGGCTATGGAGGGTTAAGTGGCTTGCCCAAGACCACAAGGAGCACCTGTGGGACTAGAAACCCCAGTCCTTCCGGCCCAAGGTTGCTGTCCTGTAGTGGGATTTGAACCCCCACTTTGACCCTCCACCTCCGCCAGTCTGGTTTCCATCCTTTCCACAGCACTGAAATTCTAGTTACATCTGCTCTTAGCGATATTCACTCCTTCCTAGATCAAGACTATTATGCTCTTGCTATTTCCCTGGATCTCACGGCAGCCTTTGATCTAGTGGATCACAGCCACCTTCTCTCTCGTTTTTATGAAGTTGGTCTTCGGGATTCCATTCTGTCTTGGTTTTCCGACTTTCTTCACGTGCGCTCCTATCCAGATCCTATGGCGTGGCTGTACATCTATTCCTTTCTCCTTTCCTTGTGGTGTTCCACAAGGGTCAGCCCTGTCTCCACTCCTTTTTAAATATCTTTCTTTCGCCCTTAGCCACCCTTATTCAGTCTCTGGGTCTTACTTTTTATTTCTATGCTGATGATATTTCACTCTTGCATGCTTGGACAGTATGTCTCCTGATAGTTCCCCCATTAATTCTGCCTTAGACACCATTTTTACCTGGCTTCATGATAATGCTCTGAAGCTAAACCTGAGTAAGAGCACCGCAACATGGTTTACAGGTTCCACGTTTACGCTCTCTCTAGCGCCTACCCTGGGCTCTTCCCCCATCTCGCTTCACACCTCCATCAAATATCTGGGCACATACTTAGACTCAGATCTCTCCTCCTCCACTCACATCTCCCACTTATCTTGTTCTACATTCACAACTTTGCGTAAAATTCTGCCATGGCCACTCTCCTCAGTACTGTGGTATCCCATATTAATTATTGTCATGTTTGTTTCAGTGGTCTCACTAAGCTTCAACTAAAACATCTTCAGATCATACAAAACACCACTATCCGCGCTCTCACACATGCAAGAAAGTTTGATCATGTCATACCTCTTCTTATTCAGTACCACTGGCTTTGCATTGCACAGTGTACAGTTCAAAATCTTTACTATTACACATAAGGCCCTTCACAATTGTGCTACACTCTACCTATCCTCTTCAGTTATCTCATGCGTACCCCAATGCTGCCTTGGATCTCTACATTACAACCGCCTGGTTCTGTCTTCCTCCATCAAGAGTTAAGTATGAGTCCCCGTGTCACTCTGCTTTTTTCTACCTAGCCCCTGCCCCTTTGGAATTACCTTCTGTCCCAGCTCCGGCTTGAGCCATCCCTTCCCAAGTTCCAAAAGGCTTTTGAAAATCCACCTCTTCTACCAAGCCTTTGGCGTAGATCCCCCTCCTTGAACTGCAGACAATAAGATGCCATAGTCTCTGTCCAACCGAGTTCATCTCTTTTCTCTGTTATCCTGCCGCCTTCTTTCCTGTGCAGTTATTGAGTTCTGCTTCTGTTTCTGTATTAATTCAGTGTTTTCTTTTGTTTTCCATTTTATTATAAACCACTCTGCTTGGCAAAGAGCGGTCTATCAAAACCTAATAAACCATAAACCATTTTACTGTGTTAATTTTATTAGCTTTCCTAATAGGTTAGCATTTCATCGTCTTGTCTGTTCATTCTGGCCAGGCACATGGTAATACCACTCCCCATTGCTATTCCCTTTCCCTTCTCACATTTCATTTCTATCCATAATGATTCAGTGGTGCATTTTGTTTCTTGCCTAACCATTATTCTGTTTGCTGCGGTGCTCTCTTTAACATGCAGCACTACTCCACCACCAATTTAATCTATGATATCATTGCAATATAATTTGTACCTTGGTATCACAGTGTCCCATTTTTTATCTTCCTTCCACCAGGTCTCTGAGATACTAATTATCTCTTTCTCATTGCTTCCTGTTATATAACTCCCCCCTCCCACCATCTTATTTTTAAGACTCCTAGCATTTGTACAAAGACAAAACATTGGGATCTTTTAACTCTGCTGTTTTCTTAAGAGCACCTGGACTACTTTTACTTTTATTGAAACCTCTCTATCAGGATGCCCTAACCTCCTTGCTTTGGTAGTATCCTTCAAAGATATATTATTCCGAACCTTGCACTTCTGAGTGACTATTGGTTTTCTCCGAATATCTAGTTTAAAAGCTGTTCTATTTTCTTTTTAAAGGTTAGTGCCAGCAGTCTGGTTCCACCCTGGTTAACGTGGAGCCCATCCATCTGGACAAGGCCCCCCTTCCCCAGAATGTTGCCTACTTCCTGACAAATCTAAAGCCCTCTTCCATGCATCATCTCCTCATCCACATATTGAGACTCCAGAGCTCTCCCTTCCTCATGGGTCTTGCATGGAACATTTCTGAGAATGCTACCCTGGAAGTCGTGGATTTCAACTTTCTTTCTCAAGGTCTAAATTTGGCTTCTAGAACCACTCTCCCATACTTTCCTATCTCATTGGTGCCCACATTTACCAAGATAAATGAGACATATGGCTTCCTCCCTAACACTGTTTAGAATCCTATCTAGGTGATGTGTAAGGTCTGCTACCTTTGCATCAGGTAGGCAAGTGACCAAGCGAGCCTCATGTCCACCAACTACCTGGCTATATTCATGCCTAATGGTCGACTAGCCAACTTAAACAGCTGTTCTAGCCCTTCTCTCCTTGGCAGAAGCCCCTGAAGTCCATATCCTCAGTATGAGAAGATATTATGTACTCTGGAGGACAGATCCTGGCTAGAGGATCATTTCCTGCCACACCATTTTACTCTGGTAAATTTAGAATGGGGAAGTGTGTCAAAATGGGTATAGCTGCAGAATATACCAATATATCTTGACGATCTTGAATCGAGGCCTAGAAAGATAGTGGTAGTTGGGGGAGGGCTGGAGGAATCATCTCGCTGGCCTTGTGCATTTACATTTAACCTCTTTACAGGTGGGTGAAATCATGCTCTCGATAATATGAAATTTTAATGGATATATTGCAAAATACATCAGTGCATATTAATTCTCTTGAATATCTAGAAATACATTTAATGAAATGGTGTTGTGTCCATCTTTAATGTTTATGTGGGATTAACTATTGTATTGTCCAAAGAGTAATTCCTGCTGTGGAAAAAATATTGTGCCAAAATTTAGGGGGTAAAGTTCTGAGGCTGCTCCTTTTCTTGTGCCTTGGCAATAGGTTATCATGTGGGCAAAACATTATAATAAGAGCAAGGCTCAGAGAAATTATATTATCTTGATAAGCCTAAAGATTTAGAATATGAGTACAATTAGTCTTCTTGCAACGGTAGGTAAATAGAATGTATAAATTGTTGTTTAGGGCTTTTGATTTTTGGTTATAACTTTATGAAAGAAACATGAAAAAAAAACAACCCTTGGTTCCCTACCTGCTATTTTTCTTCTTGTAATTGCCTCTTCCTCTTCTTTGCATTGATCTCCAGGAACAAGCAGGAATGTAGTATTCACATATGGGTATCGTCGGTACCTGTGCGGGAATGCTCCCGGCGTCCAATTAGAAAGCTTTTGGGAGCATCCCACAGCGCCTGCATGCTGCCTTCCCGCCTTTCCCAACTGCCTCTCTCCAGTTCTTCATTTTCCGCGGAGCCAGCATTTTCCGCTGTCACCGCAGAAAATTCCCTTTATTATCCTCTTTTTTGTGGTCACGTCTGCCTTTGACACTATACCGGTACCGCCAGTTCTTTCTTCTTCTTCTTCTTTTTAAAAAAAAAAATATATATATATTTTTTCAAACTTTTCTTCCTCAGGTGCACGCGCCTTTTTTGGGGCCTTAGGCCCAAAATTTCCTCTATCATGGAAAAACCCGCTTCGGGTTTCAAGAAGTGCACCAAGTGTGGTGGTACCATCTCCGTCACCGATACCCATGAGTGGTGTCTAAATGTTTAGGTCCTGACCACTCCATCACGGAGTGTATGGCCTCTGCCATAATGTCCAAGAGGGGTCGACAAAACCGAGCTTCTAAGCTCAGTACCCTGTTTCCCTCCAATGCAGCCTCGGTGGCATCGACGTCTTCCAGGGCTTCGTCTTCCTCCCGTGGATCTCAGGTAACTAAACATAAGTCTGGCCGGTCCTCAAAGGGAAGATCTCCTTCCAAGCATCGAGATGCCTCTGGCGTTGCCCTTGAGGATTCTGCACTGGCAAAATTGCCCCGGCGGGAGGCTTCGGCTTCCAAAGAATTATCGGGGCTCCAGGATGTTCGAGGCCTCAACCTCGGCAGAACTACTGGTGCCATGCTCTGGGGTACCGGCTGTTTTCTCCGGTACCGATACTCAGGTATCGGCAGCATCGATAGACCAGAGGTTCCTGGCTATTGAATGCAGTCTGGCAGCTCTCCTTGTGGCATCGACACCCTCGGAACCACGTCAGACAGTTCAACCGGTACCGGCACCGACTCTGGCACTGGTATCGGTACTGGTACCGACAGCATCGACATCGGTGTCCGCATTGCCAGCATCCAGTCATCCTATGCCTTCCGGTACCGATACACCTGTACCGATTCCCCCCAGTACCGACTTCGGTCGGTACGGGTATCGTGCTCTACAAGAGCATCCTGACAGGAGGTACTTTGAATCCTCGGAGGAATCTGAGGATTCTGACAGCTCCTACGGTACCGGAGTACTTCTCCCAGAGGAGCCTTCCTCTCCTAAACGCAGGATGTCTCCTCCAGAAGATATCTCTCTTCAGGATTTTATCTACGATTTTAGATATGAATCCAGGATACACACACACGCAATCTTTATGCTTCGTCCAAACCCAGCCAATCCCCTCGCAGTGATGGGGGTATGGAACCATGGATAGAGACACACAGTCGCTTCGCACCCAAAGGTACGTACAGTCTCATGCATATACCAATCAATCCTGGAGATATAAAGACCTAATGTCTGGGCAAAAAACTTTCTTTCCCTAATATTTACAACTAGGTACCAAAAACACTTTAATATTTTCTACATAACAGAACATAGCTTACATAAAATGCATATACAGATGTGAATTCACTACTCACCCACTAGCTAAACCAGGTAAGTCTTCTGTCCTTGGGGGTAGACAGGAAACAAAAATACTCCCCACTGGAGTCTTCCTAGGGAATCCAAATCTCTCGTTCGTACTGGAACGATATCCTTTTTCTCTCTCGTCGACGGTAACCCGTCCTCGGAGTCCTATAACCCCAAGGGAATCCTCATCCACTGTGTATAATTTGGAGGACAGTGGGAATTCTCATCCCTGGCTGATCGATCACGTCAGCCAGAGGTATCTTTGGACAATTTGGATAAAAAGAATTTAGAAGCCTATTGCTCGGGCCCCCCGGGTCCCTCAAGTCCCTGTTAGGGCACCAATTTGTAGGCCGGGTCCACCTACAAAGGATCTCTAATTTTCACCAAGATTGCCTGGGCACATGGGAGCCGTACACCAGGAAAATAAAAGAACTCAGATCACAGCCACTTGTCAGTAAAACCCTTTACTTGGTATAAGCAATAGCTGTAAATGCCAATACACAAGTGTCTGTCTCAGGGATTTGAGTGCAGGTGACGTTCTCCCTACCCCTCAGTGGTGAGAGAGAAAGTCACCCCCGAGCTATGTAGCTGCCTTCTTATATGGATTCTCTGGCCGAAAGTTCTAGTGAATTCTGCTTGAATTACTGATGTCATTTGAAAAACTTGCAAAAAACCTGCAAGGTCAGAAGAACTTCTGCAAGTGTTCTTCCTCAGGACCCTCCCATGTTTATCACCAAACAACAGTTGGTATTTCAAGGTCTGCTCAAGGTCCGCTTATCAGCTGGTCACAGCCCCCCTGTCTCTGCCTGTGCTGTCTATATGCCTTTCCATTTCCTGGAACTCCATCTCTTGGCACTGTCTGTTATCTTCAGGGCTCAGAGTATGTGTGTTAAAGGTCTTTGCTTCCAGCTTGGCCTGTATTTTTCTTAGCCTGTATTTTCCTAGGCCCATATTCTTTGTACACTTCTGTGCAAAGTGTGGTTCTCTAGGCTGTCTTATACAAGGCCGCATATTCTCCCTCTTTTGCCCACAAACGCTGTTTCTTCTTGTGCCATTCGACTGTGTACAGTTCAAGCAGACAAGGGTGCAGTTGCAGAAAGCAAGAGGCTGACCTGAAATCTAACCAAATTATCCCCACAGATCAATTTCTATATTTTATATATGGGAATGTTCCTTAAGGAAGTCACAGGAGGTTTTGAGCCCTCCTCTTCCTGATAATAAGAGGCAAGATTTTCTCACACTGGTTAAACATGCCCAGGATGCTTCTAAGTTTGTCAACCGTGCAGCTTTTGACTGTTTTGAGTGCATAAGCAGAACCTCTGCCATTGCCATAGGTGCACGTAGAATTGCCTGGCTCCAGGCATCCGATTTGGAGCTCTGGGTACAGGACAAACTGGGCAATATTCCTTGTACAGGTGAGAATCTGTTCGGCAAAGATTGGCAAGAGAAAGCCAATGAATTGGATGCTGACAACTCCACCTTGGATAGATTATCCAAGGCCACAGCTGATCCTGCAAGAAAGAAATCTTTCAAGAAACCATTCTTCTCCAAAAAGAAGAGGTTTTATCCTTCTTATTCCCAGCAGGGACGTTCTGCAGTTCAACCTGTCCGGAAGAGTCAGCAACCACCTAAACAAAGGAAAGCAAAGACTGCTAAGCCTCAACCGTCTCAGCAGTCTCAGCATCCACAAGGCCTTTGACTTCCATCTAGAGAACTTAGCCTTCCTGGCTCTCAATGGACCAGAGCCTTCCACCATTCCAGGAAGGTTGTGTCACTTTGCCCCCAGATGGGGGCAGATAACAGCAGAACAGTGGACTCTCTCCATTATAAAAGAAGGGTAAAGCTTCACTTTCTTTGCATGCCCCCTCCCACAATGGTAAGACAGTTCAATTCTCAGACCTCTCTCATCAACCTTTTAGATCAAGAGGTCACTATGCTTCTTGCCCAAGGGGCAATAGAAGAGGTACCCATACCTCAACAGGGTAAAGGGTTTTACTCCCCCTATTTCCTTATCCCAAAGAAAACAGGGGGACACAGTCCTATATTAGACCTCAGAGAATTGAACAAATTCCTGTTCAAAGAGAAATTCAAGATGATTTCTCTAGGAACTCTGGTGCCATACCTCCAGAGTCAGGATTGTCTTTGTTCTCTAGATCTCAAGGATGTGTACACTCATGTTCTCATCCATCCAACTCACAGAAAGTTCCTTCGGTTCCTTTTTCAAGCAAAGCACTACCAATACAGGGTGCTTCCTTTTGGCCTGGCCTCAGCACCAAGGGTGTTCACGAAATGCATGGCTGTGGTAGCAGCATTTCTTCGCCCTCTAGGAATATTCGTCTTCCCCTACTTAGACGACTGGCTCATTCGAGCCCCATCAGAGTCAGAGGCCAGGATTTCTCTATCTTGCACAATGCGTATCCTTCAGTATTTGGGTCTGGTCATCAACATCCCAAAATCCAGCCTAACTCCCACTCAGTCTCTAGAGTTCATAGGAGCTTTGTTGGATACCAGAAAGGCAAGGGCCTATCTTCCTCAGAACCGTTGCCTTCGCATGGTGCAGTTAGCTTCTCAAGAAGTGCGAAAGCCCCATCTCACTGCTTGAGAAATGTTACAACTACTAGGCCACATGGCATGTACCGTGCATGTGGTTCCTTATGCTCACCTCCATATGAGAGCAGCCCAGTGGACTTTATCCACTCAGTGGACCCAGGCATCAGGGTGCCTGTCAGACAAAATAGCAAACACAAATCGCCTTATTTTGTCCCTCCAATGGTGGCAGTCCACTCAGAACCTGTTGGTGGGGTCCTCATTTCAACAACCTTGGACACCAACAAACTTGGACACCAACAACATACTGGACCCACAACAACATGGCTTCCGCCCACTCCATGGAGTCGAGACCCTCATGGCGTCACTAATGAACACCCTCATCATAGGTACCCAAGTCAAACACTTCGGATATGCCATGATCTTTCTAGACATATCAGCCGCTTTTGACACCATCTCCCACAACATCCTCATACACCGACTACAAGCAATTGGCATCAAAGATACTGTACTCAAATGGTTCTGCTCATACCTAACCAATAGACATCAACTGATCCGCACAAACTCATCAACCTCCCCCCCCCCCTTCCAGCAACACCAAGGAGTGCCACAAGGATCCACACTATCAGCCATGCTCTTCAACCTCTATCTGCAACCACTCTGCTCAATCATACAGGCATACAACATAAGAACATAAGATATGCCATACTGGGTCAGACCAAGGTCCATCAAGCCCAGTATTCTGTTTCCAACAGTGGCCAATCTAGGTCATATGTACCTAGCAGTTTCCCCAAGAGACACAAGTTCCACAATGCTTGTACTGGGTCAAGCATTGATATCTTCGGTCACTTCTTAATAATGGTTTATGGACCTTTCCTCCAGGAACTTGTCCAAACCTTTTTTAAACCCAGCTACACTAACAGCCTTTACTACATCCTCCGGTAGCAAATTCCACAACATTCACTACCACATCTATGCAGACGACATAATGCTCTATGCACCAATTACAACCTCCAACCCATCAAACAAACACTTATCAGAATGTTTCACAGCAGTATCCAGCTAGCTACAAGAAAACAACTTATCCATCAACATAAAGAAAACAGAGGCCCTCATAGTAACAAAAGACCCGGACTTCACGCCACTCTCACACCTCAGCATCGGGACCACTCAAATACAAATACAACCACAGATAAGATACCTGGGAATCATCATAGACCAAGCACTCACACTGGAACAACAAATCAAAAAAACTACCGCTACAATATTTCACAAGACTAAAACAGCGCAACGCCTCAAACCTCTCCTCGAACCACTTCAGAACAGTGATGCAGGCCCTAACACTCCCCCACCTGGACTACTGCAATATAATCTACCATGGACTCCCGGCCACCCATACCAACCCACTCGGACTGCCTTAAACACCACAGCAAGGATTATACAATCAGCAAAAAAACAGGACCACATCACCCCAATTCTAAGAGAGCTACACATACTCCCTCTGGAAGCACGAATCAAGTACAAGTCCGCTCTACTCACCCACAAAGCTCTCAACCAAACCCAAACCTCCCAACTCCGCACACTGCTGATCCGACCCGCCCACAACAAAGCAACCAGACAAACCACCAACTCCTCCCTCACCGTCCCCCACAAAAGGACAAAATGCTATCAACGAACCTGCAACAGAGCCTTCGAACTGTACGCACCATCCATCTGGAACTCTCTACCGAACCACATCAGAAACAACAAAGACCCCCTATCATTCAGGAAACAACTAAAACCCACAATATTCCAGAAATACCTCGGACCAGAAACAAACACCCACCAATGAGACTGTAGCTCAATGTCTATGTCTACATCCCAATATTTGTCAAAATCATAAATGTTGTCCCGCCTGGTGACAGCACATACCCTAGAATTGATTATTGTCCCCCCTCCCCCTCGTTCAATGTTCCACCGCTTTGACCCGGTGAAAAGCGGGATATAAATACAGCTAAATAAATAAATAAATAAACCTTTACCCCAGGCAACTCTCACAACAGATGCTTCACCAGTGGGTTGGGGAGCTCATCTGCAAGACCTCTCCACCCAAGGCACTTGGTCTCCACAGGAGACTCATGTACACATCAATCTCTTAGAGCTCAGAGCAATTTTCCTTGCTCTTCGAGTGTTCCACACCCTGCTCAGCTACAAGACAGTCCTCATTCATATGGACAATCAAGTAGCCATGTTCTACGTGAACAAGCAGGGAGGAACAGGCTCTCTGTCGCTTTGCAACGAAGCTTTGCGACTGTGGGCCCTCGCCAGAGAGCATCAGATTCATCTTCTGGCAGTGTATCTTCCAGGCATCCAAAACTCTTGGGCAGACAGACTCAGTCGAGTTCTGCTTCCGCACGAATGGTCTCTACATGCAGACCAGGTAGCCAAGATTTTTCAGATTTGGGGAACCCCAGACATAGACCTCTTTGCAAGTCCGTTCAATGCCAAACTTCCCTGGTTCTGTTCCAGAATTCCGGCTCAGGGCTCTCAGGCCAAGGATGCTTTCCTCCTCCATTGGGGTCAAGACTTCCTTTATGCCTTTCCACCCATTCCCCTAATTCCCAAAACACTGTTCAAGCTTCAGAGAGACAGAGGCCGTGTGATTCTCATAGCTCCACATTGGCCACGGCAAGTGTGATACCCTCTGCTTCTACATCTCTCTCAAGCTCCCTCTCTGGAGTTAGGGTCTGCTCCAGATCTCCTGTCTCAGGAGAACGGAATGTTGTGGCATCCCAATCCCCAGTCTGTGCATCTCAGGGCTTGGTTGCTGAAGGCCTAGATCTTCATGATTTTAACCTTTCTCAGCAAGTAAAGGTTATCCTTTATGCTTCCAGGAAACCTTCCACAAGACGCTCTTATGCTTTCAAGTGGAAAAGGAGGGAGGAGTGGCCTAGTGGTTAGGACAAGGTACTTCAGGCCGGAATGCCGGGGGTTCAAGTCCCACCTGGGGACAGCAATCTCAGGCCGGAGGGACTGGGATTTCTAGTCCTATAAGGCACTCCTTGTGGTCTTGGGCAAGCCACTTAACCCTCCATTGCCCATGTTCCCTGTAAGTATTAGTGTATGTGTGTCATATCCCCTCATGTTAAATGTATCTCCCAATTAACCGCTTTGACCCGGTGAAAAGCGGGATATAAATACAGCTAAATAAAATAAATAAATAAAAAGGTTTACCATATGGTGCTCGCAGAAGGGTCTTAGCCCCCTTGCAATACCTCTGGAATCGTTACTGGAGTATCTCCTTCATTTATCCAATGCAGGACTAAAGACTAACCCAGTAAGAGTCCATTTGAGTGCTATTGCAGCTTCTTTCAAGCCTTTAAATAGACAACCTATTTCCTCCCATCCTCTTATAGCAAAATTTATGAGAGGCCGCCTTCTAACTAAGCCTCCCATTAGGCCACCTTCTAACTAAGCCTCCCATTAGGCCACCACCGGTGGCATGGGACTTAAAACTGGTTCTTGGCCAGCTCATGAAGCCACCTTTCGAACCCTTAGCTACTACCTCATTGAAATTCCTTTCCTGGAACGTTATCTTTCTCATTGCAATCACATCAGCACGTCACATTAGTGAGTTGCAGGCACTAGTGGCTGATCCTCCTTATACAAGGTTCCATCATGACAAGGTAGTCCTTAGGACTCATCCACACTTTATGCCAAAGGTGGCCTCGCCTTTTCATCTAAACCAAGCGGTCTACCTGCCTGTGTTTTTTCCAAGGCCTCATGCATCAAATGCAGAAAGGAATCTTCATACTTTGGACTGTAAAAGAGCTTTAGCCTTTTACTTACAAAGAACACAGCAACATAGAAAGTCCTCTCAACTCTTTGTTGCTTTTGATCCTTCAAATTTGGGACTTCCAGTCTCCAAGAGAACACTGTCCAACTGGATTGCACAGTGTATTTCCTTTGCCTATCAGAGTAAGAATCTTCCTCTGGAGGGCCATGTCACAGCTCACAATGTGAGAGCCATGGCAGCTTCAATGGCTCATCTGCACTCTGTGTCTATCGACGACATCTGTCGAGCAGCCACTTGGGCCTCGGTTCATACCTTCACAGCCTATTACTGCTTGGAAAAGGCCTCCCGCCGGGATGCCTTGTTTGGTCAGACTGTTCTCCAACACCTGTTCCATACCTAATCAACTCCTACCCACCATCCCTGGTAGGATGCCGGAGATCCATGGGGGCAAGTGGAGCCCTTTCACAGGGACACACAACCTCTGGGGTTCTCTCCCTGGCATCTAAAGCTAGGGAGTCCCCATATGTGAAGACTACATTCCTGCTTGTTCCTGGAGATAACATAGTTACTCACCTGTAACAGGGGATCTCCGGGAAGAGCAGGAATTTAGTCTTCACAACCCACCACCTCCCCTAGGAGTTGTATCTCTCTATCTATCTCTTTCTCTTTCCCTCTCTTTCTCTCTCTCTCTCTCTTTCTCTCTCTCTATGCCTCAGCTTTAAACTCAACTGGAGAGAGTCAGTTGGGAAAGGCGGGAAGGCAGCACGCAGGCGCTGTGGGATGCTCCCAAAAGCTTTCTAATTGGACGCTGGGGAGCGTTCCCGCGCAAGCTCCGTCAGTACCGACGATACCCTTATGTGAAGACTAAATTCCTGCTGTTCCCGGAGATCACCTGTTACAGGTGAGTAACTATGCTTTATCTTCCAGGAGTCGGTCCAGACTCCTGGCGACCCAAAGAGGGTCAAAATATAGAAGAATCACAAGCAGTGGCCAATTCTCCCCATCTATTTCCCCTGCCCCTCACACCCAGCTGAGAGCGGCAGGCAGAGAGAAACACTGGTACATCTGTCCGCTCCTCCTCCCTTGTAGTATAATGTCTGACTTCTGCTTTGAAGAGCAGGGGCACAACTTATAAACCTTGCCTTTCAAAGTTCATGTCAGACTCAGGATGCTGGATAGGAAGAGCAGCTCAAAACAATGTTGCTTTCTCCTTCCATCTGCCAACCCAGTTTAGCAGCAGTAAGTATATGTGGGGAGGGAGTGGCAGTGAGAGGAGAGATCTTGATGTTGAATTGGGAAATCCAGGAATAGAACAAGAAAAAGGAAAAAGCACATTCAAAATTAAAGGGAAAAAGGGCAATGAGGAGAAGAAATAAGAATGATGAGAACATGTGAAAGACAAGGGAAAAGAAAAAAAGATTCAGATATCAAAGAAATATAAAATACAAAATAAAATATGTCTAGTATATTTTTTAATCCCAGATGAGAGAAAAAAACAACATAGGTAAAATATCCTCGGAAACAGATTTCTTGTCAGGCCCCAATGATATAGGCCATTTACTGTGACTTTCAAACTGTGGATTTAAGTGCTTAATTGTTTTACTAAATTAGCCAGAAAAGGAAGTGTGGGGTGCGCGGGTGTGTTTGGTGCACAGGGGTGGGGTGCCTGGATGGTTATGCGCGTGTTAGTTATTTTTCTGGGGATTTTTTTGTTTTTTTTCTTATACAGCTTTATCCAAGAATCAAAGTGGTTTACAGGGAACAAAAACAGAACTGTTTCACATAGAACTATACTAACATCGAACTGAACAATTACATTTGGTAACTGTGGTCCATAGACTGTAACATGTTCAAGCAGCAGCAATTATGTAAAACAAAGATTGTGTATTTTGGGGGGAGGGGGAGGAGTAAGAAATGGGAGTGTGTGGGAGGGTGATACCTATTGCAAGGGGAATAAGTATCTGTAAGTTTTATTGTTCCACGATGGCAAATCATTTAGTCCTTGAAGTGTTCTTTAAATAGGAATGTCTAGAATTATTTTCAGAATTTTGTTAGATCGTGTGTTTCTCTGGGGTTGTTGGGGAGTGCATTCCATAGATCAGGTGCATAAATGGAGAAGGCTCTGTTGCAAGTAGTTTGGTTTACCCATGTTATTTCCACTGGCAGGTATAGTAAGTTGTGGTTACATCTGCCTTTTTTTCTAGTGTCTGTTGGTGTTTGGATGAGAGACTTGTGGTATGGTGACAATTGGTTGTGTAGGATTTTGTATACGTTCATTATTGATTTGTATTTAATTCGGCTGTGTACAGGTTGTCAGCATAGATCTTTTAAAACTGGGGTAACGTGGTTATTCTTTTTTTGCTTTTCTTATAGTGCGTGCTGCAGTGTGTTGGGCCATCTGTAGCTGATGATGTTCATATTTGGGGAACCCTTGGTATATGCTATTACTGAAATCCAGGAAGGAGAGGATAAGGGCCTGAAGTACTGAGCGGAAGCCTGACATTGATAACAGAAGTCAAAGGTTGAGAAGGATTTGTATTTTGTGGTATATAATTCTTGCAGTTCTGGTGATGTGAGAGAAGTCGAGCTGTTGGTTGATTATGATGCCCACGTATTTCACCTCGTGCTTGATTTCTAGTTCATTGTCGTGGACTCTTGAATGTTTTTAGGGGGGGAGGATTGCCTTGTTTCTAGAGATATGGAGTACTTCTGGCTTTTTGTAGTTGATCTGCAGCCTGTGTTCATTTAGCCATTGTGATATCTCATGGAAGCAGGTGGTTTTGCTTAGGTTTGGAGTGGGGATGTCATATGTTCTAAACATCATAATGTCATCTGCATATATCCTGTAGTGAATAACATGTTTATGGAATATGGCACATATGGGCTGTATGAATATGTTGAAGAGTAGTGAAGATAATGCAGAGCCTTATGAAACTCCTTTGTATTGTCTGTATGGAGCAGATTTGGTTTGAAGCTATTTATTTATTTTATTTATTTAGCATCTTTTTTTATATTGTCTTTCTACAAGTCAAGCGGGTTTACATTGAACTCTGTGCTTGAACATTAAACAATTTTAACCAGACGTGCTCATTGTATTTAACATTAGCTCAACAGGTATTAAGGGTGGAACGGGTATTGAACTTAACTATGTACATTGATATAGGAACTAATGCTGCTTGTTGAGAGGTTCCAATTGAGAGTCTGGACCATAGTGTTTCATGAATAGCAGGGTTTTTAATCTCTTGCGGAAGTCGCCTGTGTGTTCATTGGATCTTGTTTGAGGTGGAATGGAGTTCTAAAGTGATGGGGCATAAAGTTAAGAATGCTCTGCTGTTAGCCCTTTGGTTACTCGTGGGTTGGTCTGTTGGTATGTCCAGCAGGCCCAGGAGACAAAATACACTCAACCTGTGTTGGTGGGTTTTGCTAGTAATGATGCGAGACTGGCCGCTGATAGATTATTTATGATTTTGTGAGTACTGAGGATAACTTTATATTTGTTTCTGCTTATAATGGGTAGCCAGTGAAGTTGTTTGAGGAGTGGCGTGATGTGGGTTTGATGGGATTTTCTTAGTATGACTCTTGCTACTGTGTTTTGTGCCAGTTGCATAAGGTATAGTGACTATAGTATCCTCTTCGGAAGACTATGATAGATTGTATTGCATTAATCGAATATGGGGGTGGTGTTAGCTTGGCACACTGTGCGGAAAGCCATGGGGCTTAGGAGTTTGCATAGGTTACATATGATCTGAAGTTTGTGATAGACTGATTTGGTGGTGCGGGTTACTTGCTGTTGCAGATTGAGCTCTTGATCTAGTGTGATGCCTAGGTAATTGATTTCCATTTTGTTGTGATCATTATGTTTATAGTGATTGCTGGTGGAGGGTTGAAATTCGGGTCTCTCGTGATGTTTAAGATTTCAGTTTTCTTGTGGTTAGTCTTTAAGTTGTTCATTTGAAGCCATTGCGTGATTGCTGCGAAGCAGTTTGAGATTCCTATGTACTTGGTGGTGGTCTGACAAGTATGATTGAATCCATTTGAGTAGGGTACCATGGACTCCAATGGCCTGTAGTCTCGCAAGTAGGAGTCTGTGTGGAATGGAGAAGAATGCCGCAGCTATTTCTAGGAAGATTATACCACAGTTAAGCTTCTCTATGCCTCTTACTATTGTATCTAGCAATGATGTGAAGAGTGTTTCTACTCCATGGTGTGGTCTAAATCCATGCTAGTGTTAATCTAGTGGAGCATGCACTTGTCAATGTAGTCCTGAGGTTGCTGAAATACTATTCTTTCAATTATTTTTGAGATGAAGGGGAGGCTGCAGATGGGCCTGTAAGAGACAGGGTCTCCTTTGTCCACTGTGTCTTTTTTTAGAATAGGGCAGACTGAAGCCCTTTTTAGTTCCTTAGGTAGGAAATTATGTTTGAGTGAGACTTATGCCATCTTACAGATAATTGGAGACAGCTCAGATCTGGCTGCCTTGATCCAAATGACAGGGCAAGGATCCAGTGGTGAGGTAGTGGTGTTGAGGCTGCTGATATGTTTTATGTTCTTGCTGGAGATAAGAGTCAACGTTTAATCATTGATTACTGGTCAAATTATTGTCCAGCAGTGTGTGTTGTATGTTGTCAGTGTGTCCCATTCTACTTCAGAAAAAGTCTGCAAGTGCTTGTGGGTGAGTAGTGTTGTCAAGTATCTCTTGATTGGATGCTGTAGTTAGGGATCATACAATGTCAAATAGCTCTCTTGGGAGGTTCAGTGAGCTCATTAGGATTTTTGCATGATAATCCTTTTTTTCAATGTTGACCATGATACGGTATTCCTTTAGCTTCTGCATGAAGCTCTTCTGTAATTCGGATTGCCTAGAACTCCTCCATTTTTGTTCCATTCTTCTCAGTTCCCTTTTTAAGTTTACAAGGTCATTTGTGTTTTGTTGTGGATCTCGTCAGGGGCATGGATAATGCATCGCTTATGGTCCGATTCCAGCTTGTGATTGATATTTCTATGCTAGGTGTGTTCGGTTGGAGGTGGGGAATAATTTTCTTCAAGAATGCTTCTTTGTCGAATTGGTGGAACCTGCACTTCATGGTGTGTATGGCATTTTTACAGTGGGTGTTAGGGTTGTGTGGAGTGTAGAAATTAATTATGGTGTGGTCTGACCGTGGAATGGGAGAATTTCTGTCACGGAGACATTGTCTGTTAACAGGTGTGAAGATGAGGTCTAATTTGTTTCCTTTCACATGAGTAGGGTTATTTACTATTTGTTGGTAGTCCAGAGCATTCATGGCCTTTAGGAATGTGTTTGCTTTGTTTCTGGAGAGCGTGTTCAGATTTAAGTCACCTAGCATTATAAGAGGTCTGTTTTGTGTGGTGCTCTCGCATGCTCTCTCAGGTATTTTGGCAAGGTCATTGGTGTTAGGTAACGGGACTCTGTATAATAAACATATTGAGAGGCAGTTGTTTGTTATTAAAAGAATGTCTAATTCATCCATGGATGTGGATGTTGTAATGTGAAATTTTGGGTTGGATTTAGCTAGGATTAGAACTCCTCTTCCACTTTCGTTCACTCTTGGATATTTCAAAATTGTGTAGTCACTTGTTTTCAGTTGATTGAGGAGTACAGTGTCTGTTGATAGCCAGGTTTTTTTATGCATAGTAGATCCAGTTTGTCTATATTGAGGATGTCAGTGATGATTGGGATTTTGTTGTGGACTAAGCAGGCATTTAATGAGTGTGTATTTCAAATAATACTGGGAGTGGTTCCTCAATTGCTAAAGTGTATTTCTATAAGCCTGTTGGGGCTTCTGCATCAAGGGTTGTGGTGTATGTTGTAGGGTTGTTGATGCTGGGATCTGGCTTGGAATGTATTGGGTGTTGGTTGTTAGAGCCATAGATGATTTATCCAGTAGAATGATTCCTAGTAGGAGGGTTGCATATAAATTTATTTTATTTATTTATTTATTTTATTTATTTAATTGGATTTTTATACCGCCTTATCATACAATCAAAGCGGTTTAACAAAAGAGAAAATTAGTAATAGTGAAAAAATCTGTGATAATATATACATAGTTTGTAAATATATGATTAAATGTCTTGGGAAAAGGTGCACTATATATATTGTGAGCTATACTATAAAGTGAGCTATTGTACAATGTATATATAAATAATTGCTTTCTTAAAAATTAATTCGTTGATTGCATGACCGTAGTGCTCCGTAAACAAAACTGTTTTCAGTTGTTTTCTAAAGTCTTTGATGTCCTGAGCTGCTCTCAGATCATTAGGTAGGGAGTTCCAGATGGAAGTCGCAGCAAACGAGAAAGCTCTCTCAGAGGTCTCCTTGCGTGTTTTTCTGATGTCATTTGAGGAGCTGATTCTATTTTCAGATACACTTCTCCTAGGTCTGTTGCTAATATCTGACCGGATAAGATACGTCAGACTTTTTGCAGAACATTGTTGCTTTATCTTGAAAATATAAATTACTGTTTTGTATTTAATACGAGATGATATTGGTAACCAATGAAGCTCCTTTAAGATAGGAGTTATATGCTCTTTACTTGATAGACCAAAAATTATACGAGCAGCGGTGTTTTGTGCTAACTGTAAAGGCTTCAGTGACTGCTTAGCTAGACCCAGATATATTGGATTGCAGAAGTCAAGTAATGGTGTAATTAGAGCATGACAAACATTGCGGAAGTGAACAGTTTCCAGAAGCGGCCTTAGTCTTCTGATGATTTTCATTCTATAATAAGCGCTTCTAATCGTCTTGTTTATGTGTGATCTGAGATTTAATTCCTTGTCTAGAGTAACTCCAAGATATTTCACTTCTGATTTAATAGGAATAATTGAATTATCTATCTTGATGACAGGTGGATGTGCAAAATTTTGGCGGTTGAGCATGATTATGCTGGAAATGTTTTGCCTTGCTGAATGGTGTGACTAGATTTTAGTGTGGGATGTGAAAGGATCCATGCTGAGTCAGAAGCAGGTACTACACAAATATCTGTTGTTTACCTTGTTGTGATACAGTCTCCATTCAAGATTAGTTAGATGGGCTGTTGAGATCTTGGTGTTATTGGCTGAGTATCAAGAGAGGGTCCCATGCCTAAGGGCCAAGCCAAAGGGCTCTTTGGCAAGGCCTGTAGGCATGGGCTCACCAGGCGTGAGCACGCCTGCAGCATTTTAAATTTAAAATTTCCTGGTGGCTGCTGCTCTTCAGCATGGGGGATTAGCTTACCTCCCTTCTGTGCACGCTGGTGAGGATGGCCGGCTGGATTGCTGCTCCTGCAGCGTTTTAAATTTAAAACTTCCTGGGGGGTGGCTGCTCTTCAGCATGGGGGGAGGATTTTACAAATCAGAATGGAGTAGATACCACAACATTCACAGAAGATGATGTTTTTGAACAGCTTGCAAAACTGAAAGTGGACAAGGCCATGGGACCAGATGGGGATACGTTCCAGGATACTGAAAGAGAGGTTCTGGCAGAGCCTTTAAAGGATGTGTTTAATAGATCCTTTAAGATGGGGGAGGTTCCATAGGATTGGAAAATGTCTAATACCTCTTCACAAAAATTGCTAATAGAGAAGAGGTCCCCCCAACTAAAAAATCCCCAAACAAAACCTCTACAGTGAAACCCTATATTTTAATCGTTTTTGTCGGATTACACCGAGGGAGGACAAGAAGTATAACTTGACCCCTCCAGACAGGTGTATTCCTTTTTAATCATAAAATAGTTCTTTGGCAAATGCTCATGAAAAAATAACTTATCTTAAACAATGATAGAAGAATAGCCTGACTACTTGCGTGTGCAAACACCAAAATCCTGGGACACGATGTGCACGTTTTCGGCCACCAAAGCCCTGTATCAAGTGCTCCTACGAAAATCAAACAGGCGTTAATCTTCTTGCAATTGTGATTAAATGAATGAATTAATTGCCAGTTTTTAAAATGCCGGGAGTTCAGCGATCTCCAATCACTAAAGAGGATTTAAGTTGTTCTGATTGGCCACCCAGTCCCATTCATCAAAAAGGGAACAAATCACAGGTAAAGGGCCGTCTCCCAACGAAGCCCTAACCGGAATGGATGAAATCTCAATGATGTAATGACCAAGCCAGCCTGCCAAAGAACAACCAATCGTGAAGGGGATATCCCACTAACAGAGGGAACCTCTCAGCTGAGTGGGCCTCATGTAACACTCAACCACTCGATTTCACGATTCAAACCACCAGGGTGCACGGTGTCCAAAGCGTAAATCCATCTCTGCTCACAATGTTGTAGACGGAACTCCCTGTCTCCCCCTCTGGGATCCTCAGGAATGTGGTCAATCACTGTCCAGTGTAAATCCTCAAAGGAATGACCCCGCTCGATGGTTGGGGATTTTTTAGTTGGGTGTATTTAAGTATCTCTGTTTTTGGGATTAATTTTTGGTGGGGGGAATAGAGAAGAGGTGGAAAACTATAGGCTGATGAGCCTTGCCTCAGTGGCAGGAAAAGTAATGGAGGTGCTACTAAAAGAAAGAATAGTGGACTTTCTAGAAACCAATGGGTTGCATGATCCGAGGCAACAAGGTTTTACCAAAGGATGATCATGCCAAACAAATCTGATTGAGTTCTTTGGGTGACCAGAGAACTAGATTCAATGACAGGCAATGGATGTTATCTACCTAGATTTAAGCAAAGCCTTTGATACTGTTCATCATTAGGAGACTTATCAATAAGCTGAGCAACCTGGGTATGGATGAACTAGATCAGAAATTGATTGATTGACAGATAACAGAAGGTTGTGCTATTAGTAACCTGTGAATTTTCATTAAAATCATCTGTAATACCTGAAGATTAGATGATCGCCAATAACGCCAATTTTTAAAAAGGGTTCCAGGGGTGATCTGGGAAACTACAGACCAGTGAGTCTGACATCACTACCAGGAAAAATGGTAGAAACCATCATAAAGAACAAAATTACTCAGCATGTAGATAGTCATGGCCTAATGGGAGACAGCCAACATGGCTTTAGACAAGGAAGATCTTGTCTTACTAATCTGTTATGTTTTTTTGAAGGTGTGAATAAACAGGTGGCCAAAGGTGAGTCGGTTGATATAGTGTATCTGGACTTTCAGAAAGCTTTTGACAAGGTCCCTCATCAGAGACATTTGGCAAAACTAAAGAGTCATGGGATAGGAGGCAGTGTACTATTGTGGATCAAGAACTGGTTAAAAGATAGAAAGCAGAGGGTAGGGCTAAATGGCCAATTTTCCCAATGGAGAAAGGTGAATAGTGGTGTACCCCAGGGATCTGTGCTGGGTCCACTGCTTTATGACATATTCATAAATGACCTGGAAAGTGGAATAACGAGTGAGGTTATCAAATTTGCAGATGACACAAAACTATTTAAAGTTGTTAAAACCCAAGAGGATTGTGGAAAATTGCAAGAGGATCTTGATAAATTGGAAGACTGGGTATCAAAATGGCAGCTGCAAAGTTATGCATCTAGGGAAGAACAACCCAAACTATGGTTACACGATGCAAGGTTCCACATTAGGAACCACCACCCAGGAAAAATATTTAGGCGTCATTGTGGATAACATATTAAAACCCTCGGCCCAGTGTGCAGCGGCGGCCAAGAGAGCAAATAGAATGCTAGGTATCATAAGGAAAGGAATGGAAAATAAAACAAAAGATATTATAATGCCTCTATATCGTTCCATGGTGAGACCGCACCTTGAATATTGTGTGTAATTCTGGTCGCCGTATCTTAAAAAGGATATTGAGTTATTAGAAAAGGTTCAGAGAAGAGCCACCAAAATGGTAAAGGGGATGGAAGGATACTCCTATGAACAAAGGCTAAAAAGGTTAGGGCTCTTTAACCTGGAAAAGAGACGGCTGAGGGGAGATATGATAGAAGTCTATAAATTAATGAACGGAGTAGAACGGGTAAACGTAGATTGATTGTTTACGTTATCAGAATATAGAAAGACTAGGGGACATGCAATGAAGCTACAGGGTAAACTATTTAAGACTAATAAAAGAAAATATTTTTTCACTCAATGTGTAATCAAACTCTGGAATTTGTTACCAGAGGATGTAGTAAAGGCTGCTAGTGTAGCTGGGTTTAAAAAAGGTTTGGACAAGTTCCTGGAGGAAAGGTCCATAAACCATTATTAAGAAGGGAGCCAGGATATCAATGCTTGACCCAGTACAAGGATTGTGGAACCTGTGTCTTTTGGGGAAACTGCTAGGTACGTATGACCTAGATTGGCCACTGTTGGAAACAGGATACTGGGCTTGATGGACCTTGGTCTGACCCAGTATGGTTTATCTTATGTTCTTATGGTGATAAATGAAATTCATTTAGAAGAAAGGAAGATGAGTAGTGGGGTGCCTCAGGAGTCTGTTCTGGGACCAATACCATTCAGTATGTTTGTGAGTGATATTGCTGAAGGATTGAAGGGTAAAGCTTGCTTTTTTGCAAATGACACAAAGATTTGCAACAGAATGGACTCCTCTGAGGGAGTGGACAACATGAGAAAAGATGTACAAAAACTGGCAGTTAATATTTAATGCAAAGAAGTGCAGAGTCATGCACTTGTTTGCAGAAATCTAAAGGAATTAATTCTGTGTTATAGGGGATGAGAGATTGGTGTCTATAGACCAGGAGAAGGACCTCAGAGTGATAGTGTCGGGGGATCTCAAGGTGACGAAACAATGTGACAAGGTGATAGCCAAAGCCAGAAGGATGTTGGATTGCATTCAGAGAGGAATAACCAGTAGAAGGACGGCGTTATTAGTGTACCTGTACAAGTCATCGTTGAGGCCTCACCTGGAGTAATGTGTTCTGTTCTGGAGAACATATCTCAAAAAGATATAAAAAGACTTGAAGGGGAGGAGTTATCTCGTGTGCAGGTGCAGAGAGTTCAGGCTGGTTCTTGGACAGCCCCGACGCTAACCGGGGCCTGGATAAAGCTGTCTGTCATTGTGAGCTGCCGGGAGGAGTTATTTCAGTTGTGTGCAGATGCGGACAGCCCCGAGGCTAACCAGGACCTGGATAAAGTTTCAAGGCTTCTAGGCATGTGGCCATGGCATTTCCAAAGGGGGCGTGTCCAAAGGGAGCATGTAACAAGGGGCACGTTGGGTCCCTTGTGAGCCCCTTTGGAGCACTGTTGGAACAGTGTTAAGTATCTCCTTTGTCCTGAGGCATCGCTGTCTCCATGGGAAAACAATGCAAATAAGTTATGCCTCCCAAGCATTTCCCGCATGCCACCCTTACCTACTTTTTCACCGCAAGTTCTCTGTAATATTTTTTGAGTTGAAATGTAAACCACTTTGATTTCAGGATAAGGCGGTATAAAAAACTTGTTAGGTAAATAAATAAAAAGAAAGAAGGTGGTTACTGAAGAACCTATATTTGGCCCAATGGATAAGCACTTCATTCCAAGAGAAGAAAAGGATCCTCTTGAAGGTACTGACTTTTTGACTTTCCAGGCTTCGGGAGCATCTTTGAGCTCATCGGCTGGTACCCCGCCTCCCCCCCCCCCTAGTGTCTCTACTGTCACCTAACCCTCTGGCCGATGTTTGTCCTTTACAACAAAGTGCTCCTCTTGTTAATGAGCCCTTTTGGGCTGTGGCGTGGACACCGCCAGTGGAAGTTGGTGGAGAGCTACCTAAGGCTAATGTGTCTCTTGCTGACATCTGGAAGGTGGTGACCCGGACTGATCCAGACATTGGTTTCAACCGTGGCTCAGCTTTGTGTGTACTCTCAGGAGACAGTCACAAGGCTGAGCAGGGTTGAGGGGAACGTGAATGCTCTGAGTGATCAGGTTCATAAGTGTGAATAGTCCTACTCTTCTTTGTAACCAATACATGCTTCAGCTTGCCACCGCCCGCTCCCTAACCTTGAGGGTTTGAGGAGGGGTCGGCCTTGAGGTTGAGGTTGTAGTTGTGAAGGTCGAATGATAAGGCAGGCAAAAGAATATTTTTTTACATAAGGATTTATTTCTCCCGCTCTGTGGTGGAATGGAACAGGCGTAAAGGAATATATATTAGCCAAAGTAGGAACAAAGAAAAAACAGGCTCTTCAAATGCTGTGCTCAAAATGTCCTTCCACACTGGAGTTCACATTCCGTCATGTGACCTCTACTTTTAAATCAATTAAACAAGGAGAAAACAATAATGTTCCTGTATTGTAACCAAGTTATGCTTCAGCTTATTTTTACCTCTTCATAAGCTCTTCAGCCAGGTACTTAAACAGCATACATTTTAGGATATCATAGCAAATGACCATTCAAGCTTTGCTTTACTTATTTCTGTCAATCAGACAGGTTGAGCAGTCCATTGGTTGATTCAGTTCAATCATTGGCAAAGGAGAAGCCAAGGGCATTTCTACTTCAGGACTCTTTTCTGGCTGTACTAACGTCTGGTCAGGAATTGCTCGTTTATCTAAGAATTCTTTGAACTCTTTAAGGAGTAATTCAGCCTGCTTTCTAACTGGGCTAGGCTGAGGATTTGCTCCTTCCTTGGGTAAGTAATTGTTTGCAGACTTTACTTCAGGAAAGCAAGTAATGTCATCTCTGTTAAAACATTCATTCAATGCACTGGAGTTACCCCTCCCCCACTTGTCTCAGTAAGTCAATGTCGGGTTAGCCAGTTCAGTTGTATGAGGAGTGCTTCTAAAGAGTGCTTCAAACGTAGGACCTTCTAATTCCTCCCGGCTTATATCTCTCCCATACAGGTCAGCTGTGTTCTTTCTATTAACCTGCTTGCTAAATCTTTCAGCTGTCTGGTGAGAAAAGCTGGGTCTGTTTAAACGAGTTTCAGGCTGCAGCCAACTGCCTTCACAATGCCTGAGTCTGTCCTGAGTTTTAAAATCAGCATTCACTCTTTCTGGCTTCTCATAAAACTTGTCATCTGAATTAAACACACCATGTACCTTGTATTGAGGATTGTCTGAGAATTCCTTGCCACTCTGCCTTCCTTTCCACGGGTCAGCTTTCCCCTGCAGAAGCCTGGGCTTTATCCCTGGGTCTCTCAGTGCTTCACACCTCTCTTGTTCCCAGAAGGTTTTTTCAGGCACTGAGTATCCCTGGTACCTACTTCTTGGTTCTGAATCCCTTCTCCTAGGATTACAGCTGGGCAGTGTTTCTCCTTCTAAGTCAAGGGTTTCTGCATCAAAGGCTGCTTCCTGCCTTTCACGCTGCTTCCTTCTTCCTTGCCTTGCTCCGTCTCTCTTCTCTCTCTCTTGTCTCTCTCTGTTTAACAGGCTGCCTTTGCTTTTGGCAGCCCGCCTCCTGCTAGGGCGTGCCCAATCAGTAACTCTGCTTCTCCCTTCCCCCGAGGTGAGCTGTGTTAGCTGATTAGCCATGTGTTTCTTGTTCCGAGCAGAGAAAATCCTGCATTTACCTGCAGTACCAAAACCTTCCACCGAGTCACCATCTGTTTCCATGGCTTCTGGGGAAGCTACCACGTCACAAGCTATTAAGGATAGTTTTACTATCCATAGGAGACTGGAGATGTTTGAGAATTTTCATAGAGCTCGAAACATTCGATTCTTGAATTTTCCTATTTCACAGCTTTTGTCCCCTGAAGTATTGCTACATAAATATTTTAAAGAGGTCCTAGCTTTGCCTAATGCAGAATTGATGATGTTTTCAAAAATGTATTATCTTCCTAATGGTCGGGTCTCTGGGGAATCCTCCGCTGGTTATGATATTTTACAGCCTTCAGCTGAATTTAACCTGACAAAATTTCTGGAGGACTCCCAGGATACCATAACTACTGGGGCTACGCTGGTTGTTACTTTTATTTCTGAACAAGATAAAATTGCAGTCTTTAGAAACTATTTTAAAAGCAAGGCCTCTGTATTTTGTGGTGCTAATATACAACTTTTTCCTGATCTTCCCAAAGCCACTCAGCTCCGGCGTAAGGGCTTTTTAACCCTTAAGCCGAGAGTGTTGGCTCTTGGTACTTCTTTCTTTGTCCGTTACCCCTGTAAATAGTTACGCTTCAGGGCTCCCAGATATGTCTTTTTTGACAGTTGGAGACATTTATAGTTGATGGGGAAAGGCAGGTGGGTTCTGGGGGGGACACGGATAAGATGGATTAACCTGATTAGGCTGTGATGGTTTGGGATTGGGTTCCCCTTTTGATTACCAGTATGTATTTGTTTTCCTGATATAATCTCCCCTGGATGTGGGCTAGCTGTCTGATGTATTGATGTTTCATTGAATATTTCTATTTCTTATGTTAGTCTTGTTTTTCCTGTCATATTTCCTGTTGCTTGCTTTGTAAGTAATGATTTAAAACTTAATTTAAAAAAAAAAATTAAAAAAACTTGAAACCGTTCAGAGGAAGGCGACCAAAATGATTTGGAGCCTGCGCCAGAAGACATGAGAAGAGACTTGAAGACCTAAATATGTATAACCCAGAGGAGAGGAGGGACAGGGGAGGTATGATACAGACGTTTACATACTTAAAGGGTATTAATGAACAGACAAACCTTTTTCAAAGAAGGGGGATGCTGTAAAACTAGAGGGCATAACATGAAGTTGCAAGGAGGTAAACTTAAAAGCAACATCAGGAAATACTTTTTCACTGAAAGGGTAGTGAATCTGATTGAGGTAGTAAGGGCAAAAATAGTTAGGGAATTCAAAATGGCATGGGACAGACCCAGTGGATCCCTTTATAACCAAATGATGAAGTAAAAACAAACTTAAATCTTTTATACTTCAAAAACTAGAGGGACCGACCTGCATGGAGCAGTGGGTACAACCCTAAACAAAGGCATAGAGGGGGGTGATCTGCATGGAGTGGCGGGTACAACTATTCTGGCCACTTTACTCAGCAAATTAGATGAACCATACTGATCTTTATCTGCCGTCCTATACTATGTTATAAAAGTTGGAAGAATGATATAATGCTTGGCAGTTAAGATTTAATGTGAAGAAGTGCAGTGTCATGCATTTGGGCAGCAGAAATCCAAGGGAATTGTATGTGATGGGGGCAAGAGGTTGGTGTGCACGGACCAGGAGAAGGACCTCTGAGTGATTGTTTCTGAGGATCTCAAAGTGTCGAAACAGTATGACAAGGTGGCGACAAAAGCCAAAAGGATGCTGGGTTGCATACAGAGAGGAATTACCGGCAGAAAGGAAGAGGTACTAATGCTACTGTACAAGTCGCTGGTGAGGCCTCACTTGGAATATTGTGTTCAGTTCTGGAGACCGTATCTCGCATAGGATATAAAAAGGCTAGAAACGGTTCAGTGGAAGATGACCAAAATGATTTGGGGCCTGCGTCAGAAGACTCATGAGAAGAGACTTGAAGAACTAAATATGTACACTCTGGAGGAGAAGAGGGATAGGGGAGATAGGATTCAGACCTTTAAATACTTAGAGTATTAATGAACAAACAAACCTCTTCCAAAAATGAGGAAGCTGTAAAACTAGAGGGCATAACATGAAAGCTGCAAGGGGGTAAACTGAAAGGCAATATCAGGAAATACCTTTTCACTGAAAGGGTGGTGGATGCTTGGAATGACCTCCCGATGGAAGTGGTGGGGGCAAATACAGTGACAGAATTCAAAATAGCATGGGTCAGACATAGTGGATCCATTTATAGCATCAAGATAAAATCAAAATAAGCATAACTCTCTTATATCTCATCAGAAAGGGGTGACCTACACGGAGCGGTGGATACACCCCTAAACAAAGGCATAGGGAGGGGTGTCCTGCACGGTGCGGTAGGTGCACCTACTCTTGCCGCCTTGCTGGGCAGACTAGATGGGCCATACTAGTCTTTATCTGCCATCATATACTATGTTACTATATAATCATTTCCATTCAGCAGAACAGATATCAGGATGTATTGAATTGTAGTATTTATTTTTATTTAACATTTTTTCTGTACCTCTTTTCAGATTATCAAAGTGATTTACATGTAACTGAACAATTGGGATTAACTGAACAAGTTAACTTATGTACAGTGTAGTTGTTGTGGTGAGGGTGTGTTTTTCATTTTGGGGTTTGGGTGTGGGTTAGGATATTACTTTTCATTATGCTTCAGTTCCAAAGAATTCTTGGAATAGGTAGGTTTTCAGCTTATTTCAGAAGTCATTACTGTTTTCGATGGCTCTTAGGGTGCTTGGGCGTGAGTTCCATAGAGCAGTAATCAAATTGTGGTGTGATAAAAATATGAATAAAACAATGTCGGGCAGAAGAGTCAAGAAATGGCTGAATTCCACGAAACATACATAAAGTAGCAAAAATTGGTCTAACGTAAAAAAACCCTGATTTTGGGGTGTTGGGCCTGAGTTGAGAATAATTACAAAATACTTAAAAGTATCAGTAAGAGTTATTGCAGAGCCTGCAAGCACATGAAATAGAGAAGGCCAAAAGGAGCGATCAGTAAACCACATGGCTGTAGTCTGTTTCCTTTGACCATTTTCCAAAGCATCCAAAGTCTCACATCTTAAGCTAGCATTATCATATCAGTATTCATCTTGGCTACCTCTGCAAGCTGCTTTTTATAAAATTTCCAGCTTTTCAGAATGACCTAATAGTGCATTATCCTTAGGCGAAGATTTGGGCCAAATCTGTCTAGAAGACACAGACATTTCATCGAAATAAATTGGAAAACAATACATATATATATATAAATTTTTAATACCATCAGAGGTCCCCTAATTACCTGGATATTAAACACCTGTTGTACTGACGTATGCTGTTTCCTGATATAAATCACTCTTTGGGCCCTCATTTAGGTGAAAAAGGCTGTATACAAGTGTGAGACTAGAATAGAAATAAATGCACTTGAACACAATTTCTCCATTTTAATGCAAATTTATTTTTACATGATTTTGAATGAGCTCCTCTATTCCTTTTCTTGGGTGCTTAGTTGATTTGTTGAAGCATGCTTCTCTGGTATTATATGAGAATGTCTCCTGGTTGAAGCTTTACTAGATGCTTTTCTAGATCTGTTTTGTGGTGATTGTTGGAGCTTTGCCTTAGCTTTAATTCCTAATAATGATAACTAGACCAAACAATCAAAATGCATTCCCGTGCCAGTTACCTTCACCTCTGGTGCTGGATCGCTGTTTATGCTTCTGCCCCCTTCAATTCTACTTCCTGTTTAAATGGGGGCGTAAGTAGCTGAATTGCTAACAAATGATCACCTTCTGATCTTAGGTTTCTAGATGGTTTAGCTATTTTCAATATGGAATTCAAATAGTATGAAGATTAATTTAGAATGGAACATGCAGTCAATGCAAGGCTCCTAAATGTGGAGAGAGATGACCATAATGCGAGGAGCCAGAGATGTGCTGTCGGCTAGGTGCTGAAATCCACGATGTTATGGAGAATTTGCCGGTACTCATCAAGTCTCCTGACTATTATCCGAATTGGCTCATCCATGTCAGCACAAATGATACTGCAAGGTATCCCTCTGAGCATATCAAAAGTGACTTCATGGCTCTGGGGTTGAAGCAGATAGGTGCGCAGGTGGTGTTCTCTTCATACCTCCCTGTTGGTAAAGGCCGAGGCAGAGAAGCTCGCATCCTGTAGATGAATGCATGGCAGCATGGATGGTGCCATCAAAAGCGTTTTGGTTTCCTGGACCATGGGATGATGATCCAAGGGCTGCAGAGCAGAGATGGAGTACATCTATCCAAGAAGGGTCGAAGTGTCTTCAGCAGTAGACTGATAACCTACTGAACTAGATTCATTGGGGATGGGTGAAGAAAACCCCCAAGTAAGTGAAACATTAAATACCTCTGTAGAAATGGGTAAAAGGGGCAACATTTGGAAAGCGGTGTGTACGAGGTGTGACAAAAAAAAGAGACTGTCCCATAAATGTTTTATTACAAAATCTACAGAGAAATTATGCATTGTCCCCTTCAAAGTAATCCACCCAGAGTTAATGCACTTCTGCATTCGCTTCTGCCACATACGGAAGCACCCGGTAAAGTCCTCCTCCTTGAGGTCCCTCAGCTCCCTCATCACAGTGGCCTTGATCTCTTCTACAGAGGCAAAATGAGTGCTTTTGAGCACAGTCTTCAGCCTGGGGAAGAGCCAGAAGCTGTATGGTGTGAGATCTTGGGTATAAGGAGGGTAGTCGAGAGCTGTGATCTGTTTGTTGGCCAAGAACTGCCCCACATTGAGCACGGTGTGTGCCGGGCGCATTGTGGTGGAGCAGCCATGACTTCTCTCCACAGATCCTGCCTGCTGCGCCGAATCCGGTCATGGAGACAATTGAGGACCTGCTGGTAGAAGTGCTGGTTGACTGTCTGACCCTCAGGCACAAACTCATGATGGACCATTCCCTTCTGGTCTAAGAATGTGATCAGAATGACCTTGATCCTTGATTTGGACATGCATGCCTTCTTGGGTCTGGGTGACAATCGAGTCTTCCACTGCAGGCTCTGTCTCTTGCTTTCAGGGTTGTACTGGAAGACCCAAGTCTCATCTCCTGTGATGACTGCCAACGAACTCTGGATCTTCTCCAATCTTCTCTAGCAAGTCTCGACAAACATTGACCCGGTGCTCCTTCTGATTGTCCGATAAAAGCTTGGGCACCATCTTGGCATACACCTTCTGCATCCCCAGCTCCTGCACCAAGATGGTCCGCACTGACTCCCTGTTCAGACTGAGCTGCTCAGCTATCATCCGCACTGTCAGTCTGCGATCACTCCGCACCAGCTGGTTCACTCTATCAGTGTTCTCAGCCATCTTTGTAATGGAATTCCATCATGACTTGGGGTCATCCTCCACCTCCTCGTGGCCAGTCTTGAAGCGTTTGTGCCACTTGAAGACTCGCTGCCTTGACATTGCATCTTCTCCATAAGCCTTTTGGAGAAGTTGGAGACACTCAGTTGGGCCCTTCTCCAACTTAACCAGAAAGTTCAAGTTGATTCTTTGCTCCATATTTCTGCCACCTCCAGTTGCGTGACAAAGCGATGGAGCAGTGTGCTACAAAAAAACCTGAAAAAGAAAAACACAGTGAGAGACATGAAAAATATTATAGCAGAATAGTGGCGAGATGTTGCATAACCCGGTGACATAAGCGGTAAGCCAATTTGCATTGAGTCCTGGGCATGGCTGCCACAGTCTTGTTTCTTTTTTGTCACACCTCGTATAAATGCCCATAGCATGGGAAATAAGATCCCAGATGTTGAGGCTTTAATGGAAGAGGCTGACTTGGATTTAGTGATGGTTACGAAGACACTGTTCATAAACAACCATGACTGGGATGTAATTATACCAGGCTATACTTTATTCAGAAAGGACAGGGTATGAAGAAGGGTAGTATGAGTGGCACTATATGTGAAAAATAATATTAAAGCTATAGAATTACAGAGCTTAAAAGGGAGAGAGAAGGCACTGTAGGTTAAACTAGAAAGAGGGAAAAAGAAATCCATTTGCATTGAAGTGCTCTACAGATTCCCTCATAAGGAGAAGAAGTGGTTGGAGATTTAATAGAAGACATACGCAGCATTACCATGAAAGGAGACGTGCTACTAATAGGTGATTTCAATATGCCATATGTTGTTTGGCACATCCCTGCTGCAGTGTCGTCTAGAAGATCCTGGTTTCTCTACAGTAGTGGTTCTCAATCCAGTCCTCTGGGACCCCCAAACCAGTCAGGTTTTCAAGATAACCACAATGAATATGCATGAGAAAGATCTGCATGCACTGCTTCCATTATATGCATATCTATCTCATGCATATTCATTGTGGATATCCTGAAAACCCAAGTGGGCTAGGGGTCCCAGAGGACTGGGTTCAGAACCACTGCTCTACAGGGAGAACTAGTCAGGCAACTGGTAACAGAACCCACTCGTGAAGGGGCCATTCTGGACTTGGTGCCTACCAATGGGGAACATGTTTCTGATCTTATAATGGGAGATCATCTCACATCCAGTGATCACCTGATGGTGTGGTTCAGTATTAGGACTAGGGCAGATAAAATCCATTCAAAAGTGAGAGTCTTAGACTTTAGGAAAACTAAATTTTCTAAGATGGGACAACACCTCAAGGAGTCGGTGCAATGGGAACTGCAGGGGGATGTAGAAAAACAGGAGATATTTTAAGGTCAACAAACCTTTTTGTTAGAAACTTAGATAAATGTAAAAGGAAAAGGAGGATGCTATGGTTCTCATAAGAAGTAACTGAAAAGGTGCAGAAAAAGTGAGAGGCCTTCAGGAAATGCAAAAGATCACAGAAAGAGGAAGACAGGCATCTATATTTGGAAAAACTTAAAGAAGCTAGCAAAGTAGTCAGATAAGCAAAGATACATTGCCAATGCAATAAAATGGGGGCATAAGACATTTTTCAGATATGTTAGTGAGAGGAGGAAGGGCAAAAGTGGAATTGTCAGACTCAAAGTTGAAGGGGAGGAATATGTAGAAGCTGATGAGGATAAAGCGGAATTGTTTAACAAATATTTCTATTCTGTGTTCACAGATGAAGGGCCAGGAGCAGGACCTCAGAAAATGCCCACAAACAGGAACAGTAGTGAGGGGGAGCTTAAATAATTTTCAGAAGACTGGGACCGGATGGGATACATCCGAGAATACTGAAGGAACTTTGAGACGTTCTAGCGGCTCCACTGACAGACCTTTGCAATATTGCTTTGGGTTTCGGCGTGGTCCCAGAGGACTGGAGAAAGGCACACATGGTCCCTTTACACAAAAGCAGAACTAAGGATGAGGTTGAAAACTACAGGCCTGGTAATCTAACCTCTGTGGTGAGTAAATTATTGGAAACGCTGCTAAAAGAGAACAATGAGGTTTCTGGAATCCATTGTATTGCAAGATTCGAGGCAGCATGGGTTTACCAGAGGCAGGTCTTATCAGACAAATCTGATTGATTTCTTTGACTGGGTGACCAGGGAGTTGGAGTGAGGGAGAGCCCTAGATAAGATGTAATTAGATTTCAGTAAAGCCTTTGTCACCGTTCTGCACAGGCATAACCAAACTGAGCACCCTAGGAATGGACCCTAAAGTTACTGATTGGGTTCATAATTGGTTGAATGAGAGGTGGGAAAGTGTACAAGTAAATGGAGCTCACTCTGAGAAGGAGGTGGTTACCAGTGGTGTACCGCAGGGATCTGTTCTTGATCCGATTCTTTTTAACATCTTTGTTGGTGATATTGCGGAAGGGCTGTCGAGTAAGGTTTGCCTGTTTGCGAATGATACCAAAATCTGCAATTGAGTAGACACCGAGGAAGGAGTAGATAATATTAAGGGGATTCAAGCTAAGCTTGAAGAATGGTCTACAGTTTGGCAGCTGAGATTTAATACTAAAAAATGCAAGGTCATGCATTTGGACTGCAAAAGTCCAAGGGAGTGGTATGGTGTAGGGGGTGAAGTACTTTTATCTACAAAAGAAGAGCGGGACCTGGACATAATTGTGTCTGATGATCTCAAAGTAGCTAAACAGGTAGAAAAGGCAACTGTGAAAGCCAGAAGGATCCTTGGGTGCATAAGGAGAGCAGTGGCCAGCAGGAAAAAAGAGGTGGTGATTCCTCTATATAAGTCTCTGATGCGACTTCATTTGGAATATTGTGTGCAATTCTGGAGACCGCACCTTCAAAAGGATATTTATTTAACAGTTTTTATATGCCACCTTTTCATTTAATCAAGGCGGTTTACATTAACTTCAAGTTTTACAAAGAACATTCAATTATAAACAATAACTTTTACAAAGAACTTTCAATTGTAGCAGTAACATCACATATCAAAAACTTAAACAGACTCTTGTAACTTCATACTTCAAAATATAAATAATCTCCAAAGAGTTTTTATGTAAATGGGTTAGGTGGGAGTAAAACTGTATACATCGTAGTATGAGTAATAGGAGGGGGAATGATGCAGACAGCTTGGCTTGTGTAAATTGGCTTATGTGGTGGAATAGACAAGGTTCCATGTGAAGGTTATTTATTATTTTATTTTATTTATTTACGTTTCTTATATACCGCGCTATTAAGATCAGTGCGGTTTACAGCGAACAGAATGATGGTGCACTTGTGAGGATTGATTCCTGCAGGGCTTGTGATAAGGAAGCTTATCATAGCTCAGGAAGGGGCTATAGAAAAGGTGAAGTGTCTCTGAACAAGCAACCTGTCAGTGCTGGTAGAAATGAGAAAACAGAATTTTGCCATAAAAGACTACCAGTCCCAGAATGCACCAGGTTTCCAACAGCCATGAGAGGAGCTGAAGTGAGAAAACGTGTGTTCAATCAAAAGGGCTATGAGGTAATCCCCAAGCACTCATTGCAAAGGGCAGGGCTTGATTCAGCACAGCTGCGCTGTGCTAGGATGGAACACTCATCTCAAAGGGCAAGGCCTGATTCAGCACAGCTGCGCTGTGTTAGGGAGGAGCACCCATCTAAGCAGAATAAGAGTAGAGTTTATTCTACAGATGACCATCTTCATGATCACCTTGGATATCCAGAGAATTGTCCTCAGTATCCTGAGAATCAGCTTGAGTTTGATCATCAGTTTCATCTGAAGGATCATCAGAAGCAGAAGCCAAACCGGATGGACAGAGAGGGAAAGAGACCCTTTGGAAGAAGGAAGAGAAAAGCTTTTGAGAGGTCTAGAAGAGTCCAAAGCAGTACGTATACTGGGAGGTATTCCAAGGGCCAGCATACACCATTGGACTGGGGAAAGCCAGAGGAATGGTGCTGCAGAGCTAGGAATCACCAGAGGCTACCTGTGAGGGAGACGGCTGCACGTGGAAGGGACCCTAAGACCTGTGCCAGAAGGTATGTGAAGAGAGATCCAGTGTCCAGGGATCTGGATTGGAAGGCTGGACATAAGAACTGGACTACATACTGGCCAGGCTATATAGAGAGGAACTCTAGCAGCAATGGAAGCTCAGGTATGAACACTGATCTATGCCCTAGCTATAACCTTGAAAGACAGCAGGGAAACAAGTATTCTCCTGAAAATGCTCCATTGAGAGATTCATCTGTGCCAATCCATGATATTGAACCCATGCTTGTTGAACAAGGGGGAATAATAGCAGATGAGGATCCTGTTTATTTGGACCGCTCTCTATCTAAACTCCGTTGGTAACTTTCTGTTATAAAGTACAGCAACCGTCACAAAGAAATACAAATTTGTTCTTTAATCTACTCAGAAAAGCTCCTGAAGCAGGATTTGACCCACACAGTGAAAGGCAAGCCAGCTAAGGGGTTTCAGCTGGTAACTGCTAGCAATTAAGCCTTACCTAATTGCTTGTGAGCTAGGAGAGAATCACTTCTGTATCTATGTGGGAAGTAATCAGAAGTTAACCTGAAAAGAACAGTTTGTTTCTTGCTTTGTGGCTTTTCATTTGTTGTTTTCCTGATTTTGACTTTGTTTTTCCAAGTTAACACTGAAAGCAAGTAACCTAATTTATGTGCTACCAAGCATATCTGTGTTGGGAGAAATAACCCCATAAATAAATATCTTATTGGCTTTACCCAAGAGCACAACTAAATTATTGTCAGCAGCTGTGTCTGGTGTGAATGAACTACATTGCCCACAATACCTTGCAAATCATATAGAAATATGCACTTGCCAAGAGTGTGAAGATTCTCACCCAGGCAGCCGTCTGACAGGCTTTAAATGTCATGACAAGTGACTTGTATTGTATTCGAGCATGTAGAGGTAGCCAGTGGAGTTCCTTCATAACAGGCGTAATGTGTTCTGACCTTGACATACCCATAAGTACTCTAGCGGCTGAGTTTATGGCAAGGCAGAGTGGATTTAGAGTTGACTGTGGAAGCCCATGGAGGGTGATGTTAACGAAGTCCAAGTGTGGAATCACTAGGGCTTGGAATATAGTCTGGTAGTCGGTGAAGTCCAGGAGAGGTCGAAGAAGGTGTAATGTTGCAATCTTATGGTATATCGCGGTGCGACATTTTTCACATGTGTTGTCATGTCAAGTCGCTGATCTAGTGTGATGCCAAGGTAGCGAATATTGGTTTTAGTTTTGAGCTCAGCGTTTTTGACTTGTAGTGCTGGAGGTGGGGTGAATTTCTGATTTCTCGTGATGAAGAGAACATCAGTTTTATTGTGGTTGATACGTAGGTTTTGGGTGAGAAGCCAATCTGCAACTACTTCAAAGCATCTTATAATGGGTGAAAAGTCTGGTTGTTCAGTCCTGAATGGGATGTATAGCAGAATGTTGTCTGCATAGTCAAGGCAGTGTACATTTAAGGAGCGGATCAGGGTGCAGATTGGCTGCATGTAAATGTTAAATAAAAGTGCTGATAGGGATGATCCCTGGGGTACCCCTTGCTTTTGGAGGAAGGGTTCTGAGGTCGAGGTGCCTGTCTTAACTTGTTGCCATCTGTTAGGTAAGATTTGCACCATTGTAGAGCTGTGCCTTGTATCCCTTTATCTTGGAGTCGTTGTAGCAGTATCTCATGATTCACAGAGTCGAATGCGGCTGCAATATCCATGAAGATGAGAACGAAACCCTGGTGTATATTGTCGATACCTGTGATTAGGTCATTGAAGAGGGTCGTTAGGATGGTATCCACGCCATGGGCTTCCCTGAAACCATGTTGGGATGGGTCGAGGAGTGCTTCAGTATTGATATGCTGTTGGATCTGACGTTGGACGGTCTTTTCGATAATCTTGGCGAGTAGGGGGATACTTGATATTGGTCTGTAGGATTCGACCTTGGATGGATCAAGTTTACTGTTTTTTAGCAAAGGCCTGATTGATGTGTGTTTGAGACTCTGAGGGAAGGATCCCATTGATAGCGATTGGTTTAGAATTTTACAGAGTGCGACTGAGGTTGCATCGTAGCTCTTTTATCCAACTAGCTGGGCAGGGATCATTAGGTGCATTGGTGAGGTTGATCGCAGCAATGGTGTCTTCAACTTCTTTGGTGGATATTTCATAAAATTCGCGAAATGGCGTTGGCTGTGGCCCAGTGTGGATTATGTTGATGTTGGCAGAGGATAAGTTAGTGTTGGTCTGGACCATCTTCGATTGTAAGTAGTCAGAGTAATCCTGTGGTTGGGGCAAGCATGGGTGGGCTAGAGCTGGGTCACCTGTTAAAGATTTTACAATATTGAACAGATCATGTGATTTATTTACAGATCGCTTTAGGATGTCTGTGTGATGCTGTTTCCTCTTTTCCATTATTTTTTCTCTGTATGTTGATAAGTGGGCGTTGTAAGCGCAATGTACTTCATCAGATCGAGTTCTGCGCCACTGTCTCTCTAGCTTGCGTAGGTGACGGAGTGATGCTCGTAGGTCATTGGAGTACCATGGTGCATGTATACGTCTCCTTGACTCCTTGTTGATAGGGGGGAAGTTACTGAGATTGGGGATCTTCATTGAAATGTTCAATGAATAGAGTGGTTTTGAGTAACTTCCGGAAATCTTTTAGATCAGTTGTGGATCTTAGCTTTTCTGGGAGTTTATTCCAAATAGCAGGGGCAGCAAGAGAGAAAGCTGTCATGGATGTGGATATAAACAGGTTGGAGTCGATGCAAAGGGTAGCTACAAAAATGGCTAATGTTTTTCGTTATAAAGCATACGAGGACAGACATAAAGATCTTAATATGCATACTTTAGAGGAAAGGCATGATAGAAGAGATATGATAGAGATGTTTAAATACCTCCATGGCATAAATGCCCAGGAGGAGAGTCTCTTTCAATTTATTTATTTGGCTGTGCTTTTATCTCCAGGAACAAGCAAGAATGTAGTCTTCACATATGGGTATCGTCGGTACCGACGGAGCCTGCGCGGGAACGCTCCCCAGCTTCCAATTAGAAAGCTTTTGGGAGCATCCCACAGCACCTGCATGCTGCCTTCCCCAACTGCCTCTCTCCAGTTCTTTGTTTTCCGCGGAGCCAGCAGGTCGTCCTTCCTGTCACCGCAGAAAATCTTTTCCTTATTCCTTCTTTTTTGTGGTCGCGTCTGCCTTCCTCGACGCTATATTGGTACCGCCGGTTCTCTTTTCTTTCTTTCTTTTGTTTAAAAAAAAAAAATATATATATATATATATTCTATTTTTTTCAAAACTTTTCTTTCCAGGTGTACGTGCCATTTTGGGCCTTAGGCCCAAAATTTCCTCCACTATGGAAAAACCCGCTTCGGGTTTCAAAAAGTGCACCAAGTGTGGCAGTACCATCTCTGTCACCGACACCCATGAGTGGTGTCTTAAATGTTTAGGTCCTGACCACTCCATCTCCGAGTGTATGGCTTGTACCATGATGTCCAAGAGGGGTCGACAAAACCGAGCTGCTAAGCTCAGCGCCCTTTTTCCCTCCGATGCAGCTTCTGTGACATCGACGTCTTCCAGGGCTTCGTCTTCCTCCCATGGATCTCAGGTAACTAAACATAAGTCTAGCCAGTCCTCAAAGCATCAAGATGCCTCTGCCGTTGCCCTTGAGGGTTCTGTACCGGCAAAATTGCTCCGGCGGGAGGCTTCGGCTTCCAAAGCATTATCGGGGCTCCAGGATGTTCTCGAGGCCTCGACCTCGGCAGAACTACTGGTGCCATGCTCTGGGGTACCGGCTGCTTCCGGTACCGATACCCAGGCATCGGCAGCATTAATAGACCAGAGGTTCCTGGCTATTGAATGCAGTCTGGTGGCTCTCCTTCCAGCATCGACACCCTCGGAACCGCGTCAGACAGTTCAACCGGTACCAACAGCATCGACATCGGTGTTGGCTTTGCCGGCACCCAGTCATGCGATGCCTTCCGGTGCCAATACACGGGTACCGATTCCCCCCGGTACCGACTTCGGTCGGTATGGGTATCGGGCTCTTCAAGAGCATCCGGACAGAAGGTACTTCGAATCCTCGGAGGACTCCGAGGATTCTGACAGCTCTGCCGGTACCGGAATACTTCTCCCGGAGGAGCCTTCCTCTCCTAAACGTAGGATGTCTCCTCCAGAAGATATCTCCTTTCAGGATTTTATCAGGGAGGTGGCTCGAGGTCTGTCCATTACTGTGGCTCCTGAAACAGAGCCCAGGGCTAAGGAGTTGGAGATTTTACAATATGCCAAAGCTCCTAAGGAGGCAGCTACTCCGCCTATCCATGAGATCTTACATGATCTCATGTTGAGAATGTGGGAGCCACCTCTTACCACCTCCCCTCACTCTCGCAGACTGGATAACATGTATCGAGTCCCTCCTTGTCCTGGTTTCCATAAAACTCAGCTTCCTCACCACTCTATTATAGTGGAATCAGCTATGAGAAGGATCAGGAGTGCAAAGAGGCATGCCTCTAATCCTCCAAGGACGTGAGTGTAGAACTTTGGATGCCTTTGGCCGTTGTACTTTCCAGGCTTCCATGCTTTCTGCCAGGATCAGTTCCTATATTTTATATATGGGAATGTTCCTTAAAGAAGTCACAGGAGACTTGGAGATTTTAAGCCCTCTCCTTCCTGATGACAAGAGGCGTGATTTTCTCACACTGGTTAAACATGCCCAGGATGTTTCTAAGTTTGTCAATCGTGCAGCTTTTGACTGCTTTGAGTGCATAAGCAGAACCTCTGCCATTGCCATAGGTGCACGTAGAATTGCCTGGCTCCAGGCATCTGATTTGGAGCTCTGGGTGCAGGACAAACTGGGCAATATCCCTTGTACAGGTGAGAACCTATTCGGCAAAAATTGGCAAGAGAAAGCCAATGAGTTGGATGCTGACAACTCCACTTTGGATAGGTTATCCAAAGCCACAGCTGATCCTGCAAGAAAGAAATCTTTCAAGAAACCATTCTTCTCAAAAAAGAAGAGGTTTTATCCCTCTTATTCCCAGCAGGGACGTTCTGCAGGTCATCCTGCCCGAAAAAGTCAGCAACCACCTAATCAAAGGAAAGCAAAGACTGCTAAGCCTCAACCGTCTCAGCAGTCTCAGCCTCCACAAGACCTTTGACTTTCATCTAGAGAACTTAGCCTTGCTGGCCCTCAATGGACCAGAGCCTTCCACCATTCCAGGAAGGTTGTGTCACTTTGCCCCCAAATGGGGGCAAATAACAGCAGAACATTGGACACTCTCCATTATAAAAGAGGGGTACAAGCTTCACTTTCTGTGCATGCCCCCTCCCACAATGGTAAGACAGTTCAATTCTCAGACCTCTCTCATCAGCCTATTAGATCAAGAGGTCACTATGCTTCTTGCCCAAGGGGCAATAGAAGAAGTACCCATTCATCAACAGGGTACAGGGTTTTACTCCCCCTATTTCCTTATCCCAAAGAAAACAGGGGGACACAGACCTATTTTAGACCTCAGAGAATTGAACAAATTCCTGTTCAAAGAGAAATTCAAGATGATTTCTCTGGGAACTCTGCTGCCATACCTTCAGAGTCAGGATTGGCTTTGTTCTCTAGATCTCAAGGATACGTACACTCATGTTCTCATCCATCCAACTCACAGAAAGTTCCTTCGGTTCCTTTTTCAAGGAAAGCACTACCAATACAGGGTGCTTCCTTTTGGCCTGACCTCAGCACCAAGAGTGTTCACGAAATGCATGGTTGTGGTAGCAGCATTTCTTCGCACTCTAGGAATATTCGTCTTCCCCTACTTAGACGACTGGCTCGTTTGAGCCTCATCAGAGTCAGAGGCCAGGACTTCTCTATCTTGCACAATGCGTATCCTTCAGTATTTGGGTCTGGTCATAAACATCCCAAAATCCAGTGTAACTCCCACTCAGTCTCTAGAGTTCATAGGAGATTTGCTGGATACCAGAAAAGCAAGGGCCTATCTTCCCCAGGCCCGTTGCCTTCGCATGGTGCAGTTAGCTTCTCAAGCAGTGCTAAAACCTCATCTCACTGCCCGAGAAATGTTACAACTACTAGGCCACATGGCATCTACATTGCATGTCGCCTCCATATGTGAGCAGCTCAGTGGACTTTATCCACTCAATGGACCCAGGCATCAGGATGCCTGTCAGACAAAATAGCAAACACAAATCGCCTTATTTTGTCTCTCCAATGGTGGCAGTCCACTCAGAACCTGTTGCTGGGGTCCCCATTTCAACAACCTTTACCCCAAGCAACTCTCACAACTGATGCTTCACCAATGGGTTGGGGAGCTCATCTGCAAGACCTCTCCACCCAAGGCACTTGGACTCCACAGGAGACTCATCTACATATCAATCTCTTAGAGCTCAGAGCAATCTTCCTTCCTCTTCGAGTGTTCCACACCCTGCTCAGCTACAAGACAGTCCTCATTCATACGGACAATCAAGTAGCCATGTTCTACGTGAACAAGCAGGGGGGAACAGGCTCTCTGTCGCTTTGCAACGAAGCTTTGCGACTATGGGCCCTCGCCAGAGAGCATCAGATTCATCTCCTGGCAGTGTATCTTTCAGGCATACAAAACTCTTGGGCAGACAGACTCAGTCGAGTTTTGCTTCCACACGAATGGTCTCTACATGCAGACCAGGTAGCCAAGATTTTTCAAATTTGGGGAACCCCGGACATAGACCTCTTTGCAAGTCCGTTGAATGCTAAACTTCCCCGGTTCTGTTCCAGAATTCCGTCTCAGGGCTCTCAGGCTAGGGATGCTTTCCTCCTTCACCTGGGTCAAGACTTTCTTTATGCCTTTCCACCCATTCCCCTAATTCCCAAAACTCTGTTCAAGCTTCAGAGAGACAGAGGGCGTATGATTCTCGTAGCTCCACATTGTCCATGGCAAGTGTGGTACCCTCTGCTTCTACATCTCTCTCAAGCTTCCTCCCTGGAGTTAGGATCTGCTCCAGATCTCCTGTCACAGGAGGATGGAATGTTATGGCATCCCAATCCCCAGTCTCTGCATCTTAGAGCTTGGTTGCTGAAGGCCTAGATCTTCATGATCTTAACCTCCCTCAGCAAGTAAAGGATGTCCTTTATGTTTCCAGGAAGTCTTCCACAAGACGCTCTTATGCTTTTAAGTGGAAAAGGTTTACCATATGGTGTTCGCAGAAGGGTCTTAACTCCCTTGCGATACCTCTGGAATCATTACTGGAGTATCTCCTTCATTTATCCAATGCAGGACTTAAGACTAACTCAGTAAGAGTCCATTTGAGTGCTATTGCAGCTCCTTTCAAGCCTCTAAATGGACAACCTATTTCCTCCCATCCTCTTATAGCAAGATTTATGAGAGGCCTTCTTCTAACTAAGCCTCCCATTAGGCCACCACCGGTGGCATGGGACTTAAACCTGGTTCATGGTCAGCTCATGAAGCTGCCTTTTGAACCCTTAGCTACTACCTCATTGAAATTCCTTTCTTGGAAATTTATCTTTCTCATTGCAATCACTTCAGCACGTCGCATCAGTGAATTGCAGGCACTAGTGGCTGATCCACCTTATACAAGGTTCCATCATGACAAGGTAGTCCTTAGGACTCATCCACATTTTGTGCCAAAGGTGGGCTCGCCTTTTCATCTTAACCAAGCAGTCTTCCTGCCTGTGTACTTTTCGCGACCTTATGCATCAAATGCAGAAAGGAATCTTCATACTTTGGACTGTAAAAGAGCTTTAGCCTTTTACTTGCAAAGAACACAGCAACATAGAAAGTCCTCTCAACTCTTTGTTGCTTTTGATCCTTCTCATTTGGGACTTCCAGTCTCCAAGAGAACACTGTCCAGCTGGATTGCACAGTGTATTTCCTTTGCCTATCAGAGTAAGAACCTTCACAATGTGAGAGCCATGGAAGCTTCAATGGCTCATCTGCACTCTGTGTCTATCGACGACATCTTTCAAGCAGCCACTTGGGCCTCTGTTCATACCTTCACAGCCCATTACTGCTTGGACAAGGACTCCCACCGGGATGCCTTGTTTGGTCAGGCTGTTCTCCAACACCTGTTCCATACGTAATCAATTCCTACCCGCCATCCCTGGTTGGATGCCATAGATCCATGGGGGGAAGTGGAGCCCTTTCACAGGGACACACAACTTCTGGGGTCTCACCCAGGCATCTAAAGCTAGGGAGTCCCCATATGTGAAGACTACATTCCTGCTTGTTCCTGGAGATAGCATAGTTACTCACCTGTAACAGGTGATCTGCGGGAACGGCAGGAATTTAGTCTTCACAACCCACCCGCCTCCCCTAGGAGTTGTATCTCTCTATCTATCTCTTTCTCTTTCCCTCTCTCTCTCTCTCTCTTTGTCTCAGCTTTAAACTCAACTGGAGAGAGGCAGTTGGGAAAGGTGGGAAGGCAGCACGCAGGCGCTGTGGGATGCTCCCAAAAGCTTTCTAATTGAACGCTGGGGAGCGTTCCCGCGCAGGCTCCGTCGGTACCGACAGTACCCATATGTGAAGACTAAATTCCTGCTGTTCCTGGAGATCACCTGTTACAGGTGAGTAACTATGCTATATCACTTTTTGCCAGGTCAAAGTGGTTTACAGTCAACGAACATAGAAAACAAGGAACATAAACTATATACAATAAACTTAACCTATTTACATTGGTCTTTGTGGGAGGTGTTTGTGGGTGGTTGTAGTAATAATGTATTATGATTGCGAGTATGAAGAGGTTTGTGGGCGTGGATGAGCTGGGTAATCAATGTTACAGATCCAGGTTGTTCAAGAAACAGGTGAGTCTTCAAGCTCTGCTATGAGGGGGCATAAGATGAGAGTGAAAGGGGATAGACTCAGGAGTAATATGCAGAAACATTTCCTTACAGAAAGCATGTTAGATGTGTGGCATGGTCTTCCACTGGAGATAGTAGAGACGAGGACAGTATCTGAAGTCAAAAAAGCATGGGACAAACGCATAGGATCTCTGAAGATTAAAAGGGGAATATTGAATTTAAACTTATTTCTGTACCATCTTTCTACTATTCAAAGCAGTTTACATAAAACCAGTAATTTAACAGGGCATATGTATTAGCACTGTTGTACAATGGAACTAAACATGAGTATCAGCTTAAAGCATATCTTAAACTTCAATTACAAAATACAAAGATTGCATTCATTGGTGTTATTACCAGTATCTTTAACATGTTAACATGATGCCGTTCTTTGTGATTAAATTAAAGTTCTGGTTTGAAGTCTGGTCAAGATTCGGAAGGTATGTTTGAGTTGAAATGTTCTTGGATTAGATATGTCTTCAGCTTTTTCTGAAATTCTATTAGGTCTGGACATCTTAATACTGGGGATAGTAAATTCCAAATAGTGAGGGCAAAGAGTAAGAATGACCATTTGCAAGAAGACTATTTGTGCCTTGCTTTTTTGTAGGCATGGCTAAGAGGTTTAGTGTGAGCCCTGTCTCCAGAGCCTGTCATTTTTGGGATTTGAAATGAGGTACTTAAGGCAGGATGCTGAACTGCCTTGTATGATTTTGAAAATTGTGACTAGTGCTTTGTATCTTATTCTTAACTGGATAGGAAGCCAGTGTAGCTGCGTCAGTATGGGGGTAATGTGCAGTTCTCAGGGGGGGGGGGGGCTCTGTCACTTATTCTTGGAAAAGTGTTATGGACAATTTGGAGGGAGTGTAGAGCGTGTTTGGGAAGGCCATGCTACATAATGTTACAGTAATCCAAGATGGGTGTGATTAAAGATTGGCATACTGTCCGGAAAAGGTGTGGGCTTAGCAAGAAGCGAAGATTCTTTAGTATTCTTAATTTGTAGTAGACAGAATCTGTTGTTCTCTTTATTTGTGACTTAAAGTTTAGCTTCTGGTCTAATACTATGCCCAGGTATTTAACTTCCATTTTCACTTTGATGGTGCAGTCTTTGAGACTTGGCGATTTGGGTAGTGAGAAGGAAGGGTCTGTGAATATGTGGAGGGCTTCCATTTTTTTCTTGATTGATAAATAGGTTATGTTGTTGAAGCCACTGTTTTATTTATTTATTTAACAGTTTTTTAATACCGCTTTATCCTATGGTCAATGCAGATTACATCAAACAAAACTTACTACATTGTAATAAAATAACGAACTTGGGAAAAATGAATAAAGGGCCAAGGGTGGGGGATGGTGTGTGATGAAAATCAGGAAGGGATTAGAGGCAAGTAACAGAGTTTGATTCAAATTGAGACCACATCTTGTCTTCAGTAAAGTAAAATGTAAATAGGTATGTCTTCAGGGCCTTTCGGAATGATAAGTCCTTTATGGCCCATAGCTTACATGGGGTTGAGTTTCATAGGTTTGGTGCATAAAGGGAGAAGGCTCTTCTGGTTGTACTAGTGTTAGGTTTGATGAAGAGTACTGGGGTGCTTAGAGTGTTCTGTGAACCTGTTCGCTTGGAGCAGTTGTCTTCAGTTTCTTGAAGTACTTTACGAAGGTAGGTGGATGATAAACCGTTGAGTACTTTGAAAATTGTAAGAATGGTTTTAAATCTTGTATGTTCGATGATTGGTAGCCAGTAAAGCTGCTTTAGTAAGGGAGTTATATGTTCATTATTGGTTATATTACATTGAGTACATGCTGCCATGCTGTGGGCCAGTTGCAGAAGATGGATTTCTGCTTTTGGCAGGCCTTGGAGGATGAGGTTGCAGAAATCTAGATGTGGAAAAATGAGTGCTTGAAAGACTGTGTGAAAATCTTGTTGGTTTAGGAGGGGCTTGAGATGCTGTACTGTCTTGATTTTGTAATAGATATTTTTGGTAATGTTTTTGATGTGAATAGAAAATGTTAGGTGTTGATCAAGTACTTCTTGTTTTACTTGAAGTTGAGTTGACATTTAGAGTTATGGTGCTCAGTGGAGTGAAGCTTGTGTCCCTGGTGATAATTATGGCTTCGGGGGGGGGGAGGGGTTTGGTTTTTTTTTTAAGGTTTATTGACATATTTTGGGCAGTAAACGAGGAGTTGATATTAGTGAAACAGTTGGTTATATTCGTGGTCAAGGCTATGTGTGTTGATTAGTGCATAAATCATGATATTGTTTATGTCTGAGAAGCAGTTGTATATCTTGGAGAGGTCTGGTTTTGGGGTGGTGAAAGGAATGTAGAATATGATGTCATCCGTATATATCTGGTAGTGGATCTTCTGTTCCTTGAATATCATGTATAGGGGGTTGGAGGAATATGTAGAAAAAGAGGGGCAAGAGGCTTGAGCCTTGCGGTACTCCTTGAGGTTAGCTGAATGGGCATGGAAATTTGTTTCCAATTCTTACTTGTTGACTTTGGTCATTCAGGAAGGAACAGAACCAATTTATTGTGGTATCCTGAAGTCCAATGTCATAGATCCTCTGTAGAATTTGGTGATGGGGGAGGGAGTCAAAAGCTGATGAGGTATAATCCTTGCGTAATGGTTTGGGTGCATGTAAGGATTGTGTTAAGTAGTAATGTAAGGATGGTCTCAATGCAATAATCCAGTCTGAATCCGTGCTGGTGAGGAACAAGGGGGGCATGAACATCTATGTAATTTTGAATTTCCATTTGCACTGTTTTTCTATTTTTTTATATGAAAGGGATGGATAAGATTGATCTGTATGAACATGGAGCTTTGCTCTCAAGTTTCAGGTTTCTCAGTAGTGGTCTTACTGAACTTTGTTTCAGGAATGCTGGCATGTGTCCTTGGGATAGTAACATATGGATAATGTTCTCAGGTAGGAACTGAGTTTATGTCTAGCAATCTTAATCCAAACCATAGAGCAAGGGTCAAATGCTGAAGCCATGTTGAGGTACCTTTATATTTTCCATGTTTTCCAGCGATAGTAGGTCAAAATTTGTCCATGTGCTCCGGGAGGGGGGGGGGGAGGGGGAGGGGGGGTGTATTTTGAGAAGTCAGGGTTGTTGGAAGGGGGTTTCCAGTAGGAGTAGCTGTCTATTTGGCACTGAGGTAGTTTGCCATTTTTTGGGGGCATATCTTTTCTTGTGAATTTTGATCATTGAGTTCTCTTCATAATGAGGAAGAGTTCTCTTGGTTTATTTATTGAGTATGTAGTATTCTCTTTTATGTCTTAAGGTCTCCTCACAGTATGCCCTGTATTTTTCCATGTAGGCAGCTTTTGTAAGCAGGTTTTCTGATTATCATTTCTGTTCAAATAGCCGCAGGTCGCTTTTTTGCATCTGTAGTTTATCTGAGAACCAAGGGACTATGTTGCGCCTTTTAGGTGCATTTCTTTTTGGAGGCACTTGGGCAGCTGAGTCATCATTTTATTCCACTGTTTGAGTTTTGTTTCTAGTTTTATTCAGGTTTCATGCGCATCAACTGTGGAACCACAGTCCTGAGGAAAGATTCATTGTCTAGCTTACAAAATCTGCATTTCATGGGAGGCATATTGCAGTCAGTAGTCCAGTGAAGTTTCTGTGGGATGGAGAAGAGTATTGTTGCATGGTCAGTCCAGGATTCTGGCAGGATTGTAGGTAGGATCAGATTGGGTGCTGTCTAGATGTCATCAGGTATGAATATTAGGTCTAGCATGTTCCCTTTACCATGAATAGGTTTGGTGACAATCTGTGTGCAACAAAGGGCATCTAAGAATGATGCCGATTGCTTAGTAGGGGTAGTTGAAAGCTTTAGGATCCAAGTAGGATATAAGGTCAATGGTGTGTTGGGATTGCACAGGCTACTTCTAGTGGAGTGGATAATTCTGCAGCATTTCCATGTGGTTGTCTGTTAGGCACATAGAAAATGAGTTGTTTGCTACAGTGAGGATGTCAATGCTGTCTGAGGACATCGTGTCAGAGGTGACAAGCTGGAGACTGGTTCTTGCTATAATACAGACAACCCCGCCTGTCCTAGTTCTATTACAGATATGGAAATTATAAGTGGGGAGGGGGGGCACAGTTGGTTAAGGAGGACGGTGTCCGTTTCAGAGAACCATGTCTCCGTGATGTAAAGGATGTCTAACTCCTAGTCTTGGATGAAGTCCACTATTGTCGGGATTTTCTTTCAGGCTGAACGTGCGTTGATGAGGGCGCATCTTATAGGAGTGCTCAAGATCTGTTTGTTTGGCCTGTGTATCAAGTCTTTGTGCAGGTTGATCTTAGCTAGAGTACAGATCCTCTTCTTTTGATGCATGTGTGCCCGAATTGTTTGACTAAAAGGTTGAGGTTGTCTAAGTTTGTGAATGATAGGTATGTGTGAGTTATGATTTGCTTGAGCTGCATCAGCAAGGGATGAAGCTAAAATTAGTAAAAGAAAAGTTAGAGCAGATAGCTGTGTATCTTTTCCTCCCTGCGGAAACAGTGATTCCCCCCCTGTCTGAAGTTCGCTGTATATGATAAATGTCCCTATAACTGATGCATCCAGAAACTGTAAATATGTATATAGTTATTTAAGCAATGCATGCTGTGTAAATTGCTACACTGTAACTATTAACACTTTTGTTTGTTTTGACCAGGTGAGAGGCGGTATAGAAATACAACTGTTTATAATTCTTTTCTGTTTTGATAACTTAATTAAATTCACTGATTTATTGACTTCTCCTCGTGTGCGTATAAGCAGTGATAATTCTCTGAAAAAATGAGGCACAGGAAAAAGGAAGCAAGTTTAAAAAAAAAAAAAAAAAGTAAGCTCTGGGTCAATGGCAAGAGATTCCAGATCAGCAACCTGGTACAAGCCTGAAATAAGATCATCATATGTATCAAATTTCAAAGCCATTTATGCAACCAAAAAGTATTAACACCTGTATAAATTGACCACCTGAAAATTATCTATCCTCAAATACTGCTAGAAGTATGCACGATGATGCACACACCCATACTGCTAGCTTCACTGAGGGCTCTCGAAGGGCAGATTCTGATGGGGGGGATCATTTTTATATATCTATCTATACAGCTATTGATAGGTATACAGTCAATCATTTAAGAAATGCATTTGCTCTGTTTTAAAGGGGAACAATAAAACAAATCAATGTCATAGGTAACCTTAGCATAAAAGATCAAAATTTACATTTTTATTTCTTGCATTTTCTTTAAGATTTCACACTGCCTGCCACTTTCAGGAAAGTTGTTGAGTATTCTCCTTATATATAATGCTGGAGAGGCCACAGTGATTTATTCCTTGTTTTTAGTGATCTCAAACTTCTTAGAGTTTACATTTTTTCTAGATTTTTCTATGTTCAGCAGGGTTACAGTTAATGGAAAGCTAGCTGCAGTTGCTGTTGTGGTCTTGAATTAATACAGCACACCTGTACCATGATTAAATCCCTATTCAGCATGATCTTGAAATGCATTATTCTGCATATTTATCACCTGTTTTTCCATTGCTGTTGAATAAGATCACTTTTAATTAAGGTCCTGATTGCTGGAAAATGAACTGGAATAGGGCAGTGTTGCTCATTGTATTTTCACCTTTGCATTATTTTCTATATTCGTGATCTCTCTTTGTTTTGAACGTTTTCATGCACTGTAGACCTTTGCCGTGCTCTTTATTGGTAGTGGTAAATGCCCATCTACTGCAGATATATTAAATTTATTTTAATGCTGTTTAGATGGAAAGTGCTTTTTGAATCAAAATGATTAAAGTCTGAATTATTACTATTTATTCCTGTAATGCAGCAGTGCATCTTGGGCATAGTATTATCCTTCCCGATTGAAATTCTGGTAGATCAAGAGCTAGTCTGCATTTTGCTGCAGGTTAGTAATCAGAACAGAGTAAAGAGGAGAGTAAGATCATTAAGGGATATTTTTTCTAAAATGCGGTGTTTTACTGTGTTTTCAGCTCCAAAACCTAGTGCGTTATTGGCATCAGACCCATGCTAATGAATGAGGGCATGTACTGCATGTCCCCATGCAGTTAGCACGGACCCAGCATCACCCCTAAGCCAAGCCATTCTTCTTGATTATTGCGAAGATGTTAATGCCTGATCTAGTAGCCTAGTGGTTGGTAACCAAGCAACCAGGGTTTGATTCCCACTAGCACTCCTTGTGGGCTTGGGCAAGTCACTTAATCCTCCATTGCCTTGGAAGAAAGGCCTGGTAATCTACTCCTGGTTACACTGCCAAGAAAACCCAGGAGTCAGCATTGACTCGAAGGCACACATTGCATGGCAACCATAATGTGCAGTCAATGCACACATTCTGCCCCAACCCGCGAACTCCCCACCTCAATACGTGCTAAGCAGTTAATGTAGGAGTTTTACCATGGTCACTTTTTTTTTTTTTTTAAGAGTGAGATAACTTACCGCTTGGGCTTAATGCATGCTAAATCCTATGCTGTTAGCACAGTTTAGTAAGCATGCCCATTAATTGATTAGCAATATATATTCCATGTAATAATGTTTTTTAAGTGTCATAATAATGTCTTTGCAATACTGTACATATAAAGGAGCAGAATTTAGCACTACTAGAAATGGTTTATCTCAGTTGATTTGATCCTCTAAAAACTTTAAAAAAAACAGTCAAGATGCTCAAAACAGTTTGCTTCTGATAGCATTTGGCCCATACAAAAGCCCTATAATATGTTAATACCTTAATTTTAAGCAGAAATAAATATGGTTAAATACTAGGAATTCAGATGCAGTTTCAAACTGTATAAAACTATGGAGGAACCAGAAGATGCAGTGCCTTGTGAAAGTATTCATCCCCCTGGTTTTTGTCCTGTTTTGTCGCATTACGTACAACCTGGAATGAAAATGGAGGTTCATTTGGATGTTAGGTAATGGACCTAAAATTATAGTCTAAATTGGTAAAGTGAAATGCAATAAAATACCTTAGTAAATATAAAAAAACAAGTAAAAACTGAAAAGTTGTGAGTATATATTTATTCATCCCTTTTGCTATGAAACCCCTAAATAAGATCTGGTCCACCCAATTAACCTCAGAAGTCACATAATTAGTTGATTAGGGTCCACCTATATGCAGTCAGTGTCACATGATATATCACTTGATACCTGTATAAATATACCTGTTCTGAAAGGCCCCTGACTCTGCAACAGCACTAAGCAAGCAACATGAAGACCAAGGACTACTCCAAACAGGTCAGAGACAAAGTTGTGGAGAAGTATAGATCAGGGTTGCATTATAAAAAAAATAATAAATCCCAAATTCTGAATACCCACAGAGCCCCATTAAATCCATTATAAGAAAATAGAATGAATATGGTACCACTATAAACCTGACAAGAGAAGGCCGCCCACCAAAACTCACAGACTGGGCAAGGAGGATATTAATCAGAGATGCTACAAAGACACCAAGTATAACACTGAAGGAGCTACAAAGTTCCACAGCGGAGATGGGAGTATCTGTCCATAGGACCACTTTAAGCCATACAGTCCACAGAATGGGGCTTTATGGAAGAGTAGCCAGAAAAAAGCCATTGCTTAAATAGCGAAATAAGAAAACACGTTTGGAGTTTGCACAACAGCATGTGGTGGACCCCCCCTCCCCCCAAACACATGGAAGAAGGTTCTCTGGTCAGATGAGACGAAAATTGAACTTCTTGGCCAACATGAAAATGCCATGTGTGGCGCAAACCCATCACGTCCCATCACCCTGAGAACACCATTCCCACAGTGAAACATTGAGGTGGCAGTATCTTGCTGTGAGGGTGTTTTTCATTCCCAGGGACAGAAAACTAGTCAGGATTGAAGAAACGATGGATGGCACTAAATGCAGGGTAATTTTTGAGGAAAACCTGTTTCAGTTTGCCAGAGATTTGAGACTGGGACAAAGGTTCACCTTCCAGCAGGACAATGACCCTAGACATATTGCTAAAGCTGGTTTAAAGGGAAACATTTAGATAGAAACATAGAAATATGACGACAGAAAAAGACCACATGGCCTATCTAGTCTGGCCTTCCATATCAACAACTACAACAGTCCCCTTTACCCATTTACCTGTACCCTTTGTCGCCTCCCACCCAACCAATTTCTAACCCAAGCAGTAACTTTAGGGTCCATCCCTAGGGTGCTCAGTTTGTTTATAAGTTGCCTGTGAGGAACAGAATCAAAGGCTATCTCCAGGAACAAGCAGGAATGAGTCTTCACATATGGGTACGTCGGTACCGACGGAGCCTGCACGGGAACGCTCCCCAGCGTCCAATCAGAAAGCCTTTGGGAGCATCCCACAGCGCCTGCGTGCTGCCTTCCCGCCTTTCCAACTGTCTCTCCTCAGTTGTTCTTTTTCCGCGGAGCCAGCAGGTCGTGTTCCTGTCACCGCAGAAGAATTTCCTTATTTTTTCTTTATTTCTTTTCTGTACGCGTCTGCCTTCCTCGACGCTATACCGGTACTGCCGGTTCTTATTCTTTTCTTTAAAAAAAAAAAAAAAAAAGACCACCTTTTATTTTTCTTCAGGTGTACTTCAGTTTTGGGCCTTGGGCCCAAAACCTTTTCCTTAAATATGGAAAAACCTGCCTCAGGATTTAAGAAGTGCACAAAATGTGGCGGTACTATTTCCGTCACCGACACCCATGACACGTGTCTCAAATGTTTAGGCCCTGACCATTCCATTAAAGATTGTGTGTCCTGTTCCATGATGTCTAAGAGAGGTCGACAGAACCGAGCTGCCAATCTCAGTACCCTGTTTCCCTCTGATGCAGCTTCGGTGGCATCGACGTCTTCCAGGGCTGCTTCTTCCTCACATGGATCTCAGGTAACTAAACATAAATCCAGCCAGTCCTCGAAGGGCAAATCTCCTTCCAAGCATCGAGATGCCCCTGGCCTTGCCCGCGAGGATTCTGCACCGGCAAAATTACCCCGGCGGGAGGCTTCGGCTTCTAAAGCATCATCATCGGGGTTCCAGAACGATCTAGATGGCGTGTCCTCAACAGATCTCCTGGTGCCATGTTCTGGGGTACCGGTGGAAGCCACCGGTACTGACTTCCAGGCATTGGCAGCGTCGATGGATCAGAGGATTATGTCCATCGTACGCAGTCTGGCGGCCTTCCTTGTGGCATCGACGCCCGTGGTACCACAACAGACTACTCTGCAGGTACCGGCTCCGGTTCTTTTTGAAACCATGTTGGAATAAGTTAGATATTCTACAATATCCTAAAACTCCTAAAGAGGCAGCTACCCTGCCTATTCATGAGATTCTGTATGATCTCATGTTAAGGATGTGGGAAGCACCTCTATTCACCTCTCCTCATTCTCGCAGGTTAGACACCATGTATCGTGTCCCTCCTTGTCCTGGTTTCCATAAAACTCAGCTCCCTCACCACTCTATTGTGGTTGAGTCTGCAATGAGAAAGATTAGAAGTGCCAAGAGACATGCCTCTAATCCTCCAGGATGTGAATGTAGAACCCTGGATGCTTTTGGTAGAAGAATCTTCCAAGGTTCCATGCTGGCTGCGAGAATTAATTCCTATAGTCTCTACATGGGAATGTTCTTAAAAGAAGTCACTGACCATTTGCTTACTTTAAGTCCTTTTATGTCGGACAGTAAAAGGCCAGAATTTCTCTCTGGGCTCAAACATGCCCAGGATATCTCCAAATTCACCAACCATGCAGCTTTTGACTCCTTTGAATGCGTAAGCAGAGCCTCAGCTATAGCTATAGGTGCACATAGAATTGCTTGGCTTCAAGCATCGGATTTGGAGACCTGGGTCCAAGATGAATTGGGAAATATCCCCTGTACAGGTGAGAATCTGTTTGGTAAAGATTGGCAAGCAAAGGCCAATCAAATGGATGCTGAAAATTCTGCTTTGGATAGACTATCCAAATCTACTGCTGCTCCTGCTAAGAAAAGGTTGTTCAAGAAAACACCTTTTTCTAAAAAGGGAAGATCCTATCCTGCTTATAGTCAAAGAGCATCTTCTGCAGCTCAGTTTCCTTCCAAACGTCAGCAATCCTCCAAACAGACCAAGGCAAAGGCTGCGAGGCCTGCTCCAGCCCAGCAATCTCAGCCCCCTCAGGGCCTTTGACTCTCTGCTAGGGAACTTAGCCTTCCTGGCTCAAGAAGGACCAGAGCCCTCCACCATCCCAGGAAGGTTATGTCACTTTGCTCCCAGATGGGGGCAAATCACAGCAGAGCATTGGACACTCCATCATAAGAGAGGGGTACAAACTTCATTTTTCCAGCTTGCCCCCTCTCACAAGAGTGCACCAGTTCAATTCTCCAACCTCCCTCCTCGGCCTGTTAGAGCAGGAGGTTGCCACTCTTCTAGCCCAGGGGGCAATAGAGGAAGTGCCTTCTCAACAACAGGGCACAGGGTTCTACTCCCCCTATTTTCTTATCCCAAAGAAAACAGGGGGCTTCAGGCCCATTTAGATCTCACAGAATTGAACAGATTCCTAGTCAAAGAGAAATTCAAGATGGTTTCTCTAGGAACTCTGCTGCCATACCTTCACAGTCAGGATTGGCTTTGTTCTCTAGATCTCAAGGATGCGTACACTCATGTTCTCATCCATCCAATTCACAGAAGGTTCCTTCGGTTCCTTTTCCAGGAGAATCACTATTAATACAAAATGCTCCCCTTTGGCCTGGCCTCTGCACCAAGGGTGTTCACGAAATGCATGGCAGTGGTTGCTGCTTTTCTGCGCACCTTGGGAATATTTGTCTTTCCCTATCTGGACTGGCTCATTCGAGCTCCCACTCAATCAGAGGCCAAGACTGCTCTAACCTGCACAATGCGTATCCTTCAATATTTAGAGCTGGTAATAAACATCCCAAAATCCAATTTGATCCCTACTCAGTCCCTGGACTTTATAGGGGCGCTGCTGGATACCACAAAGGTAAGGGCCTATCTTCCTCAGGCCCGCTGCCTTCGCTTGATGCAGTTAGCTTCTCAAGCAGAGTCAAAACCCCTACTAACTGCTCGAGAAATGTTACACTTGCTAGGCCACAAGGCATCCACCGTTCATGTGGTACCATATGCTCGCCTGCACATGAGAGCAGCTCAGTGGACTTTATCCACCCAATGGACCCAGGCATTAGGCTGCCTGTCAGACAAAATAGCAAACTCAAGTCGCCTCTTTTTGTCCCGCCAGTGGTGGAAGTCCCCTCAAAACCTGTTGCAGGGGTCTCCCTTTCAACAGCCTCTACCCCAGGCAACTCTTACAACAGATGCTTCTCCAATGGGCTGGGGAGCTCATCTTCAGGACCTCTCCACCCAGGGCATCTGGTCCCCACAGGAGACTTCTCTACATATCAATCTCTTGGAACTCAGAGCAATCTTCCTTGCTCTGCAAGTTTTCCACACCCTGCTCAGCCACAAGACAGTCCTTGTCCACACGGACAATCAGGTAGCCATGTTCTACATAAACAAGCAGGGGGGGCACTGGCTCTCTGTCGCTTTGCAATGAAGCTCTGCGACTGTGGGCCCTTGCCAAAGAGCATCACATTCATCTTCTGGCAGTCTATCTTCCAGGTGTTCAAAGCTCTTGGGCGGACAGACTCAGTCGAGTTCTGCTTCCACACGAGTGGTCCCTACATATGGACCAGGTATCCAAGATTTTTCAAATTTGGGGAACCCCGGACATAGACCTCTTTGCAAGTCCGTGGAATGCCAAACTTCCCCGGTTCTGTTCCAGAACTCCGGCTCAGGGGGCTCAGGCAAGGGATGCTTTCCTCTTTCACTGGGGTCAAGACTTCCTGTATGCCTTTCCACCCATTCCCAAAACCCTGTTCAAGCTTCAGAGAGACAGAGGCCACATGATTCTCATAGCTCCACATTGGCCACGGCAAGTGTGGTACCCTCTGCTTCTACATCTCTCTCAAGCTCCCTCCCTAGAGTTAGGGTCTGCTCCAGACCTCCTCTCTAGGAGGACGGAAAGTTGTGGCATCCCAATCCCCGATCTCTGCAGCTCAGGGCTTGGTTGCTGAAGGCCTAGATCTTCAGGATCTTCCTCTTTCTCAACAAGTGAAAGATGTTCTTTATGTTTCCAGAAAACCTTCCACTAGACGTTCTTATGCCTTCAAGTGGAAAAGATTTACCATCTGGTGTTCTGGAAGGGGTCTTAACCCCCGCTCAATACCTCTGGAATCATTGCTGGAGTATCTCCTGCATCTCTCTAATGCAGGCCTTAAAACAAATTCAGTAAGAGTCCATCTGAGTGCTATTGCAGCTTCCCTCAGGCCTCTAAATGGACAACCTGTTTCCTCTCATCCCCTTGTAGCAAGGTTCATGAGAGGCCTCCTTTTAACAAAGCCTCCCATTAGACCACCTCCGGTGGCATGGGATTTAAATTTTGTTCTTGGTCAGCTTATGAAATTTTGGGATTACTGGCATGTTTTTGCTGCATTGAATGGCACTTCATAAAAGCTAAGTTTTGGACTTTGAATTTTTATTCATTTATATACATTTAATAAAAAGGAGTTGCCACAGTGGTGCCTGGACTGTTCACCCGACACTGTGTTGGCGTGCTCCGACAAAAGAAATTGTGCACACTTGATTTGTGTTTCTGTGGGGGTATTTGTTGTCTGGAATCTTTTGGATTTTTGGGTTGTTTAGGTTGCTTTCCAGTAGGTTTATCTTATTTTGGATTATCAAGATCTTCTCAAGGCATACAAAAACCTTGGTTGCAACATGTCCTTATTTTCTACACTCTCATTTAGATTTTTTCCCACAAAATTGCGGAGCAGTAAGTGATAAACATGGAGAACGATTTCATCAAGACATTGCAGCCATGGAAAAGAGGTATCAGGGTAAATGGAGTCCATCAATGCTTGCAGACTACTGCTGGACAGTGGCAAGGGATATTCCATTGCTTCAGTACAAGAAACAGATCAGAAAGAGTCGTGAAGCCACTGAATGAGAACAAAAATTGCTAGAATGTGCTTACAAATGTTCTTAATGAAAGTTAAATTGCAGACATAATTACTCCTCTGTTTCTTCTAAGTACGTTTATGAACTTTATTTTATAAAAAAAATGCTTGTTATTGTGAAAAGTTTCATTTGTAATAAGATTTTGATTTACATCTAAGGATTTAGGCTCGATTTTCACCATACATAGTGGTAAAATGTACATTCTTTAACATATCATAGAAACAGGAGCTAATTGACCAATTTCACTATCATATTTGAATTCAGCGTATCAAATTCATTAAGAAATAGCACATTTAATTTCTGAAGCAAACAATTTTTGAAAATTTGTAGAACAGTGTAATCGGTAACTGCACTATTTAGTTAAAGCCATTTTGAAATGCAGAGAAAATAGTTTATCATAGACGTGACTAAAATAGTATCATCGGGATTAAAAGAAAAAAACAATTATCATCTGCGTAGACAATGAAGCAAATATTTAGATCACATAACTAACAGAAAAGAGTCAGTAAATGTTCAAATAGATGACAAAGCTGAACCTACTAGCAGGACACCTTGTTAGATCAATCCAGTGCATTTTCCTCTGTGCGAATTTGTTAGGTTCCGTTGGACCTATATGATTTAAACCCAGATAGCATGCCCTCCCCCTATTTCTACTGATGCTAACCTAGCTAAGAAAACATTTGGATCACCAAATCAAATACAGAGGCTAATATCAATGAAAATCAATATATAAGCAGAGCCATGTTTTTCAGTAGCCTTAATTAAATGAGCAAGGAGCATATCAAAACTATGTGCCCATCTAAAACCATGCTGCCATGGGTTAAGAATTGAGTTTGTATCTTAAATAAGTCATCCTGCTAAATTATAGGTCAATAGTTTTCACATTGAGGGACTGTATCTTTTTTTCTTGTTTTTTTATTTTAATATCGATCTGACTACAGGTTGTTTTCAATTCCCTTGTTTCAAGGAAATGTGCATCATGTCATGAATAATAATGGCTACCATATCACAAGCCATTTGTACTGAAGAAGATAGTATATTATCATAAAAAATACCATCCTGGGGCATACCAAAGTCCATCAAGCCCAGTATCCTGTTTCCAACAGTGACCAATCTAGGTCACAAATACCTAGCAGTTTTCCAAAGACACACAGGTTCCATAATGCTTGTATTGGGGCAAGCAGTGGATTACTGTTCCACTCCATTCATTAATTTATAGACCTCTATCATATCTCCCCTCAGCTGTCTCTTTCCAAGTTGAAAAGCCCTAACTTTTTAAGACTGTTCTCAAAGAGATATCCTCCTATCCCCTTTACCACTTTGGTGGCTCTTCTCTGTACCTTTTCTAATTCCGCTATATTCTTTTTTAACATAGGGTGACCAGAATTGCACACAATATTCAAGGTGCGGTCGCATCATGGAACAATACAGATGCATTATAATATTCTTTGTCCTATTCTCCATTCCTTTCCTTATGATTCCTAGCATTTTATTTGCCTTCTTGGCCGCCACTGCACACTTGGGTGGTGGTTCCTAATGTGGAACCTTGGATCATGTAACCATAGTTTGGGTTGTTGTTTCCTAGGTGCATGTCCACATTAAATTTCATCTGCCATTTGAACGTCCAGTTTTCCAATTTGTCAAGGCCTCTTGCAATTTTTCACAATCCTCTTAAGTTTTAATAACTTTGAATAATTTTGTATCATCTGCAAATTTGACTACCTCACTCATTTTTCCCATTTCCAGGTCATTTACAAATATGTTAAAAAAAACAAAAAAAAAACAGCGGACCTAGCACAGATCACCTTTCTCCATTGGGAAGATTGGCAATTTAGCCCTACCCTCTGCTTTCTCTTTTTTTAACCCGTTCCTGATCTACAGTAGTACACTACCTCCTACCCCCATGATTTTTTAACTTCTCCCTCATGAGGGACTGTCAAAGGTTTTCTGAAAATCCAGATACACTTTATCGACTGGCTCACCTTTGTCTGTTTATTCACACTTTCAAAAAATATAACAGATTAGTAAGACTAAACATTCCTTGTCTAAAGCCATGTTGGCTTTTTCCCATTAAACAATGACTATCTACATGTTCGGTAATTTTGTTCTTTATAATGGTTTCTAACATTTAGCCCTGTACTGATGTCAGGCTCACTGGCCTGTAGTTTCCTGGATCACCCCCTTTTTTGAAAAATTGGCATTACATTGGCCATTTGCCAATCTTCAGGTACTACAGATGATTTTAATGATAGTTTACAGATTACTAATAGTAGGTCTGTAATCTCATATTTCAGTTTTTTCAACACCCTCCGTCCAAGTGATTTGCTACTGTTTAGTTTATCAAATAGTTGTAATATATCTTCCCGGTTTATTGATATTTCTTTCTTTTCTTCCAATGCTTCACTTTTAAATATCATTTCAGTCATGGGTAATTTCCCTACATCATCTACAGTAAAGACTGAACCAAAGAATTCATTCCGTCTTTCCGCAATGACCTTGTCTCTCTTAGTGCCCCTTTTATCCCTCTATCATCTAATGGTCCAACTGACACTCTCACAGGCTTTTTACGTGAAGGCACTTGAAAAGGTCTTATGCAGTTTTGCTTCCACAGCAAGCCTTTTTTTCAAATTCCCTCTTTGCCTGCCTTGAATCTAACTTGCCAGTGCTTATGTTGTTTACTGGCTGTCATTTGGCTCCTTTTTCCATTTCCTGAAAGATGCTTTTTTGGCTACAACTGCTTCTCTGACCTCACCTTTAAACCACGCTGGCAGTTTTTTGGACTTCCTTCCACATTTCTTAAAGCGTGACATACAGCTGGTCTGAGCTTCCAAGATAGTATTTTTAAACAACCCATGCTTGATGTAAATCTTTAACCTTTACACCTGTTCCTTTTATTTTTTTCTTAATGGTTTTCCTCATTTTATCAGTTTCCCTTTTGAACGTTAAAAGGCAGTACTGTGGATTTCTTTGCCGTCCTTCCTCCATTTATGAAATCATGTGTGATCATGCTATGATCACTATTGCCAAGTGGCCCCAACACGCTTCTCTCTTGCACTCAGTCTTGTTTACCACTAAGGACTAGGTCCAAAATGGCTTCCCCTCTTTTCGGTTCATGAACTAGCTGTCCCAAGAAGCAATCATTTATTTCATCTAGAAACTTTATCTTCCTACCATATTCTGCCGTGACACTGATCCGGTCGATACTGGGTATTTGAAATCACCCATTATTATTACTGCATTATAAATTTTGTTAGCTTCCCTGATTTATTTGAACATTTCATCATCCATTTGTTCATTCTGGCCAGGTGCTTGGTAGTACACCCCCACTTCCATCGCCGTCTCCTTTTTACATGGCATTTCAATCCATAGAGATTCTATTGTGTATTTTGTTTCCTGCAACACTTTAATCCTGTGTGACTTAATGCCCTTTCTAACACAGAGCGCAGCCCCTCCACTAATTTGATCTACTCTTTTATTGCGATATAATTTACACCCAGGTATCACAGTGCCCCACTGGTTGTCCTCCTTCCACCAGGTCTCTGAGATACCAATCATATCTAACGTCTTCTTTAGTGCTATATTCTAACTCTCCCATCTTATTTTTAAGATTTCTAGCATTTGTATACAAGGTGCCAAGTATCAGGGCTAGTGTTAGATATGAAGGGGGGCCCAGGGGAAAAACTGGTGAAGGGGTCCCAAAGCCTGCCTGTTGACTTACACCTTCTTCAGCCTGAGGCAGACTTGGTGGCCCCGGGCAGTTGCCCTGTTTGCCACCCCCTAGCACCAGCCCTGCCAAGTAAGCAGGAGTTTTAATAAAATACACGTAAAACATTGGTGTATGTGTGCATACATTTACACTAGATACCAAACTGTTGCAATGTTTGTGGCATTAGTCTAGCCATGATTTCTGCCAGTTTACCCAAAGTATTTTATAAAGACACATAGGTGCTTGTATGACTTCATAAAATAGGCTAAAAATACACTTTCCTACCCTTTTAACTTAGCTGGCTTTTTATAAAATGTCATCCTTTATGTATGATATTTTTGTAGAGATTCTTGCCACTCTGCTGTATCTAGTAGCAACGTGGAACTCTGTTTCCTCCTAAAGAGCAAATAAAATCAGATGGAAAGCCTTAGATAATATTAAGCTTCAGTGTGTCATGTTACAGATTTATATATTTGCCGTGGAACCCTGAATTTCGTATAGAGAGTACCAGAAAATGTCAAATATTAAGCTATAGTGTCTGTATCTTTCTTTTTCCTGGATGCATTCATTTGTAATTTATTAATTGTATGCCTGTGATTCTCCTCATGCAGAAGCTTGGCACATGAACTTCAGTTAGGGCATTCATTTATTAAGTCTTAGTGAAGACAAACTATATACCCTAGAGAAGAGGAGAAATTGCGGAAGCTAGAAAGAAGGCGTTTTTTAGAATTGTCCGTTTAAAACTGAATTTAAAGTTCAGTAGGATTGGAGGAGTAGCCTAGTAATTAAAGTGTGATGGAGGTGTTTTGGGTCAACGCATGCTAGTGCCACTGTACTGCAGCAATTGTTAGGGTCATGCCCAGCTCATACCTGATGGTTACCATGCAGGCAAATCATATAGTGCATGTCTCGGCCCTTAAGAGTTATCACAATTACACATAACTTCATCTATTGAGGAAGTGATCTCCAGGAACAAGCAGGAATGAGTCTTCACATATGGGTATCGTCGGTACCGACGGAGCCTGCGCGGGAACGCTCCCCAGCGTCCAAAAGGAAAGCTTTTGGGAGCATCCCACAGCGCCTGCGCGCTGCCTTCCCGCCTTTCCTAACCGCCTCTCTCCAGTTCTTCTTTTCCGCAGAGCCAGCAGGTCGTGTTCCTGTCACCGCTGAAGAAGTTCTTTATTTTATTTTATTTCTTTGGTCGCGCGTCTGCCTTCTTCGCCGTCGGACCTGTACCGCCGGTCTTTCTTTCTTCTTAAAAAAAAAAAAAAGAAAAAAAAAGACTACTATTTTCACTTCTGTACTTTTTTCTTTGGCCTTAGGCCTATGAGAAATTCTCCTCATGGAGAAGCCCGCTTCCGGGTTTAAAAAGTGCACGAAGTGCAGCGACACTATTTCTGTCACTGACACCCATGACTGGTGTCTAAAATGTTTGGGTCCTGACCACTCCATCACGGATTGTGAGTCCTGTTCTATGATGTCTAAAAGAGGTCTACAGAATCGAGCAGCCAAGCTCAGTACCCTGTTTCCCTCTGATGCAGCTTCGGTAGCATTGACGTCTTCCAGGGCTGCTTCTTCCTCCCATGGATCTCAGGTAACCAAACTCAAATCCAGCCGGTCCTCGAAGAGTAGATCTCCCTCCAAGTATCGAGATGCCTCCGGGCTTGCTCTTGACGAATCCGCACCGGCAAAATTACCCCGGCGGGAGGCTCTGGGTCGCCAGGAGTCAGGACTGACTCGAAGGCACACATTGCATTTTGCATCCCATGCAGGCCTTAAAACAAATTCAGTAAGAGTCCATTTGAGTGCTATTGCAGCATCCCTTAAACCTCTCAATGGACAGCCTATTTCCTCTCATCCTTATAGCAAGATTCATGAGAGGCCTTCTTTTAACTAAACCTCCCATTAGACCACCTCCAGTGGCATGTGACCAGCATGGCTTTAGCCAAGGAAGGTCTTGTTTTACTAATCTGTTGTATTTTTTGAAGGTGTGAATAAACAGATACACTATATTAACCAGCTAACCTTTGTCTATCGTTGATGTAGTGTATCTGGATTTTCAGAAAGCCTTTGTCAAGGCTTTGTCATAGGATAGGAGGCATGGTACTATTGTGGATCAGGAACTGGTTAAAAGACAGAAAGGAGAGGGTAGGGCTAAATGGCCAATTTTCCAAATGGAGATGGAGAAAGGTGAATAGTGAAGTACCACAGGGATCTGTGCTAGGTCCGCTACTTTTTTAACATATTTGTAAATGACCTGGAAATGGAAATAACGAGTGAAGTAATCAAATTTGCATATGACATAAAATTATTTAAAGTTGTTAAAAAGCAAGAGGATTGTGAAAAATAGCAAGAGGACTTTGATAAATTGAAAGACTGGACGTTCCAATGGCAGATGAAATTTATTGTGGACAAGTTCACAGCTATGCACCTAGGAAAGAACAACCCAAGCTAAGGTTACACATGCAGTGTTTGACATTATGAACCAGCCCTCCCCCCTTCCTGAAAAAAGATATAGGCATCGTGGCTGCACACTGGGCACTGCAACCCCTCCGTCCAGTGTGCAGCAGCAGCCAAAAAAGCAAATAGAATGCTAGGAATCATAAGGAAAGGAATGGATAATAAAAGAAAGGATATTATAATGCCTCTGTATCGTTCCATGCTGAGACCACAACTTGAATATTGTGTGCAATTGTTGTTGCTGTATCTTAAAAGAGATATAGCGAAATTAGAAAAGGTAGAGAGAAGAGTCACCAAAATGGTAAAGATGATGGAAGGATACCCCTATGAGGAAAGACTTAAAAGGTTAGGGCTCTTAAAGTTGGAAAAGAGATTCTTGAGGGGAGATATGATAGAGATCTACAAATTAATGAATGGAGTGGAACAAGTAAGCATGGATTGCTTTTTTACACCATCAAAAATTAGAAAGATTAGGGGAAATGCTAAGAAGCTACAATGTAACCCATTTAAGACTAATGAGAGAATATTTTTTCACTTAATGTGTAATCAAACTCTAGAATTTGTTACTAGAGGATGTAGTAAAAACTGTTAGTGTAGCTGGTTTTAAAAAAGGTTTGGACAAGTTCCTGAAGGAAACGTCCATAAACCATTACACAGGTACACTAAAAAAAATTTTTTTTAAACTGCCTCTAATGTTTCGATTGATTTTTATGTTTTTTGGTGCGCTGAATCCAAATCTGGTAACTAATTTGCTCCATCACGTACAGATTTTTTGCTACATTAGGTTAGCAGTTTGAGGTGAACGTTTCAGATTGAGTGCGATCGAGATAAAAGTTTCTTGGATGAATTCTTTATACTAATTGTGTAGTAGTTATTAAAAAAATAATAAATGAAATTATAACAATGCAGCACATAAGAACCAGAGTAATGTCAACAAAAAACACAATGTGATGGTAGCAAAATTGTCTGCATTTAAAAACAGCCACATACATGTGCACAAACATTGAGCATATAAGAGCGAGGTTAGACACAAAGCAAAGCAAAGAAATGTGCAAAAAATGTTGTACAGGTATGTATGTAAGAATAGAAAACGCAAACCGCACACATTGCAATACATGAAGACAAAACACCCGATGGTGTGAAAATAAAATTCTAATAAATGAGATCCGACACTGTGGTAATAAACTAGCAAATTTTTATTCAAAGTTTAGTAAAAAGACGATATTTGTCAACACAGTTTAGATTTTAAAAGTCATCCTTGGGGTCAAATCAATCTCCTGGTGGGCCCGTTTCTTCTTCCCCCCGAATGCTTCTCTTGGTTGCGCTGCTTGGCGTATTTTTCATCTGGGGTTTCCCGCAGCAGCAACCAGCAGAAATCAGCCATCATAGTGGTGTTCCATCTTCCTTGGTACATTCTCGCTGCGTCCTTGATGTCCTGGTGAAACCGTTCACCTTGTTCTTCTCTGTAAGCCCCCAAGTTTTCGGGAAAGTAGTTCACATGGGGAGTGCAAGAAATGGACTTTTCAGGCTCATGTTACAAACGCCTTGTTCTTTGAAGGCATTGAGCATCCTGGCAACAATATCCTTATAGTCTCATCCCGCCTGTTCCCCAAGAATTGAGAACAACATCCTTGAAGAATCCAGGCTTCTTTTTTCCTTCTCAGACAATCGTTTCAGCGAATGCTCCATCTGAATGAGTTTCCTTATATCAGGGCCAACAAACACTCCTTCCTTTAGCTTTGCTTCAGAAAGTCGGGGAACTTTGAGCAAAGGTACCGAAAGCACTCACCATCTTTTTGAAGGGACTTGATGGAATTGCTTAATGAGACCCAAACTTAATGTGGAGAGGGTGGTAATAGAATTTTATCACGAGGTACCAAGCTCTCATGAAGAACATTTTTCTCACCGGGTCTCAAATACTCCCGAATGGCCAGTCTTTTTTCCCCAGTGTAAGGTCGCGGGCCCGGGCCTATCCCACAAGCAAAGGAAGCAGGGATATTTGGTGAAAACCGGATTGCTGCCCTAATAGCATGGATGAATTTTAAAGTCTCCACAAATCATCCACTTTATGCTCATCATAACGAATCTTCTGAAGAATCAGGGCCAAATTTCTCGTATTTTTCTTGGAGAATAACAGAGTGAGCAATAGGAACTGAAGCGAATGTGTTGCCATTATGAAGAAGAACACCTTTTATGCTGTCTTTTGACGAATCAATGAACAGCCGCCATTCAGCAGGATCATACTTGAGTTTAAAACTTTTCCATCACTCCGTATATATCGTTGCAAAATACCAAATCTTCCCCCTTTGCTGAAATACCTCAAAAAATTGTGTCCTCGGTTGCCGGTACCAATAAAAAGTTGTTCCTGGTGACAATAGATTTTTTCTGTTTAAGCCGAGAACCTAGCAGTTGGGCAGCATCTTTTGGGAGTCCTAAATCCCGGACTAATCATCCATTCAGCTTGAGAGAAAAGTTCAGGTTTCGGATCTGGTTCAGTTTCAAACTCGGAAGTACGGGACTCATCGGGGAAAAAGCCATCTGATGAGTCTCATCATGATCAGACCCGTCCACACAAATATGATCCAAAGATTTTGGTGGTTCAGGCACAGGTAATTTTTCGTTGCTATGAGGCATAAGCCTAATTGCTGAGGGAAGGTTGGGGTAACTTATTACGTTCTTATTTTTTAAGTTGTATCCCTTCACAATGCAAGAGCAAAAATAGCGGTCACTGCTGTGGTCTCTTTGTTCATTGTGCACATCATAGGTATTCCGAAACGAAATGCTTGTTTTTTACCTTTCATCCATAAGCTTAGATCTTCCTCACATGTCTTGCACACTTTGTGAGGAGCCCCACGGTTTGTCTTGATCGCCGAACTTCAACCGAAATAGGCGAATATACTTTTTTAATAAATGCAGAAATGTTCCTCTGCCGCTTTTTTTCACGGTATTATTCCCCACAAATAAAACAAAAACTGTCCGGAGAGTTGACGCAACCTCTGGCTCTGTGAGCCATCACAAATACCCAGCACTGCAAAACTACAACTGTAGTGAACCACTTCGGAATAAGCTGGATTACGACTGAGCAAACAAAAGGTAATAATGAACTTGCAAGAAACTGAAATTTGACAGGAACGTTCATGTCGCAACCACCGTGTTTGAGCGAGCGGCGAAACGAGGCGAGGCGAACAGGAAAGAAACATGCGCCAGCGCGAGTACTGGATTTAGCCCCCCGCCTCCCAATTGTCCTGTTAATGTATAAAATGAATACAAACACTCTAAAATATCATGAGGGAGTGTTTCTATAGTTAGTTAACCATTACAACCTCTATTTTGGGCCAAGAAAATAACTGCAGTCGGCTAAAAAGAAATTATGTGAACATTCCTTATATGGGTAAGAAATCTAATTTTGCAAGAAAACGTGATGTGATGGAACATTTTGGCTATTTTTCCTGGATTCAGCACCCCAAAATCTATAGGAATCAGTTGCAAAACTGGAGGCAGTTTTTTGGTAGTGTACCTGTGTTATTAAAGAAGACCCGGGAAATTCACTGCTTGCCTCAGGACAAGCATTGTGGAACCTGCTAGGTACTTGTAACCTGGATTGGTCATTTTGGAAACAGGATACTGGGATTAATGTACCTTGGTTTCACCCAGTATTGCATATCTTATAATCTTATATTCTTATGTTCTTGTCACATGCACAAAACCACAATAATTCTTCGTAAGACCCTACATGGTCATGTTTCAGCATATTCCTTCTTCAGGGAAGAGGTATCAGAGAGTGTATCATTTGTAGATAGCAGCAAAACATGTTTAATCCAATCTGCAGAAATAGCCACAAATCTTGCTGTAGCATGTGAAGTTTCTGTATACCATGTGCCGAAACATGACTATGTAGGCTTTTACAAAGAGGAGTTTTGTCTTTGTGAGTGTGACAATAAATACATTTTGGATCAATTTTGTTACTTGTGGTGTTTTTTTTTCATACACTTCTCTCCTATCTGATTGAAACATGACGGCAGAAAAAGACCTTATTGCCTATCTAGTCTTCCCTTCCATATCAGCTACAATAGTTCCCTGCTTTGGCATTGGACATTTCTCTGATACTTTTTTCTTTATGAAATGGAGTATTTTTACTTTCCTACTACCAGAGTTGTGGAACCTATTTTTGAAGCACCTTACAGATGTTATCTACCGGTTGATAAGGCTTTCTGAATGAGTCGCTAATCAAGTTAACAATGTGTACCAAATAAGTGATATGCACAGAATTAAAAAACAGTATGGAAGACACAGAATCATGTAACTAGCATTATCTGTGCCAATTTCTAAAACATTGTCATAATCTATCTAGTATTCATTTACTGTTTTCACTTTATCTTGTGAAACAATTGCGCGATTAACAACATCTAAAAATAGTGGAACCAATTTTCAGTTGGACGTCTGGAGCATAAATTGCAATGTCTAAACAAGATGTTTCAATTTATGGTGATATTCAGCAGTGCTAAGCATTTGCTTAGTGCTACTGAATATAGGCTCCCAGGTGTGTCCAAAAATATGTGCCTAATTTAAACTTTTGGGTGCCAAAAATAGGTGCTTATGTTTAAACTATGCTTTGACTAATTTATCCACGTTAGATGTAGTTTTCCTGCACTTAAACCAAACACATAGTCTAGGCATCTAGGTGCTGAAAATTGGTGCCTAGACGCATAAACCATGTCACCCTTTCTCAAACTTGTTTTCACTGAACACACAGTATTATGCATAGAGCATTATATTTAAATTCCGTTCTACGTATAATAGGAGATGAGTAGCCTAGTGGATAGAGCATAAACCTGGTGACCAAGAGACCCAGGTTAGATTCCCACTGGCACTCCTGGTAGCCTTGGGCAGGTCACCTTATTCTCTCCATTGCCTTGGAAGAAAGGCCTGGCAATCTACTTCCAGTAATACCTTACCAAGAAAACCCAGGGACTGCTGGGTCACTGAGAGTCAGCATTGACTCAAAGGCACACATAGCGTTATTATTATGTATAATACTGCTCAAAATCATGAACTGCAAGCACCTAAACAATGGCACAACACTCAACATCTGGGTACCCTTCAAAAATTGATCCCACTGTGTCTGCTAAAAAATATAATATGCCCCTGCAGTCAGATTCTTATGATGCAGACAGTACATTCAGAACTGGTCTTGCATCATCATCATACGATTCCTCAAAGATAATTGCAAACATCTTTATCTTTAGTGTGGCATTTGATATACCGCCTAATGCCAAGGCATCTGAGCGGTATACAATATAAAACAAATTGTTACAAGAAACAAGGAAAAGGAAATAGAATGTCATTGTAAGGACAGGAAAGAGAAGAACAGATAGAAGAAGTAATAGAGTGCTAAACTGGAGTGGGGGAGGGCGGCAAGGCTGGAAATTAGGAAAGAGAGGGGGGAAGGTCAAAGGCAAGGGGGAAGAGGTGGGTTTTCAGCATTGCCTTAAAGCGGGGAAAGGAGAGTTGGGGGGAAGGCCTGATGGGAGGGAGTTCCATAGGAGGGGGCCCAAGAAAAAGAAGGCAGAGGATTGGGTGGATTCCAGATGAGCAAATGAAGGGGAGAGGAGAGAGAGGCAATTGCAATGAATCTGACGGAGGGGGTGGGAGGAGGTGTGAAGACAAATGAGGTCAGTCAGACAAGTATTGGGGGGTATGGTGTGGATGACATGATGAACCAGAGTAAGAACCTTTTATTGAATGTGAAACTTAATGGATAAACAGTGCAGGTGAATGAGCAGGAGGGTAATATGATCCGAGCGAGAGGCATGGGTGAGAATCCGGGCAGCAGTGTTCTGAAAAAGTTAAAGAAGGTGGAGTTGGTAAGCAGGGAGGCCAGCCCAGGGCACTTATAGTAGTTCACACAGGATATGACGAGACAAAGGGGAGTGGTCAAAGTTCATTGTAAGTACAGTACGGTTCTTGTCTGCACTGTACAAATTTGTTGTTAACTGTAAACCGAGCTGATTTTAAAGAGCGCGGTATAGAAAAGACTTAAAATAAATAAATAAAGAAGAGAATGAGAGAAATGGGCGAACAGAACAGATCTGGTGAAGAGAGTAAAACGACAGTTGGATGACTAAAGAGAGGCGATAATGGAAGGAAAGAGAAGAGTCCAGTGTGACCCTTAGGTGACGGATAGAGGAGACCAGGGGAACAGGAGTCTGCGCAAGGGAGCATGCCATAGGAGGAGAGCTAGAGAGAGAAAACCATATAGCAACAGTCTTAGTGGGGTTGATATATAAAAAGTTGGCTGACATCCAGGCAGAAACAGAGGAAAGATAGGTGTTCTAAGGTGACAGGTCAGGAGCAGAGGGGCTAGTATGATGAACAAGAAGGATATCATCAGCATAATAGTAGGCAGAGATCCATGTTGTTGAATAATGAGGGAAAGGGGTGCCAGAAAAATATTGAAAAGGAGAAGGGCAAGGATAGAACCTTGGGGGACACCGTAGGACAGTGGAAAGGCAGAAGAGGAAGAAGACTCGGTAAGGATGGCGAAAGATCGGGAGAAAAGGAAAGTGTGTTCTCCAGGAACAAGCAGGAAGTCAGCACCAAGGGAGCCCACGCGGAGCATTTCCCCAGCTTTCAAAGAAAGCCTTTGGGAATGCTACCATGCATGCATGGTCCTCTTCCCGCCCAAGGATGCCATCTTGTTCTGTCTCCTTTTTTCCGTGGAGCCCAACGGACGTAGTCCTCTACTTTCCTGGAAAAAGCACCATACCTCTCTCTCTTCCTCCAGTGCTGCACCGGGCTCCTTCCTGACTCGAGACTGCGGCTTCGATGCCAGTCTCGACTTTCCCCTTTTTTCCTTTTTCTCAAAGTTTTCCTTAGTGCCATTTTTCGCCGGCAGTCGTTGTCCTCGGCCAGGTGTTCTCCCACAATGTCTTCCGGTGTGTTCAAGAAATGCGACCTCTGCAGTCAGACTATCTCAGTCACTGACACTGATAATTGCTGCATTCGCTGCCTGGGCCCAGACCACGACAGTTCCACCTGCGACCGGTGCCAGGCCATGACCCCTAAAATGAATAGGAGGCGGTCTGAGTTGCAGAGGAAGCTGTTTTCAAGATCTGACTTTGCCCCAGCTTTCCCATTGCTGAGCCCCGAAGCCGGCCCTTTGCAAGAGGTCCAGACATCCTCGGAGTCCCGTGATGGCGGCTCCTCTGGCACAGCCCTGGACCCTCCTAAAAAGAAGGTCCCGAAAGAGGTGCCTCCAATGAAACCTGGCAAGGTCCCTTGCTGGGATTTGGGCAACTCTGAGCAGCACCCTTAGAAAGTCTCGAGACAAGAGTCCTTGGCTGGCGGAGACAACACCAGGACCCATGATCCTATAATCCTCCTCGAGGACACACTCTCCAGAGTGCCAGTATCGGACCCGAGACCCTCGGTGTCCACGCTGGGAGCTGCCTAGCCATCAGACATCGAGTCCTGTATGGCGGCCATGGAGCAGAGCCTCTCCTCCATCTTGGCTTTGCAGTGGGTATTGATGTCAGGCCCCCCAGTATCATCGGTCCCGACATCAGGCGAGCCTCCGGGCATCGAACTTGGCACCAAGTGCCACTGGCCTCGGGTAAGTCCTACGCGTTGATCGAAGTCTCGATCACACTCCTTGGGGATCCAGTCCTCCCCAGCGAGTTTCTGGAAGTCCGATCCCAGGTCCTCTGGGGAGACCCAGTTCCTCAGAGCTGCCCCCGGGGCGGACTCCTCGACACCCTCGGACTCCGATTGGGAAACCGAGGGTGAGGCCTTACTAGAGACCTCCTGATACTGGGACATCCCCTCTGAGCCATCTACGCCACTCCCCGCCTGAGGACGTTGTCTTTCATGACTTTGTTCGTGACTTGGCCCAGGCCTTCTTGATCCAGACGGAGTCGAGGGAGGACCCGTGCACCGAGGAGCTTGAGATCCTACATACGAGCCACCTCCCAAGGAGACTCTCACGGTGCTAGTTCCACCCATCCTGGAAAGGCTGCTGCTCAGGATGTGGGAGTCCCCAGGTGGTCAGTCAGCTCCTGGATGCCATCTACCGTGTTCGGAAGGGCCCCAGGTTCCATAAACCACAACTTCCCCACAGCTCAATGGTGGTAGAGTCCTCCATGCAAAAATTGAAGAGTCAAAAGACCTACTCCTCAGTTTCCCCCGGCAGGGGAGCTCGGGCCCTCAATGCCATGGGATGCAAGTGCTACCAGGGCACCATTCTCGGGTGCTGAATACAGGCATATGAGTTGTATATAGGGATGTACCTTAAGGGCCTGAAACAGGAGCTTCCGGGGTTCTCGGTGGGCCTCACCGGGGAACCTCTGCAAAGGTTCCAGTCCCTACTGGCAGGCATCCGGAAATGTTTCAAATTCCTTTCCTGAGCCGCATACGACAGGTTCGAGTCTGCAGCCAGGGTAGCAGCTGCTGGCATAAGTGCCGGTGCCAGACATGGTTACAGACCTCAGACCTGGAGCAGTGGGTACAGAAAAAGCTGCTGGATGTCCCCTGCAATGGTGAGAACTTGTTCGGGAAAATGATGTCTGATAAGACCATGGAAATGAGGCAAAGGTAGTGACTGGTAGAGGCTGTCCAAAAAGACCTCGAGCCTCCCCAGGAAAAAATCCTCAGGGAAAAAGCCCTTTTTCCTGAAGAAAAAGGGCTACCCCCAGACTAGTCACTGCCAGTATAATTCGGGGCAGCCTCACCAGGCCTCACAACTGAAAAGCCAGGGACACGGGCCCAGGAAGCGCAAGGCTCCAAAACCCCAGGCGCCAGCTTTTGACTCCCTGGAGTGGTCCTTTCCTCCCCCAGGAATCCCAACTCAGCCCACAGGGGGTCAACTGGCCTCTTTTGCCCACTTCCTCCATCTACAGCAAAACTCTCCACTTCTTCGTTGGAGAGCCATCACAGCCTCTCCTCCACCAGGCTTTGCTTGCCACAGAACTCGCAGGTTTGCTCAGGGACAGGGCGGTAGAACCTGTACCCCAACACCTCTGGGGAAAGGGGTTCTACTCAAGGTATTTTCTTGTCCCAAAAAGAACATTCTGGACCTGTGCAACTTGAACAAGTTCCTGGTGATTGAGAAGTTCAAGATTCTCTCCCTTTGAACACTGCTGCCCTACCTCTGCCAGGGAAACTGTCTTTGCTCCTTGGATCTCAAGGATGCTTACACCCACATCCTGATCCACCCTTCCCACAGGCATTACTTGAGATTTGTGGTGGGGGGGGGGGGACATTACCAGTACATGATGTTACCGTTTGGCCTTGCCTCCTCTCCCAGGGTCTTTACAAAATGCCTGGCAGTTATTGCCAGCCATGTGCACCTCCAAGGATGACTGGATGACTGGCTCATCAGAGGCAGCAACCCCTCAAGGCCAGTCGGGCCACAAGGCTCACTATCCACACCCTGCAGCATTTGTGGTTCATCATCAACTACCCCAAGTCCAGCCTCTCCTTGGTTCAAGACCTGGAATTCATAGGGGCCCAGTTTGGACACACTGTGGTTCAGGGTCTTTCTCCCTGTGGAAAGAGCCCACCGCCTGATGTAGCTGGCAGAGGAAGTACAGGGCTGCAGATCAGTGCCAGCTCACCTGCTCCTCCGTCTCTTAGGCCACATGGCCTCAACGGTTCATGTTACGTCTCTGGCTCGCTTGCACATGAGGGCAGCCCAGTGGTGTCTCAGTTCCCAGTGGATGCAAGCCACAGGCAGGCTGAGAGACAAGATGAAGGTCACCCACCGGCTAGTGGCCTTCCTCACCTGGTGGCAGTCCCTGCTTCACCTCAGGGCAGGGATGCCATTCCCAGGCACCGACTCCTCCGTGGGTCCTGACAACAGACGCCTCCCTCATGGGCTGAGGTGCACATTGCGAGGGCCAGTGCACCCAGGGCACCTACCTTTGCTGACTACAGCACCCAACCACATGAGCCTACCCCCTCAAACTCTTGGAGCAATTTTGACCATCTTACATTAGAAATGCCCTGTCCCCTGGATCAAATCTACCAGAAGTTCTCTCAGCCCATACATTCTGTATATTGTTCAAACATCCCTCCAAACTGGCTCTGTACCACCACCTCTCAAGAGTGCCACCATCCGCCCTATCTTAAAAGGAACAAAGCTTGACCCTACTTCTCCTACTTCTTACAGACCCATCTCTAGTATCCCATTCCTGGCTAAAATAACTGAGAAGCTGGTCCAAACTCAACTTCAGAACTATATTGATGAACACTCCCCCCTCGACTTATTCCAACATGGTTTCAAAAAGAACCATGGAGTTGAAACCCTTCTTACTTCCCTACTCAATTCCTTATACCTCCACACACAGAACCCTTCTCAAGGATGTCTTCTCATATTCCTTGACTTATCAGCCGCTTTTGACTCCCTCCCTCACCATCAACTCCTAAACAGACTTCATGAAATAGGACTTAGAGGTACAACCCTGAACTGGTTCCGTTCCTACCTAGATAACAGAACCCAACAGGTTCGTATTGGAAACGATACCTCCCTCCCATTCATCCTAAAACAAGGTGTCCCCCAAGGATCCAGTCTTTCTGCCCTTCTATTTAATATCTTCCTCCAACCTATCTGCAAGATCTTCCAAAGCTACGACATTCAGTATCAGCTATATGCAGATGACATGATGTGCTTCACCCCTTTTAACCTTTCTAACCCTGACTTTTCTAAACTGAGTGAATGCCTAACTAACCTAAAAACTTAGCTCTCCCAACATAACCTCTTAATCAACCAATCCAAAACAGAGGTTCTCCAGGTATTTTCTAATCCTACATACACCCCACCTCCCACTCTTACTATCGGTGATCTCACACTTACTATAAAAAACCAAGTGAAATATCTTGGTATTATCCTGGATCAGAACCTTTCCTTCACTGACCAAATAAAGAGAACCACTAATATAATATACGCAAAGATCCGTACCCTCCGCAACCTCAAACCCCTCCTAAGCCCTAACTCCTTTTGTACTGTCTGCCAGGCCCTCACAATCCCTTTTCTTGATTACTGTAACCATATCTATCATGGCCTCCCCAAGAACTCTATTCAACCGCTCCAACTTGCCCAGAACACGATAGCGCGGCTTATAACTAACAACCCTAGACGTTCCCACATTACACCTGTCCTCTATCATCTCCACTGGCTCCCCATCCAATACAGAGTTCAATTCAAGGTCCTCACTCTCATACATAAAATCATTTCCAATGAGTCAGCTCCATGCCTCTCCCCTCCTTCTCTCCTCCAACAGCACAAGATCACGCCGCCCTATTACCAAAAACTTACTGACCATCCCTATAAACAAGAGACACTGCAAACAATCTACAAGTAACAAGGCCTTCTCCCTCTATGCTCCATCCTTATGGAATTCCCTCCCTCACAAACTTCGGAACTGTTCAAACCACTCTGAGTTCCGAAAAAAGTTAAAAACCCATCTTTTCCTTGAACATTTTTCCCTTCCACCTTAGCTCATAACCTTTACACCTTCCTCCCTATTCCTTCTGCAACTCTCAAATTCTTTTACACAACCATATGGCTCATTGTAAATTCATATGTAAATAGTTGATCTTTGATCTTTGTAATTATTTCTTCTCGTTACCATATTTATTCATCGTTATCTTGTTCCATGTAAACAGTTGAAACATACTGCTAAATATGTTCTATGTAAACCATCTTGACTTGTAGAAAGACGGTATATAAAATTTGTTAAATAAATAAACCTGGTCCCCAGAGGAATCCCTCCTGCAAATCAATTTTCTCAAGCTCAGGGCCATCTTCCTTGCCCTTCAGGCCTTCCGCTGCCACCTGAGAAACTTCCCGGACTTCATACAGACAGACAATCAGGTTGCCATGTTCTATGTGAACAAGCAAGGGGGGGCACAGGCTCATACTCCCTCTGTCAGGAGGCAGTGGCCCTCCACTCCTTTGCAATGTGCAACCATACGCTCCTGAGGGCAGTGTACGTACCAGGCCATAACAATCGCCTGACGGACAACCTCAGCAGGGTCCTTCGGCCATGTGAGTGGTGCCTGGAACCCAGGGTGACCCGGAGGCTTTTCCACCTCTGGGGCAGACCCTGGCTGGACCTATTCACTTCCCTGGACAACTCACATTAGCCAAAATTTTGCTGTCCTCAGCCACACCACAGGAGGGTGGTGGCAGATGCGTTCCTGATCGCCTGGTCACAGGGCCTGCTTTATGCATTCCCACTGACCCCTCTGATAGCCAAGTGCCTTTTCAAGATCCAGAGCGAGCACACTTCAGCAATCCTGATTGCTCCCAGGTAGCTCAGGCAGCCCTGGTTCCCCCTGCTACTCTCCCTGTCAGTAGCAACCACAGTACTTACTGGGCTGGGACCCTGACTTCCTGTCTCAGGAGGGGGGCTCATTACTGCACTCCAACCTGGGGTCCCTAACGCTGACAGCGTGGCTGCTGAAAGGATAGCACTGGCCCCTTTCAACCTCCCAGGTAAGGTCGAGGAGATCCTCCTGGCCTCCCGGAAGCTGTCCACCAGAAGGACTTACTCCTTCAAGTGGAGGAGATTCTCAGTCTGGTGTGCAGAAAGGAATGAGAATCCATTCTCTTGTCAGGTAAAGCTTGTGCTGCAGTACTTATTGCACCTCTCACACTCAAGCTTGAAGTCTAATTCGGTGAGGGTGCATCTCAGCGCCATAGCAACTAACCATCACCCTATACAGAGAAACCCCTCTCAGACCAGCCTTTGTTCTTCAGATTCCTCAGCGGCCTCCTGCTATCCAAGCCCCCTCTCCGCCTCTGACAATGGAATAGGACCTCAGTGTGGTGCTCTCCCAGCTCACCAGGCCACCATTCGAGCCTTTGGCCACCTGCCACCTGAGAGACCTTTCCTGAAAGATGGCTTTCTTGGTGGCTTTGATGTCCGCTCGCAGAGTAAGCGAGCTGCAGACCCTGGTGGCAGACCCGCCCTATACCAGGTTCTGTACAAACAGAGTGGTGCTTTGTATGCATCCAAAATTCCTCCCAAAGGTGTAGTGTCTGCTTTTCATCTCAATCAGGAGGTGGTTCTCCCCACCTTCTTCCCACGGCCGCACATTGGCGGGGAGAAGGTCTTCTTGCATTCCCTGGATTGCAAGAGAGCCCTTTCCTTTTATCTACAGAGGACCGCGGGCCATCAAAAAGCTCCTCAGCTTTTTATCTCTTATGACCCCAACTAACTGGGGCTACTTGTGACCAGATGAACTGTGTCCACTTGGGTGACGGACTGCATTGCCCTGGCTTATGAGCAGGCTGGTCTCTCTTTCTGGAGCCCTGGATCACTGGTCATCGTGTGAGGGCTATGACCACATCGGTGGCCAATCTACGCGCAGTGCTGGTGCAAGAATTCTGTAAGGTTGCCACATGGTCTTCAATTCATACGTTTGCAGCTCACTACTGCCTAGAAATTGAGTCCCACAGGGACAGTGCCTTTGGCCAGGCAGTAAACAAAAGCATTCTCGGTGTATGAGCAAGTCCTGCCCTCCAACCTTGCTGTGTTCAGGCTATCAGAGTTATGGTGATGCTGGACACTGGGGTCTGCAGATTCGCTTGGTTAGGGACTCACCATCTGCAACTCACGGCTTTCCTTGAGTCACCCTTGATACTGTTGTGGTTCGTTCCCTGGCAGCCTGGAGCTAGGGAGTCCCATATGTGAGGACTGACTTCCTGCCTGTTCCTGGAGAAAGCGTAGTTACTCACCTGTAACAGGTGTTCTCCAGGGATAGCATGAATCAGTCCTCACAACCTTCCCTCCTCCCCTTGGAGTTGCCTCCTTTACCTTCTTTTCTCTTTTGCCTAAGCTATGTCATCTGACTGAGCAAGATGGTACCCTTAGGTGGGAAGGGGACTACACATGCGTGGTAGCATTCCCAAAGGCTTTCTTTGAAAGCTGGGGCAATGCTCCATGCGGGCTCTGTCGGTGCTAACGTCACCCATATGTGAGGACTGATTCCTGCTGTCCCTGGAGAAACACCTATTACAGGTGAGTAACTACGCTGAACCAGCGAAGAACAGAACCAGCAATGCCAAAGGAGCAGAGACGTGAGAGAAGAGTACGAGGTCAACCAGATCAAAGGCGTAAGAGAGATCAAAAGAGACAGCCAGTGAAATATTACCATGATCGTGAGAAGAGTGGAGTTCATTAAAAAGGGATAGGATGACAGTTTCAGTGCTGTGACCAGGATAAAAAACAAATTGAGGGTGAAGAGCAAAGGTGGCCTCAAAATTAAAAGAAAGCTGTGAAAAGACAAGTTTCTCAAGGGTTTTAGAGAGGAATGGCAAGGTAGAGAGAGGATGCCAGTGAGCAGGGATGGTAGGGTCCAGAAAAGGTTTCTTGAAAATGGGTCGGATGAGCTCATGCTTCCAGGGAAGTGGGAAAGAACCAGAGGAGAGACTAAAATTGAATATGCTAAGAATAAGAGGGAGCAGAGCTATGGAGGGAGTTGTGAGCCAGGTGGAGGGGATAGGATCCGAGGAGCAAGTGGTCTTACGGGAAGAGAAGAGGACTTTAGAGAGTTCAGTGGAGGTGATGGGCAGAAAGATGGTGTATAAGTTAGGGGGTCTGTTTGGGGTGTGCAGGAAGAGGGTGTGCTTATGAGTGAGGTATCTGAGTGGGAGTACAGAGGCTTGTGTATGCAAGGATCACAGTGGGAGTGTAGTATGTGACATAGTTTGGGGGCAGTGGTAAAGTGGGGGTGTCTGACGTGTTGGGTGCATGGCAGGGATGTGGCGAGGGGGAGTGGTCTGAAGAAAATGTCTGGGACAATTGCATGTGGGGGGCTGGGGGCTGACTGAGATGGGTATGCAAGCAAGATGTATGGGATGCATTGGAGGGTTTAGGGAACTCTTCCCCCCTTCCTCCTTTTTTCCCTTGCACCATTTCTCTTCCTCTACACCCCAGCACAATCCTCCATCTTCCTCACTTCCCTTGCCTTGCCTTGCACTTCCCCCATGCCAGATACCATCTTTATGCAGAGTGTTAGGAGGTAGGCATGCAGACACTGGACTGGGCTTCAGCAGTATGTTGCTATGCCACCTTCTGATTTTATTCTTTAGTTAGCTTAGCCAGTCTGACAGCAGGAAAAGTGCTTAAACACTCTATCACCTGCTGCTGTAAGGCTGAGTCTCACAATATGAGCAACAAAATCATGCAGCTCTGATCATGAGACTTAACACATTATCTCATGCTGCCAGGCCACATGAGGTAAATGAGGAATAAAAAAAGGAAGGCAACACAGCAGCATCATTTAAATGAAATACAGCATGTAGCATACTGACCTTCTCCCAGTGAACCTGCCACAGCTGTTGCCTCTCTTCCACCTTATTTGATACCTGAGGTCACTGCTTCAGGTATTCTATAAGCTGTCTCGCCTGCAGATCGCAGGTCGCTGGGCCCCTTCTTGTCTACCATTTCTCCATACACTGTGAGGGGGACTGCTTCAGCAGTACTGACACTACAGAGGTATGAGGATGATGTGGAGATCTCAGATATGGGGGGAGGAGACAGTAGAAACCTGGGATTTGGGGAATAGGTAAGAGGAGCAGGTATGTAGGATTGAAAGGGATGGTATTCAGCATTGGGGAGGGGACACCAGATGGGTAGAAAGTGAAAAAGGAATTGGGGCCCTAAAATACTTACTCTGTCTAGCCTTTTGGAGGTTCAGATAGATCCAAGCCCAAAGGGGGAGAGGAGAAAGAGCAGGGAGATTTTTACAGCACCCATTGCAAGGCAGGCAGCAATTGCAGGCTGAGGACCCTGGTATTGCTGGCTCTTCTGCTGTCAATCATCTGCACTGGCTCCTCCTCCCCTCCCTGACTTCATCTGCATGTAAGCAGGGGAGGAAGAGGTAGTGCTGCTGGTTGGTGGTTCTTGTGTCAATCACAGCCGCCTCTTCTTCTCCCCCACAAATTCCCACAGAGCTGGCTTCTTGAAACCATGGCAGTAGACTAGGCTGTTACTTGGCTGCTCCTGCTCCGGTGGGCTGATGAATTGTCTATTCCTCCCATGGGTTTGGCTGCACTTGTGTTCTTCCTTTGTCGCACAGGTTCACTGAGCGAGTTAGATATGCTTCTCCTCCACCCACAGGCTTGTCTGCTCTTCATCTCTTCTTTCTCCCATGGCTTGCAGAGCTGTCTCTCTCAAAGGTAAAAAATCTGCACTGCTGAGGAATTCTGTGCATGTGCAGAATCCCCCCAGGAGTACAGTAATGGAATTATTTAAAAACAAGCTTGAGAAAACAAGTCTATAACCTGGATTTAAGCATCGGTAAAGTGGGGAATTTCTGGTTATCAGGAGAGGAACTTGTTTGAGTGGGTCCTAGGGCCCAATGGGAAGTGTCGTGCATTGTCTTACAGACAGACAAACATTAGGGATACAGTGCTGAACTGTGACACCTAGCAGTCAGGCTTAGGGTCCACATTAGCAGGTTTCTAAAGCAGTGCTTCCCAAACTCTGAGTCATGAACCCAAATATAGTCCAAAATCCACATAAGAGAGTTGCAGCCAGGTTGATGGGAAAAAGTCATTGGTTTGTTCCTCTTGTGAAGCCCACTCTATAATGATGCTTTTATGGACTCCATGGGTGATGATGGCAGTTTCGCAGTCAATTCTAAAGGGGAGCTGGAAATAACGGTATGGGTTTTAAGATAGGGCTTCTCTGTAGCTGCCCAAATGGGGTCGCAGCCGCAGAATGTTTGGTAAGCACTGTTATAGAGGGAGAAACATGCTGTGGCTCTGGGCCTAGCACTGTCACTGCAGTGTTTGGTGTACATGATGGGCCATAAGAAATAAGGGAAAAAATCCCAGGAAGGTCCAAATGAAGGCTTATGGTGCCTCAGCCCAATAAAGCCTAGTTCTGTTGATTTGGAACTTGAAGAGCAGGAGGAAACTGCTGGACAGTTCCCCAAAAGAACAGTTAGTTTGGTCCATAGATGTACAAGGACTGAGAAAACACTGCTCAATACAAGGCACATGGAGATTTATTTATTTATTTATTTTACATTTCTTATATACCGCACTATTTGGCATCAGCACGGTTTACATCGAACACAAAACTTCAGTACAAAAACAGTGTCTGAGTTACATTAAACAGGGTCAATAACTTGGATAACAAGGTAATTATGAATCACAGGAAAGTAAACTTTGATTGCAATGTAAACTATTTACATCTTTAAATTAGGGCACAGCTGAGACGTAATGGTCAAAACCTTAAACTTACTATGTGGGGAATTCAGGGTCACTAGGTGATTCGGAGTTTCTGTAACTAACAGAGATGGGACGTGATTCTGCACTCACCGGGAAGTATATAAGGAATAAGTAATGTTTGAGGGCCTTTCTGAATTGAAGTAGGTTGGTGATTGCTCTAATATCTGGTGGCAACGTATTCCAAAGCTTTGGGGCACGGAGACTGAAAGCCCTGTTTGCTGTTGATGAGGTGCTTTTTGTAAGTTCACGGGGAACCAATAGCATATTTAATGCAATTGATCTTCTTGATCTATTAGGGGATATGGGTTTGATGAGCTCAGTTAAAGAGGTGGAGGAGAGACTGTTTACCGCTTTGAAGGTAAGTAGTAATGTCTTGAAAATGATCCTGGCCTGTATAGGAAGCCAGTGTAACTGCTTCAGAAGGGGCGACACATGCTCACTCCTCGATGCCCCATAGAGAACCCTCACAGCGCTATTCATTGCAAGCTGTAAGGGATTCAAGGTGGATTGAGGGAGGCCTAGCAAAATGACATTAGCATAGTCAAAGTGAGGCATGATCAGAGCCTGGTAGATGGTACGGAAATCCTCAGGTTCAAGCAGTGGACGAAGATGTCTTAGTGACCGGATTTTGTAGTATATGGATCTTACAGTGTTAGCTATATGCGCCTTCATGTCCAGGTTCTGATCGAGTGTAACACCCAGATAACGTATTTTATGTTTTGATTGTAGCTCAGCATCTTTCACCTTCAGGAATTGTGGAGGGCTAAAGTTCGGGTTCTTTGACATGAAGAGCACCTCTGTCGTCTTATGTTGAATCCTGAGGTTTTGTGATAAGAGCCATTCCGATATGGCGTCAAAACAGTTGCTCAGAGGGGACAGGTCCAAGTTGTCTATGTTGAAAGGCATATAAAGCAGGACATCATCCGCATATACCATGCAACTTACATTGAAAGACCGGATGATCTTGCAAATAGGTTGCATATAAATATTGAACAACAAAGCAGAGAGAGAGGAACCTTGTGGGACCCCTTGCCATTGGTGAAATGGATCAGACATCGCTCCCCCAGCACGAACATGTTGCCATCTTTCGGATAAATACGATCTGCACCACTCAAGGGCAGTTCCGCCAACTCCTTTCTCCTTTAGCCGTAATAGGAGGAGGTCATGGCTCACAGAGTCAAAAGCAGCGGCTATGTCCAGGAACACAAGTGCAAAACCCTGCCGGATGTTGTTGATACCAGAAATTATGGTATTGAGGAGAGATGTAAGGAGTGTTTCTATACCATGTGACTCTCTGAAGCCATGTTGGCAAGGATCCAGGGGAGCAGCGGCATCGATGTGGTCCTGCAATTGACATTGCACCTCCTTTTCTATTAACTTCGCGAGAAAAGGAATACTTGAGATGGGTCTGTAGGAGTCTACCTTTTGAGGATCTAACTTACAGTTTTTTAGGAGTGGTCTGATGGAAGTATGCTTGAGGGCAGAGGGGAATGTACCGGATTTGAAAGACAGGTTTATTATTTTAGTTATTATTGGGCTGAATTCACAACGCAGTTCCTTTATCCAGAAGGCTGGGCAAGGCTCCGTCTGAGCAGTTGTGGAATTGAGAGACATGATCAGATCTTCAATTCGCTTCTTGGTAGGGGTAGAAAAAAAGGTTAGAGCTGTTTGGCAATCTTGAACTGTGGTGGCAAATTCTAATGGAGGTTGGTTTGTTTGTGTAAGCTTGGATTGTAGGTAGACTGCGAAGTCTTGAGGATGGATCTCGCATTGCTTTTCAGGGGCTGGCTCTTTAGATAAGGTCTTGACTAGATTAAGAGGAATGGAGATTTCCAAGGGGGAATAAAGAAGAGAGATCAGGTAGAAGGCAACAGAACCTTGTATAACATTGAAAGTCTATATTGCAATCATCTTCTCTTAGCTAGTTTTGAATGTTTCTTAACAGCTGGGAAACAGATGTGTACTATTATTGGAATATGCTGCTTTGCATTGTTTTTCAAAGTATAGGTTTGCAAGAATGCTGTCTCTAGAATATATGTAGAAACCAGAAAACTAGCTAGAAAAGTGATGCCTTAGTTATCTCTGTTTCCATGAACTCAATGAATTATACTGTATTTTGTGAATTATAGGTTGAAGTTTATGAATCTACACCCTTCCTTCCAAGTGTAATAGCTACGTATAATGCTGCAATAGTAACATTGGTTAGTAGAAGTCTCGTATCTAATTCTGATTCTCACTGCCTTCATTGGGGTTTTCTGGTGATGCTTTCTTCATTTATAGCAAGTTACTACTTATGTTGTATAGACATATTTCTGTAACAGTACAGCACCGCAGTTCCAATACACAGCTGCGAATTGTCTCTTCCCACTTAAAAGCTATTCTCATTGTATGCCATGGAGAAGGTCATGTCAACTCCCTGGGGTGTGATAGTCAAAACATTTTGCTTCTTGCCCTTGTATTTATGCCAGTAAAAGTATGTACACGTACTGTTATCCACATAAAAAGGGTATAGCTGGGGGGATTCTGCGCAAAAAATGTTTAAATTCTGCGCAGAAATTTAGAAAATTCTGTGCACAGTATTTTAAAAATCTGCATATATTGTAGTACATTTTTGCGCAATTCCACCTGGTGTAAATACAGATCTCTCCAACACCCAAGTCTTCCCTGCCCAACCCTTCTCTCTCCCTCTAATTTCTAGAAAGATCCCAACTCGCCATCAGTCCTCTCCAGCCCCCTGTCACCCTGCTGACTCACCATCAGTTCCAGGGCCGGATTTACCTTGAGTGAGGCCCTACGCCAACAAAAATTGTAGGCCCCCAGCAGGGGCGGCCCAAGGGGGGTGCGGGGCCTCATTTGCATAAGGGGCCTCATTTGCATAAATATTTGCATAATGTTACCATATACTAACTTTTAGTAAACGTGCCTCTTAATGAGTGTATGAATAAAGAAAGACTAAAAGATTTCTACATTACTATAATCCAGTGCCAACTGCCAGACACATTAGGAACTACTACAAACGCTGCCCATTTAGAACCCATAGCAAACCAGCCGTATCCTAACAGTACTACCAGGACTCACAAAGCACCATACCCTACCAATCAAAAGGCAACACTGCAAATATTAAACCAATACATTTCAGAGAACAACAATACATGACCTACTGGGGAAAGAGAACAAGTGGCAATGTCAAATAGGAATTATATAAACAGAACACCTCAGCTCAGTTACGCATGCAGAACATAGACCATCAAACAAGTAATCACAATTTAGAAACAGGAAGACAATAATTAAACTGGGAATCCCAAAAGCCAAACTTGGAAAGTACAACACTGTAGAAATAAAACTATACATTAATTTGCTCTTGTACTAAACAAAGCGCAGACGTTAATGATGCACATTTACCAGAGCTGACATATTCCAAGTAATAAATTCAAAATAAAGAGATTTTTCTACCTTTTGTGCATTTTTTTCAGCTGCAATTTCTCCAGCCACTTTCTTCTGGTTTCTTCGTGTCTTCTGCTAACTCTCCATCGTCTGCTGTCCATTTGTCCTTTCTTCTCTCTGCTAGATTTTTTTCCATTCTCTCTCTACATCTGCTTTAACATACTAATCTTTCTCCTTTTGCTCTTTCCTCATTCCTATTTCATCCACTCAAATTTTACCCCTCCATCCTCAATCCCCACTTACTCTCCCAATACCCGGCCAATTGTAGATTTTTTATCCCTCCCACACAAAATATTTTTCCCTTCTCCATTTTACTCTTCCAGCCGCATCCCATTCTAATCCTCCCCCAACATCAGCTCCCTTCTAGTTCCAGCCTCACCCAGCATCCATTCCCTTCTAGTCCCTGCATCAGCTCATTTCCAGTCCTAGCCACCCATCAGCCCATTTCCAGTCCTAGCAACCCCCCAACCCAATACCAGTCCTAGCCCCCCCATCAACCCACTTACAGTCCTAACCCCCCATCACCCCATTTTCAGTTTAAGCCCCCCCTATAACCCATTACCAGTCCTAACCCCCCATCAGCCCACTTCCAGTCCTAACCCCATCAACCCATTTCCAGTCAGCCCCCATAGCCCATTGCCAGTCCTAACCCCCCCATCAGCCCACAGCCCATTACCAGTCCTAACCTCATCAGCCCACCTCCAGTTTTAACCCCCCCAGCCCATTTCCAGTCCTAACCCCCCCCATAGCCCATTACCAGACAGCCCCCATCAGCCCACAGCCCATTACCAGTCTTAACCCCCCCAAAGCCCATTACCAGTTCTAACCCCCCCCAAAGCCCATTACCAGTTCTAAACCCCCCCAACAGCCCATTACCAGTCCTAACCCCATCAGCCCACCTCCAGTCTTAACCCCCCAGCCCCTTTCCAGTCCTAGCCCCCCCATAGCCCATTACCAGACAGCCCACATCAGCCCACAGCCCATTACCAGTCTTAACCCCCCCAAAGCCCATTGCCAGTTCTAAGCCCCCCCAACAGCCCACAGTCCATTACCAGTCCTAACCCCATCAACCCACCTCTAGCCTTAACCCCCCCAGCCCATTTCCAGTCCCAGCCCCCCCCCCAATAGCCCATTACCAGTCCTACCCCCCCACCCCGTCGGCCTAAAGTAAAATTTAATTTTAAAAAAAAAAACCTGCTGGCTGCCGCCGCGGGGCCCCCTCTGCTGCCGCGGCAGCACGGACTGACCCGCGGGGGCCCCCTCTGCAAGCTGACTCCGTCGATCCCTCTCTCCCTCCGTGCACGCTGTGAGAGGCGCGAAGGTAGAGTGTCTCCCTCGCGTCTCTCACAGCCTGCACGGAGGGAGGGAGGGAGGGAGGAAGGAACGAACCGACGGAGTCAGCTTGTAGAGGGGGCCCCCGCGGGTCAGTCGGTGCTGCCGCGGCAGCAGAGGGGGCCCCGTGGCGGCAGCCAGCAGGTTTTTTTAAAAATTTTATTTTAAAAAAAAATTAACTTTTTCTTTTTTTGTGGGCCCCTGCCAGCTGTGGGCCCTACGCCATGGCGTACATGGCGTATAGGTAAATCCGGCCCTGATCAGTTCCTCTCCAGCCCTAGTGCCCCCTCCAATCCACCAACAGTCCTCTTCAACCCTCAGACCCTGCCACTCACCACCTCTGCCCAATTGCAGCGACAGCATTGTAAATGCAGCCACAGGAGCATTTTCCTTCTCTTCCAATGCCAGCATCACCACATTTTAGATGGTTTACAGAAGCACTTCCTCATTCAAGCTAGGGATAGGAAATTCTTTTGTTGACCTTTTTAAAATGGCGATGTCGGCGTCGGAAGTATAACACAGCCACAAGAGTGAAGGAAAACGCTCCTGCAGCTCTGCTGCAGTGAACAGTGAAGTAGGCTCGGGCACCCTTAAAGCTTGAGCACTCCAAGCCTGCTCTCTGATGCCGGTGCTGATGCAGAATTCTGCAGAGCAGGTGCAGGGTTCTGTACAGGTCTGAAATTCTGCACAAATTCTGCGCCGTGCAGAATTGCCCCAGGAGTAAAGGGGCAGGAACGGCTTAGAAAGTCAAAGTACGCACAGAGAAAGCATTCTTTTTTTAACAAAGTTTAATACGTTTTATATAATACAAACAAAAAGCAACACAAGAAGTATACAACTTGGCATCCAAAGAAGAACAAAGATAGGATCAAGGGAGGTATGTGCTTGTTTAGCAAATAGCAGAATAAGTCACTTGTTATCAGAGCGCAGGTACCCTTTTCATAAAACACACTTGATCTCTATAAATTAGTCTACCAATACCACATCTCTGGTGTGGTGGTCAATACTCTGGCATAGATTTTATAATCGGTATTCAGAAAAGATATCAGGTGGTAATTCTGAGGTTTTGTGGGGTCCTCTACCCAGCTACTCTAAAACTATTACCACCACTTTGGTGAAGGTGCAGGAACCCTCATGAGTTGTAGGTAGGGTATTTAAAGACTAGTTGTAGGTTGAGGAGCTAAACTACTGGTAAATCTGTAATAAATTTCAAGAGTAAATTCATTGGTGCCAGGTGACTTTCCCAGTGATAAAGCCAAAATCGCCTCCAAGATCTCATTCACACTGATAGGGGGTTCCAAAAGGGCCCTCTCTTTTTCAGTAATAATACAAAACTGCAGGGGTTGGGAAAACTTATCTAACTGTAGGCCAAAACAGACCCCTTCCAGTGAATACAGGGAGGAATAATGGGTCTGGAACTCACCTGGAATCTTTGCATCAGACAGGAGTGACTCATAATTTTCATCCTGTAGTGAGGATATTCCAAGTTGCTCTCAACATTTCAGATACTAGTCCAGAAGGTGCCCATCCCGATTGCTTGTTTCATAGTAGTAGGATCCTTGTTGAAAAACTGAGCATGCTACCATCTGGCCCAACATAGTGCTATATTACATCTTTAATTTTTGGGGTAACAATAAAATGTTCCTGGAAGATGTATCAATATAACACTTCTCCAGTTGTGCAAACTCTGTCTCCAACTCCAGTTGCTCAGCTAACAATTTCTTGTGCTTCCTAGCAGCAAAACTAATGATTTGTCCTTTTAATGTTGTATTAAAGGCTTCCCATATAGTTATAGGTAATATATCCTCCGTTTGATTTTGAGTGAAAAAAATTAGCTACAGCAGACTCTATATAGTGTCCAAAGCCGGGGTCTTCTGGATTAGTCTGCCGTATCGGATTTTTTGACTTAGACCCCAAACATTGGATCCAGACCAAGATTTCAGCATGATTAGAGATGAGGCTGTCATATAGTTTTGAGTCCACCACCCTCAGCAACAGCCTCATTGAAATAAAAAAAAATAATAATTGGTTCATAAATAGTACGCAGAGCCGAAAAGAAGGTAAAATCCTTATTTGAAGAATGCTGGAGCTCCACTCGTCATCAAGCCCATGCTCTGTGATTGCTGATCTAAGCACCATCCATGCCTTAGGATGGGGGAGGAGTGGGATAAAGACTATTGATCATAAAATGGGTCATGCATCAGACTGAAATAATAAAAGCTGTAGCCAGTCAGCAACCATTTAGAGGCCAAAGTAGAAAAGAAATCCAACAATCTGTAATGGGGGCACAGATATTGAAGATAGTGTGGTGGCGAGGATGTAGGGGAGCAGAAACAAAGAAGAAAAAAAACAGGTATTTTCCTCTGAACAAAGAATTAGCTCCAGGAGTTTAGGGGTTAAAAATCCAGCTTTAGAAAAAAACTCCCTGCAGAAAGTAAGTGATAGGGAGCCACGCCCTAGCTCCATGGTAACCAGGCATGATCACGAGGATCATGCAGGGGTGGAGCTGGGGAACAGAAGGAAAAAACACACATATAAGCTGAAGGAAGCAAGAGGAAAGGAAATGGCGGAAACTGTGGGAACTGCGGGAACGGCTGGGACTGCTGAAACTTCTGAGGTTTCCGGAGAGGCTTCCGGGGAAGTAAGAGACAAGCAAGCTCCCAGGGCAGTAAGAAGTTCCTGGGGGAGTTCCCAGAGAGGTTCCAAGGGAGAGTTGTCTTCTTGGAGGAAGGTAGAGTTTGCTAGAGAAGCAGAAGCTGCCAGGAAGGCAGGGACTGTGAGAGAGGCAGAGCCTTCCAGGGGTAAAGAAGTTATCCAGGAGCCCTGTAAGGGAACACAAGAGGAACCTGGTAAGCGAGAGAGTTTACCAGGGGGAGAAGCCTGACTATGAGAATGGCAGAGAGGTGTCTCTAGGAGAGCCGATGGAAACAGAGCCTTCTTCAGTAAAATCTGGAAAGAGCTTCGATCCAAAGAGAGAGGTGAGCACCTTGAAATCCTCCCAGAGTGTATTATGTTGGAATGCCCTACCAACAGAAATCAGAACCATCAGTGACCTCTCCCAGTTCAGGAAGGCACTGAAGCATCACCTGTTCTTGCAGCACTACAATATTTCAGACACTGCCTCACACCAACCTACCTCTACACCCCATGTCAACACGTTAAACCCATGCTCTCCATAGTCTTAACGCGAAGAGCTGCAATCTCACCTTGCTTCTTCCCTCATCAAGAAACATATAGCTGCGCCTAGTTGTTCTGTACATAGTGTCAACACCTTCACTCACTCCCCAACCTGGTGGTCAGGGAGGGAAAGGGCTTGTGTAGTTGTGGGGGCCCAAATGAAATAAATGGGGTGACAAGAATATTTATTTTTCCAAAAGGATGTTTATTTTCCCCGCTACGTGAGGCACACAGGAACAGAAAAACTTATCAACTTAGGATTGTGCAAACAGAGGGTTTTCAATGAAGTGCTCTAACACAAAAACTTCTTCATAAGAAAACACATTCCTTCATGTGTCTTTCTTGGACAGGTACAGGTGAGTGGATATAACTTATAATAATACTCGTGGACAGTTAACTTCACAGTCCTGGATACAGATCAAGCACAAAAGCCTTTTCTTATGATTACCCAATCACAGTCCCGGTGGGTAAAATCTTAGCAATTCTGGCTCAGTACTAAACACGTTTAAAATCAGGAATAAACACTCAAGCCTTTGATTCCTTAGCCTTGTCAATCAGCCCTACCGAACAGTCCATCGGCTGATTGATGTCTTGCATGGGTAAAGGAACATGGGTAAATCTTCCCTCAGGATTGTTCCCTGCTTGGATATTCTCAGGTAATGCAATGTCTCTCTTATTTAATAGCTTTGTCAGCTCATTTAGGAGAAATTCTGTTTGGCTGCTAGCAGGAGCTAAGGGTAAAGCCGGCTGTGGTTTGAACAGCTGATTAATAGGCTGCGATGAGGTAACCGGGCTTTCCCTTGCTAAACACTCTGGCTCTGAGGTGAAGATTCCCTGCCCCCACTGTGCTCTGCTATTAAGTGGTGGAATCTCACATCTGCCGGTAGCAGTTTTGGTTCTTAACAATGCTTCTAAAGCAGGTCCTCCTAAATTAGGATAATTCAATCTGTCTGTAAACTCTTTTGCTAAACTTGTTCCCTCAGCCTCTCTCTTAAGCACGGGAATTACAGGCTGGGTAAAAGTAGGTTTACAGGGAGAGCTTTCAGGGTAAAAACTGCTTTTATATTCCCTGAAACTGTCCTGTTCTCTGGATACAGGATTCTCTCTTTTGTCTTTATAAAAATCAGCATAAGGTTTAAGAATAGCAGGTACCTTGTCTTGAGAGTGCTCAGGAATTATCTGGTCAGTATGTCTTTCTCTCCACGGAAGGAAATTGTTCCTCAGGAACGTGAGGTTTTCTCCTGCTGAGGACTTAGCTGCCTTCCTGATACAGCTGGGCAGAGTTTGTGCAGAGAGGTCACAGGGTTCTACAGCCAAAGGAACTTCCTGTCTCTTCAGTACCTTCTGCTTTCTCTCTCGTGGGTAAAAAGGGACTTCCTTTTTCCAACCACCTGCAGCATTCACTCTTTCATTCTTTCTCCATGTGCTCTCAAAAGGTCCTGGTTCTGTATTCCTTCTAATGCTTCTTCTTCTTCTTCCACTCTCCGTCTCTGTTCCTGTCTTTATCCTTGCCTTTGTCTCTGTTTTTGTTTCGTCTCCCCTTCCTGTTCCTGTCTCTGTGTTTAAGAAGGGACCCTTATTCTGGGGAACCCGCCTCCTCCTAGGGCGTGCCCAATCCATGGGTTCACTTCTCTCCAGCTCTGAAGTGACTTGATTGGTTGTTTGCCAGCTGTGCTGAGAGTGTAAAACTCCTTCTTTGCCTGCAGTACCAGACTCTACCAGGGGGTCGCTATCGGTCTCCATAGCTTCTGTGCCTGGCACTGCGTCACAATAGTTGCTTTTTGTACATAGTTATTATGTTCCTCTGTTTATGAAACCTGTTGAATGTAAACCTGTTTAATGTATACCCAGCTGTTCATTGTAAGCACTGATCAATATTTGGTAAGTGTAGTTTCTGTTCATTGTAAACCGCGCTGATGTCGAATAGTGCGGTATAAAAGAAACTGTAAATAAATAAAATAAATAAATAAATAAAATAAATATTAAGAGATGATAAACTCCATACTCCCTCTAGTAAGCCTCAGCAGAGAGAGGAATCTGTATTGAGGAGAGTTTTAAGAGTTTTAGAGAAACTGAAGCCTGCCATTTCTGTTACAGAGTTGAATCAGTTACAAACGGACTCTGATATTGAGAGCATGGAAATGGAAGAGTATTTGCCAGATGAGGTTTGCTCGGACAATGAAATGGATTGCTCTCTAGTTTTATCTCAGAACTAAAAAGCGGTAAGGTTTTAAAGAGTAGGAAAACCTGGAGGCTTAGTTAACAGAAGTGCAGTGCTGTGAATTATGCAAATGAGTTGCTGGTCTCCTGGGCTTGTTCCGGTGTTTCAACAAGGACTGTTTGAATAAGGGAAGCCAGGCTGTGCAATATAGCAACTGAGGAAAAGCAAAGAGTGCCAGAGATAAAACAGCTTGCAGTGAAGAAGCCAATGCTGTGTATAGCTTAGAGGATATAAAGCTTTTGTTTTAAACTAAGCTAAAGAGCCCAAAGCTGATGTTTGGCGCAGGAAAGTTGCTGACTGTTTCAAGTGAAGAAACACTGCTGTTTTTGTACTCTAGCAAGTTTACCTGAGAAGCATCTATTCTTTTGTTTCACTGGAGAAAATAATCGAAATTTATGTTATGATATTTTGAACTACTAGAAAGAAAAGTTCACTGGGCTGAAGTAAAAATAATAAATAATCCTGTTTGCCTATGGAAACCTTCTCGACTGATTTTTTCAACTACACGACTACATTACCCAGCAGGCCAAGTGCTGGGAACATAGGTGATTAAACAAGGGACATTTAAAGAGGCCATGTCCCCTGCTCCTAGGCTACCACCTAGCCAGTAGGGGGCGTGACAATAGAAACATAGAAAAATGATGACAGAAAAAGACCACATGGCCTATCTAGTCTGTCATTCCATATCAACAACTACAACAGTCCCCTTTTTTCCTTTAGAGATCCTCTGTTTGTCCCATGCTTTTTTAAATTCGGATACTGTCCTCATCTCTACCACCTCCATTGGAAGACTCTTCCACGGATCCATCACTCTTTCCATAAAAAAATATTTCCGCATATCACTCCTGAAACTATCCCCTTTCACCCTCATCCCATGTCCCCTTGTAACAGTACTTGCTTTCAGTCGAAAGAGGCTCTCCCCCTGTGCATTTATGCCACGGAGGTATTTAAACGTCTCAGTCATATCACCTTTATCCCGCCTTTCCTCTAATGTGCACATATTAAGATCCTTAAGTCTGTCCACATATGCTTTTATAATGAAGACCACTAACTATTTTAGTAGCCACCCTCTGTACTGACTCCATCCTGTTTATATCCTTTTGAAGGTGCGGTCTCCAAAATTGCACACAATACTCCAAACGAGGCCGCACCAAAGACTTATACAGAGGCACTATCACCTCCTTTTTTCTGATAGCCATTCCTCTCCGTATGCACCCAAGCATCCTTCTAGCTTTTGCTGTTGCCTTTTCTACCTGTTTAGTTTCAGTTTATTTACATTTGATATGCCGCCCTTTGTGACATCAGGGCGGTTTACATTAGTTGGAAACATTTACAGGATGGCTTGAAGCCATAGAAAAGGAAAGAAACTACAATTGTGACAGGAAAGAAGAAATGGCAAGAGGAGTAGAGACAAGACATAACGAGGAGGTCAGACAAACGAAGATAAACCAGGTTAATTGTGTGTTTCTGGGAGGTTGTAGGCAATGGTGAACAAATGGGTTTTCAGAAGGGATTTGAAGGTGAGATAATTCTGTTCCAGATGGAGAGGAGTGGGCAGAGAGTTCCAAAGGGCAGGATCGTGGAAGAAAAAAGCAGAGTGACGTGTGGCCTGGAGGTGTGCACGTGAAGGGGAAGGGAGATGAAGACGGTTGATATGAAGGGAACGGAGGTTGCGTGTGGTAACGTAGAATTGGAGAAGATCATTGAGATACTGTGGTGTATGTGTGTGAATAACTCGGTGTACCAGGGTGAGTGTCTTAAAGTGTACACGAAATTCTACCAGAAGCCAGTGTAAATGAAATAGAAGAGGAGTGATGTGATCTCTACGGGTGGAGCGAGTGATGAGTCTAGCTGCAGTGTTCTGTATGAGCTGTAGGTGGCACAATTGGGTGTGCGTGATACTGGAGAAGACAGAATTGCAGAAATCAAGCCGAGATATTACTGTAGATAAGTTGAGAGTGGTTAGAGCAGGAGGAGAGAGAAAAGGGCGACTAGACCTAATTTGGGGAAGAAAGAAGTAAGAGGTTTTGACAAGATGAGAGATGTGGTCCTTAAGTGTAAAATTAGAGTCAAAAACAACACCCAGATATCGGAAAGAGGGGACCAAGGGGATAGTGGAATTTCCAATGGAGGGGGCAAGTGAGGGACAGGGACCACCAAAAGTGAACAAAGTAGAGGAGGCTTTTGTTAGATTAAGGTGAAGACAGTTCAAAGACAACCAGTCTGCTACGAGAGCAAGACAGGAATTAAGGGGACCAAGATCCGGGTGAAGGGGGTTTGTGTGGTGTAAAATGATGTCATCTGCATAATGGAAAAGTGACAGCCCAGATTGTTGAATGCAGAGAGCAAATGGTGCAAGAAAAAGATTGAATAAGAGAGGGGCCAGGACGGAGCCTTGGGGAACACCACAGGGGAGGGGGATGGCATCAGAAGAGAATAAAGATGGAGATCTGGAGGAGGGGGCCACGGAAAAAGAGCGAAAGGAGAGAAAAGAATGGAACCAACGATACACAGTGCCTCGGAGGCCAGCGTCCCGAATGCGTGAAAGGAGAAGTGAATGATCAACTAGATCGAAATCAGTGGACAGATCAAGGGAGACCACCACCGAAATATCACCCCTGTCATGTGCGAAGTGAAGTTCATTGAATAGTGCTACCAAGACTGTCTCAACGCTGTGATCCTGGCGGAAGCCCGATTGGCAAGGGTGCAGGACGTTTACTGAGTGAAGGTGCTGAGAATTGAACAAAAACAACTTTTTCTATAATCTTAGCAAGAAAGGAAAGATTGGAAACTTTGCGGTAGTAGTCATTTTAAGATCATCAGACACAACCATGCCTAGGTCCCGCTCTTCTTTAGTGGACAAAAGTATTTCACCCCTATACTATTATGCTCCCTTGGATTGCTGCAGCCCAAATGCATGGCCTTGCATTTTTTAATATTAAAACCCAGCTGCCAAATTCTAGACCATTCTTCAGGCTTAGCTAGATCCCTCCTCATGTTATCTACACCTTCCTGGGTCTCTACTCTATTGCAGATTTTGGTATCATCCACAAAGAGGCAAACCTTACCCGACAGCCCTTCCACTACATCACTAACAAAGATGTTAAAAAGAATCGGACCACGGACAGATCCCTGGGGCACACCACTGGTAACTTCCTTCTCCTCAGAGTGAGCTCCATTTACCTGTACTCTTTGTCGCCTTCCCCTCAACCAATTTCTAACCCAAACAGTAACTTTAGGGTCCATCCCTAAGGTGCTCGGTTTGTTTATAAGTCGACTGTGAGGAACGGTGTCAAAGGTTTTACTGAAATCTAAATACATCACATCTAGGGCTCTCCCTCGGTCCAACTCCCTGGTCACCTAGTCAAAGAAATCAATCAGATTTGTCTGACAAGACCTGCCTCTGGTGAATCCATGCTGCCTCAGATCCTGTAATCCACTGGACTCCAGACACCTCACGATTTTCTCTTTCAGCAGCGTTTGCAATAATTTACTCACCACTGAAGTTAAACTAACTGGCCTGTAGTTTTCAACCACATCCTTACTTCTGCTTTTGTGTAAAGGCACCACATGAGCCTCTCTCCAGTCCTTTGGCACCACTCCTGACTCCAACAACGCATTGAAAAGGTCAGTCAGTGGAGCTGCTAGAACGTCCCCAAGTTGCCTCAGTATTCTAGGGTATATCTCATCCGGTCCCATCGCTTTGTCTACTTTAAGTTTAGCTAGTTTCTCACTAACACAGTCTTCTGAAAATTGTTCAAGACGCCCCTCGCTTCTGTTCCTTTTTGTGGGTGTTTTCTGAGGTCCTGTTCCTGGTTCTTCATCTGTGGACACAGAACAGAAATATTTGTTAAGCAATTCTGCTTTATCTTCATCATCTTCTACATATTCCTCCCCTTCACCATTTTTGCCCTTCCTCTTCTCACTAACATATCTGAAAAATGCCTTATCCCCCCATTTTATTGCATGGGCTATTTCCTCCTCTTTTTGAATCTTTGCTTTCCTGACTACTTTGCTAGTTTCTCTACGTTTTTCCAAATATAGTTGCCTGTCTTCCTCTCTCTTTGATCTCTTGTATTTCATGAAGGCCTCCCTCTTTTTCTTCACCTTTTCAGCTACTTCTTTTGAAAACCATAGCGGTCTCCTTTTCCTTTTACCTTTATTTACCATTTTAAAAAAAAGGTTGGTTGCTTTTAAAATATCCCCTTTCAGTTTTGCCCACTGTTTTTCTACATCCCCCAGCTGTTCCCATCCCGCTAACGACTCCAAGAGGTATTGGCCCATCTTGGCAAAGTTAGTTTTCCTAAAGTCTAAGACCCTTGCTTTTGAATGGATTCTAACAGCCCTAGTCCTAATATTGAACCACACCATCTGGTGATCACTGGATGCAAAACGATCTCCCACTATAACATCAGAAACACTTTAACCATTGGTAAGCACCAAGTCCAATATGGCACCTTCATGTGTGTGGTCTGTTACCAATTGCCTGAATAGTTCTCCCTGTAGAGAATGCAGGGTCTCCTTACTTCTAGATGATACCGCAGCAGGAATGTGCCAATCGACATCTGGCATATTGAAATCTCCAATCAGTAGCACTTCCCCTTTCCTAGCAATGCTGTGTGTCTTCAAGTAACTCTGTCCATTTCTTCCTCTTGTGAGGGAGGTCTGTATTTGCCAGTGCAAATAGATTTCTCTTTCCCTCTTTCTAGTTTAACCCAAAGTGCCTCCTCTCTCCCTTTTAAGCCCTGTAATTCCATAGCTTTAATATTATTTTTTTACATATAGTGCCACTCCTCCTCCCCTTCTTTCTACCCTGTCCTTTCTGAATAAAGTATAACCTGGTATAGTTACATCCCAGTCATGGTTTTCTGTGAACCATGTTTCTGAAACTGCCACTAAATCCAAGTCAGCCACTCCCATCAAAGCTTCTACATCAGGGATCTTATTTCCCATGCTACAGGCATTTATACACACTGCTTTCCGTATGTTACCCCTTTTACCCATTTCCATAAAGGTATTTAATGTTTCACTTACCTGGGGGCTGTCTTCACCCATCCCCAACGAATCAAGTTTAAAGCCCTCTTTAGTAGATTAGCCAGTCTACTACTGAAGATGAGTCAACTTTTCTTGGACAGATGGATGCCATCTCTGCTCTGCAACCCTTCGAACATCATTCACTAGTAATTACAGTGCTGCCCTCATCTAATTGTACCTTACCCTACCTACCTTCTACATCTCCAGTGGAATATAGAACCGTGGCATTCGATTTTTTACTTGGTCGCACCACTACTCCATTTTTCTTATGTTGGGCAGGAGAGTAAATATATCTGTGTACCCATTTTTGCTGCAACCTCTGAGATTCTTTTGCTGACTAGTGGGTCTTGTGAAGTAAACAAATATCAGCATTTAGATGGCTTCAATACAAAAGAATTTTAGTACATCTGATTGGATGTCTGAGCCCCTCCATATTTAGGGATACTATGTGCACCTTATCTAGTTTAGCCGCCATCTTGAACTGCAAGAATCACAAATCTATTTCGCACGCATTATATTACATAAAATTTGCTGTGCCTAGGGTTGCCAACTTTTTCACCGAGAAAAACCCGACACCTTTGGCTCGCCATGCTCCACCCATTCTCCTCCCCTAGTCCCGCCCCCAGCCCCACCAACAAAAATTACTGAGGATACGTGTAGGCTAACTTCCTTGGTCAGATAATAATTAAACTGGGAACCCCAAAATCCAAACATGAAATGTACAACACTGGAGAAATAAAACTATAAAGTAATTTCCTCTTGCACTAAACAAAAACGCAAAGATGTTAGCAATACACACTTCCCAGACCAGACATATTCCAGTTAATAAATTCAAAATAAAAAGTATTTTTCTACCTTCTGTTTGGGCATTTTATTTTTCAGTTGCAATTGCTCCAGTCACTTTCTTCTGGTTTCTTCGTATCTTCTGCGAGCTATCCATTTGGCCTTTCTTCTCTTTTAGATGTTTTCCATTCTCTCTCTATATCTGCTTTAACATACTGATTGTTTCCCTTTTGCTCTTTCCCCCAATTCTTTCCTTATTCCTTTATCATCCATTTAAATTTCACCCTTCCATTCTCAAGCCCCTCTTACTCTCCCAATACCCGACCCATCATAGACTTTTCTTCCACACAAAATTTTTTTCCCCTCTCCATTCTCATTCCCCATCCATTCTAGTCCTCCCCCAAAATCAGTTCCCTTATAGTTCTAGACCCACCCATCATCCACTCCCTTCTAGTTCCATTCTCCCATGCCCCACATCAGCCCATTTCCAGTCCTATTCCAGCTCTTCATAAGCCCATTTCCAGTGCTAGCCTTCACATCACAGGCCATTTCCAGTCCTAGCCCCTGCCCCCCAATCTCAGCCCATTTACAGTCCAAGTCCCCCATCACAGCCTATTTCCAGTCCTAGGCCCCCCACCATCACAGCCCATTTGCAGTCCTAGCCCCCCCCCACCATCACAGCCCATTTGCAGTCCTAGCCCCCCTAATCACAGCCTATTTCCAGTCCAAGTTCCCCCTCCCTCCACCATAGCCCATTTCCAGTCCAAGTCCCCCCCCCCCATAGCCCTTTTCCAGTCCAGGTCCCCCCCATCACAACCCATTTCCAGTCCATGTCCCCCCCCCCCATAGCACTTTTTACGTCTTTGTCCCCCCCCCCCCATCAAAGCACATTTCACGTCCAAGTCCCCCCCCCCCCCATAGCCCTTTTCCAGTACAGGTCCCCCCCATCACAGCCCATTTGTAGTCCCCCCCCCCCCATGCAGCTGCTGCTCCTGCTTCTTACTGAGCAGCAGCTGCAATAAAGTTAATTTAAAAGTAAGGAAACCTGTGAGAAACCCTCCGCTCCTATGAAACTCCTTCTGCAGGGTCCCTGGTTGAAAAGGAAGTGACATCAGAGGGGCGGGCACTGCAGAAGGAGTTTCATAGGGCCGGAAGGCCCCTCACAGGATTCCTTACTTTTAAATTAACTTTATTGCAGCCGCTGCTCTGTAAGAAGCAGCAGCAGCGGCTGCAAGGGGGGGCCAGGACTGTGATCGCAAGCGCAAAGCCGGTTTTCTGCTCTGACCGCTCCGATCTCGTAGCCAGAGCAAAAAACCGACTTTTCAATGGCCGGTTTCGGTTCTCTGCCGGCAGCCGGTCTGACCACAGGAAAACCGGCCAGGCCGGCTGAAAACCGGCTGGTTGGCAACCCTAGCTGTGCCCATTCTTTCTCTTTCACCCCACAACAAAGTTAGCAAAGAAGCACAATTGGTTCCAGTGTTACGAACAACCAACAACAGAACATGGGTCCTCATGCTTTGTATGTAAATATCTGGACAAATCATCCTGTAAGCCAAGATTCTTCTGCTGTGTTCCAAAATGTGTTGCAGAATAGCTTAACCATACATACAAATAGTGATCAGCTTTGAGAGTCCAAACTCAGGTATTGGGTTGAAAGAGTAGCTCAGCAGCAACAGATAAACCTCCGGGAGCCTGTTTTCTTTTTCACTTAGAAGATCAAGACATGTTACACTCCAGCTTATTGAAGGAATCAAATGAGGTCGATTGGCTAATCAAAGCTTTTAGTCATGTTCTATGACCCTCTTGTTTGCATGTTGAAACAGATCATAAACTGCTCTCAAAGCCTTCAGACATGGCTATATTGGGCACTATGTAAGGATCTTGCAGCCTTCAGCCAGCAGGGTACTTTTGGAGTTGGTGGTCTGAAAAATTTGCAGTACTTGGGGGCTAGCATAATATTTTAGCCACTACCAGCTGTGGGTGCACTCTGCGTCCAGAAGCAAATAGGAGGGTGCCTGATGCGCACACTCCAGTTCAAATGGTTTATCGGAATCAAAACCAAGCCATTTAGGAAGATTAGACTCCAAATAGCGCAGCATGTCAGGTCCTTCCAGGCCTTCTGATAGTTCAGAATTCTGATGTTCCGCTGATTGTGGTTTGTGGAGATCCTCCAGATCCTGCTGGACCAAATCTGTTAGCAAGCTTCTCTTCAATTTAAGGCACACAGAGCGCCATGGCCTTCATCCGAGTCTCAGTATCAGGCAACTGTCCCTGAAATGCAGCAAGTTGCTGTGCCACATTTGCCATCTCAGCACAGATCTCCATGGTACCTTTTGGTTGGTCTGCAGCCAATGTTCCCTCTAATTTTCTGTAGGCTGTGTGCGCATAAAATATCAGCTGTGCAGCTTTTGAAGGAAGGTTAAATTTTTGTGCACCACATAACGACACTCGGAGTTATATACTTTAAAATTTGACTGCACGTCAGAATACAGTATGTACACCACATTGATTGCACTAGAAAATATTGTAGAACTTGTGAAAACCATAAATACACAACAACTTTTAAATTTTAAGATGTCTGTGTTGTTTTCTATCAGAATCAGAACCGTAATTTTTGTGCGTGCTGTTGTAAAGTATGTGCGCTCGCTCAGCGAGGTGTGTGCGCGCGCACACGCGCACAGCTTAGAGGGAACAGTGTCTGCAGCATGTCCCAAAGATTTTTAAGTTGCACCAGAATTGCGGTATTGGCCGCAGACAGCCACTGCATCATGTTTTCTGGATAGGGAGGACAGAGTCTCACTTGTTTAGTGGCCGATGATAAGGTAAAAGCTGTTTCCAATTTACTAGGTTTACCTGGCACCATCAAGGAGTATAACGAACAAGACTCAAAATTCATGTTTTTTGAAGTGTAATCAACGCACCGATCCTCTTATATGGTAGGCCTGAGAGGAGCAAATGATTCAAGCTGCTATTTCCCACAAGCTTCACAAGCATTCCTCCCCACAATGATTGCATTTTCAAATTACCATTTACATCACGTACTTTGCCCCTTCACCCATGCAGGGCAACATAAACTTTTACTTTGTGCACACCAGCCCTGATTTCAAAGAGCTTCCTTTGCAAATGAGCTTGCGTTCCCTGTGGCCAGTTTCAAAATTGCCTTCCCTGGTACTCAAAATTGTAGTGCACGCTTACTATAGTACCTGCTATAACGGTTTTACACAGAGCTACAAAGGTAGCATACTAATTCTTTCTAGAACAGTGAGCATTGTACTTTATTTCTTTGGTCTGAAGGTGGTAAAAGGCTTTCTTTCTCCACAATATAGTAGATGACAGAGCCCACCAGCTCATGCAGGCTGCGCAATTATTCCAGCTGATTATATAAGCCCCTGCATTTCTGTTAGGAATTTTATTACTTTGCTTGTAGCCTTTTAGACTGTCCTAGTTGCTAGATGGTTCTACCATTGCAGACCTGTGGGTGCCTTCATCAGTTAAAGGCTCTTTTGCAAAATGGAACAGTATGTGGTAGTATTCATAGTGGCGGTAGCAAGGCAGGATGCATCCATGATTGAACAGTTGCCTGAGGCTGGTAGATACCTAATTGCATTGCTCTCCCACTTAGGTTTCCACTCTGAAACAAAATACAAATATGTTTTGTCTTTTATTTACAGCAATGCACGCTGAATTATCATAATGCCAGGGATCCCTTCCAGCCTTTTCATAAAGCTTTTGTAGCTGCAACTCCCAGAGCTTTCACTTCAAATAAATTCACAGTTTGTTCTACTTAAAATGCTTTCTAAACGTAGTGCGCTGTTTTTGTTGTGGGTGTTTTAAGAAGCATTTTTCGTTACCATTAGCAAAGTATTATGGCTGTCATGTTATTTGACTTAATACACGGAAATAATGAGCTGCAAACAAGTTGCAGGTGACACAATTTATTGGACTAACTCAATACATCTGTGACTGCTTCTCAAGAGCTGTGCTGCTTTCTTCAGATCAGTGAAGAAACAGCCCGATTAAACTGGGGTTTAAGTGTTTTGTTTTTATTTGTATGTAGTTCATGCCTTTGCAGTAGTAGTTAAATTCAGGTACAATAGATAGTCCCTGTCCTTGGAGGTTTTACAGTCTAAGTTTGTACCTGAGACCGTGAAGGGCTAAAAGGCTTGCCCCAGGCATGATAGTGGGACTTGAACCCTGGTTTCCCTGGTTCCCAGCCCTCTGCCTTAACCACTGGTCGTCTTTATTCTTACCTATTCACGCCTGCTTGATTCTTTGCTAATTAAAGCCATTGTAACTATTCTGGTTCTTTGGTCACACATGCATTGAATTAGTCCAGTGAAGAGTTGTTACCTAAAATTTGTTTGCTGACCATTATTTCTAGAATTTCATTAGTTCTTGCAGATCAGTTTTCTTAAAACATCCGGTGGCCATAAATATGCTGCCAGGAAAGTGTTGATGTAAATTTTGGTATAGTACAATTCATCCTCGGTGTAAGCAGAGTGGCTGATTGATCTGCATTTTGAGGAATAGGCCTTTATTTTGGTTTTTATTTATTTATTTAAAGTCTTTTCTATACCGCGCTCTTTCAGATCAGTGCGGTGTACAGTTAACAGATTTGTGCAGTGCAGGCAGGGCCTACACTGGACTTACAGAGAACAGGGATTTTTTACATGGGCTAACCGGGTAACTATGTACAGGCAGGCTGGCTGTCACAGATGTGTTCTGTTGTGTCTTAGAAAACGGTATGTTCATCCCCATGTGTTTGTCATTCCTTCCTCATATCCAGTGTGTCCCTCGGAAGAGCATTTGAAACTTGATCAGTTTAGGTGGGAGGATTTCTTTTTTCTTTTTCTTTTTTTTACAAAATGTATCTCTAGACGAGATAAAAATTCTGAACTTTACAAACAACTGTCTCTGAAAATCGTCTGAACCAGGATCTTTTGAAGTCAGTGTGATGAAATTACTGCATTTTCCCTCTTTGAGTTTGAGTCTTGAAGTTAGAATTATTATAATTAGGTAACACCAGTATGGCCAGACACATCTAGAAGGTCAGGATGTGGTATTCAAGGTATCAACAGCCCTCACAAGCTGTACCATGAGTTATTTTATTTCAGTGTTAAAGTAACGGTTTGATTTAGACCAGGGGTTGACAGACACCCAGCATGCAAACCTCTGCCGTGTTCTCAGATGTGTCACGCCATGACGTTTTCAGACTTAGCCAGCAGACTGAGCTGGACTCGTGCTATAGAAGATTATCCTAATCGGCACATCCAAGAGAACCCTGCTAATGGTTTTTTACTAATAGAATCCCAAAGTAGCAGGTTGCAAAGGAACTTCCCAGTGGCTATTAAGATCCTGATAGGTTGTTCCTGCCTCCTACCAGCAGATGCTGCTGTGGGCTTCCAGGTCTAGTAGTCAGTCCTCTGAACTTTCTGGTCCACATTTTCTGCTGTTGTCCATATTGTTTTCTGCCCAAAATATATATATATTTCTTACCCTTCTGCCTGTTCATTGCCAGAACTTGGTCTTTGCTTGCATCTTTGATGTGGAAGTCCTGTTTCTCAGGAATTCTTCTCAGATCACCTTCTAGCCTCCTGCTCTTGCTTCTTGAAAGGACTCCTTGCCCAGTTTCCTGCCTGTCAACCTACTCTGGTTAGAATCTTGCTTAAGTCCTGCTAAAAGACAACACCTGAAAGTTGAACCCGAGGGGAAGGTGGCCTGTGAAGGCCTAAGATTGCAGCCTATCCTGCCTGAGTGTCCACCTAAAGCAAGGAGATTCACATACTACTGGCTGAATGCTGTGACACTTGGATTATCACTTTATCCATCATTTAAAAGCCAGAAATGTTGTACCCCCTGTATAATTAAAAACATACAGATCAATATCCAAATGGTCTTATGTTTAGCAGCTGCCACTAAAAGTATATTTATTTATTATTTTAAAAGCTTATATACCACCTTATCAGCATAAGTCATCCAAAGTGGCTTACATAAAATAAATAAAATAAACTAATCATATTATAACAAATAAAACATAAAATAATTATCAAACAACAAAGAGACTTTCTGACCAGGATCAAAATCAGGCTCTGTTCAAATAAAGACTTCCCAGGCACAGCAATAGATAGCGAGCCTATTTTACTGTTGGAATAACAGCTTGACCCTGTTGATTGAATGTAAAGCTGTATTCTGATTATACCACATCAATTTATTCTGTAACCATGTCAGATAAAATCCCTTATTCATTGATTTTAAGCATTTATATGTAGTACTGCTGAAAATCTCTCTAAATACCCTTCCATAGTGTTATGGTGTTCCAGTCAACTATACAAATAGCTACAATATTCAGCCTCTGTGAAGCTAAGCAGTTTAATTTAGACCAGCAAAAAGACTGTCCTAAATTAAACTACTGAGCTATACATATAGCATCTGACTATCCCTGCTAAATGTATAGTTGTTTCTTAACAGTCTCCATGTATAGTCAGTGCTGTGTTTTAAATGCTGCAATCTGTGTTTTAAAAAAAATGTTTGCTGAAATGGCTAAATAGTGGCCTTATAATTATTAGGGTGAGGATATCAGATGTTCCAATTCAACCATAATTGTATATGCTTAGTCAATTTGCAGTACTTAAATATAACTTTAAGAGAAGTACTACTGCAAAAGAACCAAAACCTTATGAACAAATCAATGATTGATTTTATGAGACATCAAACTAATGCTGTTACTTAACAGCTGGCATCTGCCAAAAATAACATTAATTACCCCTGCAATAAAATGGGAATAATTAGAGATATAGAGATATATAACTAAAAACCAGATTAAATTAGAAGTATGTTTACTAGTTCATTACTAAAAATAGCCGTGCTCTTAAAAGAAATTAAAACAGTAGCCTTATGATAATAAGTTTCAAATGCAGGAAGCGTGTGTAGCATATGGCAATTATAGGTTAATAAAAGAAACAGAACATAACATAGTAAATTATGGAAGATAAAGGCTGAAATGGCCCCTCGAGTCTGCCCAGCAAGGTGTTTAGCGTGGGAAGTGCCACTCTGTGTAGGTTACTCCAGTGCCTTTTTGAAAACACAGTACCATCACTTCACTGCTGTCCCCTGCAACTTATCCCAACACATTGTTTCCATCCGCTTGCCATTATGGGTTTGCTGGTGTTTATCACACACCTTTTTTTGAATTTTTACTGTTTTGTCATCGCCACTTCCTTTGGGAGTCCATTCCATGCGTCTGCTATCCTATTCAAGTAAAAAAAAAAAAAAAACCTTTCTGGATGGTCCTAACTCTACCTCCTTGGAGCTTTATAGCATGAGCTGAAATCCAACACCACCTCTTCTAGTGGAAAAGGTTACTTTCTGCATTAATACCTTTCAGCAGTTTGAATGTCTGTATCATATCTCCCTGCCTCTTCTCTTCCTTTTTCTTTTCTACAATATACATGTTAAGGTCTTGAAGTCTCATTTCATGTGTATTTTGATGGCCTTTCTCTAGGCCGCCTCTAGCCTATCTCTGTCCTTTCTGAGATGCAGCCCCCAGAAATGAACTCAGGAGGATAAACCTAGTGGTTAAAGCAGTGGGCTGAGAACAGGGAAGCCAAGGTTCAGATACTATTGATGTAAGATTAGCAGATATCCCTAATTCTCGTGGATTGTTCCCGATTTTGAGGTAATGTCCCAGACTCCATGGGCTATGTGTCACCTCCTGTCCCTGATTTTTCAGTGGGGCCAAAGGCAAAGGGCATTGCCTTTCCTGCATACCCTATTAATGCAGTCTTCACAATCCTGGTAGGAGACAATGTAAAATTAACTTGTTGAAAAAAAAAGGAAGAATTTTAGAAATATTTATATGTATAAAGCAAATTTTAAGCATATATAGTCGAAGCACTGCTACTCTCTCTTTTTAAACTTTTGAAATTACTGAATGCTACTTAGACTGGCCATTTCAAAATATAGGGAACATGATGCCTGAGGAGGGAGAATATCTGCACTTCCCAGCCCAGTTCAGATCTGCCCAGATGTCCTATATTTGCTCTCCAAAAACCTGGTAACTCTACACTGATGCCCTTTGTGACCTTGGACAAGTCACATAACCCTCCATTGTCTCTGCTACAAACTTAAATTGTCAAGCCCTCTGGGAACAGAAAAATACCTCCTGTGCCTGAATGTAACCAACTTTGAGCCACTACTGAAAGAGGCGTGAGCTAAATCCAAATACTAAGTGAGGTCTCATCAGGGACCCAAACAGAAGAGGTATCTCCTCCTTTTTTCCTGCCGATTATGTCTTTTTCTATGCAGCTTAGTATCCTTCTGGCTCTAGTCACTACCTTGTTACACTGTTTAGCAACCTTGAAATCATTTGATATGCCCCCACCCACCCCGAAAAGGTAACTCCTCAGCCTCTCATCACCCCCTCTATGAACAGCTCCTTTGAATTTCTGCACCTCAAATACATGACTGCACTTTTTTGCATCAAATCATATCTGTCAAGCATTTGAGCACTTTCAGTGCCGTCAAGTCAATGCTGGACTTTCTTGGCAAAGTATGACTGGAAGTAGATTGTCAGGCCTTTTCTTCCGAGACAGTGGAGGGTAAAGTGACTTGTCCAAAGTCACAGGGAGTGCCAGTGGGAATCAAACCCTGATCTCTTGAGTACTAGAATGTTGCTCTAACCACTAGGTGGTTACTCCACTCATTGGAGCAGTACTCAGCCTTTTTAAGATCGCATCTCATTGTCTGCTCATTCAGGGGTGTCCACTCGGTTGCAGATCTTTGTGTCATTCATCAAAAGTCAAAACATTTCCTTGTAACCCTTCCATGATATCACTCCCAAAGATATTGAACTAAACCAATGGAAGCCTGACCCTAGTCCATGAAAAGAAGCCAACTGGAGATGGGAGCTGCCCTAGTGGGTTAGCTCTTCTGTGCTTTGAGGCATAGTACTAAAGATTTTCTTACATTTGTGTCTGAGGAGAACACTTGGTATAGGGCTTCCAAGCATGTTCTGGGGACCCGACAGTCAGTTGGATTTTCAGGATATTCTCAATGGATATGCATGAGATTAATCTGCATTATTAATGTTTTGTTATTAGCTCATGGCTTTCCAGTAGTAGTTCAAGGTGAATTACATGGAGGAGTAGCCTAGTGGTTAGAGCAACTGCCTAGTACCCAGATGATTAAGGGTTCGATTCCCACTGGCACTCCTTGTGACCTTGAGCAAGTCACTTTAACATCCATTGCCTTGGAAGAAAAGGCCTGGCAATCTACTTCCAGTGATACATTGCCAAGAAAACCCAGAGGCAGCTGGGTCACCAAGAGTCAGCACTGACTTGACAGCAGCACTTATTTCCCTGTCCCCAGAGTGGCATACATTAGAAACCCAACATATGCATATTCACTGTGGACAACCTGAAAATCAGTCTGGCTGTGGAGTCCTCAGGAAAGGTTAGGGAGATCTGACGTAATGTAAGGGGTGCTTTATGCATTGGAGAGGGAGAGACCCTTAGAAATTTAGGCAACTATGGTGGATGAGATTCTGCTGTGGACTTTGTAAGACTATTATTATTTATTACCTGCCTATCAAAAATGTCTAAGTGGTTTATAGTAATAACATGCATAATTAAGAACAAAACAAACCTCCCACTCTAACCATCCCTTTATAAAAAAGACCAGTCTAAACAAATAAGTCTTAACCCTTTACGAAAATCTAAATAATCCTTTACTGTCTGGACATTATCAGGTAGTACATTCCAAAAAGCGCCCCCCCCCCCCCCCCGAAGGCCCTAGCTCGCATATTCGCTAACAGAATCACTCTACTCGAAGGAAAGTTAGCATATCTCTAGTCGCTGACTGCAACACCCTCCCTAGCACATACAGAGTAAACAAAGCACACAAGTCTGGAACACAAGCCTTAAAAACAAAACAAAGGCACTTAAATTGCAGCCGAAAAAGAAAAGGCAACGAGTGTAACGCCTTAGAGGCTGGCATAACATGATACAGTCTCTGTAACCCCTGAATCACACTGACATCTACATTTTGAGCCAACTGCAAAGGCCTTAGCACGTAATGGGGCACCCCTAAATAAATCATATTGCAATAATCCAGATGATATAACATCATTGCTCACACTAGCCAACGAAAATCCCCCGGTTCCAAAATATAATGTAACCTACACACCAGCTGCAGTTTAAAAAAACACATCGGTGTTGCTGCCACTACATACTTCCCAAAGGAGAACTTGGAGTCTAAAATAACTCCCAGGTAGCAATGGTTGTTTACAAATAAAAACAGATAGGCCAACTGCTTCTGCTCCAGCTCCCACAAAAATATAGCTGCTAGTGAAATCAAAAGAGATTAAGCCTCATGACCGCTCCGAAAGCCATGTTTGACGGGTATCCACAAAGGCTTCCAACTGTACCCTGACTGCCTGCTCAACCAATTTTGCCAAAAAGAGCAAACACGAAAAAGGACGATAATTGCTCAACAAGCCAGCATCTCCAGCCCCATTCTTAATCAGTGGCTTCACCGATGCTCTTTTCAACACAGCGGGAATGCAACCAGTCTGCAAAGAAGTCTCAAGAAACCGCAACGTCAGCCCTCTCAAGCCCTTACTGTATATGCTGCCACAGAGAAATAATCGAGGGGACAGTACGTAATCCTGACAACAACCGAGAAGTATCCTCAATAGATATCTGAGAAAGTTGCATATGAGTTGAATATCCTTGCGTATGAGAGAGATTGATCCTTGCAAAGACTGTTGTCTGCTGAAATGTATTAGCTTTCTTATTTCAATAAAAATGGTGATTTTGCACCATAAACGGTTTTGATGAATGGAACCTGTTTCGGTATATTTTTGAGCTGAGCCTGCTAACATTCTTTTTATTGCCGCTGTTGCTCCTGGGGAAAATTATCATATTATATAAAGAATGAAGTGGAGTGTGGGTTACTGGTTTGGTCATTCATTACAAGGAGGGAAGTATTTTGTATCCTTGTTGAAATGTGTTCCAGTCTTTCCTCCTTCATGACATAAAGCGTGGTTACTTTTTCAATTTTATCAGCAAGTTGCTGTCTTTGAACTGCTGGTGGTACAGTTCTGTAGCTTTAATTTATTTTTCTACCAGGGTTCCATGGCAGATTGCATTGAAAGCAAAATGGCCTTTTATAGTTTTTAGGTATGAAGAGGGCAATCTTTTAATCCTATTAAGGGAAGGCAACTATCATAAGTCTGTGCACATAAATGGCTTTAAAGTAGAGGTATTGTTTGCAAGATGGGGAAAATAATGTGTCTAGGTTATATTGTGAACTCCATATGCATTATTTTACATAGATCATCTACTTTCACAGAAAGCTGGTGTGAATAGTGTGTGGCTTGGGAGACTCGAATGGGAGGAAGACAGGTTGCCTGGAAGGAGGGCTGCCAGGGAATTTAGACAGGATAGGTATGAAAGGAGAGAAGCAGAAAAACTGACTGGAGGGAGAGCTGATGGGGGGGGGGGGGGGGTAGTGCTTCTTTTTTTCTTTGTTTAAATACAGCTGGGCTCGCTCAATAACAATTTAAAAATCCTTTGACTAACACTTATTTTGGTATATAAACTTTCTGGAAGCAGTATATAAATTTCTTCATTAGTTTTTAGAACATTTAACCCTGTTCTGCAGTAGAAAGTGCAATGGTGCAATTGGCAATCTCTAGGCAATTGCACATGATTGATGTCGGAGTCAAATGTGTGTGAAGCACCCATGGAATGCATTTCAAACTCATTTTTAACAAGTTTAAATGCATTTCTTGTTAGATGATCCAGTAAAAGAACAAGCGTAGCAGATATTTATCAACATAGATGTGTTTCAATGCTGTCAAAGTATGCATTGTCTCTCAACTATCCATGCTGTTTGGCAAAATGAAATCTTTGTCAGGCATAGTAACTTAATAGAAGATTACAGAAAGTGGTTGAGTGGCCCATCTCTTCTGCCCAAGAAGTTTGGTCTGCACTTCTAAAAATATTTCCCGGATGTCAGCAATATAGTGTGGCATCTCTCCTTATGAAATCTGTTTTTGTCGTGCTTCTCCTAATTACTGTGTTGTCTTAGATGAACATAAAGATCCCATATTTAGTCCTGAATGAACATAAAAATTCCCCGTTTAGCACCCTTTCCTTATGTCTAAGCACAAGCTTTATGATGAATCTGAATAGCTAGCAATACTAGTGTGTATTGCTATACATCCAGCCTCCTAGGGCTCTACCAGGACATCTGATTATCTACGTTTCCACTAGGACTTCAAGGGGTGAGTTTATTAAAGGGCTTTAGGCTTTGCAGCAAGCACCAGGCGTTAGTGCAAAAGCGCTGTAGTAGCTGCAGATGTCGCACATTATCTGTTGCAAGCTGTGAGCAGCATTTCTCTTGCAGATGCAGTGAAAAAAAGCGGGATCTCAGTGTGACAATATCACGGATGCAGGTAACACCATGCATTGAGACACACCCACTCTCTGCCCACACCCTGCCCACTCTTGCTAGTAGAACGCAGTATGCAACTATCGCAAAAAATGACCTACAGTAGCTGCATTTGGCCCACATTAGGTGTCACTATGGCTTGTAAACTAGATTTGGATGAAAAGCTAGCAGTTACCCAGGAATGCGTGGTTTGGAATAATATATCTTTGAAGGATACTACCAAAACAGGGAGTTGGAGCATCCCCATAGAGAAGTTGTAGTAAAGGTAAAATTAGCCCAGGTGCTTTTTGGAATCTTTCAACTCTATCTGCTTTTTACTTAGAGTTATATGTAGCACTGAATGAAGAGGTAGATATAATTGGCATATCAGAATCCTGGTGAAAGGAGGATAACCAAAGGGGACACCATGATACCCACGTACAAATAACATCACAATGATGGTGGAGGGGCGACGATTATTTATATTAAAGAGGACATTGAGTTAAAATAGAAGAAAAGTTTTTGGAGGAAACAAAATGCACTGTAGAATCCTTTTGGATAGAAATTCCATGCGAGAAGAAGGGAGTAACAGTGGGGTTGTACTACCATCCCCTGACTATAATGAACAGACATGATGACATGCTAACAGAAATTAGGGAAGCTAACAAAATTGGCAACACAGTAGTAATGGATGATTTCAATTACCCCAGTATTGACTGGGTCAATGTCATATCAGGACATGTTAGGGAAATATAGTTTCTAGATGAAATAAATGACCGCTTCATGGAACAGCTGGTTCACAAAATGGCATAAGGAGGAGCTTTTTGTACCTAGTCCTTAGTGGAATGCACAGTAGATGATAGCGGGATAGAAGAGCCACCAAGGAGGACAAGGCCATAGAGGAGAAACTAAAGGAAGTATATAGAAATCTTATTCGTGATTTACACATGTAAATTGCATCCATGTGTAAAAGGCCATTTTAGAAAGGGCCCACTTTTGCACATAGTTGTATATATCATGTCTATGTTGCATGGGGGATGTCAGAAACGTAGCTAGGGCAGCACAAAAATCTACACGTGTACCCCAAATTCATATAAAGGATGTGTGTATAATCCAAAATTGTCCATCTCCAGATTTATATTTGTTCCCTGATGCAAAGAAGGGAAAAAAGTGTTTCTTTGGCCCTTCCCTTTCCGGGGGTGGGGGTGGATTAAGGAGGGGATAGCCCTCTTTTATTTCTGTTTACTTTCCTCTCTTAATTGCAACAAGGGAAAGATAGAGGTCTCTGTAGTTAATTAGCAGCATCTGTACACCTAGGTTTGCCAAATAGCAAAGATACACGTGTAAGTGCCGACATTTTACATGTACCAGTTGTACAGTGCCAGCACTTACACGTGTAAGTTGCTGGATTCCTGATGGTTTTTCCCACATGTCTCTTTGTAAAATGGCTCCTTCCACTATACATGCATGTCCATCCCCATGCATTCCCGCACGTCCTCCTTTGATGTAAAATGTGTCTCCACAGAAAGGGACAGATATTTGTTGATTTTACATTGAGCTTACACATGCCCATCCTCTCCTCTAAAATTGATATAGATTTGCAGATGTTTCCATGTGGATATCGCTGCAACCACATAAATGGCATTTCTAAAATGTGCCTTCACATGATTTTTTTGCTTTAGTCTTGACTGAACAAGATTATAGAGGAAATACAGTAGCCATGCCAGAAATGATATTAAAGTGGTGAATCAGAGGAATTGAAATAAACCTCTGTGAACTTGAGAGCTGTAGTAGGGGAATTTGACGAACTAATCGGATGGTATACATCCCAAGGTGATGAAAAAAACCTCAAAAATGAAATTGCAAATCTATTCTTAGTAATTTGTAAACTATCGTTAAAATTGTCTATATTATCTGAAGATTGGAGAGTGGTCAATGTAATGCCAGTTTTTAAAAAGTGTTCCAGGGGTGATCCAGAGCTTGATGTCAATGTTGGGCAAACTGGTAGAAGCCATTATAAAACTACTAAACATATACTGTAGATGATCATGGTTTAATGGGATAAAGCGAACATGGATTTAGCCAAGGGAAGTCTTCCCCCAACCAATCTGATATATCCTTTTGAAGGTCTGAATAGACAGGTAGATAAAGGTGAGCTGATTGATAGTGTCTTTGGCTTTTCAGAAAGCATTTGATAAAGTCCATCATGAGAGACTCTTGAGGAAATTTAAAAGTCATGGGATAGGAGGCAGCAGCATCCTGTTGTGGATTGGGAACTGGTTAAAGATAGAAAGCACAGGCTGGGGATAAATGGTTTATTTTCTCGATGGAGAAAAGTGAATAGTGGAGTACACCAGTGATCTGTACTGGCCAACTATTTTTAGCAAATTTACAAATGGCCTGGGAATGGGAACAACGAAGTGAGGTGATCCATTTTCACGATGAGACAAAATTAATAAAAGTTGTTAAAACACAAGAGGATTGTGAAAAATTGCAATCGGATCTTGAGAAATTGGGAGAGTGGGTACCCAAATGGTAAATTAAATTTAATGTGGACATGTGCAAAGTTATGAACATAGAGAAGACCAACCCAAATTATAGCTATATAATGCACTGTTCCATGTTAAGTGACCACTCAGGAAAATGATTTAGGAGTCATCATGGATAATACATTGAAATGCTCTGTTCAGTGTGCAGTGGTGGCCAAGAAAAGTAATAGAATGCTGGAGAATAAAAAAAAGAATTTCAAAATGTTTGTGTATTGTTCTATGGTGCAACGTCACCTTGAGCATTGCATGTAGTTCTGGCCACTGCATCTAGAAAGGGATATAGCAGAATTAAGAAAGGTACAGAAAAGGGCATCAAAAATCATAAAGAAGATGGATATCCCTATGAGGTAAGGATTAAAAAATTTAGTGCTCTTTGGCTTGGAGAAGAGACAACTGAGGGAAGATAGAGGTCTATAAAATACAGAATGGAGTGAACAAGTTGACATGAATCCATTATTTACACCTTCAAAAAGTACAAAACTAGGGGACACACAGTGAAGCTCCATGCAATGCAATGTGTGCCTTCGAGTCGGTCCTGACTCCTGGCGACCCAGAAGCTCCTGGGTTTTCTTGGCAGTGTCACTGGAAGTAGATTGCCAGGCCTTTCTTCCGAGGCAATGGAGGGTTAAGTGATTTGTCCAAGGCCACAAGGAGTGCTAGTGGGAATCGAACCCTGGTAGCTTGGTTACCAAGCCAGTGTTCTAACCACTAGGCTACTCCTCCACTCCGTGAAGCTCCATAGTCGGAGAAAAAAATTCACTTGGTGCATAATTAAAGTCTGGAATTCATTGCTGAAGGATGTAGTAAAAGCTGTTAGTGTAGCTGGGTTTAAAAAAGGTTTGGACAAGTTCCTAGAGGAAAAGTGCACAAACCATTATTATAGTGGACTCTCGGAAATCCTGTGCTTATCCCTGGGATAAACAGCATGAAATCAGTTTACCTTTAGGGATCCTGCCAGGTGCTTGTGACCTGCATTGATCACTGTTGGAAACAGGATATTGGGTTTGATGGACCTTTGGTCTAACCCAATATGGAAAATCTTATGTTCTAGGAGGAGGACTGACATATCTGGAAATTTTTCAGAATTTAAAACCTCTATCTGCAGCTCTCTAATCTTCCCCTCTGTGTGAATGAGCTTGCCCTGCCTGCTTCCAATGTAACTAGCAGCAGAGACAGGGTCCAGCTGATGGGAAACCTGTGTAAGTGGAGCACTGAAATGCTGCTCTACCCAAGAGAGGGAAATGAAAAAGAAAGGAAGCCCCCCACCCCAAAAAATACCTTAATGCATTTCTCAAAAAAAGCAGTTCCATCGGCTGCAGCATATTAACAGTAACATAGCAATTACGCAGTTCCTGATCGTGTCCCCCGTCTAGTCCCGGAACCTCTGGGTTGCCAATCTTATCCAGCAGCTTGGAGACTGAGAAACTCCCACTTTTGTGACCTCACGAGTATATCCCTCCGGTGTCCGCCTCCAATCGTCCGTTACCTCAGTCTCCAAGCAGCTGGATACATGGGAGCCCGGGGGTCCGGGCTCACAAGAGAAACAATTAGATAATTGCTTTTAAGTGGTTGGCTTTAATTCTTTGGTGTGGTGCAGTTAGTTCAGTCCCGGGGTCTCCCTCTACCTTCGGTCTGTGGCTTTTCTCTCTGCACAGGTCAGCATCTTTATTTCTAGCTTTGTCTACTTCTCCCTCCCTGTCTCTTCCCTCCTCTCTGTCTCCCTGCTCATTTCTTTGGGGAGTGGGGCCCCTTCAAGCACCAGCGATAAGAAGAGCGGTCTCCCTGCAGCAGCTGCATAGCACTGCTTCATAGACTGTTTGTCCGGAGTTGAGCCGACGCCACGCAGAGGTCTTGCCTGCTCGTGCGTCTGGCGGCTCCCTCCGGTGCATGCGGCCGGCGGCTGACAAGCAACAAATTTGCTTCCCTTCGGGAGTGCTTCTCGGGCCTGCGGCGTCTCGAGCGCTCCCGGGGCAGACGGCCGCAGCCCTGCTTCCTGCACGCTCGTTCCTCGTGATCGCAGGCCGGAGGTGAGTGTTGCGACGGGCAGCGAGCTCCTTTCCCCTCAGAGCGTTTTCGCGCGCTTTTGCTCCCTGCGGCCCTGCCGCGTGGTGTCGGCGTGCCGGCTCTTCTGGCCTTCGGCACAGGGGGTCCGGGGGCCGCAGCAGGCGGTTGAGTGCTTCAGCGTTTTTAAAAAAAAAATAAAATAAAATAAATAAATAAATAAATAACTCTGACAAGCACGGCGCTGTGAAGGGTGAATCTCTTGACAGGGGGGGCTCTGGGCCTTTTCTGCTGCTGGGGTTAAGGCGGTTTGGTGTGGTAATTCCACGGTTGGCTCTTAGTCTGAGAACTCCTTGCCTGCCTGCTTTGGTGTTTGCTACCCTAGGCAAGCCCCGGGGCAGTGTATTTTTTGTCATGCCTTCCAAGTCCCTGTGTTTGGTGTGTGGGACGCGGAAAACGTCTACCGGCGTCTGCAAGTCTTGTGTGGGTGACTCCGGGGAGACGGCTTCGGAACCAGCTCAGCAGGAGGCCGTCCCGGCTTCCACTGCGGACATTGCCGTGCCAGGGGGGCTGGACGCTTCTCCGTTGGAGTCAGTGGCGGGTCCTTCATCCGGCTCGGTTGTCCCTTCCGCCTTACCAGCGTTGCCATTGGACTTGTCCTCTATTTTTTTCCCAACAGTTCGTTGCTCTCCTGCAACAGTCCGTCTTTGGCGGCCCTACGCAACAGCAACCTCCGAAGGGGGGTACACGTAAACGCTCGGCTTCTCCTCGAGCGGACTGCGCTTCGGTGGAGGGTAAGAAACCTCGAATAACAGGTGACCTCGGGGCGCAGTCGGAGGTTTCTGAGGATCCTCTTTCGGATGAGGAGTCGCACAGCCTTCAGTTGGATGAGGAGCTGGAGGAAGGTGAGATCTCAGAGAGGGAGGACCAGTCCCGGATTGTGCGAGTCTTTCGGAGGGATGAACTTCCCGCCCTCATCGTCGAGACGCTTAAGGCGCTCAATATGCCGGTCCCAGGGACGTCGGCTGATGAGTCCTTGGAGGATCCTTTGTTGCAGGTGTTTCGGAGGACTCAACGAGCGTTCCCGGTTCACAGGGTTTTTCAGGAAATGATTCAGGAGGAATGGAATCTGCCCGAAGCCCCGCTCAAAGGCTCCCGGGTTATGGGGCGGTTGTATCCCTTGTTAGATCAAGATAGAGAGGTGTTTAAATTGCCTAAGGTGGATGCGGCCGTCTCCGCAGTTACTAAGAAAATGACCATTCCCGTGGAGGGCAGTGCGGCCCTTAAGGATGGGCAAGACAGGAAATTAGATGCCTTGTTGCGGCAGGTTTTCGAGGTCAATGCCACTTCGCTCCAGGCAGCGATCTGTGGTGCGTGGGTGGCTAGGGCCTGCCTGCGGTGGTCCCAGCGGATGCAGGAGGGGCAGCCCAGCGCGGTGGCGGAAGAGGCTGCCCGCCTGGAGTCCGGGACAGCTTATTTGGCAGATCTTCAGTATGATCTTATGCATGGGCTTTCCAAGAGTATGGCCTCCTCTGTCGCAGCCCGACGCTATTTATGGCTCCGCAATTGGTCAGCAGATAACTCCTCTAAGGCTCGATTGAGTAAACTTCCCTTTAAGGGTCGTCTTCTGTTTGGTGAGGACTTGGAGAAGCTGGTCAAGGATCTCGGTGAATCCAAGGGCGGGCGGTTACCGGAGGATAAACCCAAGGTGGCCCGTGGAGCACCGGGAGGTAGGGGGCTCGTGCGCGATTCTCGGCGTTTTCGCTCCCAAAGGTTTTTCCCGAGCCAGCGCGGCCGTTTCTCCAACAGGTCGCAGGGCTTTCGTGGGTTTCGGGGAGCGGGCAAGGGCTTCGGTGCCTCGACCTCCTCCTCGACTACCTTCAAGAAACCGCAATGAAGCGAGGGGGGCCCAGGCGCCCCTCATCCCAGTGGGGGGGCGTTTGCAGGGGTTTCTTCCTGCCTGGGCCCAAATCACCTCGGATCAGTGGGTCCTAGAGGTCATTCGAGACGGTTATGCCCTGGAGTTCCTCCGTCCGGTGCGGGACGCGTTTGTGCTGTCTCCCGGTCGGTCCGTCGTGAAGCGGGCGGCCCTTCGGGAGACGGTACAAAGGCTACTCGACCTCAAGGCCATCGTTCCCGTGCCTCCAGACCAATGCGGGTGCGGTCGCTACTCCATTTATTTCGTGGTGTCAAAGAAGGACGGGGGAGTACGTCCCATTTTGGATCTCAAGCGTGTCAACCGCTGTCTTCGAGTGTCTCATTTTCACATGGAGACTCTGCGGTCCGTCATTGTGGCGGTTCAGCGCGGGGAGTTCCTTACGTCGCTGGACCTCTCGGAGGCTTATCTGCATATTCCCATCCGGCCGGACCATTACCGATTCCTCCGGTTTGCGGTCCCGTTCGGTCACTATCAGTTCCAAGCGTTGCCCTTTGGGCTTGCCACTGCTCCGCGGGTCTTCACCAAAGTCATGGTTGTGGTAGCGGCGGCTCTGCGCAAGGAGGGCATCCTCGTCCACCCGTACCTGGACGACTGGCTGATCCGAGCAAAATCCCATGCCGAGAGCGTGCGAGCAACAGCCAGAGTAGTTTTGTTCCTGGAAAGTCTGGGGTGGGTGGTCAATGTGGCGAAGAGTCGCTTGCTCCCATCTCAGAACTTGGAATATCTCGGTGCGCGTTTCGACACCCAGTTGGGCAGGGTGTTTCTCACGGCGCAAAGAGCTCAGCACCTCCGCAGGCTGGTGGAGCGGTTCCGGTTGCGCAGGGCTCCCTCGGCTTGGCATTATCTGCAAGTGCTGGGCACCATGGCGGCGTCCATAGAGACGGTGCCGTGGGCACGGGCTCATATGAGGCCGTTGCAGCGCGCCTTGTTAAGTCGGTGGTCGCATCAGAGGGACCCGCTGTCTCGGAGGCTGGTTTGTCCGGCGGAGGTCCTGCAGGATCTGCTCTGGTGGCTGGTTCCCGAGTCGTTGGAGCAGGGAAAGTCCCTGGTGGCCCCAGACTGGGTAGCCGTCACGACGGATGCCAGTCTGCTGGGCTGGGGCGCCCATTGTCAGGGCCGCTTCGTTCAAGGTCGGTGGGCCCCCCAGGAGGCAGCGTGGCCGATCAACCGCCTCGAGCTGAGGGCAGCGAGTCTGGCCCTGCAGAGGTTTCGCCCCTTGCTTGCCGGCAAGGAGGTCCGGGTGCTGTCCGACAACGCGACAGCAGTGGCCTATATCAACAAGCAGGGAGGCACCAGCAGTGTCGCCTTAGAGGCCGAGGCCGCGGCTCTGTGTGCCTGGGCGGAGTTGACTCTCTCCGACCTGTCGGCCGCTCATATTGCGGGGGTGGACAATGTGGAAGCCGACTTCCTCAGTCGGGTGCGCGTGGATCCGGGGGAATGGGTCCTTCATCCCGACGTCTTCGAGATGGTAGCTCGCCGGTGGGGCTTCCCGGTCATGGATCTCATGGCGACCTTAGCGTCCGCAAAGGCAAATCGCTTCTTCAGCAGGCGCCGCGAGCGGATGTCAGAGGGTCTGGATGCTCTGATTCAGGTTTGGCCGGCGGATCAACTGCTCTATGTCTTTCCCCCTTGGGTCTTGATCGGCAGGGTGCTACAAAGGATAGAAAAATTCCGGGGGTCCGTGATTTTGATAGCGCCGGATTGGCCCCGCCGTCCTTGGTACGGGGATCTGATGAGGCTAGTGGCGGCGAAGCCTTGGCGTCTCCCTTGTCGGGAGGACCTTCTTTCTCAGGGACCTCTTCTCATGCCCCACGTGGATCGATTCTCGCTTACGGCTTGGCTATTGAAAGGGCACGGTTGACATCCAAGGGGTACTCCGCGGCGGTTGTTTCCACCTTATTGAAGTCCAGGAAGCGTTCCACGTCCCTGGCGTACATTCGTGTATGGCGCATCTTTGAGGCGTGGTGCGGGGACAAAAGGTGCAGACCCCTGCAGGCCTCTGTTCCTCAGATTCTAGCGTTTTTACAAGATGGCTTTGACAAGGGGCTGGCGGCGGCCTCGCTGCGGGTCCAGGCGGCGGCTTTGTCCTGTTTCCGGGGCCGAGTCCAAGGTCAGTCCGTTATGTCGCACCGGGATGTGAAGCGTTTTTTCCGAGCGGTTGCTCTGGTTCGGCCGCCTTCTCAAACTGTTTTTCCTAGGTGGCATCTTCCTCTCGTCCTGGAGGCTTTAGAGCAGGTTCCTTTCGAGCCCGTAGCGGAGGCCTCTCTTAAAGACCTCACGCTGAAGACGGTGTTTTTAGTGGCCATCTGTTCGGCGCGTCGGGTGTCCGAGCTTCAGGCGCTGTCCTGCAGGGAGCCCTACCTTTCCTTTTTTTCGGGTAAGGTGGTTTTGCGGCCTGTGCCGGCGTTCCTCCCGAAAGTCGTATCGCCTTTTCATCTGCACCAGGAAATCGTTTTGCCTGTTTTTTCTAAGGCTGGCTCTGCCTCTTGCTCACGGAACCTACATTTATTGGATGTTCGCAGAATCTTGAAGAAATATCTACGGCGCACAGAGTCTTTTCGGAACTCTGACAGGCTTTTTGTGTTGTTTGGGGGTCCGAGGAAGGGCGACGCGGCTTCCAAGGCCACCATTTCCCGATGGGTCAAGGAGGCGATTGCCTCCGCCTATGTGCTGAAGGGTCGGGTTGTGCCGGAAGGGCTACGGGCACACTCCACTAGAGCGCAAGCCACTTCGTGGGCCGAGCATCGCTTGGTGTCACCAGGCGACATTTGTAAGGCGGCCACGTGGTCCTCTTTGAATACCTTTGTTCAACACTATCGTCTGGATGTGCAAAGGATGGAGGAGTCCTCCTTTGGAAGGGCTGTTCTTCAGGCTGGTTTGCCGGGTCCCTCCCGTGCTTAATTATTTTCTACTGCTCTGGTACTGACCCAGAGGTTCCGGGACTAGACGGGGGACACGATCAGGAAGAGGAAATTAGACTTACCTGCTAATTATGGTTCCTGGAGTGGAACCCGTCTAGTCCCGGGTCCCTCCCCGGCTGGGCATGCGCTCTACTGCCTGAAGTGTTTCACAGACTTACCGGTAAGATTTGTCCTTTCTTCCTTCTGTTGTGTAAAAAAAAACAAAAAAAAACAAAAAAAAAAACAAACAGTGCATACACCAGATTACTTGTTGTATGAGTACTCGGGGGTGGGGGTCAGAGGCCTTCCTTTCGGGGGGTTTCTTTCTCTCCGTTCCTTCTTTTCCGTTAAGATTCTGATCTGTTCGAGGGTCTATCGTCACAGTGAGGACGGGGCTGTTGCTTCGTCCCTGTGGTTTTCCCTTTGGCCATTACCTGTAGTAGGTATATTTACTTGTTTCTCTGGTGAGTCTGCTTTGTCAATAGGTTACTGACGATTGGAGGCGGACACCGGAGGGATATACTCGTGAGGTCACAAAAGTGGGAGTTTCTCAGTCTCCAAGCTGCTGGATAAGATTGGCAACCCAGAGGTTCCGGGACTAGACGGGTTCCACTCCAGGAACCATAATTAGCAGGTAAGTCTAATTTCCTCTTTTAGCTGTTAAACAGCCCCTCCCCTCTTATCTCTTCTCCTATCACAAACATATGGGGCCCAATATTCAAAGTCATTTACAGGGTTTAAAACCGTATAAATGCCGCTATACTGCGATATTCATCGGCACTAACACAGGTAGCACCGATGAATATCCCCTGGTTCCGCCGCTTCACGCCCTGATGCTATCTGCACAGAATTGAGGAGTATTGTGGGTGTTCGGGATAGAGTGGAGGCGGCACCACTGCTAACCGCGCAGTTGCGATATTGAGCCGCTGCCCGGTTAGCAACCAGCAGGTAAAGATAGGCATGGGAAAACCTTTGCTATCTTTATCTGTGGGAGCTAACTGGGCAATGTCTCAATATCGCCACTGCCTGGTTAGCTTCTGCAGCGTGCGGAGTGTTTTTGGCACGTTGCTTAAGACTAAGCTATGTAATTCCAGTGCCCGGATATGGCCCTGGATTGAATATCCAGTAGAAAGTTTGGTGGTGACGGCTATGCGCCTTAGAGACGCATAGCCATCACAAATCAATATCGGGCCCTTAGAGAGCAAACATATAGATACACACTTCTGGCCAACAATCTTCTACAGGTCGCTTTACCGCTAAGCGTCAGCAACCTAAGCAGGCCAGGCCTAAGTCTACAGGGGCTGCTGTAACCCAGCAGTCCCAACCCCCTCAGGGTTTTTGACTTGTTGCTAGAGAACTTAGCCTTTCTGGCTTTAACACAGCCAGAACCTCTCACCATTCCAGGAAGGTTAGCTCATTTTGCTCCCAGATGGGAGCAAATCACATCAGAGCAGTGGACCCTCTCCATCATAAGAGAGGGCTACAAACTTCATTTCTCAGACCTTCCTCCCAACACCATGGTGAGACACTTCAATTCTCCCACATCTCTTCTCGACCTTTTAGGTCAGGAGATAACTACCCTTCTTGCCCAAGGGGCAATAGAAGAAGTTCCTCTTCTTCAACAGGGGTCAGGGTTCTACTCCCCCTATTTTCTCATTCCAAAGAAGACAGGGGGATACAGACCCATTCTAGATCTCAGAGAATTGAACAAATTTCTATGCAAGGAGAAGTTTAAGATGCTTTCTCTGGGCACTCTCCTTCCAAACCTTCAAAGTCAGGATTGGCTTTGTTCTCTAGATCTCAAGGATGCGTACACACATGTTCTCATCCATCCATCTCACAGAAGATTCCTGCATTTTCTTTTCCAAGGAAAACATTACCAATACAGAGTGCTTCCTTTCGGTCTGGCCTCTGCCCCAAGAGTGTTCACCAAATGCATGGCAGTAGTTGCTGCATTTCTACGCACTCTGGGAATATTTGTCTTCCCATACCTGGACGACTGGCTCATCCGAGCTCCATCTCAGTCAGAGGCCCAGATTTTCCTGGACCACACAAGGCGCATTCTGCAGTATCTGGGACTGGTGGTAAACCTCCCAAAGTCCCAGCTCATCCCTACTCAGTCCCTAGAATTCATAGGGGCCTGGTTGGATACCACCACTGCAAGGGCCTACCTTCCTCAGGCCCGTTGCCAACGTCTAGTGCAGCTAGCCTCCCAGATTCAGTCAAAGAGCCACTTAACTGCCAGGGAGATGCTACAACTGCTGGGCCACATGGCTTCCACAGTACATGTGGTACCCTATGCTCGCCTACACATGAGAGCAGCTCAATGGACTTTGTCCACCCAGTGGACTCAAGCTTCAGGAGCTCTCTCAGACCAAATAGCAACATCCAAACGTCTCTTTTGGTCTCTCCAATGGTGGATGTCCACTCAAAATCTGTTGCTGGGGTCCCCCTTCCAACAGTTGTTGCCCCAAGCAACCCTCACAACAGATGCCTCCCAGACAGGTTGGGGAGCTCATCTACAGGACCTCTTCACTCAGGGCACTTGGTCCCCTCAGGAGACCTCTCTTCATATCAACCACTTGGAGCTTTGAGCAGTTTTTCTAGCTCTCAAGGTCTTCCATACCCTCCTCAGCTACAAGACAGTCCTCATCCATACGGACAATCAAGTAGCTATGTTTTATATAAACAAGCAAGGAGGAACTGGCTCTCTGTCGCTTTGCAACGAAGCTCTAAGATTGTGGGCCTTCGCCAGAGAGCATCAAATCCATCTCCTGGCAGTATACCTCCCAGGAATCCAAAACTCTTGGGCAGACAGACTCAGTCGAGTTCTGCTTCCACACGAATGGTCCCTGCACATGGATCAGGTACTCAGAATCTTTCAAGCATGGGGAACCCCGGACATAGACCTCTTTGCAAGTCCGTGGAATGCCAAACTTCCCCGGTTCTGTTCCAGAATTCCGTGTCAGGGGGTTCAGGCCAAGGATGCCTTCCTCCTTCATTGGGGTCAGGGCTTCCTGTATGCCTTTCCACCCATTCCCTTAATTCCCAAGACTCTGTTCAAACTCCAGAGGGATCAAGGATCTATGATCCTCATAGCTCCATGCTGGCCACGCCAAGTGTGGTACCCTCTACTTCTGCATCTCTCCCAAGCCCCCTCCCTGGACTTGGGAGCTGCTCCAGACCTTCTGTCTCAGGAGGAAGGGACTTTGTTGCATCCAAACCCCAAGTCCCTTCACCTCAGAGCTTGGTTACTGAAGGCTTAGACCTTCAAGACTTGAATCTTTCTCAGCAGGTGAAGGATATCCTCCATGCTTCCAGGAAACCTTCCACCAGGCGTTCCTATGCTTTTAAGTGGAAAAGATTTTCCATTTGGTGTGCTGAAAAGGGTCTTGACCCTCTGGCACTACCTTTAACTTCTTTGTTAGACTATCGCCTGCATCTCTCCAATGCAGGACTTAAGACAAATTCAGTAAGAGTCCATTTGAGTGCTATTGCAGCATCCCTTAAGCTCATCAATGGACAACCTATCTCCTCTCATCCTCTTATTTCAAGATTCATGAGAGGCCTAACTTTAACTAAACCTCCCATTAGGCCTCCTCCGGTGGCATGGGACTTAAATTTGGTTCTTGGTCAGCTTATGCAGCCACCTTTTGAACCCTTAGCCACTACCTCCTTGAAATTTCTTTCCTGGAAGGTTATTTTCCTCATTGCAGTCACTTCTGCTCGCCGCATCAGTGAACTGCAGGCCTTAGTGGCTAATCCACCTTATACAAGGTTCCATCATGACAAGGTAGTCCTTAGGACAAATCCACACTTTATGCCTAAAGTGGTCTCACCTTTTCATCTTAATCAATCGGGGTTGTGGGAGGGGCCAAGCAGCGGTAGAAGAGCAGCCGCCGCCGGCGGGAAAGAACCCTCTGTGAGCAGCCATCTTCGGCTCCCCCGGTCGGGGTAGAGCACTGAGCAGGCCATCCATCCAGGCCGCTCAGCCCTCCAACCCAATCGGGGTTGTGGGAGGGGCCAAGCAGCGGTAGAAGAGCAGCCGCCGCCGGCGGGAAAGAACCCTCTGTGAGCAGCCATCTTCGGCTCCCCCGGTCGGGGTAGAGCACTGAGCAGGCCATCCATCCAGGCCGCTCAGCCCTCCAACCCAATCGGGGTTGTGGGAGGGGCCAAGCAGCGGTAGAAGAGCAGCCGCCGCCGGCGGGAAAGAACCCTCTGTGAGCAGCCATCTTCGGCTCCCCCGGTCGGGGTAGAGCACTGAGCAGGCCATCCATCCAGGCCGCTCAGCCCTCCAACCCAATCGGGGTTGTGGGAGGGGCCAAGCAGCGGTAGAAGAGCAGCCGCCGCCTGTCGGGCCCGCGCCTGTCGGGCCCGCGCCTGAGGGCCTCGCCAGAGGGCCTCGCCAGAGGGCCTCGCCAGAGGGCCTCGCCAGAGGGCCCTTTGGCACGGCCCTTAGGCAAAGGTCCTCGCAAAGGAACCCAGGACTCATCCAAGAATTCCACAGCTCCACTACCATTCTACCACAGGACCACCCTGCATTCACCAGCATATACATGCACAGCAAGTATACTCTATCCATAAGACTGAATTAACCTCTTCTCTAGACAGATTATTACAGTTGCCTGTATTGCCTGACTTGTTACAGTTGCCTGTATTTGTAATATTTGTAATAACTGCCATTGCTACAGCCGCTTGCATTGTACTATACCATCTATTACAGTTGCCTGTATTGTACTATATTGTACTATATTGTACTATTGTACTATTGTACTATATTGTACTATATTGTACTATATTGTACTATAACTGCCACCTGATACAGTTACCGTTTTTGCACTATTACTGACATTGCTACAGCTATTACAGTTTTTTTTTTTTCAATTCCCTGCATTGTACCATAACAGCTCCTATTTCCTAATCAATTGTAAACAATTTTAATCTGACACATAAATCTCTCAACATCTAATAACTTCTTCACAAGAAGCCAAAATGTGTCATCACATCTTCACTCTTCTTAGTTTTTACCTTCTCACAGACTGGCTCGGGACCTCCTCAGCCTACTCTTCTTCCACCACTCATATCCCCATCCTCAAAAACTACGCAAAGAAATGGTCAAGTAACTCGTACCATTATCCAGCTAGGGAAGCTCGAATACGGCACTCCCACTTGATTCACATTGCATTACTCCAAACCAGTAACCCAAAGCAACAAGTCTCCCCGCCTTCCAAAAGCCTAAAATGTGCCCTTATAAACGCTCGTTCGATAAAAACAAAATGGCCTGTAATCCAAGATATAGTTACACTTCACAACCTGGACGCACTCTTGATCACAGAAACCTGGCTATCAAAAGAAGATAATGTCCTTATTAATCAACTCATTCCACCAAATTTTTCCATACACACATCTCACAGAGAAAATAAGAAGGGAGGAGGAGCACTCATTCTCACCAAGTCTGAACTCCTTTTCAATACAACTAACTCCTACAGCTCAGACAATATGGAAACAATCACCATAGTGAACAAGCAATGCTCCATCAACCTGATTTACAGAACCCCCTCAAGCTCCCCAGATAACCTGCCCACCATATTAGACATTGCTGCCAATACCAGTAACATTAACATTCCAAACTGGATATTGGGGGATCTCAATCTCCCATCACTACAGCAACATCAGTCCTCTGCATTCCTCAATGCCATCAAAACTCTTGGATATCAACAACTAATCTTGGAGCCCACTCACATCAAAGGAAACATCCTTGACATGGTCTTCGCACCACAATCGGCTTCTGCACAAAGCAGTAACATTATAAAATCTATCAATGATGTGCCATGGTCAGACCATAAACTAATAATCCTACAAATTCCTTTGGACAACACTCATTCTTTAAACAACAGAAACCTTGACAACACACTAAGAGCCCCATCAAGAGGCTTTCGGCCCTTCAATAAGGATGTTATAATGACAAACACCCAACCACTCCTCAGCAATACAACACTTAACCTGGAAGAAGCAATTGAAGCCTGGAATAACAGCCTCAAAACCATTGCTATGCTACCACACAAAACACATCAAGGAAAAGACCCTCAGCTCCATGGTTCTCGCCCGATCTGCGATCTTCTCTTATGCACCTCAGAAGACTCGAAAAACGCTGGCGCCGATCACTGGCCATTGATGATCGTACAGCCTACAATCTCTATTTAGCAACTCACCGTGAAGCAATCACAAACAAAAGGAAGCAGTATCACACAGATATGCTCAAAAGATCACTAAACAAACCTCGTGATCTGTTCAACCTAGTAAAATCTTTATCCAATGAACCATCTTCAGAACAAAAATGTGATATTCACCCACAAGAATTTGCCGATTACTTGCAATCTAAACTCCTACAGACAGATGAGCTACAGAATACAGTTATTCAAGAATCAACTTGCCAAAATACCTTATCTTCACTGTCTGCACCCTCAGCTAAACAAATTGAAGACATAATCTCCTCACTCAATACCTCCACCGCTCAAACCGATCCTTGCCCAGCCTTCTGGATAAAGGACCTTAGAAGTGTATTCAGCCCATTCATTGCAAGAATCATGAACCTTTCTTTCTCAACTGGATCATTCCCATCTGCTCTAAAGCTCACATCCATCAGACCATTACTAAAAAATTCCAAATTAGACCCTAAAAGGGCTGACTCATACAGACCTATCGCTAGCATTCCCCTCCTAGCAAAAATTTTTGAAAAAGAGGTGCAACGCCAAATTCAAGACCACATAGACTCCACAGCTCCTCTCGACCACTTTCAACATGGCTTCAGAGAACACCATGGAGTTGAAACACTCCTCACCACCCTCCTCAATAACATACTCACCAATATAGACAACATCCGCCAAGGCGTCGTGCTAATCTTCTTAGATATTGCAGCAGCGTTTGATTCGGTAAATCACGAGATACTCATTACACGATTGAAGGAAAAAGGCATCGGTAGTTCAGCGCTGGAATGGTGCAAATCTTACCTGGACACCAGAATGCAATATGTAAAATCTACAACAGGAGAATCAAACCTTTTCCACCAAAAACAAGGAGTACCACAAGGGTCATCTCTTTCATCTCTCATGTTTAACATCTACATGCAGCCCATCTGCAATATCATCAGATCTTTCAACGTGGAAGGTATGATATATGCAGACGACATCCTACTTTATATGCCATTTTCTACAATGCAATTGGATCTACTTCCCATAATAAATTGCTTCAATGCCGTATCAGAGTGGCTCCTCTCACAGAACCTCCGCATCCAACATAAGAAAACTGAAGTTCTCTTTGTTACAAGAGACCCTAACTTCATACCACCAGCACAAATAAGCGTCAAAGGAGCTGATCTATCCACCAAGAAAGCAATAAGATACCTTGGAGTCACACTGGACCACCGTCTCAATATGAAATCACACGTTAACAATATAACAAAGGCTGTATACTTCAAGATACACACACTCAGGCATCTACGCTCATTACTGGACCCAGACGATTTTAGAACCATCTTCCAAGCACTCATCCTACCACATTTCGATTTCGCAAATTCAATTCTACAAGGTCTCCCACAATCCACCCTAAGTTCTCTTCAACTTGCCATGAACACTGCTGCAAGGGTTCTACAAGGAGCATCCAGGAGTAGTCACGTGACACCAATTCTCAAACATCTTCACTGGCTCCCGATACAAGGCAGAATCATATTCAAAACCCTAATTCTCACATACAAGGCCATACATGGTTTATCTGCAAACTCTCTAACTGATCTCACACAAGTTTTACCTCCAACTAGAACCAGAAGAAAAATAGCGACAAACACCCTAATAATGCCGAAGGCCATAACAACCTGTAGCCAAGCAACAGCGAACAGAGCCTTCATGTTTTGCGCACCAAAACATTGGAATTCCCTACCTCCCGAAATTCGTGCCATAACCGGCATAGTCCAATTCAGAAAGGCCCTCAAACATAACTTATTCATCAAATACTACCCCACATAATGTACATAATATTGCACCACAAACTTAACAGAATCCTCTCCTTTTCCAAACATTATTGATAATATTACTTAAATACTTCTCTCATGTGATCGAATTAGCAGATCAATATTCTATGTATATAGTTCAATGTATATAGTTTTACCCCCATATTATCCATGTTTATCTTATCCAAATTTATTTTCCTGTTTTATGTAATACCGAACAGCCTGTTGTTCTGGTCTTTGGTTCTCTGTAAACCGCGCTGATTGTAAATAGCGCGGTATATAAAAAATTGAAATAAATAAATAAATAAAATAAATAAATATCTACCTGTCTTTTTTCCAGCTCCTCATGCATCCAGTGCAGAGAGGAATCTTCATACTCTGGATTGTAAAAGAGCTCTTGCTTTTTACTTACATAGGACACAGCAACATAGAAAGTCTTCCCAGCTTTTTGTTGCTTTTGATCCTTCTCATTTGGGACTTCCAGTCTCTAAGAGAACACTGTCCAATTGGATTGCTCAGTGTATTTCTTTCGCCTACCAGAGTAAGAACCTTTCTCTGGAAAGCCATGTCACAGCTCATAATGTGAGGGCCATGGCCACCTCTATGGCTCATCTAAATTCTGTGTCCATCGACCAGATCTGTCGAGCAGCCACTTGGGCCTCTGTTCATACCTTCACAGCCCATTACTGCTTGGACAAGGATTCCTGCCGGGATGCCTTGTTTGGTTAGGCTGTCCTCAGACACCTGTTCCATTCTTAAAGAACTCCTGCCCTCCTTCCCTGGATGGATGCCTGAGATCCATAGGAGGACGTAGACCCCCTTCAGGGTCTCATATTCTTGGGGATCTCCCAAGCATCTTAGCTAGGGAGTCCCCATATGTGAAGACTCATTCCTGCTTGTTCCTGGAGATAGCACAGTTACTTACCTGTAACAGGTGATCTCTGGGAACAGCAGAAATAAGTCTTCACAACCCACCCACCTCCCCAAGGAGTTGTATCTCTTTTCTATCTTTCCTTTCCTCTCTCTCTCTATTGTCTCAGCTTTAAACTCGAACTGAGGAGAGTTGGTTAGGAAAGGCGGGAAGGCAGCGCGCAGGTGCTGTGGGATGCTCCCAAAAGCTTTCCTTTTTGGGAAGCTGGGGAGCGTTCCCGCGCAGGCTCCGTCGGTACCGACGTACCCATATGTGAAGACTTATTCCTGCTGTTCCCAGAGATCACCTGTTACAGGTAAGTAACTGTGCTTTACTGGCTGAAAGTGAAAACGATCTGAAACATTTGCTTCTCAAGATCAAGAAACATAGTTATAAAATGGGCCTGCATCTTAATGTAAAGAAGACAAATTCTGACAACTGGCAAAATCAATAAGTTCATCTTTGATGGAGAAGAAATTGAAATAGTTGACAACTTTAAACTACTTGGATCAATAATCAGTAAAGAAACAACAAACAGTCAAGAAATCTGATAATGCATTGCTTTTGGCAGAATAGCTATGAAGGACCTAGTCTAGATTCTCAAGAGCAGAAATGTCTCTCTCCATGCAAACATTCGACTTGTGCAATCCATGGTATTTTCAATAACGCCTTATGGATGTGAAAGTTGGGTAGTGAAAAAGAAAGGAAGAAAATCGATGCCTTTGAATTACTGTGGTGGCGATGAATACCATGGACTGCCTGAAGAACAAATAGTACTAGAGGAGATCAAACCTAAACTTTCCTTAGAAGCTCAGATGACAAGACTTCGACTTTCATACTTTGGACACATCATGCAAAGAGAGAGATCATTGGAGAAAGACAAGGTAGAAGGTCAAAGCAAGAGAGGAAGGCCAGGAATGAGATGGATCAATACAATAACAGCAGCTATGGTTGCCAACAATGAACCACCTGACTGAAGACCGAACACAGTTTAGGACCACTATCCAGAGGGTCACCATGAGTTAACATCGACTTGACGGCACTTACCACCACCACCACCACCAAAGATTGGAGGGTGGCCAACGTAATGCCAATTTCTAAAAAGCGTTCTCAGGATGATCTAGGGAATGATTGTCTGGTGAGCCTGACATCAGTGCTGGGCATAATGATAAAAAGTACTTTAAAGAACAGCATTACTGAACAGCTAAATAGACATGGTTTACTGGTGAAAAGTCAACATGGATTTGGGCAAAGGAAATCTTGCCTCACCAATCTGCTTCATTTTTTTGAAGGTGTAAATAAGCATGTGGATAAAGGTGAGCCACTTGATATAGTATATCTGGATTTTCAGAAAACATTTGACAAAGTACTTTCTGAAAGACCCCTGGGCAATTAAAAATTCATGGAATAGGCCACAGTGTCCTGTTGTAGACTGAGAACTAGTTAAAAGATAGAAACAGGGACTTGGGTTAAATGGTCAATTTTTACAATAGAGGAAATGAATAATTGAGTACACCAGGGATTTGTGCTGGGTCTGCTAATTTTTAACATATTCATAAATGATAGGAATAATGGGTGAGGTGATCGGTTTTGCAGATGATATAGAATTATTCAGTGTCCTTAAAACACGATTGTGAAAAATTGCAAACTAACCTTGATAAACTGTAAAACTGGGTGTCCAAATGGCAGATGGACAAGTGAAAGTTATGCACTTAGGGAAGAACAACCCAAACTATGGTTACATAGTGCACGTTTCCACATTAGGAACCACCACTCAGGAAAAGGATTTAGGTGTCATCATGGATGATACGTTGAAACCCTCTGCCCATTGTGCAGCGGCGGCCAAAAAAACCAAATAGAATACTTAGGAATAATAAGGAAAGGAATGGAAAATAAAACTAAGGATATTGTAATGCTTCTATCTTTCCATGGTGCAACTGCACCTTGAATATTGTGTGCAATTCTGCTCGCCATATCTTAAAAAGGATATAACAGAATTAGAAAAGCTACAAAGAAGAACCACCAAAATGGGAGGATGGAAGGGGATATCCCTATGAGGAAAGGTGTAAAAGGTTAGGGCTCTTCAACATGGATAAAAGGCGGCTGAGGGGGAGATATGATAGAGATCTATAATAAAGTAAATGGAATAGAACAGGTAAACGTAGATCAAGTTGTTTACTCCTTCAAAAAGTAGAAAGACTAGGGGACATGCATTGAAGTTATGATGTTACCCATTTAAGACTAATAAGAGAAAATATTTTTCATTCAACATGTAATCAAACTCTGGAATTCATTACTGAAGGATGTAGTAAAAGCTGTTAATGTAGCTGGGTTTAAAAAAGGTTTGGACAAGTTCTTGGAGGAAAAGTCCATAAACCATTATTAGAGAGGACCAGGGAAATCCATTGCTTTCCCAGGGCTAAGTCAAGCATTAGGTGGTTGCCTAGGGCAGCAGCTTCTGAGGGGTGGCAAAGGGTAGCAGAAGTCGAAGCAAAGCAATAGATCCTGACCACCACAAACTCAGAACTATCAACACATTCTTCTGCCTGCAGGGACAGCAAGCACACACATATGCATTCAAAGCAAAGCTTAATATTTAAAAGCATGTTTTCCTGTTGTGCCTCTTTATAGGATTGTTGAGGGAGGAGTGGTGTTGGGATAATCATGATGAGTTGAATTGCCAAATTTGGGGAATCGGGAGGTGGAGGTGGAAGGCTGAAGATTAGCCTAGGGTGCCCAATGCTCTTGTATGAACTCGGGAAATCATCAGATTTCACTGGTCAACAAATTTTTACAAAAGTCATGTTACTGAAATAAAAATAGTCATTTCTTATCAATTTTTATATGCTGAACACGAATATAAGAGTGAAATTGCAAAGTTGACTCTAGTTTTTTGTAATCTACAAGAATTAATGTTTACATCACGAAATGCATGTCAATAGTAAATATAATAGGCCTTCGGTTAATACCTGTAAAAAACAAAGTCATAGACGACTACTTAGATTTTTTCGCCTGTCTCTTGTACAGCTGTTCGGGAGCTTCTCTGGGCAGTGTCCAGCAGTAGTCAGCCAGCATTGTAGTGGACCATTTTCCCTGGTATCTTTGCTCCATCATTGCGATATCCTGGTGAAAATGTTCGCCCTGTTTATCACTAACCATACCACAGTTGTCAGGAAAGAAATCGAGATGGGAATCAAGGAAATGGATCTTTAGAGACATATTGCAGCCAAGTTTCTGATACTGCATCAGCATGTCTTCTACTAGTTCCTTGTAGTTTTCTGCCCTAACATTCCCGAGAAAGTTTGTTGACACTAGGCGAAAAGCATTCCAAGCTTGTTTCGCATCACCCTGCAGCAAATTGTTGAACCGGTCATCTTTGAAGAGCTCTCGAATCTGAGGACCCACAAAAACTCCCTCTTTAATCTTTGCTTCGCTGAGTTGAGGGAATTTTTCATGCAGGTACTGGAAAGCTGGCGAAGTGCGGTCCATGGCTTTCACAAAGTTTTTCATCAAACCTAGGTTGATGTGAAGGGGTAGTATCAGGATTTTGTGAGCCTCAACCAGAGCTGGGTGCTGGATATTCTTCTTTCCAGCTGTTACATTTTGTCTGCAATTCCATTCCTTCCGCAAGTAGTGCCAATCCCTTGCTCGGCTATTCCACTCACATAAGAAACACATGTATTTTATATATCCCTGCTGCAGTCCCATTAAAAGGGCAACTACCTTCAAGTCACCACAGAGGTGCCAGCTGTACTTGTTATAGTTAATGGAAGTCAGTAGATGCTTTAAGTTATCATATGTCTCTTTCATGTGGATGGCATGTGCTACTGGAATAGATGGAAGACTGTTTCCATTGTTCAAAAGCACAGCCTTCAGACTCAGTTTCGAAGAATCTATAAATAGTCTCCAGTCTTGTGCATCATGAGTGATTTTTAAGGCATTCATGAGGCTTTCAATATCGGAACAGAATACCAGATTACTTTCCTTTCTGAAGAAAGGCTCCAACTGCTGGTGGCACTTTCGATATGAAATAATGTTGACATCTTCTTCTAGAAGATTCCATTGTTGGCGTCTTGATCCTAGCAATTCTGCCTTGTTCTTGGATAAGTCCATATCACGAACCGGGTCATTTAGTTCTTCCTATGTTATTCTGTGTGGAGTTGATAATGCATCCCAGTGAAAATCTGGGTCACTGCATGCTGACGGACCAGGAGAAGAACAGGTCGGCTCACCCTTGTCCTCATCAGATGAATCAAGAGAATATTCTGATGGAGGTTCTGGAATAGGAAGTCCCTCACCATGTGGAACTGGTCTCAATGCAGACGGAATGTTTGGGGTAGACTATGCTCAACTTCTTTGCTTCGTTATTCCGCTGGAAAGAGGAGGAACCAAGCAGAAGTAACAGTCATTTGTGTGGTTGCTTGGCTTTCTCAACACCATGGGGACTGCAAACTGCATTGATGGTCTTTTGCAATTCAACCACTGTGAAAGCTGTGTTGTACATGTAGTGCAGCATATATGCGGGGCCCAAGGCTTGTCTTGGTCACTAATCTTGCATCCGAAGTAAAGATGATATGCCTTCTTCAGTTGAGAAGTGATACTTTTCTTCTGGTTGGCAAATGCCCCTTCCCCACAAATGTAGCAGAAATTGTCAACGGTATTAACGCACTTTCGTGGCATTACTGTTCTGTATTGTACCTAAATGGCTAAAATTATATGATTAATAAAAGTTACATGTAACAGTAGCTTAAACTGTCTGCACACAATCTGAAATATTTTAAATGCTCAACCTTTCCGACTGCGTATAGTACACTGCTGACGTCAGATGGCTTCAGCAGCCGTCTGGCAGTAATATTGAATTGTATCAGAAAATTATGCAATCAACTCTGGATGATGTGTGCATGCTGGTATTATGCAATATAATGCAGTATTACATCATTCAAGGCTTATTTGAGATGTTGTTGATGTCCTATTGGATAAATTTACACAGTGAAATGTCAAAAATGAACTACATGCAATATCTTCAAAACGAGAGCAAATACATTTTTTTAATGTTATATTCATGTTCAGCTCACCAAGATACTACAGATTAGGGCCATTTAAAGTCAGTAATGATTTCAATGTTGACCAGTGTTTGCAGATGATGCAGTTATTCAGAGTTATTAAATTGCATGTGGTTTGTGAAAAATTGCAGGAGGACCTTGAAAAACAGGAGACTGGGCATCCAAATGGTAGATGAAATTTAATGTGGACAAAGTACACATTAAATTATTGCTAAGTTCCTCATTAGGCTCCTCCAGCCTTCTAGCATATTGTGGTTACACCTCTCAAGAAATTCTCACTAGATCCTACTTGTCCTTCTAAATATTGACCCATCTCCTTCCTGTCCTTCATTTCTAAACTTCATGTATGCGCATTCACTGCCGTTGCCTTGACTTTTTCTCTTATCAAGCCCTTCTGGATCCCTTACAATGTGTCTTTCATCCTCTACATTCTACTGAAACAGCTCTGACCAAAGTCTCCAACGACTTGTTTCTGGTCAAATCCAAGGGCCTTTACTTGATCCTCATCCTTCTTGACCTTTCTGCTGCTTTTGACACTGTTGGCCACCCCCACTTCCTCGATACTTTGTCCTCGCTTGGTTTTAAAGGCTCTGTGCTATCCTTTTTCTCCTCTTCTCTCCCACTGCACTTTTAGTGTTTGTTCTGGTAGCCCCTCCTTTACCCCGCTCTCAGTTGGTGTACCCCAAAGAGTCTCTCTTGGGTCCACATCTTTTCTCTCTATATATGCAGTCCCTTGGAGCACTAATCTCATCCCATGGTTTTCGGTACCATCTTTATGCAGATGACTTTCAGATCTACCTCTCTACACCTGAAATCTCACCAGGAATGCAGGCCCGTATCTCTGCCTGCCTGTCTGACACTGGATGTCTCACCGCTGTTTGAAATTGAACATGGTCAATACATAGATGCTTATCTTTCCACCTAAACCCACATCCCCCTCCCTCCTTTCTTTAACTATGTGGATAACGCTCTACTCCCTGTTTCCTCAGCTTGCAACCTTGGGGTCATCTTTGACTCCTCCCTCTCTTTCTCCACACACATCCAACTGATAGCTAAAACCTGTTGTTTCTTTTTCTATAAAATCAGCAAAATTTGCCGCTTCTTTTCCAACACCCTTATCCACTCTTTAGTCACAGGGGCGGCCCAAGAGGGGTGCGGGGCCATGTGCGGAGACTGGGTGCAGGGCCTCATTTGCATAAGGGGCCTCATTTGCATAAATATTTGCATAATGTTACCATAAGCTAACTTTTAGTAAACATGCCTCTTAATGAGAGTATGGATAAAGAAAGTCTAAAAGATGTCTACATTACTATAATCCAGTGCCAACCTCCAGGCACATTAGAAACTACTACAAATACTGCCCATTTAGAACCTATAGCAAACCCGCCGTATCGTAACAGCACTACCAGGACTCACAAAGCACCATTACCTATCAAAAGGCAACACTGCAAATATTAAACCAATACATTTCAGAGAATAACAATACATGACCTACTGGGGAAAGAGAACAAGTGGCAATGTCAAATAGTAATTACATAATCAGAATACCTCAGCTCAGTTACACATGCAGAACATAGACTATCACCAAACAAGGAATCACAATTTAGAAACAGGAAGACAATAATTAAGCTGGGAACCTCAAAAGCCAAACTTGGAATGTACAACAACACTGTAAAAATAAAACTATAAATTAATTTCCTTTTGTACTAAACAAAGCGCAGACGTTAATGATGCACATTTCCCAGAGCTGACATATTCCAGTTAATAAATTCAAAATAGAGATATTTTTCTACCTTTTGTGCATTTTTTTTCAGTTCCAATTGCTCCAGCCACTTTCTTCTGATTTCTTCTTGTCTTCGGCTAACTCTCCATCGTCTGCTGTCCATTTGTCCTTTCTTCTCTCTTCTAGTTTTTTTTTCCATTCTCTCTCTACATCTGCTTTAACATACTAATCTTTCTCCTTTTGCTCTTTCCTCATTCCTATTTCATCCACTCAAATTTTACCCCTCCATCCTCAATCCCCACTTACTCTCCCAATACCCGGCCAATTGTAGATTTGTCTACCCTGCCACAAAAAAAACATTTTCCCCTCTCCATTTCACTCTCCCAGCTCCATCCCATTCTCATCCTCCCCTAACATCAGCTCCCTTCTAGTTCCAGCCCCACCCAGCATCCTCTCCCTTCTAGTCCCCGCATCAGCCCATTTCCAGTCCTAGCCCCCCATCAGCCCATTTCCAATCCTATCCTAGCCACACCATCAGCCCATTTCCAGTCCTATCCGAGTCCCTCCTTCAGCTCATTTCTAATCCAAGCCCCCCATCAGCCCATTTCTAGTCCTTTCCTAGCCCCACCATCAGCCGATGTCAAATCCTAGCTCCCCTCCACCCAGCCCATTTCCAATCCAAGCCCCCCATGAGCCTACTTCCAGTTCTAGCCCCTCCATGAGTCCTTTTCAATCCAAGCCCCCATCACAGCCCATTTCCAATCTTAGCACCCCCCAACAGCCCATTTCCAGTCCTATCCTAGCCCCTCCATTTCCTGTCCTAGCTTCCCCCCACTCAGCCCATTTCTAGTACTAGCTTCCTCCCGTCACAGCCCATTTCCATTCCAAGCCCCCCTCCCCATCAGCTATTTGCAGTTCAAGCCCCCCTTCCACTCAGCCCATTTCCAGTCCTAGCAACCCCCCAACCCATTACCAGTCCTAACCCCCCATCACCCCATTTTCAATCTTAGTCCCCCCATAGCCCATTACCAGTCCTAAACCCCCCATCAGCCCATTTCCAGTCCTAGCCCCCCATCAGCCCATTTCCAGTCCTAGCCCCCCATCAGCCCATTTCCAGTCCTAGCCCCCCATCAGCCCATTTCCAGACCTAGCCCCCCCATCAGCCCATTACCAGTCCTAGCCCCCCATCGCCCATTACCAGTCCTAGTCTCCCCATCAGCCCTTTTCCTGTCCAAGCCCCCCCCCCCCGCCCAGTCTTAGCCCCCCCCCATAGCCCAGGTAGATTAAAAAAAAAAAAAACAACTTGCTGCCGCTGCCGCCATGGCAGTGGCAGAATTGAACGTCCCGCGGGGCCCCCCCCTGCCCGGCAGAGTCCTCCATGCGGCCTCAGCTCCCTCAGCGCGGGCTTTTCAGAGCCGTGAAGAGAGAGTTTCCCTTTCTCGCGACTCTGTTTAAGCCCACAGGGCTGATGGGAAACAGGAAATCCTGTTTCCCATCAGCGCCAGCAGCTTAACAGAGCCGTGAGGGAGAAGCTCTCCCTTTGCAGCTCTGAAAGCCGGCACTTAGGGAGCTGAGGCCGCATGGAGGACTCTGCCGGGCAGGGGGGGCCCCGTGGGACACTCGATTCTGCTGCTGCCACGGGGGCAGCGGCAGCAACAGCAGCAGCAAGGTTTTTTAAATTTACCGGCAGATGCAGAATGTTGTTTGCGCGGGGCCCCCTGAAACGCGGGACCCTGTGCAAACAACATTCTTGCACAATGGACGGGCCGGCCCTGTTTAGTCACCTCTCATCTAGATTGCAACCTCCTCCTTGCTGGTCTCCCTCTGAATCATCTCTCTCCCCTTCAATCTGTTCAAACTTCAGTTGCACAGCTAATCTTCCACCAGCCTCAATTTGTTCATATAACCCCTCTTCTCAAGTCACTTCATTGACTCCCTATCAGTTTCCATATCCAGTTCAAACATCTCCTACTGACCTGTAAGTGCACCCTTTCTGCTGCTCCTCACTTCCTTTTCTCCCTCTCATTTCTCCCTATATCCCTCCTTGGGAACTCCGCTCTTCTGGCACATCACGTCTATCTGTGCCCTTCTCTTCTGCTGCCAACTCCAGGCTTTCATCTTTCCATCTTGCTGCTCCTTATGCCTGGAACAAACTACCTGAGTCAGTACGTCGGGCTTCATCTCTGGTGATTTTCAAATCCAGGCTAAAAACTTACCTTTTTGAGGTCACTTTTGGATTCTGATCCTCCTAGTCTCCTCCAACTGTGTTTCCTTACTATTCCCTTAGACATATCCTTGTCACCAGCTGTTGTGTTTGTCTTGACTAGATTGTAAGCTCTGATGAGCAGGGACCGTCTTTTACATGTCTCTGTACAGCGCTGCGTACGTCTTGTAGTGCTATACAAATGATCTGTAGTATTAGGAGTCACTTGCCCAGGAAAAGGATCTAGGCATCATCATTGAAATTTTCTGCTTAGTGTTTGGCAGCAGCCAAAAAAGGCAAACAGAATTTTAGGAATTATTAGGAAAGAAATAGAAGTAGCAGTCATATTTGTGGGAGGTCTCTCTCTGTACTCTGTCTAAACACCCTCTAAAGTCAAAAGTGTGAGCATCAGGAGCAATTCCAAGATGCTACAATATTTCATAATAGCATCACTTCCCACTAGTGATATCCCATTAGGGGTCAGTTTTATTTAGCAGACTGACTCCTAGTGGTGCATTCTGATGTGCTGCTCGGGGGATGGTGATACCATTTTGATCCAAGACATTGTCTAGGACAGTGATGGCTAACCTTTTTGAGCCCGAGTGCCCAAACTGCCGCACAAAACCAAAGAATTTCCTCAAAGTGCCAGCACGTCAATTAAACCTTAACAACAAGATTTTAGTATCTAAAAACTCTTTATAAAGTTGCCTGAACTATGTAACATCATTTGTAAAGTTTGGAATCTTTGTATTGTCAGAGAATCAATTTGATTCACAATCCTTTGGTTTTCATTTCAATTTATTGGCAATTTATAATGTTTTAATGATTTCATTCAATTTAGAAACAGGAAGGCAATAATTAAACTGGGAACCCCAAAAGCCAAACTTGGAATGTACAACAACACTGTAGAAATAAAAACTATAAATTAATTTCCTCTTGTACTAAACAAAGCACAGACACTAATGATGCACATTTCCCAGAGCTGACATATTCCAGTTAATAAATTCAAAATAAAGAGATATCTTTGTACCTTTTGTGCATTTTTTTCAGTTGCAATTGTTCCAGCCACTTTCTTCTGGTTTATTTGTGTCTTCTGCTATCTCTCCATCGTCTGCTGTCCATTTCTCCTTTCTTCTCTTCTAGTTTTTTTCCATTCTCTCTCTTCATCTGCTTTAACATAATAATCTTTCTCCTTTTTTAGTCTCCCAATACCCGGCCAATTGTACATTTTTCTTCCCTCCCACACAAAATATTTTTCCCCTCTCCATTTCACTCTCCCAGCCCCATCCCCTTCTAATCTCCCCCAACATCAGCTCCCTTTTAATTCCAGCCCCACCCAGTATCCGCTCCCTTCTAGTCCCCACATCAGCCCATTTCCAGTCCTGGCCCCCCATCAGTCCATTTCCAATCCTATCCGAGTCCCTTCATCAGCTCATTTCCAATACCAGCCTCCCATTAGCCCATTTCTAGTCCTTTCCTAGCCCCACCATCACTCAGCCCATTTCTAATCCAAGCCCCCCATGAGCCTACTTCCAGTTCTAGCCCCTCCATGAGTTCATTTCAATCCAAGCCCCCACCACAGCCCATTTCCAAACTTAGCTCCCCCAACACCCAATTCCCAGTCCTATCCTAGCCCCTCCATCAGCCCATTTCCTGTCCTAGCTCCCTCCCCTAAGAGCCCATTCCAAGCCCCCCTTCCCATCAGCTATTTGCAGTTCAAGCCCCCTTCCACTCAGCCCATTTCCATTCCAAGTCCCGTCCCCATCAGCTATTTGCAGTTCAAGCCCGCCGCTTCCCCGCAGCCCATTTCCATTCCAAGCCCGTCCCCATCAGCTATTTGCAGTTCAAGCCCCCCACGTCCGCTCAGCCCATGTCCATTCCAAGCCCCGTCCCCCCTCAGCTATTTGCAATTCAAGCCCCCTTCCACTCAGCCCATTTCCAGTCCTAGCAACCCCCCCAACCCATTACCAGTCCTAGCCCCCCATAGCCCACTCCCAGTCCTAATCCCACCAGCCCATTTCCAGTCCTAATCCCCATCACCCCATTTTCAATTTAAGCCCCCTCATAGCCCATTACCAGTCCTAACCTCCCCATCAGCCCACTCCCAGTCCTAATCCCACCAGCCCATTTCCAGTCCTAATCCCCAAAAACCCATTTTCATTTTTATCCCCCACATAGCCCATTACCAGTCCTAACCTCCCCATCAGCCCACTCCCAGTCCTAATCCCACCAGCCCATTTCCAGTCCTAATCCCCCATCACCCAATTTTTAGTTTAAGCCCCCCATAGCCCATTATCAGTCCTAACCCCATCAACCCACTTCCAGTCCTAATCCCACCAGCCCATTTCCAGTCCTAATCCATCACCCAATTTTTAGTTTAAGCCCCCCCCCATAGCCCATCACCACTCCTAACCCCCCCCAGCACCCATCACCACTCCTACCCCCCCCCAGTGCCCATCACCACTCCTAATCCCCCCCGCAGCGCCCATCACCACTCCTAACCCCCCCAGCCCAGCCCAGCCAAAATTTAAAATAAAAAAAAGCTGTCTTCTGCCGCTTCCGGGGCCGCCGCGGCAGAATCGAGTGTGCCGCGGGGCCCCCCCTGTGCCTGGCAGAGCCTGCCCTCCAGATCCTGCCTTCCCCGGTATCAGTCCCTGTTTCCAGCTTGTCACACGCGCCGGCTTTCAGAGCGCGAAGGGAACTAGTTTCCCTTTCGCGGCTCTGTTAAGCCCGCGGGGGCTGATGGGAACTTCCCATCAGCCCCCGCGGGCTTAACAGAGCAGCGAGGGAGAAACTCTCCCCTTGCGCTCTGAAAGCCGGCGCGTGTGTGACAAGCTGGAAACAGGGACTGATACCGGGGAAGGCAGGATCTGGAGGGCAGGCTCTGCCAGGCACAGGGGGGGCCCCGCGGCACACTCGATTCTGCTGCGGCGGCCCCGGAAGCGGCAGAAGACAGCTTTTTTTTATTTTTTTAAATGCGGACCTTCCCGCGTGCCAGCTGCAAGGCCTTCGCGTGCCACAGCTGGCACGCGTGCCATAGGTTCGCCATCGCTGGTCTAGGACAAGAATGAATGGGGATCACTCCTGCTCCCATGATCTTTACAGGAAGGGCTAGACAGGGTGTTGTGGGCATGGTTAGGCACATGGGATGGAGCTTACCAAGGGAAGCCTGCTGTCTAACCTTTTACCCTGGTGCTGGGTTGTGTTCACTATTTGGTCTATTGGCATTAAGTGGGGGGGGGGGGGGGAAAGGAAGGGGTATCTACTTGCCTACCAGGAATTTTTCACTTCCAGGGCCTCTTTAGATGTTATTGGAGATCAGGGATTTTTTTTCGACTTTTGGCTAGCGCTGTCATTAGGGCACTGATGCTCCCGAGGAAGGGTTAATTATATCTTCAGAGGTATACTTAACTTTTAGCCACCAGCACATTGTAAAAGGGTTAATGCAAGGAATGAGACTCCTTAATTTGCAATGTGTTTGGCTTGGTTTATGTGCCATTAAAAGCTGCATTTATGCAGAGTGGAGGAGTAGCCTAGTGGTTGGAGCACTGGCTTGGTAACTAAGAGACCAGGGTTCAGTTCCCACTAGCACTCCTTGTTGGCTTGGGCAAGTCACTTAACCCTCCATTGCCTTGGAAGAAAGCCATTCTACTTCTGGTCACACTGCCACGAACATCAAGGAGCTGCTGGGTTGTCAGGAGTCAGTGCTGACTCAAAGTCACATTGTTATGCAGCTTGACAAGGGCAAATTTATTGGGCCTGCATTGTAACATAAATATATTTAACAAAAAAAAAACCCTCCTAACGGAGCTACATAGCTCTGACTGTAGAGGAAAACCATCAGAGGAGATGGCGGCAGGTATGAAATATTTCTCGCTGACTCCTCATTCCAACTGGAAGACAAGTGCATGAGTGGGGGGAGGCGGGAGGGAAGAGAGATCTCTGTGGGAAGTTATGGTTCGGGTTCACCCTGCTCCTCATTCTACCAGCAGCTAACTTACTAGGATAAGCTCGATCTTGGGAGCCACTGAATTAGCAGAGGTGAGGGAGCCCCCTCTGAAACATTTGGGCCCTAGATAACATGGCTAGTTTGCCTATTTCTTGATCCTCCTCTGGGTTTTAACATGCATCATGTGCTGAATGAGGTGACTTTGCACCGTCACACAGCAAAATCAAGACCCCTATAAGAAAAAGTAGAGAACATTGGACTGTCTATGGCAAGCATCAGTTTTGTCTCATCTCTTCATTATTTTTGTCGTGATGGCTTAAGTTTTGTAAACCAGCATGTGCATGCTCAGATTGTTTGGTTTTCCAGTCATATCTATGATCCCCCATCTTTCCCTTGACCGCTGGTTATGTGAGATCATTTTGTTTGGTAATTACACTTTCAGCAGTGGCAGTATATAAATAAAAATGGAAATAAATAAACTAACTTTTACAGCTAGAGACCATAAACCTGCCATTGCTTGTAGTTCCACTGATACTATCACTTAATTGTATATATTCCTCAAATGTTGTAAAGCAGGAAATTGTAATCCTGCTGCTTTCAAGAACTGTGGTGGAATTAAAAAAAAAATACAAAAAACCCAAAGAGCTCTTTTACTGAAGTGTGTTATGTTTTTGCACTTAGCGTGCGTTTAGAATGACTACTAGAATGTGGAACTGCAGCAACTTCATGGGCATGACCAGCATGTTTCTCAACAGTGAACGTGCGGATGTGTATCATAACATAAATGCACCTGTACTAATTGCAACCTGTACTCCTACCCTAACTGCAGAGTGCTCACCATGCCCACTCTCTGCTCCTAACCCACCTATTCATCACCCTGACACATAATTGGTAGTTCACGCAAAAATCAGCATGTCCCGACAGTAACTCACTATAGGTCTCAGCATGTTAACTGCATAGTGTACTTTGCATATCTTACAGGCCCTTTTATTGAAGGGGATTCCTAGTAGCTAAGACATGAAAAAAGCTGGATGTAAACTAGGTTCTATGTCAGTGGACTAGGAATGTAATTGGGAATACCAGATGGGTCTTAAGTCCTCATGTGCAGTGTTTGTCCTTAAGGAAAAAGTAATAAAGTTTGTATAGTTTGTCTAGATTTTCGGAGGGAGCAAATTGCATGTGTTGTTGCATGGCTTAGGAAATTTCTTTCTCTGTCAAGAATATTCAGAATTTCAGTAACAAAAAAACAATTTAAAAGATGCATTTGTATTGTACAACATATATTTCTTGATTAGTCCGAAATGGAAATGAGCAAAAGAGAGCATTTTATGAGAATATTGAAGTGATTCGTAAACTATGTTCCAATGATAGTGTGAAGAGGAAGAGTAGTGACATTTTTGCTATGCTAACCAATTAAGAATCCAAGTCTTTACAAGGTCCTTTATTTTCCGTTCAAAGCGTCTGATCATTTTAAATGTCTTACATTCCTGTTTTTTTTTAAATTACCTTTTAACCCTTTCCATGGATTAATTTTCTCTGTCGCTCATGTCCGATAGGAATAAATTTTAACAAGAAACTGGCGAAATTAGAACTGATATCACATATACATTCCACAGTAACTACAGTAACTGTTGTATTATGAGACATAAACTAGCATGTTATTCATATGTCCCACAGCATGGGACAGACAATTGGAATGGGCAAATTTAGATATCCCACGGGGTGCTACTGCAGCGTGGCAAAGGTTAATATCCTGATCATAAGTTTATGGATGCAAAATTTTCAGAATATTTTCCTGGATGCCACCAACCAAGTGTAATGGTTAATTTTTTTTTAAAAAACTTTCTGTTAATGTGTTCTGAAAGGTATTTTGAGCTCCTAATGTTTATGTGATGGTTATTAAATCCGCAGATATTTCAGCTTAATATATATACAAGTATGCTTCAGGAACTTGCTTTTGTAGCTCATTTTCTTATCAGTTAATTATATATTTTAGTGATATTTTTTGTTATTCATCTAGCAGCAGCAACAGAGGAACCTGAGGTGATTCCTGACCCAGCCAAGCAGGCGGATCGCGTGGTGAAGATAGCAGGAATAAGTGCTGGAATTCTGGTATTCATCCTCCTCCTGCTAGTTGTCATATTAGTTGTCAAAAAGAGGTAAGAGCCCTCAACTCTCCTTGTTCCTCATGTATAACCAAGAATAGCACAGCCTTTTCAGAAAGCAGGCAGGTGTGGGAAACTATGCACTCTTAATACATGATTTAGTCATATCCTGCATGGAAAGAATACAGATTCCTTTTTAACTTTAGATCATCACTAAGTAACACAAGTGACATACAATAATTAGTTCCCTTCAGATCCACTGAGTGCACTCTATACAATTTAGATATCATGAAAACCTGATTTGTTGGTGGAACATGGGTTCTAAAGATGCCTGCCTCTCCTTCCGAAGGAGTAAACATGTCTTGGGACCCTCCAAACTGTAAATGTCTGCTTTGCATGACCTCTGTGCAGTACTGTCTGCCATTTATGCCCTCCATTTTAAAAGTTGTTTTAAAAAGAAATGAGTGTGTAGGTCAGTGAAGTCTATTGGTCAGACTGGCATAAAGTGTCTGTCATACAGTGTAATGTGCTTTCTGGCCCTAAGGGTTAACTATTCTCATGAAGTTTAATGAGAAATTCTAGGTGCATGAATTTATTTTATGTATTTGAGTACCCCGATGTTTTTCACTTTCAGATTCTGAAACTGAATAGCAATTGAGTATTTTTTTTAGCTTTCCTGTAGATCTCCAAGCACAATCAATAGCTCCATCTTCTGGAATTATTGAAAAATAGCAACAATCAGAGAAGCTAAATAAACCTTTGCTCTCTGTTATGCCCAGTACATGCACAGAAGTGACCTAGAAAAGTTTACAAATTTAGTTCTATTAAATAAGAGCATAAGGGTCACCAGACTTTAAAAAAAAAGTATTGATCACTTTCAGGATGCACAAACCAGCATATGTTAAGCAAAGTCCTCTGCTTTAAAAGATTTATGCAAATCTAATTTGGTTTTCATTTATGAATTACTTAAAACAATTTTATTACTATTCTGCACTGTGGCATAGCTAGGATTGAATTGGCTTCTGGTAGAGAAATTAAGATGGGCCTCTGTGTGACCCTTTGTTGTCCTAGGTAGCGAGAACTGGGGGAGTGACGTCTCAGAGCTCCAGTCAGGGACAGAGGGAGTGATGGGTGATATGCCTAGTAACTGAGGGATCTCTGGAGCATAGTGTGTAGGGCAAGCGAGTCTATGGGATGTATAGTGGGTTTTAGAGACAAATAACGGTGTGTGGAAGGATGGTGACTGCTATGGGTGATACATCTGATGTGCTAGAGTAGAGGCTTGTGTATGTCTGGGGCACAAAAGAGTGTATGGAAGTGCATGTACATGAGGATATCAGTTGTAGATGAGGTGTCTGAGAGTGAAGTGTGTGTATCAGGGACCAAGGAAAGGGGGGGGAGGTGGATGGGAGCGATGAGGTCTGATCTGGGGAGTATATCTGGTGCATTGGCACAGAGGGAGGTGTCTGAGGTAGGGATTCAGGGAGGGTATCAAAGGTTCAAGGGAACACTCCCCTTCTCCACTCCACTCTTACCCCTTCTCTCTCCTCTCCTATTTACTCCTCTGCCTCTCCCCAATGTGCAGATAAATCCTTTCTTCAATCTGGTGTACTGCGAGGAAGTGAGCGCAGCACACACTGCAGTTAACCTTCAGCAGTGTTTCTGCACTGCTGCATATCTTATTCAGTCCCCCCAGATCTCGCTCAGTATGAGCTGCCAGATCACACAGCTCTTATTGCAAGACCTGACCCCCTGGCTGCAGAGGATAAAATGTTTAAGCACCTCTGCTGCTGCTGGGTCATGTTGAGGGGATTGAACAGTGAGATTGTGAGGGAACGTGTTAGCACTGCTGGAGGCAATCGCAGCGTTCACCATGCTCACCACCATCTAAAATGCTGCCGGTTTTGCTGTCTCCCCGCACCAAAAATTCTTTTTTATTAGAACAGAATCTGAAGTGCAGTCGGCCCTGTGGCAAGCAGTCCTGGGCTCTTTGCTGTCCATACTCATTGGTGGCTACACCACAAGTTCTGCATGTTAGTTCTAGATATAATTTAAATATGATGTTAATAGAATCAAATTAATGTATTGCTTAGATGTTGTATTGCATGTTTTAATGGTTTCCATTAGATGTTTTAATTATTGCCTCTTTATAATTACCCCCCGGAGATATATAACTTGGAGAAGGAGCGTCTGCATTAGAAGCATTAGGTATGCGTATAATGTTTTGTGTAAGTTAGCTTACATATGTGCTTCTTTTCTTTAACCCAACAGTGTTCCCTTTCTCTGTTGTCTCCTTTTTTTGTGGTTGACAGTCAATGCATACTCATAAAACAATCATAACGTTTTAATGAATCCAGAAAATGTTATGACTATCCATTTTTTTATATAAGGCAAAATTGTGATGTAAACATTGAGAAAGAAAGATCTCAATAAAAAAAAATTAAGATGTTATAGGTCTGACTTAGCGCACACTAATGTTTAGTAAAGATGACCCCTCTACAGTGTCCATAGGAATAACATGGGTGCTGCAGCAGATGCCTAGTAAACATGGCCTTAGTTATTTGGGCTGCTATACTGATTTGTTCCCAGCATTATTTTTATGTATCTTTTTGTTAGAATTAGTTAAAATACATGGGTCTATGTGGAATTATTTTTTAGATTGTTTTCTTCAGTTTTCCATACACCATTTACATTTAGATGTATTCAGTTTTCTGTATGACTATATTTTAGTTGTTAATTCAATTTTGCTGACACTTAGGAGCCTGCTTACTAAACTGTAATAAGGACCTACTGCATGAATTAGTATGTAATAATTGCTAGCACATGGCCACATTAACAGTTAAACCTGCACATCTGCGGCACTTACCATGTGCTGATTCACACAGTAACTGGTTTTCTCCATGGAAAGCAACATATAATCAGCCACACACACGGGTGACTTCACCCCTGATGGCACCTGATCAGACCTGCTCTCCCATAGTTCAGAAGAGTCAGACTCTTTGGGCAAGTGTTGGTCCTCCTCTTCAGTTTTGTTCATCCATGGTCAAGTGCAGACACAGTTCTCCTCACTCTGTACTTCAATATTTTTTTTCATTCCCTCAGATACTGTTTTCTTTTTCTTTTCCCCCATCACCAATCCCTTAGAAAGTGGTGAATGATTTTATTCTTTTCATTTGTTGGCTGTTTTGTCATCCTCAACTCTCTAGCTGACTCGGGCACTACCAGGGCTATTCTCAGCTATGCAGTCCAGAGTAGCTCCACACCGGCAGCAGCTACATCTCTATGGAGCCCTTCTCAGCCACGCTGTCTGGAGCAGTTCCCCTCCGGCAGCAGCTACATCCGTATCGAGCCCTTCCAGCCACGCTGTCTGGAGCAGTTCCCCTCCGGCAGCAGCTACATCCCTATGGAGCCCTTCCAGCCACACTGTATGGAGCAGTTCGCCTCCAGCAGTGGTCGCATCCATACGGAGGTCTTTTCAGTCACCTTGTGTGGAGCAGTTCCCCTCCGGCATCGGCCGCATCCCTATGGAGCCCTTCTCAGCCACGCTGTCTGGAGCAGTTCCCCTCCTGCAGCGGCTACATCCCTATGGAGCTCTTCTCAGCCACGCTATCTGGAGCAGTTCCACTCTGGCAATGGCCACATCCATATGGAGCCCTTCAATCAATTCCTCCAACACACCAACCAGAACAGTTCTCTGGCACCTATTGTGTGCTCACACAAACATCAGAAGGACCTCCTCTTTCAAATTTACTGGAGCAGGTCCCTTAGATAGTGGCTGCGCAGATGAAAGAGCAAATCCAAGTGTCTATTTTCCCGTCACACTAATTAGTACTACTACTATTTTATTTATTTAAAAATGTTATTTACTGCATTTTGCTAAATCATTCACAGCGGTTTACAATAAAATGAAAATACAACCCCATTGATCCCAGCCAGCAGGATCCCTACCAACTTAAGAAGAGAAGTACTTAACATCCTCATCCTGAAACCACCTGCCAAAAAACCCACCAAGAAACCACTGCCCATCCTCACAGAAACAGGAATCATTTGTATAGCGTGACAAGGCGTATGTTGCGCTGTACAGAGACATGTAATAAACTGTCCCTGCTGATCAGAGCTTACAATCTAATCAAGACAGACAACACGACAGCTGGGGATAAGGATATGTCTAGGGGAATAGCAACTGGAGCAGTTCTCCTCCATTAGTGGCAGCACCACAAGAGTCTTCGCCAAGGCCTACTTACCTTTGCTAATAGAATTACATTTTTCCCACCAGTGGAGCCATTGACTTTTTTTTTTTTTTTTTTTTTGCATAAGCACTGGTTTCAGGCCCATTGACTAGAATAGATGTATCCTAATAGCTGCAGTTTAGATTACATAATAAATAAATAATAAGCTTACACAGGTACCTTGTCAGCTGTCCGCAATGATTTATTCTCCCTCTGACTGAGACAGCGGCAGCAATTATATATCTTTGGGAATCTGTGACTTTTCAGTGTATCCCCAGCAGCAGAACTACATCAGTGAGCTCCTCTGCTGCTCTGCCTCTACTCCTTTCAACCACCCAGGAGGCTCAAAGAGTCAGGAGTGTGGGCCCTGATTTTTTTCATATTGATTTATTTATTTATTTGGTATGCAGTTCCTATCACAGGCTTCTCTTAAAACTACAGGGACCCGTTGTCAATCTGCCAGATCTTTTTGTGACAGGGCAGATTTGAGCCCTTCTGGTCCCTGCAGGTCAGAGGATGGCCCTCACCATAGAAGGCCCCCTTCCCCAGTGAGCCAGTCTTGTAGTGTATACTATACTGAAAAGCTCTCCAGGGGGTGCTATCAATATAACCCTCTTCAATGTAATACTATCAGTCAGTCTTTCACATCTGTATTTTTAGTGCTGTGGCCACTGAGCCACATTACTGACCTCTATACTTATTACACTGAATGCAAAGAAGTACAGAGTCATGCACTTGGGATGCAGAAATCCAAAAAAATTGTATGCAATAGGAAGTGAGAGGTTGATGTGCACGGACCAGGAGAGAGACCTTGAAGTGATAGTGTCTCAAGGTGGCGAATCAGTATGACAAGGCGGTAGCCAAAGCCGGAAGGATGCTGGGTTGCTTACAGAGAGGAATTACCAGCAGGAAGGAAGTATTAATGCCCCTGTACAAGTCACTGGTGAGGTCTCATTTGGAGTATTGTGTTCAGTTTTGGAGACCATATCTCAGAAAGGATATAAAATAATTTGGAGCTTGCGCCAGAAGATGTATGAGAAGAGACTTGAAGACTTAAATATGTATACCCTAGAGCAGGGGTCTTCAAATCCAGTCCTGGAGGGCCGCAAACCAGTTGGGTTTTCAGGATGTCCCTAATGAATATGCATGAGAGAAATTCAAATGCAATGGGAGCCGTGCATGCAAATATATCTCATGCATATTCATTAGGGATATCCCGCAACCATGACAGGTTTGCGGCCCTCCAGGACAGGTTTGGAGACCCCTGCCCTAGAGGAGAGAAGGGACAGGAGAGATACGATACAGATGTTTAAATACTTAAAGGGCACTAATGAACAAAAGAACCTTTTTCAAAGAAGGGGAAAGCTGTAAAATTAGAAGGCATAAATTGAAGCTGCAAGTAGGTAAACTTAAAAGCAATATCAGGAAATACTTTTTCACTAAAAGAGTGATGGATGCTTGGAATGCCCTCCCGATGGAGGTGGTGGAGACAAATACAGTGATGGAATTCAAAATGGTTTGAGGCAGACATAATGGATCCCTTTATAGCAAGAGGATAAAATCAAAATAAACTTAACTAGTTTTTATACTTCATCATATAGAGGGAGGTGACCTGCACGGAGTGGCGGGTACACTTACTCTAGCCATCTTACTGGGAAGACTAGATGGACCATATTGGTCTTTATTTGCTGTCATATGCTATGTTACTATGGAGGGGCCATTTCCATCTTTCAACAACAGAAGCGTACACCGCTTCCTGTGGACAGCATCCTTTTTGCCATGCTGATTCTACACAGCACATGGAGGTGGTATGTTCTTGCATACCCTTACACGAAAGTCTTCTCAGCATGCTGCCCGTATTGCCAAGCACTTCTCTAACCATCACCATGATGATGCTAGTGGAAATGATGGCCTCCAAGGAGCGTCTTCCAGTCAGGCATTCCTACAGAGCAGATTAATGAAACCGTTTCTGGAATATTGTGGACCCCCCACTGCTCTACCAAGTGCAGCATCGGGGTCACCCTCTGGTATCGCTACACAGCAGAGCATAAATTGTTCCTTGATCAGTTCAGGTCTGCACCTTATACAGTCCATGACCCATTTTCATAGACTAGAAAATCTTCATCCCTTTCTCAGAGGCACAGATTTTAAAGTATAACCAAGAGAACAATGGGAGCATTAGAAAGCTGTTTCATCCTTTCACTCTTTTTTTTTTTCCCAACCCAGTTTAGGAGAAAGGAAACCAGAAGGTGCTCATCCTCCTTCATACTGCACTTTTTTTGCCCAAATTACTTTAGTTCCATCAATGTGTACAACTTGATCTGTTGGGTATCAGTGAACTGAAATGGACTGGCATCGGGCGCTATGCATCAGATGATCACATGGTCTACTATGGTGGAAATGAAAGACAAAGAAGAAATGATGTTGCATATATAATAAAGAAGAAACTTGCAAGAACGGTAATGAAATACAGTGCAGTCAGTGAACGCTTAATCTCTATTCATCTACGAGAAATGCCTGTCAACAGAACTATAATTCAAGTATATTCCCCAACAACAGCTGCAGAAGAGAATGAAATGATGAGTTTTATGAACAAGTACAAGCTGAAATTGACAGAACATGCAGGCAGGATATCCTGATAGTCATGGGTAACTGGAACGCAAAAATTGGCAACAAAGAAGGCGGCAAAGTGGTTGGAAAATATGGACTTGGCAACAGAAATGAAGCTGGAGAAAGACCGATATAATTCTGCAAGATCAACGATCTATTCATCTCAAACAACTTCTTCCAGCAACACAAGCGGCGACTGTATACATGGACTTCATCCAATGGATTGTACAAAAATCAAATTGACTACATCTGTGGAAGTCAACAATGGAAAAGCTCTATAACATCAACAAAGACAAAACCTGGAGCTGACTGTGGTACAGATCACCAACTACTAGTATGCAAACTGAAGCTAAAGTTGAAAAAGAGCAGGCCACTCATGAATGTAGCAATATATCTTGAGAATATACCTTGTAGCAATATACCTTGAGAATATACCACTGGAATTTAAAGACTGCCTGCAAAATCGATTTGCTGCTTTAGATACAAATGACAGAGCTCCAGAAGAGTTATGGAATGATATCAAGAAGGTGGTGTTGGAAGGAAGCGAGAAGTCTCTACAAAAGGTGAAAAAGCAAAAATGGCCAAAATGGATGTGGAAGAAACTCTGAAAATTACCCAGAAACACAGAGAAGCTAAAGCCAGAGAAAGAACGACAATTGCAGAACTCAACAGAGATTTCCAACGTGCAGCAAGACAAGACAAGGAGAAGTACTATGGAACAAGGAGAAACAGAACGGTTTAAAATAAGCAAAGGAGTACGATGAGGCTGCATACATTCCCCCTACCTGTTTCATTTATATGCAGAACAAACCATGAGAGAAGCAGGATTGTATGAAGAAAACAGAGGTGTAAAGTTTGGTGGAAACTCATCAGCAACCTTCGCTATGCTGATGATGCCACATTACTGGCAGAAAGTGAAGATGATCTGAAACATTTGCTTCTCACGATCAAGGAACATAGTCTTAAAATGGGCCTGTCCCTCAATGTAAAGAAGATAAAGATCGTGACAACTGGCAAAATCAATATGTTCATCATTGAAGGAGAAGAAATTGAAATCGTGGACAACTTTAACCTACTTGGATCAACTATCAATAAAGAAGCAACAAGCAATCAAGAAATTTGATGACGCATTGCTCTTGGCAGAATGGCTATGAAAGACCTAGACCAGATTCTCAAGAGCAGAGATGTCTCTCTCCATACAAAGATTGGACTCATTAAAGCCATGGTATTTTCAATAACATCATATGGATGTGAAAGCTGGACAGTGAAAAAGATAGGAAAAAAAATTGATGCCTTTGATTTATGGTGCTGGCGGCGAATACTGTGTATACCACGGACTGCCCAAAGAACAAACCAGTCAGTACTAGAGGAGATCAAACCTAAGCTTTTTTTAGAAGCTCAGATGACAAGACTTCAACTTTCATACTTTGGACATATCATGCGAAGAGAGAGATCATTAGAGAGAGATGACATGCTTTGCAAGGTAGAAGGTCAACGCAAAAGAGGAAGGCCAGCAATGAGATGGATTGATACAGTAACAGCAGCTATGGGTACCAGTCCGTCAACAATGAGCTGCCTGACTGAAGACTGAACGCAATTTAGGACAACTATCCAGAGGGTCGCCATGAGTCGTCACCGACTCGACGGCACTTAACTACAAACTTTAGTTCCATTAACCAGTGGGCAAGCACTTTAACTTTCGATCCCCCATACCTAGAGGAACACTTTCACAAACCAGGCTTCCACCCCATACCTTTAGTAATTTTGCATTTTTCAGCCTCCCAGTCAGCATTCTCCCCTATTGTTGGAAACAAGACACTGGGCTTGATGAATTTTTGGTCTGACCCAGTTTAACACTTCATGTGTTGTTATAATTGTTAAAATAAAGAACAAAGTAGGGAAGAGATGAAAAAATATGCAATAAAAATGGCAGTACGCTATGAGAATGTTGGCCATATTCTTCTCCATGTACTTTATGATCCATTTGATACAAGCATCTAGCCAAGGGCCTACTGATGCATCAGCTGAAATTTCCTACAGGAATCTGACCTTTTTCAACCTAGGGAGGAGAAATCCTCATAGGGCAATCTTTTATCCCTTCCCTGCAGAAAAATAATGGACTTTTCAAATCTGCATCTGGCAAATGCCTATATCCATTCCCTTCAATCACCTGCCCGGCTGTTTTTTCAACAATAAGGATCCTCTTTTCTGTTCCTTTCAGAGAGTCCCAAGCACTTTCTCTGACCTTTCCGATTCGAAATCAGATCTTTCATCATTGTTTTTTTTTTTTTCAGTAACAGTACTGCTTGTTGTGGAACCTCTGACAGATGCTCTCAATAGACCCTTTATATGCAGAATCTTATATATCACTTGAAGATAAAATTCCTGAGCACTAAGTTTTTGACCACTTTCTGGTCTCTTGGGACTCTGTGCTCAGCAGTGTGATCTCCATCACTCTAGGTGCACTCCTGCTTTATTGCAGATGCTGCTGCTGTGGATGTTCAAGGTGCTCAAGACCCTACTTGTCATTTCAGCTTCCCAACAAATTTAATCAGAGATTATTTTTCATACACACTACACCGAGTTAGCCCTTCAGATGCAAGTAGTACCCACTCTACATGCGCTAAACTGTCAACACTATGTTCAGACAGATAGGAGTGAAATATTTCTGCACTGCATAGGTAGAGCCCACCAGTTGCTTGTCTACTGATGTGTTTTTAGATTCTTCTCCTTTCTAATAGAAGGGAGATCCCTGGGTTATCAGGTCCAAACATTTGGCATATATATGGGCTTCAGCTCTGGGCACCAGATAGCGTCTCACTCTCACCCTAATTTTTTTTACTTCACAGGAATTACAAGCTGTGTTTCTGCCCTGCTGTAAGAACCTAGGCCTTATTGGGCCACAGTGACTTTTGTCATTTTTTTTCAAGTGTCCAGGTACAGAAGGTTCTCCAGGACCAAGCAGGAAGTCAGTCCTCACATATGGGTGACGTCGGCGCTGACAAAGCCCTTGTGCGGAGCATTTCCCCAGCTTTCAAGGAAAGCATTTGGGAATGCAGCGCGCATGCGCGGTCCCCTTCCCGCCCAAGGGTGCCATCTTGCTCAGTCTTTCTTTTTCCGCGGAGCCCAACGGACGTGAGTTCATGTCATCCAGGCAAAGTCGATTTTTTTCTGCGATTTTCGATTTTTTTTGCTATATCCGGTTCGACGCCGGTTCCCTTTCCCGCCTGGGCTCGGTACACCGGTATCGTGTCCGTACTTTCTTTTTACGGTTTTTGTCCTTCGTGACTAGCGTTCATGCCTTTTTTGTTATTTTCACTGGAAGCCCGGTCTTTTGACCTTGCAGGGGCCCTTTTTCCCCCCATGGCTTCCAGCGGGTTCAAAAAGTGTGATCGGTGCAAGATACTTATGTCTCTCATCGACACATATAACTGCTGCCTCCGATGCCTCGAGCCCGACCATGACCCGCTGGTCTGTGGCCTGTGCAGCAAAATGTTATCGAAGGTACTTCGGAGCCGTCAGCATCAACGTGAGAGAATTTTCTCTGAGTCTGTGTCTGGCCGGGCCCGGACTTCGTCAGAGGCCTCGACATCTCGGGAGTCTGACCCCGAGCGCCGTCGTGTTTCCTCTGAGAGGGGGTCTCCCACCCGGGAGCACCAAAGGAAGAAGAAGCTCATGAGGGCGGCATCAGTGGAGGCCCCTGGGTTCTTGAGGGCCAGGTTGCATAGCCCTGACCGCCGCCCCGGGCTCTCAGAGTCGGAGAGGCCGTCCAAACTACCTCACATGGAGCCGGAGTCACATAAGTTCTGTTGTCCTCATGGACTCTCCTCTGGGAGAGCCGACGTCGGGCCCGACGCCCTCGGGGCCCGAGTTGGGGGCTGCTGAGTCGCCTGAGCTTGGACTCAGGCTGATGGCTTGGAGAGCAGCTTGGCTGCCTTCATGGAACAGCAGTGGGTGCTGATCGCCGGTCTGATCGGTGCATCTGCCCCCACCACTGGGACCTCGACGTCTAAGTCGACCCCGGTGGCCGAGCCGATCCTAGAGTCCATCAAGTCTCGAGTCAATCCTTGTTCAAGGTCCCCCTCGACCTCCCGTGCAGGGCCGAGGTAGTCGATGCTGGTGCCCTTGGCGTCGGGGCGGGTGGCACCGAGGCCCATGCGGCCGGAGCCACTCGACTCCTCTTCGGAGGAGTCGGCATGGGAGACGGAGGTCGAGGAGTCTCCGGACACCTTCTGGACCTGGTGCGTCCCTTCAGACTCCCTGGAGTCCGAGCCTCGGAGAAGGTCCCCCCAGAGATTGCCCGGTTCTCAGACTTCGTGAGGGACATGGCCAAAGCGTTGGCATTCCCTGCGGAAGCCGAGGAGAAGCCTCAAGCCGAAGAGCTCGATGCCCTCCAGTATAACTATCCTCCGAAGGAAGCCTTTACTGTACCGGTTCCTCCGATGCTGGAACGGCTGCTCTTCCGTATGCGGGAGGCACCGGCCTCGGCGCCGGTTCCTAGCAAATGGGTCGATTCCATTTATCGAGTCCGTAAGAGCCCTGGGTTCCAAAAGGTGCAGCCACCACACAATTCCATGGTTGTGGAATCGGCCATGCACCGCCTGAAGAGTCAGAAGATGCACTCCTCGGTGCCCCCTGGCCGGGAGGCCCGGAACCTGGATGCCTTCGGTAGAAAGTGCTTCCAGGGCTCTATGCTATCTTGCCGTGTCCAGACTTATGAGCTGTACATGGGCATGTACTTATGGGACCTGGCAAAGGATATTGCCGGGTTCTCCGCTGGCCTCTCTGGGGAACCCTTGTAGAGGTTCAAAGCCTTGTCTACAGGGATCCGAGAGTGCTCAAAGTTTATTTCTCGAGCAGCCTATGATGGCTTCGAGGCTTCGGCCCGGGTAGCCGCGGCTGGCATCGGTGCATGCTGTCAGGCCTGGCTACAGTCATCGGACCTGGAGTCATGGGTGCAGGACAAGTTGGTCGATGTCCCCTGCCGAGGTGACAACCTGTTCAGTAAGCCCATGACTGAAAAGGTTGCAGAAATCGAGACAGAGACTCTCACCAGGAAAAGGCTGTCCAGAAAGACTTCTGCCCCTTCTCAAAAAAAGAAGGGCTTGGGAAAGGAGCCCCTTTTCCCGAGGAAGGGTGCTACCTACAAATCCTACCCTCAATATCAGGCCTCTCCAGCTCCCCAACAGGGCCAGCAGGCCAAGGGGCAGGGGCCCCGTAGGCAGAAGACCCCCAAGCCGCCAGCTCCACTCCTGCACAGTAGGGAGCGGGGTTTTGACTCCCACAGCATAGCCTCTTCTCCGCTGGTGGGTCCACTCAGCACAGGAGGTCGTCTGACCCTGTACGCCTACAGGTGGCCAGCCATCACATGGGATACCTGGGTATTGAGCATAGTCCAAAAGGGCTACATGCTCCACTTCCACCAGTTACCCCCCTCCTACTTTCCAGGGGAGCCTCCCAGACTCCCTCTACACAGGAACCTCCTCCTTCAGGAGTTGGCAAGTCTTCTAAAGGAACAGGCGGTGGAACCGGTGCCTCAGCACCTGGAAGGGCAAGGCTTCTACTCCAGGTACTTCCTGGTACCAAAAAGGACAGGAGGCCTCCGGCCTATCCTAGACTTGCAAAACCTAAACAAGTTTCTGGAGAGGGAAAAGTTCAAGATGCTTACCCTTGGGATACTGCTACCTTACCTCCAGCAGGGAGACTGGCTATGCTCCTTAGACCTAAAGGATGCTTATACTCACATCCTCATTCATCCAGACCACAGACAATATCTCAGATTTGTGGTGGGAGGAAACCATTTTCAGTACAGGGTACTTCCCTTTGGCCTAACCTCTGCCCCCAGGGTTTTCACCAGAAGCCTGGTGGTGGTGGCGGCCTATCTCAGGAATCAGGGAATTTTCGTCTTCCCATACCTGGACGACTGGCTCATCAGGGGCCAGTCTCTCCAGGAGGCCCGACAAGCCACTCTTCGCACTCTCTCTCTTCTTCAGCATCTGGGCTTTGTCATATATGCAAAGTCCACTTTGCTCCCCTCTCAGAACCTAGAGTTTATAGGGGCAAGATTAGACACCCTTCAGGCAAGAGCCTACTTGCCGGAGGACCAGGGCCCAAAGACTGATGGACTTGGCCAACCAGTTCCAAAGCAGTTCTCATGTTTCCACTAGGCACTACCTGTGGCTCCTGGGCCACATGGCATCCACTGTGCATGTGACTCCCAACCCCTGCCTGCACATGCGGGCTGCTCAATGGTGCCTCAGAGCTCGGTGGACGCAGGCCAAAGGCAACCTCCAGGGCCGTACCGAGCGTGAATCACGCCCTGTGTGACTTGCACATCGGGCGCCCCCCTCCCCCGGCACCTCCATCTAGCCACTTTCTGGATGGGGCGGGAGAGAAGTGGTGCGCCCGATATGCAAGTTGCCGGCGTGCTAAGCAATTCTGTTCCTCCCTGCTCTGACACTGCGTCAGAGCAGGGAGGAACAGATCTGCTTAGCGTGCCACGAGAAGGCTTAAGGGGTGCATTTGAGCTGTCTGCCAATACTTGCCACCTCTGAGAGAAGAAAAAGTGGTGGCGGCAGGCAACAGCAGACAGCTGAAATGCGCCCCTTAAGACTTTGCGCCCTGTGCGGCCGCACCGCTCGCACAGGGCTAGGTACAGTCCTGTTTCTTTCAATTCTTCTGCTGCATCACCTTTATATACCATTTCAGACATGGGTAACTTCCCTACATCATCTTCCTTAAAGACAGAAGCAAAGAATTCATTCAGTCTCCCCACTGTGCTTTGTCCCCTTAGTGCCCCTTTTACCCCTTTATCATCTAATGGGCCATCTGACTTTCACAGTTTTTTTGCTACGAATCTACTTGAAAAAGTTTTCATTTCTACAGAAAGCTTCTTTTGAAATTCTCTCTTTGCCCGCCTCATCAATACCTTGCATATGAGTTGATAGTGCTTATACTGTTTCTGGTGTTCGTCACTAAGCTCCTTTTTCCATTTCCTGATGGATGCTTTTTGGCAACAATATCCTCTCTGACCTCGCCTTTAAACCATGCTGGCAGTTTTTTGGCCTTCCTTCCACTTTTCTTAAACCCTGGAATACATCTGGTCTGGGCTTCCATGATGATAATACTTTTAAACAACACCCATGCTTGATGTAAATCTTTAACCTTTGCATCAGCTTTTAGTCTTTTCTTAACTATTTTCCTCTTTTTATCATAGTCTCACTTTTGAAAGTTAAAAGGTAGTACTGTGGATTTCCTTGCCGTCTGTCTTCCATTTATTAAATCAAATGCGATCATGCTATGATCACTATTGCCAAGTGGCCCCAAAACCCTTATCTCTTGCACCAGATCCTGTGTTACACTAAAGAATAGGTCCAAATTAGCTTCCCCTCTTGTTGGTTCGTGAATCTTCTGCTCCGTGAAGCAGTCATTTATTTCATCTAGCATGTCCTGCTGTGACATTGACCCAGTCAGTACCAGGGTAATTGAAATTGCCCATTCGTACTGTGTTATAACTTTTGTTAGCTTCCCTGATTCCTTTTAGCATTTCATCATCCATCCTTTCATTCTGGCTAGGTTGTCGATAGTACATCCCCACTGCTGTCGCCTTCTGCTTTTTACATGGAACATCTTTCTGTTTCCTGCAAAGCTTTAATCCTGTGTGACATAGAGCACAACCCCTCCATCAATTTAATCTACCCTATCATTGCAATATATTTTGTACCCAGGTATCACAGTGTCCCATTGATTGTCGTCCTTCCACCAGATCTCCGAGATACCAGTCATATCTAACCTTTTATTTAGTGCTATATATTCTAGCTCTCCCATCTTATTTTTTTAGACTTCTAGCATTTATATACAGGCATTTTAGCGGTTGTATTTTATTCATGTTAATCTGGTTTTCAGTTGATAGGTGTAATTTGGAATCTTTCAGCTCTGTTCTGAAGGACATCTGGGTTACTTTTATCTTTGTTGGAACCTCTCTGTTGGGATGCCCTCACGTCCTGTTTTTCTAGTATCTTTCAAGGATACATCCTTCCGAACCATGCGCTCTTGGGCGACTGTCTGCTTTCCCTTACTATCTAGTATATAAGCTGTTCACTCTCCATTTTAATGGTTAATGCCAGCAGCCTGGTTCCATCCCATTTAAGGTGCTGCCCATCCCTTCAGAAGAGCCCCTCCCTTCCACAGAATGTGCCCAGTTCCTAACAAATCCAAAACCCTCTTCTTTGCACCATCGTCTGATCCATGCATTTCAGAGAATGCTACCCTGGCAATTCTGGATTTCAACTTCCTACCTATAAACCTAAATTTGTCCTCCAGAACCTCCCTCCCACACTTTCCTTTGTCATTCGTGCCAACATATACCAAGACAACAGACTCCTCCCCAGCACTATCTAAAACCATGTCTAGGCCGTGCATGAGGTCCGCTACCTTCGTACCAGGCAGGCACATTACCAGGTGGTCCTCGCATCCACCAGCCTATATGCCTAATGATCGAATCACCAACTATAACAGCTGGCCTAACCATTCCCTCGTGGGCATATGTCCTTGGAGAAACCACCTCTGTGCATAAGGATTTTACATCTTCTTGCAGACAGGTCCTAGCTACAGGATCACTTTCTGCTACACCAAGGTGTTGCTCTCCTTTCACTTGACCACTCTTCTCCATGGCAACTGAGAGGCTGCCAGATTGAAGGTGGGACTTCAGTACTGTGTCTCTTTAGGTCTTGTCTATGTATCTCTCTGTCTTCATGGGTATCCTTCAAGTCTGCTACTCTAGCCTCCAGAGATTGGACTCATTCCCTGAGGGAAAAGAGCTCCTTGCACCTAGTGCACACGTAAGACATCTCACCAACTGGGAGAAAATCGTTCATGTAGCACTCAATGCAAAAGACTGGACAGCTACCATCTCACTGCTGTCTGCATCTTAGTATTAAGGTTTTGTTTAGCCATTTAACTTGCTTACTTAAAGTTGCTAGGGATATCTGTACTGATACAACTATGCCAATTACTTTTAAGAGACGTTGTTCACCTCAAGATTTAATTAACTTCAGGGCCTTAATCTGTTCCTGGTGATGATAACCAGCTGAACCTGAAAGTGCCGTTGACCACCCTTTCTACTTTAATAGGTTTAAGAGCCTTTAAACCTAAGATTATACCTGGGGTGAGCGGAACCTAACACTTAGTAAAGGCTGACTTGCTACACAGGTCCCAGACCTGTGCTTCTAAGGTAAGGTGTTAACAATTTCCTGTGTGATTGACACAGCCCTTGATTTGATAGAGGGAGCCTTTCAAATTGCCCCTTTGACCTTTTACTTGTTTTTAACACCTATTTAAAACAAATTCCCTGATCTCCTGCCTCCTAAGTGGAAGGCCTCTTTGTAAAGGTATCTAGAAACAGTGTATTTCTTTCAACTAAAACAAGATTTTAACCTTTTCTTCCTCTTATGCTAAGCTATACTCTGATTTGATTTATATTAAAAGCTCTCTGCATTTTTTTTAATTTAAACTAAAAGCACTCTGCTGTTTTTAAAATTAAATTAAAACCTCTCTGCTGCTACTAGGCCCTGGCTGAGTTTTAAATTTAAGCTAAGAGCTCTCTGCTAAGCTTTAAATTAAAAGCTTTCTGTTGGGTTTTAAATTTAAACTAAAAGCTATCTGCTGATACTAGGTCCTGACTGAGTTTTAAATTTAAACTAAAACCTCTCTGCTGGTTTTAAAAGTAAACTAAAAGCTTAAACTTGAAGCTCTCTGCTGGGTTTTAAATTTAAACTAATAGCTGTCTATTGGTACTAGGCCCTGACTGAGTTTTACATTTAAATTAACAGTTCTCTGCTAATATTATGCCCTGATTGAGTTAACAAATACAATGGATTCTAAAATACATAGATTTATCCAAGTTAACCCAAAGAATTCCCCTTTCCCCAAGATTTAGAGAATTTCCCAGAAGTAAATACTTACAAGTGCAGATTTCTTTCCAGTGATAAAGATGGAGTCAGCCATTCCTTTAGCCATACAACCCAAGCACACACCAGGCTAGCATTTGCCTCCATGCAGAACATGATCTGTAGACAGCCATTGTGCTCAACTCGGTCTCAGGGTGCAGTTGTGCCCTACCGGGTAAATGCCCAGAATGTTTTCTTACTCCTTGGAACATATTGCATTCCACCATCAAATTAAGTTGTAAGGGCCCTCCAATAATAATCTGAATATCAAATCCTTGCACTATAAACTTTGGAGTCACCTATGCATGTCGCTGATTAAATCCTGCCTGTCTAGGGGTTCTCCATGGACAGCAGGATAAATTAGCCCCAAGGTCCCACCAATCTCCCTTCCAGCTGAAACTTTTCACTTTTTCATGAGCTGTGTAATAGACTTAGGTGAGGACAGTGGTCACACAAGAGGAAATACTCATGCATCCCCAGTCTTTCTGACTCGTTTGGGCCATGGGAGAGTGAGTCTGACCAGCTGCCATCGGAGATAGCATTACCCATGTCTATGACTGATTTATCCCACTGTCCACAGATAATACTTGTAAGTAATCTCACTTCATTGAAAGGGGACGGAAAGGTGGAGATTGGATAGTTTATGGGTGTGAACAGCGCCTTGCAGTTAGTACATGTGTGCTTACCACCTCCTTAACATAATATTCATCTCTACCCTGGTCAGCCTTAACACAGTCCCCTCATCCCCGGCTCTTATTTGGCAGCTTCCCCTCTAGTGGTAGTACCTTGATACTACTGCTAGGGATCAGAGATACCATTTATATCCCTAGTTGACAGTGGAGCAAAAGTATCCAGGGATTACTCCTGTTGTTGTGCAGCGACTGCAGGGCAGATGCTGGCTACACCACCCACGGTTACCACACAGGCTTAGCAGTTACCGCACATTAATTTTTGCAACTAACCTTATGATACCTGCAAAACTTTGTCATGCTTTAGTAAACAGGCCCCTTGGAATAATATCCATGAGTGTATTAAATAGTAAAGTTAAACTACTGTACTTTCTAACTTGAAGTTAATTGTAGGTCAGGACCATTAGGCTTTGGCTGTCAAAGACAGCATACTATACATGAAATTCACTGTGTCATCCTGTACTCATGAAGCATTAATTGGCTCATTTTTATTGTGATAACCTAATTGGCACTCTACTGAATATGTAATTTGTTTCTAAGTATTTTCCTCACACCTTTTGTGCACAGCAAACAGTTTGGTAAATCCCTGTTTGTTTGAAGTCACTTAACGACAAGCATATGAAATCCCGAAAGACCAGAGATTTTTGCTTTTCTCTCTGCCCTTTAATTGTCTCGGGAGACTTCCAGCAATTATACCAATGACATCTCTGCTAAAGGGGCATTTCGACATAGCCAAAGCAGCAAGCGTGCTAGGTTGAGCTGCTGACAGATGTACAGTACTAAAATACAGCCATAAATAACTTTAAACGGAAAACAATTGCTTTAAATATATTGCTTTTCTTCGTGATTTTGGATTTGATACGCATAAAAATATTGGTCCTCTTCCTGGTAGAAATCCAGGTAGGTCTGTGCAGGAGGAGGTTTGGCAGGCAGCCAGGTGCATGACACCTGGACAGCAAGCCTCATTTCACAGGAAAAACATCCTTTATTTCTAAATCTTTTACCACTAAGGATGATAGTGTTATATTCTACTACTATAGAACCTTGAGGAATATTTCAAACTAGTCAATGTTTTGTATCAGCTAGGCTGAAATGCCCCTTTAAGGGATGAAAATATCTTATGCATACTCCCATAGGGCCTGATTTACAAAGGGCTTTTCCCATAGGCACAAAGTGAGAGGGCATCCTTTATAAATCGGCTCCATACTGTGTTGAAGACATAGAGTGAATTTGGTGGGTTTGAAAACTTCCTAAAAATTTGATTCATATATCCAGTGAACCCATAATGTAGTATCCCTTTTTCACTCTTGTTTGCTGATTATAACAGATCTATCGTATTCAGCAAAATTCATTCCAGCAGTTACGGTAATCAGTTTTGGGTCTTCTCCAAAGTTTTGTGGCTACAACTACTGGTCAAATAAGCTGTGTGGGCTAGGGAAAAGGGTGGATGAGGCTGGCGGAGCACTAATTTGCAAACGTCACAAGTGAGGAAAGGGATTTTCTGTTTTGCCTGCTACGCTCTATGGGGGGGAGGGGCGTTTTGGGGGATGATACATCTACATGAAATTCTGGTAGGTTTGAGTTCTGAAAAGCAGTAAAACTGACTAAGAAAAGGGATACTGCATCTTTAAAATGTAATGTCATTTTCCTTATTTCCATGTCTGTGGTTCAAGCATTAATAAGTACATCCATTTGTTTTCATTCAGTAAATGTTTAAGAGCTTGGCATAAATTCATTCTCAGTATTTACAATTGGAAGATTTAAAAATATAAAAATTCTTAATGTAGGTGTTTGTATGCATTTATGTGTATTTGCATATATGTGCATCTGCCATGCAAAATATGTATATGTATGATAAACAGCACGTGTATGCATTAAAAAAAGTATGTGTATATACATACATGTAGCTGTGTTTTGATACATGTACAGAGTAAAGCTCCTTAAAAGTATTTTCCCACACCTTTGTTTTCTGTATCATAGATGTAATTATATATATATAGTAGATGTGTTCATTTGTAACCAGAGAACGCCAAGTATACTTAACATGCAAGCCTCATAAATTTGTATTCCATTCATCATAACAATTGGGTTATAACAATTTGATAATCCTGTTTGCTGAACTGCATGCTGCAAGTACACAATGCATTCATATTTACTTATATGACAATAATTAAAATAGCATGTGACTTCCATAAGCAATTTCTTTTTATCAAACATTTTTATTGGCTAAGATTTTTTTCTTTAATTGCATGGCAATGTGTATTTAATTGGTGCATGAATAAGTTGAATTGCTAATCAAAGATACATGCATACATGTGTTAATAAATGCACATTTATTTCTGCCTTATTGAATGTGATTGGTCCACGCTTTTCATTCATCATTGCTTCTCTCTTTTCACTGTGATTTGCTTGCCAGGAGGAGCTACTATTCTTATTCCTACTACCTGTAAGTAGAAAATGGGCACCTTACTACTTAATGCATTTCAAAGATGCGGTATCCCTTTAGAAAAATTAGTAAAAGTTCCTTAACCATTCTCCCCCCTAAATTTTCAGGGATTTTCCTCCATTGCCTTGGGGTCAGGGTTACAAATGTTTACCTGCGGTTTTTCCACTGCGAGTGTCTGTCTAATGTAACATGGCTTTTAATTTTTTAAAGGGATATTGTATTTGTATCTTTATATTATACTCTAGTTTTCCCTCTGATCTATATTTTTTAAAATTCAGTTTTGGAGCATTGGGCTAAATTTTGGAACAAAAAAAAGGTCCTGCATATCCTGACTCAGCTTTGCACCTTACCACAATCTGGAACCGTTGAAATGTGTAGTTAATATTTATGCTTACTGTGTCTTAGTACAGAAAGCACATCTACAGTGTAGTTGTCAGTATAGTTCCCATGGTAGATAAGCGCAACACTGGTGCTATCTGTACGTCAGAATACTTACTGCGATGGATGTTCTGTTGTGTATTGATGAGTTACCTCCATCCCCACCCACATATAAGCATAGGAGTACTCCAGGCTACTTATAAACAGTCCCATAGCAGGCCTTCATGTGTCTGCAGAGATTTAAGTGAAACCAGCATTAGAGGGTTTTGTACAGTTCTCCAGAGATAACACAGACATTATGAGGAAGAGGACTGGGGTTTGGGCCACATAAGCAATAGGCACTTTGCAGGTTGTATTAACTCCTGTTGGGCCAACACAAAAATCAAAGGCAATGAATGATGTGCATGAACCTTCAAGACAGCAGAGCTTAAGAAAATAATATGAAAAAAGAGCTGATTTTTTGTAGCAAGGTAGATGTCACACTCGGATGCAGGTTCCTCCTGGGAAACGGAGAGAGATTGGGGCAACAACCTAGTGCCCTAATCCTCACCTCTTGCAACCAGATCCAGATCACAGCACAAAACCTCCCTCCCTCTTTCCAGAGGGATGAAAGAGGAGCACATTTATCTGCTGGTACTAGTTCTGCTGCTGTCATGATATGAGTAGTCCAGTGGCTAGAGCAGGGAGCTGAGAACCAGGGACGCTTCAGACCTTATATCTCACTGGTGCTCTTTGTGGCCTTGGATAAGACACTTCCACCTCCTTTGCTTCAGATAGAACTTAGATTGTAAGCCCTTTTGGGCAGGGAAATTACCGTACCTTATTTTTTTCCTCACCTTGAGATCCGATTTGGAAAAGACAAGTGAATAAATTTAAAATCCATATCCTCCAGTGAGAGAGAAGTTCAGAGAGCCACCAGTGTTACTTTTCTCTCCATTCTCCCTCTCCCCTACTGGTGCTTTTCTCAGATTCAGGAAACTTTATCAGCATACTCGATGCTTTTCATTCCTAAGAAAAAATATGCTGGTACTCGCATGTTGGGCAGTCCATGGGGGAGAGGGCGAGCACATGGTAACTGCCAAGGATCCTGCAACTCAAAGTAGCTCTCCTTTCTCCAGGAACAAGTAGAAAGTCAGTCCTCGCATGTGGGCGATGTCGATGGAGCCTTTGGGAGATGCCACCGCACATGCGTGGTCCCCTTCCTGACCAAGGGTGCCATCTTGCTCGGTCTCCCTTTTTTCACGGAGCCCTACAGACATTCGTCTCATCCCCCCCTCCCCCCCCCCCCCACTCTGGAAAAAAGTTGATTTTCTCATACTATTTTTGTACTTTTCTGGCTTGTGCTGGCTCCTTTCCCACCCAAGACCTACTGCAAACACACTGAACTTCAAAATACATTTTTATCTTGATTTCACCCCTTTTTAACAGCTGGCCACGTCGCGGGTCTTCGACCTTGCCGGGATTCTTTTTCCCCCAATGGCCACCGACTTTAAGAAATGTGATCAGTGCTCCAAAAACATGTCACTCATGGACACGCATGATTGTTACCTCCGGTGTTTGGGCGCAGACCACGACCCTGAGGAATGCTCCTTCTGCAAGAAAATGTCCACTAAGACCATACAGAGCCGTCGGCTTAAGCAGGATGACATCTACCACAAGGCAGACTCAACCCCGGTTTCCCCGGTAGCCTTAGGCCCGAAGGCCCCACATGGATCCTCGGACTCGTGTAAGGCCACCTTAGGCTTGTCGACACTCTGAGCAAGGGTCACCAGAGCCTCGTCTTGGGAAGCGGACATGCATGGGAAATCCCATGCCTGGTCTCTTAGTCCCCGCAAAGCTCCTGAGGAACCGGAGCAGGAACACCCTCGGAAAGTGTCCAGGGCCAAAGTTGAGGCTTCTGGAGATGAATCAAAGTCTCCCGAGGCCCGTCCCGTTGAGGACCCCCTCTCCTCTTTGACGCCTAACCCGGTTACTCAGGTGTTGATGTCCATGGCTGTGACCCCTAAGTGGGAAGCCCGCATGTTGGCCTTGGAACGCAGTATTTCTGCATTCCTCGCATCACAGCGGGTGCTGACCCCTGGCCCTGCCGAGTCCGCAGACACCTCGACCTCAAGGACTCCCCGGGCCGCCGCTGCGATCGCCGAGAGTCAAATGCCTCGGGCAGATCCTCAGCGAGGGTCTCATTTTCACTCCCTATTCTCGGGAGAAAGATCTTTGCTGGTGTTTGCCTCTGGCTCCAGCCACGCCTCCACTTCGAAGCATCCGGAACCAGAGTAACCGGCTCTCCTGCAACCAGAGGACCTCGAGTTCTCCTCGGACTACTCTGATTGGGAGTCCGACGTCGAAACGACCCTGGAGTCCTGGTCCTACCGAGACCTCCCCTCGGACCCATCTCCCCTGGCTGCTAAGCACCATTCCCCACCCAAGGATACTTCTTTCCTTGAGTTCGTCAGGGTTATAGCACAGGTTCTCTCCCTTATGACAGAGTCGGAGGAGGACCTGCATACAGAAGAATTAGACATCCTCCAGTAGGAGGCACCACTGAAAGAGACCCTGATGGTCCCTGTGCCCTCCATCCTCACCTAGCTTCTCCTCTGGATGTGGGAAACTGCAGCCTCGGTCCCCATTGTGAGCCGACGACTCGACATGATGTATCGAGTCCAGCGGGAGCTGGGGTTTTGCAAGGCGCAGCTCCCACACACCTCCATGGTGGGTGAGTCGGCTATACGCCGACAAAAAAGCCAGAAAATGCACTCCTCAGTGCCTCTGGGCAGGGAGTCCCGCATGCTCAATGCCTTGGGGTGAAAATGCTACCAGGGTTCAATGCTGGCTTGCCGTATCCAAACTTACCAACTTTACATTGGCATGTTCCTGTAGGACCTGGCCAAGGAGCTTGATGACTACGCCTCTGGCCTTGATGGGGACCATCTCCGGTGTTTCCAGGCTCTAACGAAGTCTGTCACAGACTGCTCCAAATACCTCTCCAGAGTCACTTATGACGGCTTAGAATCTAGTGCCAAAGTGGCCGCTACCGACATCGGCGCTCAACGCCAGGCCTGGCTACAATTATCAGATCTCGAGCAGTGGGTGCAGGAAAAACTCCTGGATGTCCCGTGTCTCAGCGAACTCCTGTTTGGCAAGCCAATGGAGGATAAGGCGGCCGAGATCAAGACCGGGTATGTCACTTGGACCTGTCTCTCTAGGAAGACTTCCATTCTTTCCAGAAAGAAGCGACAGGAGAAGAAGCTCCCTTTCGTCCAGAAGAGTCAACACTATCGGGGCTACCCTGTCTACCCAGCTGCTAAGACTCTCAGCAGGATCTCCAGGGCAAAGGCACAGGCCAGGGACCGCGCAAACCGAAGGGTCAGAAGACCCAGACACCGGCCCCAGTCCAGCCTGGGTTGGGGTTTTGACATCATCAGTATAGCCTCTCTTCTTCTGGAGGACCAGTACCCCACAGGGCGACACCTGGTCCACTTTGCCCACCGGTGGGCCTACATCACCACTGATGCCTGGGCTCTCCAGGTCATCTGGGAGGGCTGACCTCTGCGCCTGGAACAGACTCCTGCCGTTTTTTCCTGGGGAACCCCCTTGGTCTCCTCTACACCGGGCCCTGCTATTGCAGGAGCTTGCGGGCCTCCTCAAGGATGGGGCGATGGAACCTGTGCCTCTTCCCTCAAGGGGGGAAGGGTTTCTATTCCAGGTACTTCCTGGTCCCAAAAAGGACAGGGGGCCTAAGGCCCATCCTGGACCTGAGGAACCTCAACAAGTTCTTGATGCATGAGAAGTTCAAGATGCTTTCCCTTGGAACACTGCTGCCCTACCTCCAGCAGGGAGATTGGCTGTGCTCCTTGGATTTAAAGGATGCTTACACCCACATCCTTATCCATTCCAGTCACAGAAAATACCTGTAATTCGTGGTCGGAGGCAACCACTACCAGTACAGGGTCCTTCCCTTCGGCCTTGCCTCCGCCCCAAGAGTCTTCACCAAGTGTCTGGCGGCGGTGGCGGCGGCGGCCTATCTTCGCCTCCAGAAGACCTACGTCTTCCCCTACCTCGACGATTGGCTGGTAAAAGGAGACACAGCCTCGGAAGCTGGGCAGGTCACCAGCTGCATCATTCAGGTCTTGCAGCACCTGTGTTTCGTGATCAACCGTCCAAAATCCCAGTTCATCCCGACTTGAGTGATGGAGTTCATCGGGGCCCACCTCGACACTGTCCAGTCCAGGACTTTCCTCCCCTTCAACAGGACAGATTGGCTCGTAGCCCTCACAGTGTTGGCCCAGACGTTGCTGGGCCTGCTAGGCCACATGGCCTCCATGGTCCACGTGGTTCCCAATGCACGCCTCCACATGAGGTCGGCTCAGTGGTGCCTCCATCCCCAGTGGTTCCAGGCCACCGGATGACTCTGCGACAGAGTCACAGTGTCTCAACAGCTGACGGAGTCCTTTACCTGGTGGCAGGATGCTCAGCAACTGCAAGTGGGGATGGTTTTTCAGTCCCCAAGCCCCCAAAGGGTCCTCACCATTGATGCCTCCCTGACGGACTGGGACACCCATTGCAGAGAGCTCGGCACTTAGGGAGCCTGGTCCTCCGAGGAGTGCCAGCAGCAGATCAATCTGCTTGAGCTCAGAACAGTCTTCCTCACTCTCAGGGCCTTCAGGCACCACCTGCAGCACCAGTCACTGCTCGTCCAGATGGACAGCTAGGTGACGATGTTCTATGTGAACAAACAGGGTGGTACAGGCTCCTAACATCTCTGCCAAGAGGCTGTGGCCCTTTGTTCCTTTGTGATCTGCCACAGGATCCTCCTCAAGCCAGTTTATCTACTGGGCCAGAGCAATGTCTTGGCAGACAGGCTGTGAGCAGGGATCTTCCAACTACACGAGTGGCGCCTGGACCCAGAGATAGCGCTTGGGCTTTTCCAGCTGTGGGGATGCCAAGCCCGACCAATGCTCAGCTGCCTCGTTTCTGCAGCCCCCGACCCCATCCCTCCTGGGTGGTGGTGAATGCTTTCCTCATCTCGTGGTTGAAGACCTGCTGTATGACTTCCCTCCCACGCTCAATAGCCCGGACCCTCCTCAAGGCCCAATGGGAGAAGGCATCGAAGATCCTTATGGCCCAGACAGCCCTGGTTTCCCTTGCTACTCCATTCTCGACGGAATCCCTGGTTTCTCTTGGGAGCTTCCTGGGACTTTTGACACAGGAGGAGGGCTCGATCCTCCATCCTAACTTGGGATCTCTGTCCTCATGGCCTGATGGCTGAACAAGTCGCCTTAGCCTCCCTTAATCTCTTTGAGGAGGTGGAGGAAATCCTTATAACCTCTCGTAAGGACTCCATGAGACGAGCTTATGCCTTCAAGTGGCGCCAGTTCTCTGTGGTGCACAGTGCATTGGACCCATTTTCTTGCCCGGTGCATTTGGTCCTTCAATATCTCCTCCACCTCTCATGGTCTGGACTTGTCCAACTCTGTCCAGATGCATCTGAGAGCACTCTCCGCCAACCACCATCCTGTGGAGGGTAAGCCTCTGTTGGTGCAACCCTTCATTACCAGGTTCAAGCGGGGCTCTCCAAACCTCCCATCTGGCCACCCTCAACAGAATTGGATCTCAACGTGGTTCTGGCACAGCTTACTAAGTCGCTCTTCGAGCCCTTAGCTACCTGTTTCTTATGCTACCTTTTCTGGAAAGTGGCTTTCTTGGTGGCACTCACCTCTGCCCGCAGGGTCAGTAAGCTTCAGGCCTTGGTGGCCGAGCCACCCTACACCAGATTCTACAAGTACAGGGTTGTGCTTCACACTCACATGATGTTTCTCCCGAAGGTGGTCTCTGACTTCCACCTGAATCAGGAGGTAGTGCTGCCTACCTTCTTTCCACGGCCCCACACCGACTCAGTGTTGGCCGTTCTCCATACCCTGGACTGCAAACGGGCCCTGTCCTTCTATCTGCAGCAGACCCAGGGCCACCATAAGGGCCTCAAAGCTTTTTGTATCCTTCGACTCCAGCCATCTGGGGCTGGCTGTCACCAAGCGGACCATATTCATCTGGTTGATGGACTGCATCACCTTTGCTCACAGTTGGTCCGGTGTCCCTCTGGAACATCGAGTCATGGCGCACAATGTCCGGGCGATGGCGACCTCTGTCGCCAGTCTCCGTTCGATGCCCATCTTAGACATCTGCCGGGCTGTCACCTGGTCCTCTGTTCACGCTTTTGCAGCCACTACTGCCTGGAGAGGGACTCCCAATGGGACAGCGCCTTCAGCCAGGCCATACTACATAACCTCTTTGGGGTTTAGCAGCTCCTGCCCTACGACCCTTCTTGTTCAGGTTACTGGAGCCATGGTTCGCCCGGGACACTGGGGTCCCTCTAGTCTGTCATCAAGATTTGCCTGCAGCTGCCCATTGCCGTGCCGTGCCCTTGTTTTATGCTGGTCCTCTGTAGCTTAGAGCTAGTGAGTCCCATATGTGAGGACTGACTTCCTGCTTGTTCCTGGAGAAAGCATAGTTACTCACATGTAACAGGTGTTCTCCAGGGACAGCAGGAATCAGTCCTCACAATCCTCCCTCCTCCCCTTGGAATTGCTATTCATTTTTGGCCATCTTCTTGGTTGAGATCTAGCTATGAGCGGGAAGGGGACCACAAATGTGTGGTAGCATCTCCCGAAGGCTTTCTTTGAAAGCTGGGGAGATGCTCTGCACAGGGCTCCATCGACTGATTCCTGCTGTCCCTGGAGAACACCTGTTACAGGTGAGTAACTACGCTTTCTGCAACTGGTTAAAAAGCCCATGAAAAAGCAGCACTGAAAATATTACAACGATCCGTAGAACACCAGTACTCCTCTGGGAAATGGAACAAGTCAGACTACACAGAAACTACGTGCCAGCAGTATACTGCATCTTGGTCACCCATGCAGAAAACAGACTCTCACCAAACAGAGAATAAGCAACCACAAATTCAAAATAGAAGCGTGCAAATAAAAACTGCACTGGAAATCAGAAGAAATCACACTCTGCATACAGTGCAACACTAGAGAAATAGAAGCAGAAATGCATGTCCTGTACTATGCAAAATACACAGATTGTCACTGATATAGATATTGTTCTATGATATTTTTTCTGACATAGCTGTGAAGTTTTAAAAATTCATGTATTATAATTCAAAGCAAAATGCCGTGGAGATTATCACAATAACATAATATCAGTTTTTCCATGCCCTTAAATTATTCTAATCATTGGTCTGAAAGTCCTCCATTTTGTGCTTTTATAGTGGAAATTTAGTGATTTAAATTTAAAAAACATGAATTAATGTATATTTTGAACAGCCTTTTTCTCAATTATTATCAAATAGTCTCAATCCAGTGGTGGCCAGCGTTTTGCAAAGCTATATCAGGATGTTTACTGGTCCAGGACATCATATGGGTCAGATCGTTTTAGTAATTTATCAGAATGATACAGCCTACAACAGCACTGACCATATGAGACAATATATTTGTATCAATGGAGATCTGTGTTGTATACTGGATTCTTCTCCACAATCCCAGCTTTTGTAGTACAAAGATAAGAGATACTGCGCAGTCCTGAAGTTTGCCATATTTAGGTCACTAAAGCAAAACAATTCTTTTTCTCTGTCTTGTTTGGATGTTTTGGGCCATAACATCCTCTGATCTCACACAGTAACTACCAGCCTCCAGTGCTCGCCACAACTCCCCTCTCGAGGCCTCTCCCAAACAGGGCACAAGCCTCCGAAATTTCCCTTCACTTGGACTCCAGCAGCTAAGTGAAAATGCTAGTCTTTTGCAGAGTAGGCTTAAAACTGATCATGATCATTGGATTGGCTGAGGTGTGCACTTTTGCGAGGCTGCTCTGGGGCCTGTCTGAGCGCCCATGCTAAGGTTGAACCATCGTAGAAAGTGGTATTGAAAGATAAATCGTTTGATCTTTTGGTGATGTGTCCAGAGTATAAATCAAAATAGACTTGCTTATAGTATTGCTTGGCAAATGAAAAAAAAAAACTACAAAAAACTGATATTTGCTTTTCTTTGGAACCACTGAAAGGATAAAGGAAAAGTGGAGATAATATGGGTAAAATCTCTGGATTGAAAATTACTTTCCACTCATCTGAATATATTTATATAGATTTCATAGCACATGCATTTGTGGGTACAGTGATAAGGAATGGGGAAGGACAGGCAAAGTATGCAGGAAAGTGTGCTTAGATTTCTTCCTAATCATATAACCACTTGGGTTTTGCCTATGAAAGCAATGATCAGGATTAATGCACTGGCACTGAGACTCCAATGAGTGAGGAAAGGGACTTGCAAAGTGTGAGAGTGAGAGCGTCTTCAGCTAAATGTGACACATTCCTTATGTGTGAGGCTTGCCATCTCTCGAAACATTTGAGTTCTGATAACCCTGAAGTTAGCAGAGTAAAGAAGAGGTAAGGAGATTGGGGACTGCACAGACTCCTCCTTTGCCCTTCTCCCTAGATAAAGTAGTGTGACAGCTCTGTGGGTCAACTTCAATGGTAGTTAAATAAAATGAGAAAACAAAACAGGAAAACGATATATTTTTGACTAGCTTTCGAAGGTTAAAACCTTCTTCAGATAAGGACAGTATCTCCCTGGAGGAACTACTTTTACTTATTGCTTAATACTCTTTATAAGGCAATAAAATATCTTGTAACTTTTGAAGTCTCTAGCTTCATTGTCCTGCTCCCAGTCTGTTTTTTGTCATTTCTGACCTTTTTTCTCTTTCTGTCTTTCTCTCTCTCTGTTCTCCTTTCTTTTTTCTTTTTCAGTTCAGTCTCTTCCTTTTTTGTCATACTTTGACTAACAGATATTTTAATATATTCTCTTCCTTCCCTTGCTTTTTATCTTTTTCCACATGTTCTCTTCCAAGCTTTCCTGCTTAATCATTTTCCCTTTTCTTTTTTGTCTCTTTTTCATGCAATTTCTTCTCCATTCATAAATCCCTTTGTCCTTTATTACCTCCATAGATTTCTTCGTCACCCAACTCATGCCTGTTAAGATTTGTCATCCTCTCCATCTCTATCTACTGCCAATCCTGGTCCTTTATTTCTTCCCTCCCGATTCTTTCCAACATCCTTCCTTATCTTAGATCAGAGGTTCCCAAACCTGTCCTGGGGCCTCCCCAGCCAGTTGGGTTTTCCAGATATCTATAATGAATATGCATGAGAGATGTTTGCATATAATGATGGTAGTGCATGCAAATCTCTCTCATGCATATTCATTGTAAATATCCTGAAAACCCAAATGGCTAAGAGGCATGTTTGGGAATGCCTGTCTTAGATGCTCTCTCTTCCCCACTGTTCCCCCAGATCCCTAGTCCTCTCCCTTAACATGGGTCCTTTCTCTGTGCTTGATTTACACTTTCTCTGTCCCTTTTACTAAACTTTTTCTCCCTCTTATACACCTTGCTGTCCTCAAACTTTAGCACTATTCATACTCGCCCTCCCTCATTCAGTTCAAGTCCCCACTCTAAGTAGTCTGTTTTTCTACCTATCCATTCCTAAGTCCTGCTCTTCCCCTCTGATTTCCAAGTCCTGTCTTTTCCCCCTCCCAGTCTCCCATTCCTTACTCTATTTAGTACCCCCAGCCCAAGAACTTTGAATAAGTCTTTCAGCCTTCAAACACCATTCCCCATCGTTCACCACCACTTATCTTGTCATGATGCTGGCTCCTATCCTCTTCCTCATGGCAATGCAGTTCATTGATTTATTGCTTGAACCATGTAGCACTCTGTATCTGCAGAATGTCATGTGGTTCAAACGCCTTAATAGTGAGTCATGCAGCTGCTGTGAAAGAGAGAAAAGGATATGGTGCCATGGAAGAAAAGTGTGACAAAGTTGCAAGCAACGGCAGGGATTCAGAGGGAGGTGGAGTCAGTAGAGGGGTATCCTGGAAGCCAGTGACAGAAAGCAACATTGGGGACTTGGCATTGGCAGTAAAAATGCCACTCCTTAATACATGGGCATATCAATATAAGAATTTGTATATGTGTTCCAAAGTGATACATATAATTTTATAACAGGGCACCTAAGTAAAATGTCCAAAAAGCCCACTTACGTTAAGTCTGTTTTATTCATGACTGTGTTTTTTAGCATTAAATCACAGCTGCCAAATTCGCGAAGCTTGAAGAATGGTTGAGAAATTGGCAGCTGAGATTTAATGCTTAAAAATGCAGAGTCATGATTTTGGGCTGTAAAAATCCAAGGTGGCGATACAGCATATGGGGTGAAGTACTTTTGTCCACAAAAGAAGAGTAGGACCCGGGAGTAAAAATATCTGAAGGTCTCAAGATGGATGAACGGGTATAAGAGGCAGCTGCGAAAGCCAGCAGAATGCATGAGTGCATAGGGAGAGGAATGAGCCAGCAGGAAGGAGGCGATAGTGCTTCTGTTTTAATTCTCCAGTGACACTTCATTTAGAGCAGTGGTTCTCAACCTTTTTTGTACCGTGACCCCTTTTACCGTTGGTCAACTTGTGGTGACCCCCAATGATAAAATCAAATGCGTCTCTCTTCCTTTACCGTTAACGCATTGTCGCTGTAATCATTTGTTGAATTATTAATATATTATAGGCCTTTGCAATATGTTTTTATTTATAAAATACTTATTTAAATAATCAAAACAACAAGTAACAATATTTGATTTCAAAATTATGATGATTTTGTAGTCAAATCACTAATATGAAATAAAATTATTTTTTCTACCTTTGTTGTCTGACCAATTTATTCTCTGATCATGCTGGTCCCGATCTGAGGCTTCTGCTTTCCTGTCTTCTCTTAGCTCTCTTTCTGTGGTCTATGGTCCATCTGCCAGTTCTTATCTCTTTTGTTTTCTTCACTTCTTTCCATCAGCCTATTTCCAGTCCCAGTAACCCTCCCCAGTATCAGCCCCTTTCCAGTCCTCACTCCCAGTACCTTCCAATGTCAACTTGCATTCCCATGACTGCCACTGGTGTCCATTCCCTTCCAGTCCCCCTCCTTCCCCACTGATCAGTCCCTTCTAGTACAAATACCATGGCAGCCCCTCTCAGATCCACTCCCTTTCAGTTCCATGCTCCCATCCCCTTGTATCAGCCCACTTGTAGCCTTAGCCCCCAGTTTTCTTCCAGGGTCAGCAGCTCTATCCTCCCCTCCCCACAATCAGCCCATTCCCAGTCAAAGCCCCCTAATCAGCTCACTTCTAGTGCTAATCCCCCTCAACCCCATTACCAGTCCTACCCCCCCCCCTAATCAGCCCAATACCAGTCCTACCCCCCATCAGCTCATTTCCAGTGCTAGTCCCCCCCTCAACCCCATTACCAGTGCTAGGCTCCCCTAATCAGCCCATTTCCAGTCCTAACCTCACTGATTAGCTCATTTCCAATGCTAGACCCCCATCAGTCCATTACCAGTCCTACCCCCCCTTGATAAGTCCATTCCCAGTCCTAGCCTTCCCTAATCAACCCATTACCATTCGTAGCCCCCCCATCTGCCCATTACCAGTGCTAGCACCCCCATCAGCCCATTATAATCCTAACCCGCACTGTCTCTGTCTCTCGCCTCTGTCCAGCATTTATCCCGTCTGTCCAGTATGTCCCCATGTCTCTCCCCTTTGTCCATGCCAGCCTACTCCCTCCATGTCAGCCCACCTCCCTCCCTCCATCCATATCAGCCCCCTCCCTCCCTCCCTCCCTCCCTCCATGTCAGCCCCCATCCTTCCATCCGTCCATGTCAGCCCCCCTCCCTCCATCCATCCCTCCATGTCAGCCCCCCTCCCTCCATCCATCCCTCCATGTCAGCCCCCCTCCCTCCCTCCCTCCATCCATCCATATCAGCCCCCATCCCTCCCTCCCTCCCTCCCTCCCTGTCAGGCCCCTCCCTCCCTCCCTCCATCCATCCATATCAGCCCCCATCCTTCCCTCCCTCCCTCCCTCCCTGTCAGCCCCCATCCTTCCATCCGTCCATGTCAGCCCCCCTCCCTCCATCCATCCCTCCATGTCAGCCCCCATCCTTCCATCCGTCCATGTCAGCCCCCCTCCCTCCCTCCCTCCCTCCCTCCATCCATCCATCCATATCAGCCCCCATCCCTCCCTCCCTCCCTGTCAGCCCCCTCCCTCCCTCCATCCATCCATCCATATCAGCCCCCATCCCTCCCTCCCTCCCTCCCTCCCTGTCAGGCCCCTCCCTCCCTCCATCCATCCATCCATATCAGCCCCCATCCCTCCCTCCCTGTCAGCCCCCTCCCTCCCTCCCTCCCTCCCTGTCAGCCCCCATCCTTCCATCCGTCCATGTCAGCCCCCCTCCCTCCATGTCAGCCCCCATCCTTCCATCCGTCCATGTCAGCCCCCCTCCCTCCCTCCCTCCCTCCCTCCATCCATCCATATCAGCCCCCATCCCTCCCTCCCTCCCTGTCAGCCCCCTCCCTCCCTCCATCCATCCATCCATATCAGCCCCCATCCCTCCCTCCCTCCCTCCCTCCATCCATATCAGCCCCCATCCCTCCCTCCCTCCCTCCATCCATCCATATCAGCCCCCATCCTCCCTCCCTCCCCTCCATCCATCCATATCAGCCCCCATCCTCCCTCCCTCCCTGTCAGCCCCCTCCCTCCCCTCCCTCCCTCCCTCCATCCATCCATATCAGCCCCCATCCCTCCCTCCCTCCCTGTCAGCCCCCATCCTTCCATCCGTCCATGTCAGCCCCCCTCCCTCCATCCATCCCTCCATGTCAGCCCCCATCCTTCCATCCGTCCATGTCAGCCCCCCTCCCTCCCTCCATCCATCCATATCAGCCCCCATCCCTCCCTCCCTCCCTGTCAGCCCCCTCCCTCCCTCCCTCCATCCATCCATCCATATCAGCCCCCATCCCTCCCTCCCTCCCTCCCTCCCTGTCAGGCCCCTCCCTCCCTCCATCCATCCATCCATATCAGCCCCCATCCCTCCCTCCCTGTCAGCCCCCTCCCTCCCTCCCTCCCTCCCTGTCAGCCCCCCTCCTTCCATCCGTCCATGTCAGCCCCCATCCTTCCATCCGTCCATGTCAGCCCCCCTCCCTCCCTCCCTCCCTCCATCCATCCATCCATCCATATCAGCCCCCATCCCTCCCTCCCTCCCTGTCAGCCCCCTCCCTCCCTCCATCCATCCATCCATCCATATCAGCCCCCATCCCTCCCTCCCTCCCTCCCTCCCTCCATCCATATCAGCCCCCATCCCTCCCTCCCTCCCTCCATCCATCCATATCAGCCCCCATCCCTCCCTCCCTCCCTGTCAGCCCCCTCCCTCCCCTCCCTCCCCTCCCTCCATCCATCCATATCCACCCCCATCCCTCCCTCCCTCCCTCCCTCCCTCCCTGTCAGCTCCCTCCCTCCCTGTCAGCCCCCATCCTTCCATCTGTCCATGTCAGCCCCCTCCCTCCATCCATCCATCCATATCAGCCCCCTCCCTCCCTCCATGTCAGCCCCATCCTTCCATCTGTCCATGTCAGCCCCCCTCCCTCCCTCCCTCCATGTCAGCCCCATCCTTCCATCTGTCCATGTCAGCCCCCTCCCTCCATCCATATCAGCCCCCACCCTCCATGTCAGCCCCCATCCTTCCATCTGTCCATGACAGCCCCCTCCCTCCATTTCAGCCCCATCCTTCCATCTGTCCATGTCAGCCCCCCTCTGTCGATGTCAGCCGTGTTGCAGGTTGTTTGCCTCCCTTCTAATGCAGCCGCGGCTCTCTGCCTCTTAGGGAACCGCGGCTGTACCTGTAAAATCATTGCGGAGCCCTTCCTGTCTCGATGGGCTCCATGCAGCATTGTCCCGCCTCCAAAGGAAGTTGTTTACCACTTCCTTTGGAGGCGGGACAATGCTGCACGGAGCCCGTCGAGACAGGAAGGGCTCCGCAACGATTTTACAAGTACAGCCGCGGTTCCCTAAAAGGCAGGGAGCCGCGGCTGCAGAAGAAGGCGGTGAGTTTGCTGCTGCCGAGAAGCGGACTCGGCAGCAACTTGTGCACATCTTAATTTTTTTTTTAAAAAATTGGTGGAGGCTAAGCGACCCCCGCTAAATCCTGTGGCGACCCCCGTTGGGGTCGCGACCCACAGGTTGAGAACCGCTGATTTAGAGCATGCAATGCAATTCTGGAGACCGCACCAGCAAGAGGAAATAAATGGGATGGAGTCTGTACAGAGGGTGGCAACCAAAATGGTCAGAGGTCTTAATGAAAAGCATTTGAGGATATATTTTAAAGATATCTATATGTATGCTTTGGAAGACAGGTGGGAGGGGGAGAGATGATAGAGAAGTTTAAATACTTCTGTAGCATAAATGTACAGGAGGAGAGCCTCTTTCATTTGAAAGAAAGCTCTGGAACAAGGGTTGTAGGATGAGGATGAAAGGGGATAGACTCTAAAGGAAGGATTAGTGAACTCATGGAATAGCTTCCCATCAGAGGTGGCGAAGACGAGCATTATATCTTCAGCGAACTCCAGGCGCTGATGGCCAAGGCACCATACACGAGGTTTTATAGGAACAGGGTGGTCCTGCGGACTCTCACCCTAAGTTCCTTTCTAAGGTTGTCTCAGATTTTCATCTCAATCAAGAGATAGTGCTGCCCACTTTCTTCCCGAAGCCCCATGCCGACTGGGTGTCAGCGATTCTCCACACCTTGGATTGTAAGAGGCTCTCTCTTTCTACCTGCAGCGGACTTGGGACATTGCAGATCCAGGCAGCTTCAATCCCAACCATCTGAGGCTGGCGGTCACCAAGTATATCTTGTCAATCTGGGTGGCAGACTGCATTGCTTTTGCCCAGGTCCAGGCCGGCTTTCCCCTGGACTGCCGAATCACGGCTCACAATGTTCGTGCGATGGTGACGTCGGTCACCAGCTTGCGCTCGGTGCCACTGACAGACCTGCTGGGCCGCCACTTAGTCCTCCACTCACATCTTCGTGGTGCATTACTGCCTGGAGAGGGAGTCCCGTTGGGATGCCGCCTTCGGCCAGGCTGTACTCCATAATCTGTTCGGGGTTTAAGCAACTCCTGCCCTGCGACCCTTCTTGTTCTGGCTAACGGAAGCGTGGTCATTAATGGACCCGGGGTCCTTCGGCTTTCACTGGCAACTGCTCACGGCACTGCCGTGCTTTTTCCTACAGGTCCTTGGTAGCCTGTAGCTAGGGAGTCCCATATGTGAGGATTGACTTCCTGCTTGTTCCTGGAGAAAGTGTAGTTACTCACCTGTAACAGGTGTTCTACAGGGACAGCAGGAATCAGTCCTCACAACCCTCCCTCCTGCCCTTGGAGTTGCTCTTCATTTTGGGCATCTTTTCTTTTTCGGCTCTAGCTATGTCATCTGACTGACCAGGATGGCAACCTTGGGCAGTAAGGGGACCACGCATGCATGGTGGCATCTCCCAAAGGCTTCTTTTGGAAGCTGGGGTGATGCTTCCGCGAGGGCTTCATCAGCATCAACATCACCCATATGTGAGGACTGATTCCTGCTGTCACTGGAGAATACCTGTTACAGGTGAGTAACTAAGCTTTATCTGCACACAAAGGACACACTAATCTTTCTGCATTGGCCTGTAAAATTGCAGTTGACCAACGTTATCATAAACCTAACACATTATATCTTTTTCATACTTGCCAAGTCTGCCCTTCTCCATACTCCTGGCAAAAATAACATGTCTCGACTCTATGAAAGTGAAAGAAATCATTCATATCTCACATTTCTGAGGAGGCTGTTCCATAGTACTGGAGCAATAGCAGAGAAGCATGTCATCTAGAACTCTGTAAGTGAACATCCCCAATGGAGGGGATACCTAGCAAACTATCCCTTGGGTGAAAAGGCATTCTTTTATGTCATTGTGTTTTACTTGCAAAGAGATAAAAACAGCTAATTAAGCTCTCCCTGAGGACTCGGCACTAATATATGTGCACATCCTATATAAAAAAAATTGATTCGCAGATGGAGGGCATCGAGGTTCTCCATAGAAGATTTGTCCATGTTTGTTCTGAACCTAATGGATACCAGACCATTTACCCATGCACAAATGTATCAGTTATTGAATTTATAAAAATGTGGAGGAGTAGCCTAATGGTTAGAGCACTGGCTTGGTAACCAAAAGAGCAAGGTTTGATTCCCACAAGCACTCCTTGTGGCCTCGGACAAGTCACTTAACCCTCCATTGCCTTGGAAGAAAGGCCTGGCAATCTCATTCCAGTCTTACTGCCAAGAAAACCCAGGATCTACTAGGCCGCCAGGAATAAGCTTTTACTGAAAGGTGTGTGTATGTGCTTTTGAGTCAGTGCTGACTCCTGGTGACCCAGCTGCTCCTGGGTTTTCTTGGCAGTGTGAGGGGAAGTAGATTGCCAAGCCTTTCTTCAGGGACAATGGAGGGTTAAGTAACTTGACCAGGGCCACAAGGAGTGCTAGTGGGAACTGAAGCTTGATCTCTTGATTACCAAACCAGTGCCCTAACCGTTACACACTGCATTTTTTTTGCTGATGCATTTTTTCCAATGCACTCTCATTTTTCTCTATTATTTAAATCCATATTATATATTAAAATTTCTCCATACAGCCCCATTTCACATTATGTTTTCTTAGGAAAACAATCCTCCTTCAGCTTTAGGACTTTCTCAGAGATTTTATATCTCCAGGAACAAGCAGGAATGTAGTCTTCACATATGGGTATCGTCGGTACCGACAGAGCCTGCGCGGGAACGCTCCCCAGCGTCCAATAGGAATGCTTTTGGGAGCATCCCTCAGCACATGCGCGCTGCCTTCCCGCCTTTCCAACTGTGTCCCTCTTCAGTTCTTTGTTTTCCGTGGAGCCGACAGGATCTATCCCTGTCCCCGCAGAAAATTCCGTCTTTAAATTGTTTTCTTGTGGTTGCGTTTGCCTGCCGCACGACGCTTACCGGTACCGCTGGTTCCTTTCTTTTATTTTTCAAAAAAAATTTTTTAATTATACTTTAAATTGTTTCTCTTCAGAAACTTTCTCCTTTGGTGCTAGGCGCCATTTTGGGCACTAGGCCCCATATTCCTAAAGCATGGAAAAACCAACTAGTGGTTTTTAAAAATGTACAAAGTGTGGCGGTACCATTTCCATCACTGACATCCATGATTGGTGTCTTAGTTTAGGGCCTGAACATTCTCCAACTGAATGTCTCTCCTATATGGGGATGACTAAAAGAGGAAGACAGAACTGGGCTGCAAAACTTGGTACCCTCTTTTCGTCGGATGCCAGATCCATTGCATCGACATCGTCGAGGGCCTCCTCTTCCTCCCATGGATCTCAGGTAACTAAACATAAAAGCCAGTCCTAAAAGGGTAGCTCTCCTGCTAAGCATTGAGAGGCCATTGGCATTACCCTTGAGGGAACCACACTGGCAAAACAGCCCCGGCAGGAGGCTTTGGCTTCCAAAGCATCGATGGGACTTCAGGATGTTCTCGAGGCCCCAACCTCGCAAGAACTACCTGTGCCATGCTCAGAGATCCCGTCCGTTTTTATCGGTACGGACACCCAGGCATCGGCAGCGTCGATAGACCAGAGGTTCCTCGCTATCGAATGCAGCATCGCAGCTCTTCTCTCAGCTGCGGTACAGTTGGTCCAACGGTACCGGCCCCGGTGGGAATTCTTCCCACGCCATCTCTGGCTGGAATCGACAGATCAGTACCGGATTAACTCGGGACCGACTTCGATCGATACCGGGACCGTGCTTTGCAGGAGCATCGGGGTCAGGAATACTTTGAATCCTCCGATTCCGAAGACTCTGACGATTCTGCTGGTACTAGAGGGTTTCTCCCAGAAGATCCCTCTTCTCCCCGAAGATCCCTCTTCTCCCCAACACAGAATGTCACCTCCAGAGGACATGTCCTTTCAGGATTTTATCCGTGATATGGCCAAAGGTCTTTCAATCACGGTAGCTCCTGAAGAGGAACCCAGAGCAAAGGAATTGGAAATTCTCCAATATCCTAAAGCTCCTAAGGAGGCAGCCACTCTGCCTGTCCATGAAATTCTGCGTAACTTGATGCTCAGAATGTGGGAGACACCTCTGACTACTTCTCCTCACTCTAGGAAACTTGATACTATGTATCGAGTTCTGCCATGTACTGGATTTCAGAAAACTCAGCTGTCACACCATTCTGTGGTAGTGGAGTCAGCCATGCGTAGGATGAAAAGTGCAAAGAGGCATGCATCCAATCCTCCAGGTCATGAATGCAGGACTCTGGATGCTTTTGGGCGCCAAACCTTTCAAGCTTCCATGCTTTCAGCTAGGATCAGTTCATATATTCTATATATGGGAATGTTCCTCAAGGAAGTCACAGGAGACTTGGAACTTATGAGCCCATTTCTCCCAGATGACAAGAGACAAGATTTTCTTGCTCTAGTTAAGCATGCTCAAGATGTATCCAAGTTTGTAAATCGTGCAGCCTTTGACTGTTTCGAATGCATCAGCAGAACCTCTGCTATTGCCATTGTTACACGACGAATTGCCTGGCTGCAGGCATCAGACTTGGAGACTTGGGTACAGGACAAATTAGGCAACATTCCTTGCACGGGGGAGAATCTCTTCGGCAAGAACTGGCAGGAAAAGGCTAACGAGTTAGATGCTGACAATACTACTTTAGAAAGATTGTCAAAATCTACAGCCACTCCAGCCAAAAAGAAGCCTTATAAAAAACCCTCTTTCAGCAAAAAGAGGAAATTTTATCCTTCCTATACCCAGCAGAGTCAAACTCAGGATCAGGTTGCCCAAAAGGGACAAACTAGACAGCAAAAGAAGCCAAAAGGCCCGAGAGCCCAACCAGCTCTCCAGCTTCAGCCCCCTCAAGGGCTTTGACTCCTTCGTAGAGAGCTTTGCCTTCCTGCCTCTGAGGGGTCCCCAACCCCCAATATCCCGGGCAGGTTATGCCACTTTGCCAACAGATGGCATCAGATAACAGCAGAAGATTGGACTTTGTCCATTGTAGGAGAGGGGGTACAAACTTCATTTTCACAGCATGCCCCCTCCTACAATTCTAAAGCAATTCAATTCTCAAACCTCCGCAGACAATCTGCTAGATCACGAGGTCTCGACACTTTTTGCCCAAGGGGCAATAGAGAAGGTACTTATTCTTCAACGGGGTGCAGGGTTCTACTCCCCCTATTTTCTTATTCCAAAGAAAACAGGAGGACACAGACCCATTTTGGACCTCAGAGAATTGAACAAATACCTGTTTCGAGAGAAGTTCAAAATGATTTCTCTAGGAACTCTTCTGCCGTAACTTCAAAGCCAGGATTGGCTTTGCTCTCTAGACTTAAAGGATGCATACACTCACATTCTCATCCATCCAGATCACAGGAAATTCTTACGATTCCTTTTCAGGAGAAAACATTTCCAGTGCAGGGTTCTTCCCTTTGGTCTGGCTTCAGCACCAAGGGTATTCATGAAATGCATGGCAGTAGTAGCTGCATTTCTACGAACCCTGGGGATATTCGTCTTCCCTTACTTAGACGACTGGATCATTCGAGCTCCTACAGTTGCAGAGGCCAGCACTGCACTGTCCCGTACAATGCGAATTCTCCAATACTTGGGATTGGTAATAAACTTCCCAAAATCTCAACTTGTTCCTTCCCAATGCCTGGAATTCATAGGAGCCTGTCTAGATACCAGACAGGCAAAGGCTTTCCTTCCACAGGCCCGGTGTCTCTGCATAATGCAACTAGCTTCTCAAGCAGCAGGCAAATCCTCCCTAACTGCTCGAGAGCTACTACAGTTACTGCGACATATGGCATCCACAGTTCATGTAGTCTCATATGCTCGCCTCCACATGCGAGCAGCTCAGTAAAACCCTATCCACACAGTGGACACAGGCCACAGATCATTTGTCGGACAAAATAATAAATTCTCAACGACTAATTTTGTCCCTCCAATGGTGGCAATCACTAGAAAACCTGACAGTGGGGTCTCCTTTTCATCAACCCTTTTTTCAGGCCACCCTAACAGATGCATCACTGGTGGGTTGGGGAGCACACCTGAATCATCTCTCTACCCAGGGAACCTGGACTCCACAGGAGGCCGGTTTACACATAAACCTCCTGGAATTAAGAGCAATCTATTTAGCTCTTCGAGTATTCCACGCCCAGCTCAGCTACAAGACAGTCCTAGTCCAGACGGACAATCAAGTGGCCATGTTCTTTGTGAACAAGCAGGGCGGAACAGGCTCTCTGTCATTATGCAATGAAGCTATACGACTGTGGGCCCTCGCCAGAGAGTATCAAATTCACCTTCTAGTGGTATATCTTCCAAGCATTCAAAACCTTTGGGCAGACAAACTCATTTGAGTACTGTTGCCTCACGAGTGGTCCCTCCACCTAGAGCAGGTGGCAAAGATATTTCATATCTGGGGCACTCCAGACATAGACCTCTTTGCAAGTCCACTGAATGCCAAACTTCCCCGGTTCTGTTCCAGGATTCCGGCTCAAAATTGTCAGGCAAGGGATGCCTTTCTCCTTCACTGGGGTCAGGACTTCCTTTATGCCTTCCCACCCATTCCCCTCATCCCCAAAACACTCTTCAAGCTTCAGAGAGACAGGGGTCGCATGATTCTCATAGCACCACGATGGCCACGCCAAACGTGGTATCCCCTGCTTCTACATCTCTCTCCAGCGGCAACTCTGGAGTTAGTGCATGCTCCAGATCTCCTTTCCCAAGAGAACGGGACGCTATGGCACCCAAATCCCCAGTCCCTGCACCTCATGGCCTGGTTGCTGAAGGCTTAGACCTCCAGGATCTCAACCTGTCCCAACAGGTAAAAGATATCCTTCAGGCTTCTAGGAAACTTTCCACAAGAAGATCTTATGCCTTCAAGTGGAAACGTTTTACTATATGGTGCTCCAGGAAGGGATTAAACCCCTTGTCATACACCTAGAATCGATACTAGAGTATCTCCTTCACTTATCGAATTCTGTTCTAAAGACCAACTCGGTAAGAGTCCATCTTAATGCAATTGCAGCTTCTCCTAAGCCTCTAAATGGACAACCAAATTCCTCTCATCCACTCATATCAAGATTTATGAGAGGCCTTCTATTAACCAAACCTCCCATCAAGCCACCACCGGTGGCATGGAATCTAAATCTAGTTCTCGGGCAGCTCATGAAGCCGCCTTTTGAGCCTTTGGCCACTACAGCCCTTAGGTTTTTGACCTGGAAGGTCATCTTCCTAATTGCAATCACCTCTGCATGTCGCATTAGTGAATTGCAAACTTTAGTGGCTGATCCTCCTTATACTAGGTTTCATCATGATAAGGTTGTTCTTAGAACTCATCCACACTTTATGCCAAAGGTGGTTTCGCCTTTTCATTTAAATCAATCAATTTATCTTCCTGTATTTTTTACGAGGCCTCACGCCTCTAATGCAGAAAGAAACCTTCATACTTTGGATTGTAAAAGGGCCTTAGCCTTTTACATACAAAGAACACAGCAACATAGAAAGTCCTCGCAACCTTTTATAGCTTTTGACCCTAGTCATTTGGGACTTCCAGTCTCCAAAAGAACTTTATCTAAATGGATTGCCCAATGCATATCCTTTGCTTATTAGAGTAAGGGTCTTCCTCTTCAGGACCATGTCACAGCTCATAATGTGAGAGCCATGGCAACCTCTATGGCTAATCTCCACTCTGTGTCTATCGATGACATTTGTCGAGCAGCCACCTGGGCTTCGGTACATACCTTTACAGCCCACTATTGCCTGGATAAAGCCTCCCGTTGGGATGCCTTCTTTGGCCAAGCTGTTCTTCGAAATCTCTTTCAGACCTAATTCAACTCCTACCCACCAGCCCTGGTGGAATGCCAGAGATCCATGGGAGGAAGGATGCCTATCTTTCTGGGGTGGCACCTTCCTGGGGCTGTCTCCCTGGAATCTTCAGCTAGGGAGTCCCCATATGTGAAGAATACATTCCTGCTTGTTCCTGGAGATAGCGTAGTTACTCACCCGTAACAGGTGATCTCCTGGAACAACAGGAATTTCACAACCCATCCACCTCCCCTAGGAGTTGTCTCTCTATCTCTTTGTCTCTTTCCTCTCTCCCTCTATCCTTTCACTCAGCTACAAACTTAACTGAAGAAGGACAGTTGGAAAGTTGGGAAGGCAGCGCGCATGTGCTGAAGGATGCCCCCAAAAGCGTTCCTATTGGACGCAGGGGAGCGTTCCCGCGCAGGCTCCGTCGGCACCGACGATATCCATATGTGAAGACTAAATTCCTGCTGTTCCCAGAGATCACCTGTTACAGGTGAGTAACTATGCTTTATTTTAACTAACAAGTTTTTTTATACCGCTTTATCATTTCAGTCAAAACAGTTTATGTTGTAACTTAAACTTGGTAATGTACATTAAACAGAGACATTGATAACTTAGAATTTTGTCATTGTAGATTCATGCCAGTTTGGCTTCTGATTCTGAAGAAGCCATAGTACTGAAACCTCTTGATTTCCGTAATTATTGTTATACAACAAGGACTGAATGAAGGAAAATGCCCATAACTAAGGAGCTGATGGTACCTAGGGAAGAAGTAACAATCTAACCATCTTATTGGGAAAAGTGCAAAAGGGAAAAACTGTGTGTATGAGTGATCTGCTACCTAGGTGCATTCCTGATTTGCCCCTGAGAGAACTCAGCATGCAGAGGGAAGGGATCTTTCTCCCTAATGCATCACTCTTCTCCCAGTCAGTTATTTAATGTATTTTGTTAAGTAATTTTATCATTCATTCTTGGGGACAAGAACAAGTAAATCCCTTATGGCTATCTCTCTGAACAGGCAATATAGCCCTCACTAATTTGATATACTAGGAGAGTTGTTTTAAAATCCAAAGAATGACTACACTGATGAGACTTGAATTAAATTCCTGACAAACTGGAGGAGAAGCTGTATAGCCTGTGCCAGAACCCAAGAAAAATAACTTCAAGACATTGGAGGAAGAAGTCTGCCCTTGGGGGAGCCCCATTGGACCATCAAAGTGACTATATACAGTTGTGGTCAACATTATTGGCACCCCTGCATTTCAACCCCTTAATGTCCAATATCTCCAAAAAAAAGTGACCAGTGAAATGGCTTTGGTCTATATATGCACACATATTTGACACATAAAAGAATCAAATAAAACAAGACAAATTGAAAAAGGAAATATTATAAAAACTGGGACGTTGCCAGGACATGATATTCACTTATACCCTCAAAAAAGACCAGGAAGGTTCACCGCTATAATATCCTAAAATACAGTGAAACCTTATCTAACAATTATATTCCCTGCACCTGAGTCACTAACCAAAATCTTAAATATATCATAAATTTTGTTGGATTACTTGCCTTGAAAGGATAACCTCTCTCTTTTTGAAAAAGTTAAGTATATCTGGGGGATCATAGTATATGTTGTCTTCCCGATTACTTTTAATTAAGACTGTGGCCTTCACTATCAGATAAAAAGGAGGACTTGCTGTGGGAGAGGTTATCCTTTCAAGGCGATTAATCTGACAAAAATGTATAATATATTTAAGATTTTGGATACTAACTCAAGTACAGGTAATATGATTGTTAGATAAGGTTTCACTTTATTTTTAAGACATGATTATTGGCACCCTTATAAACAATTCAAATCAGTTTAAACAGAAGAACCACATTCCCATTGCAGTAAAATTAGACATGCCTGTGATCAATCAGTACTCACATGACTTGAATCAGCCGATGAATGATGGCTCTAATGTTTAAAATGGCCACATTCACTCTCTGTTCCATTTTCACGATGTCGAAGATGAGAGAGCTGCCTGAGACTGAAAAGCCATTATCATCAAACTTCAAAGGGGTACAAGTCCATCGCCAAAGACCTTGAGAGTCCTGTGTCTACAGTTTGCAGTGTTAAGTTATTTTCTGCTCATGGAAATCTCAAGAATGTCCCAGGATGTGATGGAAAGAGAAAAATGAATCCAAGAAATCTTTAAAGATTAGTGCAAACTGTTGGGAAAACACTACATACAAAATCCAAAGAGCAATCTGGAGTGGTGGTTTCAACCTGCACCATATGCCATGCACTAAACAAAGAAGGACTTCATGGGTGAAGGCCAAGAAGGACCCCACTGCTCAAAGACATAAAAATGAATGCCTGTTCTTTGCAAAAACCTACCTTGAGAAACCACAATCCTTCTGGGAAATTGCTCTGTGGACAGATGAAACCAAACTTCAGCTCTTTGGCAATGCAGACCAGCAATTATTTTATTTATTTATTTAACATTTCTTATATAACACCTTTCATGATATCAAGGCGATTTACATTGAACAAACTGAAATTACATTGAACAGGGCATTATAACTTGGAGATAACTATTTTACAGGGAACATGGGCAATGGAGGGTTAAGTGGCTTGCCCAAGACCACAAGGAGCACCTGTGGGACTAGAAACCCCAGTCCTTCCGGCCCAAGGTTGCTGTTCTCTAGTGGGATTTGAACCCCCGGCCTGAGGTAACTTGCCTCAACCACTAGGCCACTCCTCCTTATACATTTACAGGTGAAGAAATGAAGCTTATAAGGGAAAAACACCCTTCCTACAATTACAGTAAATATGCTGAAGGTTCCTTAATGTTATGGGGTTGTTTTGTTGCTTCAGGAACTGGAGGCTTGGAACGTATTAAAGGAATCATAGAGTACTACCAAGTTGTTTTGGAGCAAAATGTGCTGCCTATTGTCAGAAAGCTAGGTCGGGTCGAAGGTCATGGGTCTCCAGCAGGACATTGACCCAAAACATACATCCAAAAGTAGAAACAAATGGTTAAAAAGGAACAAATTATCCATTTTAAACTGGCCAGCAATGAGTCCTGATCTCAGTCCAATCAAGAACCTTTGGAAAGAGCTGAAATCTGCAAGTGGATACTCCATATTATAATGTGTCAGAAAATGGAGATTAAAGTAATAGCTTCATCACTTGCAAGTTTGGAACAATGAATGGGCAAAATATGAATAATTATTTAGATGTATGGTTGGAAAGATTGCTAAAAAGATTGAACATTTTGAAAATAACACAGGACAGAAGAATGTCTGTCTAAGTAATATTTCCTTCAGTACATCTATTTTGAGCAACCGGCATGCTTGCAGTTGACTAATTAGAATTTGTCTCTTCTGTAAAAGGCAGTTTGTTAAGTCTACTGTTCCTACACAACCACTTTGAGAACTTGGAGTAAATGGACATTTAAATTGGTCCTTGAACCTGAAAAGAACTTGATTATCAGTGTTTTCAATCCAGAAGTTTCTAGAGGTTTTTCATATTAGGGTTTTTCTTTGATTGGTGTACGAGACAGATAGGCAGGCCTTTTAGCTATGTGTTCTGAAATTAATGTAGGAGACACTTTTTCTCTGAAATATCCACTTAGTAATGCAATCTGTGTGTTTTTGAAGACCTCTGAATTATGTAACTTTGTTAGCTCCATTTTTTTCTGAGAATTGAATGGCTTTGGGTTGTAGTAACACTTAATTTTGTTAATAATTTTCTGTGAGTCTGTCTTGTAAGGCTAACAAATGGCTTTCTTCTTGCTTGCTTTATTGTTTATGTATGTTTTAACATAACTGTTCAACCTTTTCCTGTTCCATTTAGGCTCACTACGAGAATTCTGTGGTGGGTTTTTAATACATCAACTTTGCAAACATGTATACAATATTATATATCCGACTTCATTATATATGGTATGATAAAATAGGAGGATTATTCATCAACTCCCATCTTGCCTATTAGTGTGGATGATTATGGATTGTGACATTAGCAACTTGTTCATTTAGTTATTAAGATTTATTAACCACCTTTATGAAGAAATTCATCCAAGTTGGTAGTCAACAGGTATAGCTTGATATAAGTAACTTGCGTTGTAGAAAACAGAATAACAGTAAAATGATCAAATGTCAGCATAATACACAACTAAAACAATGTGATAAGTTTGAAGCTAGGCACATTAAAGCATAATAGCAATTATATGAAACCGTGTCAGTAATATATACATAAAACAGCACAGTAGAACATTCATATACCAGAAGTATGATAAAGCAGAATACAAATGATGTATCATAGCAAGCAGCATGGTAGAATATTCATATAATGGATGCTCACAATGTCAGCACAATACAAAGAAACACCTTATTGGGGAGCAGAGGGAAAAAGTGCAATTAGGACAGATAGACAAACAGTATGGGTAAGACAAAGGCATCAGGACAAATAAATGTTTGTGGCTAGATTGAGGGTAAATTATATGTGCAGCATAATAAGGTAAATGAAAGTCTCAGTTACAGGATGTACAAGGTGTGACAAAAAAGAAGCGAGACTGCCCCATAAATGTTTTATTACAAAATTATAGAGAAATTACGCATTGTCCCCATCCAAGTAACTGCATTCGCTTCTGCCACATATGGAAGCACTCTGAAAAGTCCTCTACCTTGAGGTCCCTCAGCTCCCTCGTCACAGTGGCCTTGATCTCTTCTACAGAGGTAAAATGAGTTCCTTTGAGCACAGTCTTCAGCCTGGGAAAGGGCCAGAAGTCGCACGGTACGAGATCTGGGGAATAAGGAGGGTGGTCGAGAGCTGTGATCTGTTTGTTGGCCAAGAACTGCCTAACACTGACCACGGTGTGTGCGGGAATGTTGTTGTGGTGGAGCAGCCATGACTTGTCTCTCCACAAAGCCCGCCTGCTGCTCCGAACCTGGTCATGGAGGCGATTGAGGACCTGCTGGTAGAAGTGCTGGTTGATTGTCTGACCCTCAGGCTCAAACTCATGATGGACTACTCCCTTCTGGTCGAAGAATGCGATCAGCATGACCTTGATCCTTGATTTGGACATGCGCACCTTCTTGGGTCTGGTGACTGTCAAGTCTTCCACTGCAGGCTCTGTCTCTTGCTTTCAGGGTCGTACTGGAAGTCCCAAGTCTCGTCTCCTGTGATGACTTGGCCAGCGAACTCTGGATCTTCTCCGATCTTTCTAGCAAGTCTCGACAAACACTGACCCGGTGCTCCTTCTGGTCGTCCGAAAAAAGCTTGGGCACCATCTTGGCGCACACCTTCCATATCCCCAGCTCCTGCACCAAGATGGTCTGCACTTACTCCCTGTTCAGCTCCTCAGCTATCATCCACACCAACAGTCTGCGATCACTCTGCACCAGCTGGTTCACTCTGTCAATGTTCTCAGCCATCTTTGTCGTGGAAGGCCGCCCTGACTTGGGGTCCTCCTCCACCTCCTCGCAGCCAGTCTTGAAGCATTTGTGCCACTCTCGCGGCCTTGACATTGCATCTTCTCTGTAAGCCTTTTGGAGAATTTGGAGACACTCAGTTGGGCCCTTCTTCAACTTAACCAGAAATTTCAAGTTGATTTTTTGCTCCATATTTCTGCCACCTCCAGTTGCGTGACAAAGCGATGGAGCAGTGTGCTACAAAGAAACCTGAAAAAGAAAAACAGAGTGAGAGAGTATAGCAGAATAGTGGCGAGATGTTGCACAACACAGTGACATAAGCGGTTAGCCATTTGGCATTGAGTCATGGTTGTGGCTGCCACAGTCTCGTTTCTTTTTTGTCACACCTCATATATCGTGCTAATTCAGGTAGTATGAGTTATCGGATAGTCAATCGCCACAGCCATTAAAACTTTGGGAGAAGATCCAAGCTTTCACCTGTTTTCTGAAGTAGAGGTGGTCTTAAGTTAGATGTAGCCCCTCTGTGAATAAGTTCCAGAGTGTGGGGGCTATTCCTGAGAAGGCTTGCTGACTAGCATTACATTGTGTAATTTCAGTTAGGAATGCTACTTGAGAGAGGACCTTAGAAGCCTCAAAGGTGTGAAGAGGGCTAACATTTTTTAGGTCCTCTGGCTCATTTTGTCTGAGGACCTTGAAAATCAGATAGTTTTAAATTTGGCCTTGTAGGGTACTAGTTCCCAGTGCAGTTTTTGGAGGAAGGGTTTGATGCGGTCATGCTGCTTGCAACCCTCTGTAAGTTGTACTGTAGCATTCTGAATTAATTGGAGCTGGTGCTAACTATTTGTGATCTGACCAATATACTTGGCATTGAAGTAATCTAACTGTGTTATCACAGCTTGGACCACTATGATCAGACTTGTTTTCCTGATGTCTGGAAAGAGATTTCTTAGCTGCCGCAGCTGATAGGAACATGTTTTAAAGGTTACCTGAATTTGCAGGATATCACTTATGTTAATCCCACAAATAACATCATGGCTAGATTATTGAAGTGCTCTGTATATTGGTCAGGTGCCTGTTCACTTGCATTAGGAACCCACAGAATCTCTGTTTTATTTGGGTTCAGGCAGAGTCTGTTGCTTTTGCCCATTGTCGAGTTGCTGTTAGGCAGGCAGGCAGTTTTCTCAAAGCTGTGGATAGATCTGGTTCAGTTGAGTATGAGTAACTGTACCTCTTTGATGTAGCTATAGAATTTTTTTTGTCTATCAGACTAGAGGCTTAAGGTAACTATTAAATAAAATAGGTGCAGTATAGATCCCTCTGGTATTCCACAGTTTATGCCCAGTTGATATGGAGTTGCTGAATAGAATTGGATAAAGTAGTGTGATAGCTATGTTAGTCTATTTTAATGGTAGTTAAATAACAAGAGAAACAAAAAGGGGAAATAAGATGAAACCTTTTTATTGGACTAACTATGGAGTGAAGGAGTGGCCTAGTGGTTGGGGCAAGGTACTTCAGGCCGGAAGGTCGGCGGTTCAAATCCCACTAGAGGACAGCAACCTTGGGCCCGAAGGACTGGGGTTTCTAGTCCCACAGGTGCTCTTTGTGGTCTTGGGCAAGCCACTTAACCCTCCATAGCCCATGTTCCCTGTAAAATAGTTATCTCCCAGTTATAATGCCCTGTTCAATGTAATTTCAGTTTGTTCAATGTAAACCGCACTGATGCAGAATAGCACGGTATATAAGAGAATGTAAATAAATAAATAAACTATATAAATTTTGAGGAAGATTCCTTAAATGCTGCATACATCCTGCAGGCCACGTGTAAATTGGGCATGGGCATAATTTCAACCTTATTTCATATCCGCTGGTATGGATGTGCACGCTTTTCTGGAATCGCCGCAGCGATGTTTTTGCCGTGTCCTGCCCAACATCCCAGACACATGTAGTTGACAAAGTGGATAGGTCTGTTTGCGGGGACATACATGGGCGCATAGTATTTTGGAAACTTGCCTATCTCCAGTCGGGCATGTCTCCAGGATATACCCATGGACATCTGACTGCCACGCCCCTCCAGTTAAAATGTGCATCTCCTAAGTTTCTGTTCTTGCTGGGAAACATCTGCTTTGTGGCAATGCTGTTCTGGTCAGACCTGCGTGGGATCTCCGTATCAGCTTAACCAGTAGCCAGCCTCCGCAAAATCCACCACTCTCAAAGCTTGCTGTTTTGGTACATGTTGGTACCAGTGACATAGGAAAGTGTGGTAGGGAGGTTCTGGAGGCCAAATTTAGGCTTTTAGGTAGGACGTTGATATCCAGGACCTCCAGGGTAGCATTCTCCGAAATGCTTCCCGTTCCACATGCAGGACCAAAAAGGCAGGCAGAGGTCCAGAGTCTGAATGCGTGCATGAGACGATGGTGCAAGGAAGAGGATTTTTGATTTATTAGGAACTGGGAAACATTCTGGGGAAAGGAAGGGCTTTTCCGAAGCGATAGGCTCCACCTTAACCGGGATGGAACTAGGCTGCTAGCATTAACCTTTAAAAAGGAGATAAAGCAGCTTTTAAACTAGGGGAAAAGCAGACAATCACCCAAGTGCACATGGTTCAGAAGGATGTATCCTTGAAGGATATTAGCAAAAGATTAAAGTTAGAGCATATCGACAGAGAGGTTCCAATAAAGACAAAAATAACCCAAATGCCCTTGAGTACAAGAGCAGACAAAGTTTAAAGATTCCAAATTACCCCTGCCTACTGATAACCGGATTAATATGAATAAAATACAGCCTCTAAAATGCTTGTATGCAAATTCTAGAAGACTAAAAAGTAAGATGGGAGAATATATAGCACTAAATGAGAGTTCCGATATGATTGGTATCTCAGAGACGGTGGAAGGAGGACAACCAGTGGGACACTGTGAAACCTGGGTACAAACTATATCGAAATTATAGAGCTGATCAAATTGGTGGAGGGGTTTCACTCTGTTAGAGAGGGCATTGTGTCACAAAGGATTAAAGTTTTGCAGGAAACAAAATTCACTGTAGAATCTCTATGGATTGAAATTTCATGTAAAAAGGGGAAGGCAATGGCAGTGGGTGTGTACTATTGAACGCCTGGCCAGAATGAACAAATGGATGATGAAATGCTCAAAGAAATCAGGGAAGCTAACACAAGTTACAGCACATTAATAATAATAGGTGATTTCAATTACCCTGGTATCGGCTGGGTGAGTGTCATGGCAGGACATGCTAGGGAGTTAGTTTCTAGATGAAATAAATGACTGCTTCTTGGAGCAGCTGGTTCATGAACTGACCAGATGGGAAGCCATTTTGGATTTAGTCCTTAGTGGAACACAAGATCTGGTGCAAGAGATAAAGGTGTTGGGGACACTTGGCAATAGTGATCAAAGCATGATCACATTTGATTTAATAAATGGAGGAAGGATGGCAAGGAAATCCACAGTACTACCTGTTAACTTTCAAAAGGGAGATTATGATAAAATGAGGAAAATAGTTAAGAAAAAACTAAAAGGAGCAGTTGAAAAGGTTAAAGATTTACATCAAGCATGGGTGGTTTAAAAATACTATCTTGGGATCTGTGCTGGTATGCTGCTTTTTAACATATTCATAAATGAACTGGAAATGAGAAAAATGAGCGAGGTACTCAAATTTGCAGATGACACAAAATTATTCAAAGTTGTTAAAACCCAAGAGGATTGTGAAGAATTGCAAGAGGACCTTGATAAATTGGAAGACTGGACATCCAAATGGCAGATGAAATTTAATGTGGACAAGTGCAAAGTTATGCACCTAGGAAAGAACAACCCAAACTTTGGTTACACAATGTAAGGTTCCACATTAGGAACCACCACCCAGGAAAAAGATTTAGGTGTCGTCATGGATAGCATGTTGAAACCCTGAGCCCAGTGTGCAGCGGCGGCCAAGAAAGCAAATAGAATGCTTGGCATCATAAGGAAAGGAATGGAGAATAAAAAAAAGGATATTATAATGCCTCTGTATCATTCCATGGTGCGACTGCACCTTGAGTATTGTGTGCAATTCTGGTCGCCGTATCTTAAAAAGGATATAGCGTTATTAGAAAAGGTACAGAGATGAGCCACCAAAATGGTAAAGGGGATAGAAAGATACCAATATGAAGAGAGGCTAAAAAGGTTGGGGCTCTTCAACCTGGAAAAGAGACAGCTGAGGGGAGATATGATAGAGGCCTATAAATTAATGAATGGAGTGGAATGGATCATCGTAGATTGATTGTTTACGCCATCAGAATATAGAAAGACTAGGGGACATGCAAAGAAGCTACAGCGTAACCTATTTAAGACTAATAAGAGAAAATATTTTTTCATTCATTGTGTGATCAAACTCTGGAATTTGTTACCGGAGGATGTAATAAAAGCTGTTAGTGTAGCTGGGTTTAAAAAAGTTCCCAGAGGAAAGGTCCATAAACCCTTTTTATTTTTTTATTTATTTTTTTATTTTTTTCAATTTCAATCCGTTTATTAAGAAACTTTAGAGAAAATACAGACATACCAGCAATAACATCATATAACTATTACAAAGGAAAACCTACAACCGGACATCCGCAAAAAAGTCCACATCAAGAGAAGCATGTAGGGAGAGAGAGGATGCTACCTCAAAAATATAAACTCTTTTTCATACCAATCTACTACTGAAAAACTTAACATTTCAAGAAATCAGCGGGCCCTTAGATTGGAGGAAGGATTCTACCGCCGAGGTCTCCAGAAAAACATACTTGGTGCTCTGAAAGGTAACTAAACACTTACATGGACATTTAAGGAAAAAAGTGGCACCAAGAGCTAGGACGCGTGGCTTCAACGTCAAAAAAGCCCGACGACGTAGCTGAGTTTTCCTGGAGACATCGGGAAAGATGCTCACCCTCCCCCCACAAAAAGCCGAAGTCTTATTCAGAAAATATAAACGCATCACAGCATTCTTATCAAGTTCTGAGGCGAAGGACACCAGAAGGGTAGCCCTGGTTGAAATATTATCTTGAGAAGATTCAATAAACTCTTAAATATTAAGGGACTCCTGCAACCGATGTGGGACAGGCTCACCAGAGCCCCCCAGCTCGGAAGCCCCTTTAAAGGGAATATAATACACTTTAGTCAAAGACGGTTTATTATCTTCTCGATATCCCAAAATATCTATCAAATACTTATCAAATAATATCTGAGGAGATAAAAACCGTGTGCCAGGAAAATTTAAACAACGCAAATTTAAAGCACGCAAACTATTCTTCAATAACTCATGCTGAGTATGGAGAATAATGCTATCTTTCATAAAAGACAATGAAGCATTTTGTAATACAACAGATTGGGCTTCCAATTTCTGGCATCTCTCCCCCAGCACATCAATCTGAGAATCATATTGGGTAAATTTAGCCACAGAGTCTCTGATAAAGTCCGACATTTGCACAACGACGGAACTCAACGAAGACTCTATCCTAGTAAGAATAGACCAAACATCCAAAAGGGAAACTTCCTTTGGGTCCGCAGATGAAGAAACACCGTCCCGTTGCATCAAAGCAAAGCTCTCAGGAACTGATAGTATCCGGGGCAGGGGAACTCTCCCGGTATCCACCACAGGACCGGGAACAGATAAAGCCGATGGTAAGGCTAATTGCGAGGATGCAACCCTCCTCATTGGAGAGGAAGTAACGGGAACAGCATTACAAACAGCAGCAGAGGGGGAAGAGGTACTAACCCCAAAAAAGACGAGGAATCATAACTGGGGAGCTGAGTCGGGATTGCAGTAACGGCATCTCCCTCCTTACCACTCAGAGTCACAAGATGACGATCCATAGGGCCAGAGGTTTTAACAGCTTTATTTGGATTCTCAGTACTCACATTTAGAGGTCGTTTTCTCCATCTACCCATACTGCACAGCCACAAGCCAGCTCCCAAGCTCCTCGAGCGCCAAAGGAGCGCATAAGGAGCAAGCCCCTTAATAACGCGCCCTTTTAGAACGCGACCGCTTCCGCGTACCGCTTAGCGATCAGATTTTAAACCCCCGGTGATGATGTCAGGGGTAGGCGCCGCCAAGATGGACCGGGCACTCCAACGCGGCGAAGAAGAACACAGCGGGGCACAATGGTGAGCAATAGCCTCCTCTCCTCACACGCTCCCAAAGCAAATAGCAAGCTTCCTGGCTTTAAACCCCCGGTGATGACGTCAGGGGTAGGCGCCGCCAAGATGGACCGGGCACTCCGACGCGGCGAAGAAGAACACAGCGGGGCACAATGGTGAGCAACAGCCTCCTCTCCTCACACGCTCCCCCATAAACCCTTTTTAAAGGGGGACCTGGGAAATCCACTGCTTGCCCCATTGTGGAACCTGTGTCTTTTGGGGAAACTGCTACGTACCTATGACCTAGATTGGCCATTGTTGTAAACAGGATACTGGGCTTTGATGGACCTTGGTCTGACCCAGTATGGCATATCTTATGTTCTTAAATCACAGACTGGGTAAGGATAGATACATTGTGGCACGATCCAGGGAAGCTTGTAACAGCATCAGTAAATTTTCCCAGTGCATTGCTTTTTGGTCGTGGAATGTGGCCTTCTGCTATCGAGGAGGCCTCGGGGTCACAGGCGTACAATCAATCAACCCCAACACAGAAGGGAACCTATCCACTTCATGATATTGAAGCATTGCCTGTTGCCTTTGCTGCACTATACAAGGGAATGCAATATAATCTGAGGCACACATCAGGTCAGAAACAGGGTGATGCACTTGGACACTGCCTCTTGGCTCAGACCTGCAGTGGCTGGCAGCACAGATTAAAAGGCACCTGTTACTAAGAAAGTGAACTCTGTTGTCACCTTTATAGGCACAGGCAGGGCCTGTGTCATATTGCACTGAGGTGAGGCTGCAGCTCCTGGCACAGCTGACGTATGGCTGCCCTATCAAAGTGGGATCTGGTGATCCTGTGTTCATCAGTAAGGTCCATGTACTGGCTTCTCAGCCTAGGTACCCCCTAATAGGGTAACCTCTTTGCTGCCCTCCTCCTTACTCTATCTGGGGATAGGTCACAAAGTGGTGAATTGGATCTGAAATTGGTTGACAGATGACACAAGGTGGTAATAAATGGAACTCAGACGAAAGGAAGGTGTGTAGTGGTGTGCCTCAGGGAGCGGTCCAGGGCCCAATATCGTTCTATGTATTTGTGAGTGATATTGCAGATGGATTGAATGGAGAGCCTGACTTTTTTCAGATGACACAAATGTTTGCTACACAGTGTACACTTCTGAGGAAGTGAACAACAGGAGGAAAGATCTACAAGCACTGGAAGAATGGTCTAGTGCTTGGCAGTTGCGATTTCATGCAAAGATGTGCAGAGCCATGCACTTGGGATGCTGAAATCCAAAGGAATTGTATGTGATGGGGGGAGAGAGGTTGGTGTGCACAGATCAGGAGAGGGACCTCTGAGTGCTAGTATCTGAGGGTCTAAAGGTGCAGAAACAATGTGACAAGGCAGTAGCCACAGCTGGAAGGATATGCTGGACTGCATACAGAGAGGAAAAACCAGTAGAAAGGAAGAGAGTATTAATGCCCCTGTACAAGGCATTGGTGAGGTCTCACTTGGAGTATTGTATTCAGTTTTGGAGATTATATCCCACAAAGGACACCAAAAGACTTCAAATTGTTCAGAAGACAGCAATCAAAATGATTTGGAACCTGCGTCAGAAGACACATGAGAAGAGACTTGAAGACCTAACTAGTATACCTAAGAGGGGAGGAAGGACAGGGGAGATACGATACAGACTTTTCAATACGTAAAGGGTATCAGTGAACAAACCTTTTTCAAAGAAGGGGAAGCTGTAAAACTGGAGGACATATGATAAAGGATGGTGGATGCATAGAATGCCCTCCCGATGGAAGTGCTGGGAGCAAATACAATGACAGAATTCAAAATGATAGAGAGTGTACGCTTGAAAGAGTGACTGAATGTCTGAAAAAAGAGCATTGCCTCATTTAAAGGATTAAGTTTATTGGCCCCATCATATTTAAGTAACACGGGTAAGAGATAATACCATTAAAAAAAAACACCTTCAGCCATCTAAGCTTCCATGGAGACTATGAGAAAGCTTTTTATTTCTGATTTGCAAGAGGTTTTGTGCACTAACACAGAAAAGGAGAAACCTATTTGAAAGCATGGCCCTATTTCACTACTTAATTATGCAGGATTATAAAACTAGGAGTAGTCGGGGCCACTGTGTATCATTTCTGTTCAATCACTGGATTCCATTGCAAATGTGATATTTTATTCCTGTACACTTACATCCTCAGCCGCCATGCAGACCTACCTTTCTTCTGATCCCATTAAGTAAAAAAAAAAAAAAAAAAAAGAATATAGCTCCATTCCTGGGGTGCAGAAAACCTCACATTCACCATACCTCCCAAATAAGTTTCACATGACTTCAAGCCCCTCTCCCAACCACACGCGCACATATACTCAGATAAGCCAAAAACAACTTATGCAGTGAAAGTGAACATAAAAACTGCCATACTAGGTCTGACCAAAAGTCCATCAAGCCCAGAGTCCTGTTTCCAACAGTGGCCGGTCCGGCTCACAGATACCTGGCAGGATCCCAAGGTAGACCGGTTCCATGCTGCTTGTCCCAGGGACAGGCAGCAGTTTTCTCTTGGACTTCCTTAATAACTGTTTATGGACTTTTCCTCCAGAAATTTGTCCAAACTGTTTTTAAACCCAGCTTACACTGCCTGCTTTTACGTCTGCTAGCAATGAGTTCCAAAGAGAAAATATTTTCTCCTATCTCTTTTGTCACCTAGCCTTTGTATTTTTTTGAAAGAGTAAGGATAACTATAAACGTTGTCATGTACTAGTGATATGTGACTCCCTCATATAAATAAACTCTGTGGAATACAGTTTTATAGGAGAGCGTTTCGTACTGCTGATTTATCTGCTCACTGTTTTCTGTTTGCCCAGGGAGACCGTGCAAAGTCAGCTCCATCTCCAGTCTTTCCTGCAAATTGTAGCTGCTGGTAGAATGAAACTGTTCTTAAGTTGTTGATGCGGCTTCTTCCAAGGTTTCCTTAATTAATGAGTCTTATCGAGTGCTGCTGCGTTCAGCAAGGTCGCTGGAATTGCTAGATAAGGGCTGCTGTTCTTTGATCAGTCTCTGCTACCTGTCTTAAATGTAGCTACAGTTGCGACATAAAAGGCTGTGGTCTTGCTGCATTTTTTTGGTCATAAATCCTAGAGCCATTCATGCCATGGATCTTTGAGTAACTGCATATTGCAAAAAGGGCAATAAAAATTAACAGCTGAAAAGCACGGAATAAGAGAGCCATTTAATATATATTTTTCATTAACTTAAAGGGAAAGCTGGAATAATGTGCATCTATGCTCCTAGGTTTAACTTATTTAAAAGAATGGAAATGAAGAGATTGAATTCAATAAAGTAGGAAAGGGAAGGATATGCTCAAAACAGATGACTAAAGGGTAATGGTTCTTTTATTAAGTCAAAAGGCTTGAGGTTAACTCCATTCTTGAGGTCCCATATTGCTGATATTAATCGGGTTCTCAGAGCAAGCACATGCAGAATGAAAACACATTTCAAAGATCATGTTTGGAGGTGTTGCATAAGAACTATGTTTTCATGTCAAGTGTAATTGTTTTCTGCAGTCTTTCTTTGACTTTCAGCCTAGTGCAGAAAAACATGCCTCTGCAGGCTAGTAGGGGTAAAAGCATGGGGCAGGTAACTCTAGTCCCAGAAAGCCACAAGCAGCTCCGATTTTTCAGGATCATCACACTACATGAATTGACTGACGACTTAGATCAGGCATATACAACTATATCTGTTCTGTACTGGAGACTCTGAAAGCCAGGCTTGAAATTCCCATTCTGCCCCTGTTATAGGAAACTAGACTTTAGTTTGCTACTGCCAAGACTTGTTATAAAGTATGCTTGTTTTTTTTTAAATAAACAGAGGCCACAGAATCTATGGAAATTTTTTATTTTGAGACATGACCAGGCAACAGTACTTGTCAATCATGCCGACTTTTTAGTCATTGCTTGAGGCCACTGAACTAGTCACCATCAATTGACGAGAAAACAGGTAGATCATTGTGCTGTCTTGTTAAAAAAAAAAAAAAAAAGAGAGCCTGCAGCATGTTTTTCCTGTCTCTTTGCAGTAAACTTGCTAAGAAAAGGAAGGATGCCATGGGGAACACGCGGCAGGAAATGACTCACATGGTGAATGCCATGGATCGCAGTTACGCTGATCAGAGCACACTTCATGCAGAGGATCCGCTCTCCATCACCTTCATGGATTCACATAACTTTAGTCCGAGATGTAAGTATAACAGTAGCTTGTAGCTGATAAGATGTTAGGTTTGCAGGTAGAGGGGGCATTTTCCATAGCTAAATCTAGCCTTGTAGGAAATGGAGTGCGATTTCAGGGCTTTTGTTTTTGCAGAATTCAGTTGTTGTCTGTGTTGAATGGAAAAAATAAATATTGCCACTGTGGATGATCTTCTCTTATGTGTACTTATATATTTTGCTTTTAATGCTGAAGTATTGCTTCAGGAATTGCAGATATTTGTTTTTATGTATTTAATATTTTCCTGGCATCTTCCAGGTCAATCAGGGCTTGTGGTGCTCAGAGCTTTTCATTTACAAACACTCGGTGCTTTATCACTTTCATTTTGTATTACCTTTCTTCTCCATTACAGCAGCAGTCCGTTGGCTGAGAGGCATGGACTGTGGTTCCCTCTTAGTACATTCTGGGAGCAGCTAGAGGGTGCTGCTGTTGAATCATGTCTGGGATTCCTTGGAGCCTTGGTCCCATCTTCTCTGTGGCTCCTGGGCTTACCATGTCTCTACTGAGTTAAAAAGCAGGGGCCAGCTCTAGGAGCCAGTCTCTGGTCTCCTGCACATTGGGATCTGTCACTTAGACATCATGGGGGCCCAAGAAAACCAAATATACGGAGCAAAAAGCAATATGCTTATTTTTTAATTTATGTATATAATAGGTATATTCACTAAAGAACAGTGTAAAACAGTAAAGTTAATGCAGTTCACAGTAACCTACTATGGGCTACAGCACATGTTAATTACCATGGCCCCATTATACTTGTTAACAGTAACCCATGATAACATTAGTGCAATCTGCACTTACATTAACACAGTTATCAGACTTTGGTAAATAACCCTGTGTAAGTGTACAATATGGCCAATCTTTGCTAGCTCCCTATATTCAAAATTGTTTCCTTCTGTGCCTGTTGGAGAAAGCTCTTTCATGTTTAGGACCTATATTATTATTTACTTTTTAAAGCTGGTGACTTGTTTCATGATGGGAAACTTCATTGAAAACAAGTCTACATCGATCAAAAGCAGTGTAGTCTCTGTGTGGCTTTAGTTATCTGAAGGTATTGAAATTTGGCTTCTAAATCTTGTTTTGAAATACTTCATGGTATTAGAAGCTGTGTTCTTTTTAAATGTGAATTTTTTAAATAGGCACTAAAATATAAGTAGCTGCATCAACTGGAAAGTGAAGGTGTAAATATAATTGTAAAACTTTCCTAGAATTTTGATTGTTGCAAGGGCAAACTCGTACCCTTTTTGATACACTTAAATGCCTATGTAAAATACTGAATACAACAGTCTGACGCAAATAAATTTTTACAGCCTTATGGCCATGCCGGTCTCCTTCACAGCTGTCGGGTAATGGATCTTGATGCTGAGAGGTGCTGAACTGGAATTCAGTGACGAGACACACAATAGACCATGCAGAGCCCATGCAAAGAGGGAGACCTCAAGGTTTCTGGCAGCCTGACGTGAGGGAAAAGCATGAGGACGGCTCCCCCACTACCTACAGGGCAGCCTGATGTTTATCTTGTGCTGAAATCAGTGGTCAGCTTGCTTCTTTTCTTACCTGCAATGGTATGCTGAGCTTTCAAATCAGCTTCAGGAAGAGCTGCAGACATGTGAAGCATTGCTTCTGAGCATCAGAGCTGGCACCGCCACTAGGCAAGCTAAGCATTCCTGTAGCTGCAGTCAAAGCAAAACAGTGGGTCCTAAGAGCTACACAAACTCATGCATCAGCACCTACTTCCACCCACAGGAAGAATAGGCAAGTTGCAGATAGTTCATTTATCCTTGTAAGTGGCTATTGGAAATGTCCCTTGTTATGTATATACTTACAAAACAAAGTTTAATTTTTAAAAGTATGATGGCCAAACATGTATTTTTATACTATTTTCTAGGTGGGATGGTGTTGAGATGATAATGATTGAATTTCATTATCAAAATCTCGGCGGGAGGTGGGGGAAACTGAAGGTTTGTCCCAGGTGTCTAATAACTTTGCACTGGCCCAGCCAAGCATGCGGCAACGTGCAGCTTCTCCCGCCGCCTTCTATTTATTGTTCACTCAAAGTGGGAAGCTGCTCTCTGCAGTGTACTTGAAAACAGTGCTTCATGCGTCTGCAGCCCCTCCTATAGAAACATGATGACAGAAAAAGACCACATGGCCTATCTAGTCTGTCCTTCCATATCAACAACTACAACAGTCCACTTTTTAACTTTAGAGATCCTCTGTGTTGGTCCCATGCTTTTTTGAATTCAGTTACTGTCCTCATCTCTACCACCTCCACTGGGAGTCCATTCCATGGATCCACTACTCTTTCCGTAAAGAAATATTTCCGCATTATCACTCCTGAATCTATCTCCCTTCACCCTCATCCCATGTCCCCTCGTAGCAGAACTTGCTTTCAATTGAAAGAGGCTCTCTCCCTGAACATTTATGCCACGGAGGTATTTAAACATCTCAATCATATCACCTCTATCCTGCCTTTCCTCTAAGGTGTACATATTAAGATCCTTAAGTCTGTCCTCATATGCTTTATAATGAAGACCACTAATCATTTTAGTAGCCACCCTCTGCACTGACTCCATCCTGTTCACATCATTTTGAAGGTGCAGTTTCCAGAATTGCACACTATACTCCAAATGAGGTTGCACCAAAGACTTATAGAGAGGCATTATCACCTCATTTTTTCTGCTAGCCATTCCTCTCCGTATGCAACCAAGCATCCTTCTAGCTTTTGCCGTCGCCTTTTCTACCTGTTTAGGTACTTTAAGATCATCAGACACAACCACGCCTAGGTCCCGCTCTTCTTTAGTGGACAAAAGTACTTCACCTCCTATACTGTATTGCTCCCTTGGATTGCTGCAGCCCAAATGCGCATGACCTTACATTTTTTAACATTAAATCCCAGCTGCCAAATTCTAGACCATTCTTCAAGCTTAGCTAGATCCCTCCTCATGTTATCTACACCTTCCTGGGTGTCTACTCTATTGCAGATTTTGGTATCATCCGCAAAGAGGCAAACCTTACCCGACAGCCCTTCCGCTATATCACTAACAAAGATCTTAAAAAGAATCGGACCAAGGACAGATAGTCTGTGCTCCTGAAACAACATGCAGTCACAGGTAAGAAAAGAAGTGAGCTGACTATTTTAGCACAGAACACATACCAGGCTACCCTGTTGCTGGTGGGAATGCCCTTCCAATGCTTATATCTCTTCTTCCCACCCCACATTGTCAGTAGTGCCCTGCACATAAATCAAAAAATATGACAACGTAAATACTGGAAGAGTGATAAGTCCAATGACCAATTCAAAAACCGCCTCCAATCATCAAACAACTTAAATATTTCATAGAAACCTAGAAATATGATGACAGAAAACAACCACATAGCCTGTCTAGTCTGTCCTTACATATCAACCACTACAACAGTCCCCTTTTTTCTTTTAGAGATCCTCTGTGTTTGTCCCATGCTTCTTTAAATTCAGATACTGTCCTCATCTCTACCACCTCCACTGGGAGACTATTCCACAGATCCACTACTCTTTCCTTAAAGAAATATTTCCGCATATCACTCCTGAATCTATCCCCTTTCACCCTCATCTCATGTCCCCTCGTAGCAGAGCTTGCTATCAATTGAAAGAGGCTCGCCTCCTGTGTATTTATGCCACAAAGGTATTTAAACATCTCAATCATATCACCTTTATCCTGCCTTTCCTCTAAGGTGTACATATTAAGATCCTTAAGTCTGTCCTCATATGCTTTATAATGAAGACCACTAACCATTTTAGTAGCCACCCTCTGTACTAACTCCAGCCTGTTTATATCCTTTTGAAAGTGTGGTCTCCATAATTGCACATAATACTCCAAATGAGGTCACACCAAAGGCTTATACAGAGGCACTATCACCTCCTTTCTTCTGCTGGTCATTCCTCTCCCTATGCACCCAAGCATCCTTATAGCGTTTGCTGTTGCCTTTTCTACCTGTTTAGCTAATTTAAGATCGTCAGATACAGTCACGCCTAAGTCCTGCTCTTCTCTTATGAACAGAAGTACTTCACCCCCTATACTATATTACTCCCTTGGATTGCTACAGCCCAAATGCATGAACTTTCATTTTTTAACATTAAATCTCAGCTGTCAAATTATAGACCATTCTTCAAGCTTAGCTAGATCCCTCCTCATGTTATCTACACCTTTCTGGGTGTCTACTCTATTGCAGATTTTGGTATCATCCACAAAGAAGCAAACCTTACCTGACAGTCCTTACGCAGTATCACTAACAAAGATGTTATAAAGAATCGGACCAAGGACAGATCCCTGGGGCACACCACTGGTAACTATCTCCTCCTCAAAATGAGCTCCATTTACCTATACCCTTTGTCGCCTCCCACTCAACCAATTTCTAACCCAAGCAGTAACTTTAGGGTCTATTCCTAGGGTGCTCAGTTTGTTTATAAGTTGCCTATGAGGAACGGTGTCAAAGGCTTTACTGAAATCCAAATGCACCACATCTAGGGCTCTCCCTCGGTCCAACTCCCTGATCACCCAGTCAAAGAAATGAATCAAATTTGTCTGACAAGACCTCCCTCTGGTGATTCCATGCTGCCTCTGATCCTGTAATCCGGTGGACCCCAGAAACCTTACTATTTTCTTTCTGCAGCGCTTACAATAATTTATTCATCACTGAAATTAAACTAAACAGTTTGTAGTTTTCAACCACATCCTTACTTCCACTTTTGTGTAAATGACCACATGTGCCTCTCTCCAGTCCTTTGGCACCACTCCCGACTCCAGTGAGGCATTGAAAAGGTCAGTCAGTGGAGCTGCTAGAATGTCCCCAAGTTTCCTCAGTATTCTAGGGTGTATCCCATCCGGTCCCATCGCTTTGTCTGCTTTAAGTTTAGCTAGTTTCTCACGAACACAATCTTCTGAAAATTGTTCAAATGCCCCTCGCTTCTGTTCCTGTTTGTGTGGGTGTTTTCTGAGGTCCTGCTCCTGGTTCTTCATCTGTGAACACAGAACAGAACTATTTGTTAAGCAATTCCACTTTATCCTCATCAGCTTCTACATATTCCTCCCCTTCACCATTGAGTCTGACAATACCACTGTTGCCCTTCCTCTTCTCACTAACATATCTGAAAAATGTCATCTCCAGGAACAAGCAGGAATGTAGTCTTCACATATGGGTATCGTCTGTACCGACGGAGCCTGCGCGGGAACACTCCCCAGCGTCCAATAGGAAAGCTTTTGGGAGCATCCCACAGTGCCTGTGTGCTGCCTTCCCGCCTTTCCCAACTGGCCCTCTCCAGTTCTTTGTTTTCCACGGCGCCGACAGGTCGCACATCCTGTCACCGCAGAAAAAAATTCCCTTCTATTCTTCTTTTTTGTGGTCGCGTCTGCCTTCCCTCGACGCTACACCGGTACCACCGGTTCTTCTTTCTTTTTTTCTTTAAAAAAAAAAACAACTTTCTTTCTGGAGTCTTTTCCAGTCATTTTCTCCTCAGGTGCCACGTGCCATTTTGGGCACTAGGCCCAACTTTTTCCTTCAAAATGGAAAAAACTGCTTCAGGTTTTAAAAAGTGTTCTAAGTGTGGCGGTACCGTCACCGACAACCCATGAGTGGTGCCTCAAATGTTTAGGTCCTGACCACTCTATTTCAGAGTGTGTTGCCTGTGAGGATGATGTCAAAAAGGGTCCGGCAAAACCAAGCTGCTAAACTTAGCACCCTTTTTCCCTCCGATGCAGCCTCCATGGCATCAACGTCTTCCAGGGCTTCGTCTTCCTCCCATGGATCTCAGGTAACTAAACATAAATCTAGCCGGTCCTCAAAGGGTAGATCTCCTTCTAAGCATCGAGATGCCTCTGGCATTGCTCTTGAGGGACTTTCACCGGAAAAATTGCCCCGGTGGGAGGCTTTGGCTTCCAAAGCACTAACGGGGCTCAAGGATGTTATCGAGGCTTCAGCCTCGGCAGAACTACTAGTGCCATGCTCTGGGGTGCCAGCTGCTTCATCCGGCACCGATACCCAAGCATCGGCAGCGTTGATAGACCAGAGATTCTTGGCTATTGAACGCAGTCTGGCGGCTCTTGTCACGGCCTCGATGCCCCTGAAACCGCTTCAGACAGTTCAACCAGTACTGGCACAGACTCCGGTACCGGCACCGACTGCATTGACATCGGCAGGTATTCTACCAGGACCGAGTCATGCGTCTTTATCCGGCATCGACAAGTCTGTACCGGACCACTCCGATGCCGACTTCGATCGGTACCAGTACCGTGCCTTGCACAATCACCCGGATCGGAGATACTTCAAATCCTCAGATGAGTCTGAAGACTGTGAAAGCTCTGCTGATACCAGAGTACTTCTTTCTGAGGATTCCTCTTCTCCTCAGCGTAGGATGTCTCCACCAGAGGATATGTCCTTTCAGGATTTTATCCGAGATGTGGCCCGAGGTCTTTCCATCACAGTGGCTCCTGAACAAGAGCCTAGGGCAAAGGAATTAGAAATCCTACAATACCCTAAAGCTCCCAAGGAGGCAGCTACCTTACCTATTCATGAGATCTTGCATGATCTTATGTTAAGGATGTGGGAAACACCTCTAACCACATCTCCTCACTCTCAAAGACTCGACACCATGTATCGAGTTCCTCCCTGTCCTGGGTTTCATAAGACTCAATTACCACACCATTCCATGGTGGTGGAATCAGCTATGATAAGGATAAAGCGTGCAAAAAGACATGCATCTAATCCTCCAGGACGTGAGTGTAGGACTCTTGACGCCTTTGGACGTCGAATCTTCCAGGCTTCCATGCTTTCTGCTAGGATCAGTTCCTATATCTTATATATGGGAATGTTCCTTAAGGAGTTCACAGGAGATTTAGAGCTTATGAGCCCTCTCATTCCTGGTGATAAGAGACAAGATTACCTCGCCCTTGTCAAACATGCTCAGGATGTTTCCAAGTTTGTGAATCGTGCAGCCTTTGACTGCTTTGAGTGCATAAGCAGAACCTCTGCCATTGCCATAGGTGCAGGTAGGATTGCCTGGCTCCAGGCATCTGACTTGGAAATTTGGGTACAGGATAAACTAGGAAATATTCCTTGCACAGGAAAGAATCTCTTTGGCAAGAATTGGCAGGAAAAAGCTAATGAGATAGATGCTGACAATATCACTTTGGATTGATTGTCTAAATCTACAGCTGATCCTGCGAGGAAAAAATCCTATAAGAAACCATTCTTCAGTAAGAAGAAGTTTTATCCCTCCTATACCCACCAGGGGCATCGTTTAGATCAGTCTGCCGAAAAGGGACAGCAGCAACAACCTAGGCAAAGAAAGACAAAAGCAGCTAAGCCTCACCTGGCTCAGCAGACTCAGCCTCCACAGGGGCTTTGACTCCTATCTAGAGAACTTTGCCTTCCTGACCCTGAACGGTCCAGAACCCTCCAACATCCCAGGAAGGTTGTGCCATTTTACCCCCAGATGGGGTCAGATAACAGCAGAAAATTGGACTCTGTCTATTGTAAGAGAGGGGTAGAAGCTTCATTTCCTCAGCATGCCCCCTCCTACAATGGTAAGACAGTTCAATTCTCAGACCTCTCTCAGCGACCAGTTAGGTCAAGAGGTCACTGTACTTCTTGCTTAAGGGGCAATAGAAGAGGTACCCATTCCCCAACGGGGTACAGGGTTTTACTCCCCCTATTTCCTTATTCCAAAGAAAACAGGAGGACACAGACCCATTTTAGACCTCAGAGAATTGAATGAATTCCTGTTCAAGGAGAAGTTCAAAATGATTTCTCTAGAAACTCTGCTGCCATACCTTCAGAATCAGGATTGGCTTTGTTCTCTAGATCTCAAGGATGTGTACACTCATGTTCTCATTCATCCAACTCACCGAAAGTTCCTTCACTTTCTGTTTCAAGGGAAGCACTACCAATACAGGGTTCTTCCCTTTGGCCTGGCCTCTGCACCAAGGGTGTTCACAAAATGCATGGCTGTGGTGGCAGCATTTCTGCGCACCCTGGGAATATTCGTCTTCCCTTACTTAGATGACTGGCTCATTCGAGCCCCTTCAGAGCCAGAGGCCAGGGTTGCTCTCTCTCGCACAATGCGCATCCTTCAGTATTCGGGACTTGTCATAAACTTCCCAAAATCCATCCTTGCTCCCACTCAGTCCCTAGAGTTTATAGGAGCTCAGCTGGATACCAGACAGACAAGGGCCTACCTTCCACAGCCCCGCTGCCTTCGCATTGTGCAGTTAGCTTCCCAAGCAGTGCTAAAACCTCACCTCACTGCTCGGGAAATGCTACAGTTGCTAGGCCACAGGGCATCCACCGTGCATGTGGTTCCTTATGCTCGCCTCAATATGAGGGCAGCCCAGTGGACATTATCCACTCAGTGGACTCAGGCGTCAGGTTGCCTGTCAGACAAAATAGCAAACTCAGATCGCCTTATTTTGTCCCTTCAGTGGTGGCAGTCACCCCAAAATCTTCTGGTGGGGTCTCCTTTTCAGCAACCCTCACCCCAAGCCACTCTAACAACAGATGCTTCACAGGTGGGTTGGGGAGCCCACCTGCAAGGCCTCTCTACCCAGGGTACCTGGACTCCACAGGAGGCCTATCTACACATCAATCTCCTGGAACTCAGAGCAATCTTCAGATTCATCTCCTTGCGGTGTATCTTCCAGGTATTCAAAACTCTTGGGGAGACAGACTCAGTCGAGTTCTTCTTCCACACGAATGGTCTCGCCATGCAGACCAGGTGGCCCAAATTTTCCAAATTTGGGGAACCCTGGACATAGACCTCTTTCCAAGTCCACTGGACTCTGGAATTTGTTACCGGAGGATGTAGTAAAGGCTGTTAGTGCAGCTGGGTTTAAAAAAGGTTTGGACAAGTTCCTGGAGGAAAGGTCCATAAACCATTATTAAGATGTGACCGAAGATATCAATGCTTGACCCAGTACAAGCATTGTGGAACTTGTGTCTCTTGGGGAAACTGCTAGGTACATATGACCTAGATTGGCCACTGTTGGAAACAGAATACTGGGCTTGATGGACCTTGGTCTGACCCAGTATGGCATATCTTATGTTCTTATGAATGCCAAACTTCCCCGGTTCTGTTCCAGAATTCTGGCTAAGGGTTGCCAGGCCAGGGATACTTTCATCCTCCATTGGGGTCAGGACTTCCTGTATGCCTTTCCACCCATTCCCCTAATTCCCAAAACCCTTTTCAAGCTTCAGGTCATATGATTCTCATAGCTCCACGTTGGCCACGGCAAACGTGGTACCCTCTGCTGCTACATCTCTCTCAAGCTCCGCCTCTGGAGTTAGGATCTTTTATTTAATATTTTCCTTGCCCCTCTGCCCTTGATCATTCAACAATATTCGGTTTCATCCTACCTATATACAGATGACATAGTTCTCCTATTCCATACTTCACCTCTCTCCCCTGACATTGCACAGCTGAACCTCTGTCTTTCCCACATTGCCTCCTGGTTATCGGAAAATTTTCTTCATCTTAATCCAGCAAAATCTTCAGCAATGTGGGTTTCTCTCAGTGGTACATGCCCCACTCTTGCACCTTCTATTGGATCATCTAGTATTCCCCTTACCTCTTCTGTTCGCTATCTGGGTGTAATTCTAGACTCTTCTTTAACTTTCTCTGAGCATATTTCAAGGGTTTCCTGTTGTTCTTTCACTGCTCTGCGGCAAATTAGGGCCGTCCGGTCTGTTTTACCCTCTAGCGCCCTAATTACTCTTATCATTGCCCTTGTAATCAGTAGGCTGGACTACTGCAATGTCTATCTGGCCAATCTCCCCAAATACTGTCTTCAGAGGTTACAACGTATTCAGAATACTGCAGCTCGCCTCGTTACTTTTTCCAGTAGATATGATCATATCACTCCCGTCCTGCTCCGTTTACACTGGCTTCCTCTCCAATATTGCTATCACTACAAATTTCTGATTCTCCTTCACCGGACCATTTACACCTGTGCTCCCCGTTACCGGGCAGACTGTATCTCACTATATTCTCCCCATCGGCTGCTTCGTTCAATTCATGCTAACCGTTTGTCTCTTCCTTCACCTTCCCAAGCCCGTCTGGAGCAGACGCGGCACTCAGCCTGGTTTTTCCTTGGTCCTTCACTCTGGAATATGTTACCCACCTCACTGCGTCTAGAACCATCCTACCCTCAGTTTAAGTCACTGCTCAAAACTTACCTTTTCCAGAAAGCTTTTGACCTTCCCCCTGAAGCTCCACTCTGATTGGTCTCTGCTTGTGTGCTAACCCCATGTATTGTCCCTGTCTCTTTAGTTATGTCCTTTTATGTACCCTGGTTTGGTTAATATCATGTCTCCTATGATTTGTTATGATTTGATGTTAAATGTTAACATGATTTGTTTTGCGACTTATTATGATTTATTGTTAAGTGTTCCAGTGTGATTTGTTCACTTTCTCTTTACCCTTCTTTCCTGTCTTAATTTTGGCGTTCTGTTTCTTGGGTTGTGGTGCTAATCAGTTTTTATTGTACACCGCTTAATGCTTTTGCCACAGCGGTATATCAAATTTTAATAAAGATAAAGATCTCCTTTCTCAGGAGGGCAGGATGCTGTGGCATCCCAATCCCCAGTCTCTGCATCTCAGGGCCTGGTTGCTGAAAGCCTAGAACGTCACGGTCTTAACCTTTCCCAGCAGGTAAAGGATATCCTTTATGCTTCCAGGAAGCCTTCCACAAAATGCTCTTATGCATTTAAGTGGAAAAGGTTTACCATATGGTGCTCGCAGAAGGGTCTTAACCCTCTTGCGATACCTCTGGAATCATTACTGGAGTATCTTCTTCATTTATCAAATGCAGGGCTTAAGACCAATTCAGTGAGAGTTCATATGAGTGCTATTGCAGCTTCTTTCAAGCCTCTAAATGGACAACCTATTTCCTCTCATCCTCTCATAGCAAGATTTATGAGAGGCCTTCTTTTAACTAAGCCTCCCATTAAGCCACCACCAGTGGCATGGGACTTAAATCTGGTCCTTGGGCAGCTTATGAAACCGCCTTTTGAAACTTTAGCCACTACCTCTTTGAAATTCCTTTCCTGGAAGGTCATCTTTCTTATTGCAATCACATCAGCATGTCGCATCAGTGAATTGCAAGTGTTAGTGGCTGATCCTCCTTATACAAGGTTCCATCATGATAAGGTAGTCCTTAAGACTCATCCATATTTTATGCCAAAGGTGGTGTCACCTTTTCATTTAAACCAAGCGGTTTACCTTCCTGTATTCTTCCCAAGGCCTCACACCTCAAATGCAGAAAGGAATCTTCATACTTTGGACTGTAAAAGGGCTTTGGCCTTTTACTTGCAAAGGACACAGCAACATAGAAAATCCTCTCAACTCTTTGTTGCTTTTGATACTAGTCATTTGGGACTTCCAGTCTCCAAAAGAACACTGTCCGACTGGATTGCACAGTGTATATCTTTTGCCTATGAGAGTAAAAACCTTCCTCTTGAAGGCCATGTCACAGCTCATAATGTGAGAGCCATGGCAGCTTCTATGTCTCATCTTCACTCTGTGTCTATCGACGACATCTGTCGAGCAGCTACTTGGGCTTCGGTTCATACCTTCACAGCCCATTATTGCTTAGACAAGGACTCCCGCTGGGATGCCTTGTTTGGTCAGGCTGTTCTTCAAAACCTGTTCCATACTTAATCATCTCCTACCCACCATCCCTGGTAGGATGCCAGAGATCCAAGGGGGGAAGTGGAGCCCTTTAACAAGGGCACACAACTTCTGGGGCCTTCTCCCTGGCATCTACAGCTAGGGAGTCCCCCATATGTGAAGACTACATTCCTGCTTGTTCCTGGAGATAGCATAGTTACTCACCTGTAACAGGTGATCTCTGGAAACAGCAGGAATTTAGTCTTCACAACCCACCCACCCCCCTAGGAGTTGTATCTCTCTATCTCTCTTTCCCTCTCTCTTTTGTCTCAGCTTTAAACTCAACTGGAGAGGGACAGTTGGGAAAGGCGGGAAGGCAGCACGCAGGCACCGTGGGATGCTCCCAAAAGCTTTCCTGTTGGACGCTGGGGAGCGTTCCCATGCAGGCTCCGTTGGTACCGACGATACCCATATGTGAAGACTAAATTTCTGCTGTTGCCTGAGATCACCTGTTACAGGTGAGTAACTATGCTTTATCCCCCCCCCCCCCCATTTTATTGCATTGGCTATTTCCTCCTCATTTTGTATCTTTGCTTTCCTGACTACTTTGCTAGCTTCTCTAAGTTTTTCGAAATATAGATGTCTGTCTTCCTCTCTCTGTGATCTCTTTTCAGCTACTTCTTTCGAAAGCCATAGGGTCTCCTTTACCTTTTACCTTTATTTACCATTTTAACAAAAAGATTGGCTGCCCTTAAAATATCTCATTTCAGTTTTGCCCTCTGTTTTTCTACATCCCCCTGCTGTTCCCATCCCGCTAAGAACTCCCTGAGGTATTTGCCCATCTTGGCAAGTTAGTTTTCCTAAAGTCTAAGACCCTTGCTTTTTAATGGATTTTAACAGCCCTAGTTCTAATACTGAACCACACCCATCTGGTGATCACTGGATGCAAAATGATCTCCCACTATAACATCAGAAACACTTTCACCATTGGTAAGTACCAAGTCCAACATGACCCCATCACGTGTGGGTTCTGTTACCAGTTGACTGAATAGTTCTCCCTATAAAGAATCCAGGATCTCCTTACTTCTAGATGATACTGCAGCAGGAATGTGCCAATCAACATTTGGCATATTGAAATCGCCTATCAGTAGCACTTCCCTTTTCCTAGCAGTGCTGGGTATGTCTTCAATTAACTCTCCATCCACCTCTTCCTCCTGTGAGGGAGGTCTGTATATCACACCAATGCAAATAGATTTTTATTTCCTTCTTTCTAGCTTAACCCACAGTGCCTCATCTTTCCCTTTTAAGCTTTGTAGTTCCAAAGATTTAATATTAATTTTTAAATATAGTGCCACGCCTCCTCCCCTTCTTCCTACTTTGTCCTTTCTGAATAAAGTATTGCCTGATATATTTACATCCCAGTCATGGTTTTCTGTGAACCATGTTTCTGTAACTGCCACTAAATTCAAAGCATCCTCTCCCATTAAAGCTTCAATATCTGGGATCTTATTTCCCATGCTACAGGCATTTATACACACCACTTTCCATATGTTGCCCCTTTTACCCATTTCCATAATGGTATTTAATTTTTCACTTACCTGTGGGCTTTCTTCACCCATCCCCAATGAATCTAGTTTATAGCCCTCTTCAGTAGATTTGCCAGTCTGCTAATGAAGACACTTCGACCTTTCTTGGACAGATGGACGCCATCTCTGCTCTGCAACCCTTGGAACAACATCCCATGGTCCTGGAAACCAAAACGCTCTCGATGACACCATCCACGTAGCCATGCATTCATCTCCAGGATGCGAGCTGTTCTGCCTTGGTCTTCACCCTCAACAGGGAGGATTGAAGAGAATACCACCTGCGCCCCTATCTGCTTCACCCTCTGTCCCAGAGCCATGAAGTCACTTTTGATACGCTCAGAGGGATACCTGGCAGTATCATTTGTGGCGACATGGATTAGCAACATTGAGTAATAATGGGCTTGATGAGTCTCGGCAAACTCTCTGTAACATCTCAGATTTTGGCACCTAGCAGACAGCATACCTCTCTAGACATCAAGTCTGATCGACAGATGGACGCCTCATTACCCCTCAGAAGAGAGTCACCAACCATCTTTGCTTCCTTGTGATCATTGATTCTGCAACTTTGGAGTGCTTGAGCTCTGGTTCTTCCCTTTCCAGGGATGCTTTCACCACCTCCACTTCCAGGGTTGCATAATGGTTCTTCAATTCAAGGGCTGGAGAAGTTGGATTGGTGATTCTTCAGGCCCTGGTGACTTGTGTCCAACCTTCGTCATTCCGTAGGCTCCCATCTTCTCCTCTGCTGGAGAGCTTGGATGTTGCAAGAAGCATCTCCTCAATGTACTTCTCACTGTCTTGAATGCTCCTCAGCTTCGCCACCTCCTCTTTGAATTCCTCCACTTGTTTCTTCCAAATTGCCACATTGCTATTTCATTGGACTTAAAATCATTTATATCAGGCAATCGAGCCCAAAATTAATAGACTATCTGTCTAGATAGGTAAAACTCTTCATCGCTCCACAAAATTAAACAATGTAATGGTATATCTAATTCCCATCAGGACCAACAAGATCATATAACCTACACATAGTTGGACAAGTTACAGCTTATAACATTTAGTTCAAATACATCCAGCGCAATATTGCATTTATATATACACATCTGCATCACAGAAAGCAAATCAAAAGTCTTATTCCAGTCCAACCAGGCACACACAATGACGGCTAACACAGCTCGATCTTATAAAGATAGCAAAGCCACCCCCTAAAAGTATCAAACAGTCAGAAGCACCTAGGAACTTTCAAATACAATAATCATACTAACAAACATTCCTATGGCAGTCAACCAATCACAAACCAGTATCAAACAGCCCAGTTGCTGCTGAATGAATGTTTTTTTAGGCTGTTGATGGTTGATGGCTTTTCAGGGTTCAGCAGTGATTGGGCTGTTTGATACTTGTTTGTGATTGGTTGACTGTTGTGAGAGTGTTTGAGTATGATTGCTGTATTTGAAAGTGCCTAGTTGCTTCTGACTGGTTGATACTTTTAGGGAGTGTCTTTGCTATCTTTATAATGCTGAACTGTGTTAACTGTCATTGTGTGTGCCTTGTTGAACCAGAATAAGGCTTTTGAATTTGCTTTCCCTGATGCAGATGACTATATTGGAACGCAATATTACATTAGATGTATTTGGACTGAATGTTTTAAGCTGTAACTTGTCCGACTGTGTGTAGTTTATATGACCTTGTTGGTCCTGATGGTATTTAGATATACTGTTACATTGTTTAGTTCTATGGAGCGATGATGAGTCTTTCCCATCTGGCCCGATAACCTGTTCATTTTAGGTTTGATTGCCTGATATGCAGTGCCTTGAGAAAGTATTCATCCCCTTGGTTTTTGTCCTGTTTTGTCGCATTACATACGACCTGGAATGAAAATGGAGGTCATTAAGATGTTAGGTAATGGACCTAATAATATAGTTCTAATTGGTGAACTTAAATGACAATAAAATACCTTGCATATATAAAAAAAAAAAAACAAGTAAAAACTGAAAAGTTGTGAGTGCATATGTATTCATCTCTTTTGCTATGAAACCGCTAAATAAGATCTGGTCCAACCAATTAACCTCAGCAGTCACATGATTGGCTGATTAGGGCCCACCTGTGTGCAATCAGTATCATATGATTTGTCACATGATGCCTGTATAAATTTTATACCTGTTCCGAAAGGCCCCTGACTCTACAACACCACTAAGCAAGCAATACGAAGACCAAGGAACACTCCAAACAGGTCAGAGACAAAGTTGTGGAGAAGTATAGATCAGGGTTGCATTATTTTAAAAAAAAAATCCCAAATTCTGAATATCCCACGGAGCACCATTAAATCCATTATAACAAGGACAGGAGAAGGCAGCCCACCAAAACTCACAGAACTAGCAAGGAGAGCATTAAACAGAGATGCTACAAAGACACCAAGGATAACACTGAAGGAGCTGCAAAGATCCACAGTGAAAATGGGAGTATCTGTCCATAGACCACTTTAAGCCATACACTTCACAGAATGGGGCTTTATGGAAGAGTGGTCAGAAAAAAAACATTACTTTAAGAAAGAAATAAGAAAACACGCTTGGAGTTTGTACAACAGCATGTGGTGGACCCCCCAAACACATGCAGAAGGTTCTCTGGTCAGATGAGACGAAAATTGAACTTTTTGGCCAACATGGAAAATTCCATGTGTGGCACAAACCTACTTCCCATCACCCCAAGAACACCATTCCCACAGTGAAACATGGTGTATCATGCTGTGGGGATGTTTTTCATTGGCAGGGACAGGAAAACTGGTCAGGATTGAAGGAACGTTGGATGGCACTAAATGCAGAGCAGTTCTTGAGGAAAACCTGTTTCAGTCTGCCAGAGATTTGAGACTGGGTCGAATGTTCACCTTCCAGCAGGACAATGACCCTAAACATACTGGGTTTAAAGGGAAACATTTAAATGTCTTGGAATGGCTATGTCAAAACCCAGACCTCAATCCATTTGAGAATCTGTGGCATTACTTGAAGATTGCTGTACACCAACGAAAGCCATCTGACTTGAAGGAGTTGGAGCAGTTTTGCCTTAAGGAATAGGTGAAAATCCCAGTGGCTAGATGTGTTAAGCTAATAGAGACATATACCCCAAGAGACTCACAGCTGTAATTTCAGCAAAAGGTGGCTCTACAACGTATTGACTTTGGGTGAATACATATGCACACTCCTGCTTTCAGTTTTGTTTTCTTTTGTCTTAATTATTGTTTGTGTCACAGTAAAGGATATTTTGCACCTTCAAAGTCGTAGGTATGTTGTGTATAACAAATAGTGCTAACCTCCAAAACTCAATTTTAATTCTAGGTTGTAATGTGACAAAATAGGACAAACACAGAAGGGATGAATATTTTTGAAATGAACTGTAAATGATTTGAGGTCCAATGAAATTTGCCATTTGTTTTGAAATATTTAAGTTGCTTGATGATTCGAGAAGGTTTTTGAATTTGTCACTGCATATAAATTAGGCATACTATGCTTTAAAATATATAGGTGACCCTTTATTGTTCCAGTTGACAAATTTGTGTTGGTGTGTGTTGACAGGATGGCGTGGGATCAAAATCTGTGTGCATCAGTGCCCTGATGATCATTGCTCTGCCACTGCCTTAATCAGTTTCTCCATATGCAAATAAGTGACACCTATGCGATTTTAATGTATTTGGTTTATGCATTTATGGAAACTGCCATGACCTTTTGGGAAGATGTATGGTATATAAGTAAATGAGTGAATAAATATGAAAGCAAAATCAGGAACAATCCCAAATGACTTGTTCCTTGAAACATTTGTTACTCCAATGGTGGTCCCAGCACTGAGAAAATGCGCTTGTGAACTGATTCTGTATTGTGTAGTTGAATTGTCTGAATGAATTAGTCTACATTTGTATACTGTAGCTGGTTTTTGCTTATCTTTTTGCTTTGTTTCTGCTTTTATAAACGAGTGTTCTCTTCTTTGTGTGAAAGACCTTTTGGGCTGCTGTGATCAACGTTTGTTGTATGGCTGCCAAAAGTACATTTGACAGCCTTCTATCTTCATCTTGCATATACAATGGTTCTTTCTCAAATTGCTTTTATTAGTTTGTTTTTTAAAAAATGTTGTCATTCCATCTTCCCTATAACAGTATCTTCTGCAACCGTTTTTTTTTCTAGACAAATTTTATTATCTTGTTTTAATACACAAAAAAAGGCAGAATTTGGTTTTGTACTTGGGGATAAAAAAAAAGCTGTAACATTATCGTGGTGTCCTTACAGGAACAGGTGCATCTCTGTGGTTAACCACTGACCTAGTGAGTGCATCTAGTATAATGCTTCTTTGTGCACATTCCTGTGAGAACTACCATGATCTTGTCTGAAGCACACAAAGTTGAAAATAATTTTTGGATTCATGAGCTTTGTTTTCCTGCAGTGCCCAATGATCCACTTGTGCCGACTGCAGTGTTGGGTGAGAACCTCAGCCCTTTGTCATCAGTTCTCATATGGATTTCATCTCTTTGCATGGTTCATGGTTCTTTCTGCTGATCCACTATTCTTACCTGCTAAAAAGCTAGTTCTGTGTCGTTAAGAGATTGTGTGCTCATGCTGTCATAAACATTCAAGTTATATTCAGTCCCCTTTTTCACAGAGTTGAAATGGATAAATGCTAGTATGTGAATTTAGTGTGATCCTTAATTTCAGCAGCTGGAGAACTTCACAATTGCTCATAGAAAGAGACCCATAGCCCATACCATGCTTTGAAAAGGAACAGATAGGACGATCCCTTCCCCACCCTCCAAGCTGCAACTGAACTAACCCAGAGGAATCAAGCTACTGATTTCATGATTTTGCCCAGATTGATTAAACTACATACAAAGTACCATCATGCTTAAAAAAAAAGTGTGTCTATATGTACATATATATAGAGAGCGAGAGAGAGAGACACACACAGACATACATACAACTCGCCTTGTGCCTCACAACACAGAAGGCAATTTTTATGTATGTATGTTTTTATTTTTTGCAACAAAGCAACAGCAGACTACAAAAGCAACAATCCCCCCCCCCCTCTAAAGTTTGGAAATAATCTTGTTCACAGCTTTGCATTCCTTTTTCATTCTACAGTTTGGTTGCACGTGAGTGATGTATTATGGCTAGCATTGAGCCTTGGCTACACAATCATCCGCTTTTCTTTATTGTACATGTGCAATGGCTCTTTCCTTAGCAGGTTTTATGAGTTCTTATTTAAATGTAGTTATGCTCCCCTCTCACAAAATATGATAGCCTTTACAGTTTGCTTTCAACATAGCAAAGCATCTGCTTAAAGCAACTGAACTAGGGCAGATTGTTCTAGATAATGCAGTTGAGCGTTGGGCTCCTTCTCTAGCCCTATTCAACCCCCACCTCCTTGAAGCTGCTTTTGGATCCTGATACTTTTCATTCTTGTCCACTACTTATGTGTATTCTACTATTATCTAGTCCCCAATTTTGCTGTTTTTTGTCTTGAATAGATTGTAAGCTCTGATGAGCAGGGACTGTGTCTTAATTATGTACAGTGCTGCGTACGCTTTATAGTGCTATACAAATGATTAGTAGTAGTAGTAACAGTTGGTAAATAGATTAATTCCCTTTTTTCTTTTGTCAGTGAGGGGATACATAATGGGCCCAGTGTTCAGAGGACTTACTCTCCCAACTACACATCGGGCTCCGTACACCCTATTTGGTGCATATACTTAAACACATGTATGTCGTGGGGCAATTTAATAAAAAGTCTTTTACACATATAAAAACCTTTGCATGTGGACAAACCTTTTATAAAATTTACCCCCCCCCCCACCCCCTCCCCACCATCCCCCTCCTCACATACACATGCATCTAGCCAAAGTAGACCGATCTCAACTGGGAAGTGTATATTTTGGTCTAAATCTGTCGTCATATGGGTTTGCATTTGATTAGTCACTTTTCCAAAGCTAAGCTCAAAGTAAGTTAAAATTCAGATGCAATAGTGTTTCTCTGCCCAAGTGGACTTACATCAGTGGGAGATGCAGGATATGAACCCTAAGTTCCCTGGTTGTCAACCTGCTGTTCTAACCACCACGTTACTGTTCCCCTCCATGTTTCTAGGGAAAAAAACTCCCAACATAAGTATTCCTAACTAGTCAATCCCCCAGTCATCACTGTGTATAAATTGGGTTGCAACAGTGATAATCAGTAATCCACACAGGTATCCCTCAGCTACCATTAAAGCATGACTATGAACAATCAAGCAGTAGACCTGAGAGGGAAAAAGGGCATTGAAAATATAGAGTTGTAAAATATTAAATAACATCATATGGATGTGAAAGTTGGATAGTGAAAAAGATAGATAGGAAGAAAATTGATGCCTTTGAATTATGGTGCTGGTGACTAATACTGTGTATATCATGGGCTGCCCGAAGAACAAACCAGTCAGTACTAGAGGAGATCAAACCTAAGTTGAGAAGACAAGACTTCGACTTTCATACTTTAGACATATCATGTGAAGAGAGAATTCGTTAGAGAAAGACATAATGCTTGGAAAGATAGAAGGTCATCGCAAATAAGGCCAGCAGTGAGATGGATTGATACAATGACAGCAGCTATGGATGCCACTCTATCAACAATGAGCCACCTGACTGAAGACCGAACACAGTTTAGGTCAGCTATCCAGAGTTTCGCCATGAATCGACACTGACTCGATGGCACTTAACAGCAACAACAAAATTTTAAAAAGTGCATCTCTATTACAGAAATAGGAAACAATATAGAATATATCAGAACAAAAGAGAAGAGATTGGGGATTATGATGAAAAGAAGAAAGGGAAGCCACAAAACAGTGATCAGGAAATTTTCCATTGCTTTTATTTTTTAAACATGGTTGTCTAGGTTTGTGGATTCTCGAGATCTCCTCCCCCCGCAAAACTGTTCAGTTTCAGAATTATCAATATAAACATATAGGTCACGTCAGCATAGAGGACTGATTCCTGCTGTCCTCAGAGAACACTTGTTACAGGTGAGTAACTATGCTTTCTGCAGTCGGCAAAATACAAATATTTTCTATTTTCAAGATTTTAATGCCTTAATATACCGCTAATGTGCAGACCCCCATTCTGTATTTTGGTGGTTTCAGTGGTGACATTTTATTATATCTTACGTCAGCACAGAACCATGGTGAGCTTCAATAGTTAAATTACCCAAGAAAACATCAGCTTATATATGATTGCTTTATATTTATAGTTCCTCAGAAATATGAGCAAGAATGAAAGATGTAACACTGTTGTTGCAGTGGGCCTACTGATAAGAAACATAGAGTACAAGTAGTCTGACTAGATCACAATATGATGCGCTCATATGTTCATTGGTTTTATGTTTAATTGTTCTTGCTATGATTTGGTTTACATGGTTGAAATGCTGATCCTTTTTGTGGTGCTTCTGCTCAGACTTCCACATGAAAAAGAGCGGAGGGTAGCCCAATGGAGTCTCACTCCCAGAAGGTTACATCCCAGTACTGAGAGACCCTTTGTGGATCCTGTGGAGGATCTGAGAGATGAAGTTTTACTGGTATCCAAGGATTTTCTGTATCCACTAGAAAGGATGTGTTTTTGGAGGCAGCCCATTTGAATTCAGGGTCTTCCTATTTGGCAGATGTCCCCTATGATCTGGTATGGACTTCAGCTAAGAACATGGCTACAGTGATTAGGCTTCTCTGGTTATGGAGCTGGTCAGCGGATGTGGCCTTGAAGATTCGGCACTGTAAACTTTCTTTCAAGAGAATGTTGCTTTTTGGGGAGAAGTTCATTAAAAATCTGGGAAAGTCAAAGGTCCCTAGGCTTCCTGAGGATAGATGTAGGAATAAAGAGCATTGCTGCTCAGAATGGAGTCATTTTCAAGATGCCCAGAAATATTTATTCATAAATAAAAAGTCATGGGAAATAAAGACATTGAGTTCCGATTATTGGTAAATCCACACTGATGTCATTTTCAAAAAACCATCAACACATCAAAACTTTTAATGTCGGGCCCCCCCGGCAAGAGAGAGAAGGGGAAACCTTTTCCCTCCACTCCGGGAGGTCCCTTTTAGTGATAGAATGGGTGATAAAAACCAAACTATAAAAGAGTGAAGAATCACTTAGCTCAATTTGCGGCGAAGTGTGGTCTTCGTGAGAAAATACTGCTTGCACACGACATGCATGTTTCGGACCTAGGCAGGCCCTGTTTCAAGTGAAATATCCCATCTTCAAAACCATCGCCTAGTAAGAATCGCCTTGAGGACGCCGAACTCAACGGCTACATTTATATATCCCTGAAGACAGCTGATTGGAGAAGATGAAAAGAGGGGTGGTCTGATGAAAACGAGACTCCATAACAAATGATGAATGAAAAAAAGATAAATGAAAAACATAAACATGCCAAACAGTCCATGATGAGGTAAATAAAACAAAAACACAAGTCCCATAAATGTCTATATCAAGCTCCACCAGTCACATTCCAAATTAAGGCCATTGGGGATGACAGTACGCAAACGAAAAATCCAGCGTTGTTCTCACTTCTGCAAAAGACTCTCCCGATGACCACCTCTAGGAGAGAAAGGTACCTGGTCAATAATTCGCCACCTAATATCCGTGAAATCGTGGTTAAATTGAATACAATGTTCCACAATGGGGGCAGAGAGAGTTCGTGTTCTTAAACGGGAAGCATGCTCTCCCAAACGGACCCGAACAGGTCTAATCATCCGACCCACGTAGGATAAACCACAGGGGCAAATCAGTATATAAACTACATAAGTAGTTTGACAGGAGGAAAACCCCGTGAAAGAAAACAACTGCCCAGTTGCCGGATAACACCACTGAATACCCACCTCCACCGCAATGGCCGCCTCTTCCACCACAGTCCCGTCAATGATAAGGGCAATAAGATCAAAGCTGCATTTATTCAAAATGCGGTTCCACTTTGATTATGCATTGAGTAAAATAATATTTTCTCTTATTAGTCTTAAATGGGTTGCATTGTAGCTTCATTGTGTGTCCTCTAGTCTTTCTACTTTTTGATTGTGTCCACAACTGATCTACATTTACCCATTCCATTCATTAATTTATAGACCTCTATCATATGCCCCCTCAGCTGTCTTGGCCATTCTCCAATCTTCAGGTACTGCAGATGATTTTAATGATAGTTCACAGATTACTAATAGTAGATCTACAATAACAAAGCGCCCGATGAAGGTTGCATTTACACTTTGACTGTTAACTATCAGCATTATAAGAACATACGAGAGAACATAAGATATGCCATACTGGGTCAGACCAAGGTCCATCAAGCCCAGTATCCTGTTTCCAACAGTGGCCAATCTAGGTCATAAGTACTTAGCAGTTTCCCCAAAAGGCACAGGTTCCACAATGCTAGAATTGGGTCAAGCAGTGATATCCTGGTTCCCTTTTAATAATGGTTTATGGACCTTTCATCCAGGAACTTGCCCAAACCTTTTTTAAACCCAGCTACATTAGCAGCTTTTTTACTGCAGTAGCTGTTAAAACCCAAAAGGATTGTGGAAAATTGCAAGAGGATCTTGATAAATTGGAAGACTAGGCATCCAAATGGCAGATGAAATTTAATGTGGACAAGTGCAAAGTTATGCACCTAGGAAAGAACAACCCAAACTATGGTTACACGATGCCAGGTTCTACATTGGGAACCACCACCCAGGAAAAAGATTTAGGCGTCATCATGGATAACATATTAAAACCCTCTGCCCAGTGTGCAGCAACGGCCAAGAAAACAAATAGAATGCTAGGTATCATAAGGAAAGGAATGGAAAATAAAACAAAGGATATTATAATGCCTCTGTATCATTCCATAGTGAGACCGCACCTTGAATATTGTGTGCAATTCTGGTCGCTGTATCTTAAAAAAGATATAGCGTTATTAGAAAAGGTACAGAGAAGAGCCACCAAAATGGTAAATGCGATGGAAGGATACTCCTATGAAGAGAGACTAAAAAGGTTAGGGCTCTTCAACCTGGAAAAGAGACGGCTGAGGGGAGATATGATAGAGGTCTATAAATTAATGAATGGATAATTGTAACCTCCAGAGATTGGACAAAAAGTAGTCCTCAAACTGGATTGGTGGGATTAAGGTGGAAAATTTGCATTTTGGCAGGAAAGTCCATTGGAGAAAAGCTGGAGACCTTTCTTTTGCCATAGACTGGAAGGTTCTGTGGTGAATTTAAAGATGCTCACCCTGTAGAGTTTCTTTACATGTTCTCTTAGACTTCTGCATCTAGTATGATGAACTTTGCAGTTTTGTGGGTCATGCTATGTTCTCATAACTGGAACTGACAGGGCAAAGAAAGGTCCCCAGCGTTTCTCCAATGGACTTTCCTGCCAAAATTCAAATTTCCCATCTCAATCCCACCAATCCACTGTGAAGACTACCATTTCTTAACCACTTCACTTTGAAGAAAGCCACAGTATGGCGGCTGAAACATCGGTTCCAGTTACAAAAACTCAGCATGACCTGGAAAACTGCAAAGTTCAGCTTTTCCATTGTCGTCATTTACGACAGTAGTGCATTTTCAAAGGGAAAATATTCGTGCTACCTGGATTACTCAAAATTGCCTCCAAATCTTAAATATCTCAGGATATTTACAATGCTTTTTGAGTACAGAAGCCTAATAAATATGACTGATATATTTTTTTAAAGTAATACTGGGGTTATTAAAAGATTTAGTTTAATTAACAACTCTGTGTATATTTCTGCAACCTCTGGGTTAGTATTTCCATGTCATTACATGTCATTCAATCTAGTGTTTGTCATTCTTTGTATACATCATGGCATATGATTTTGTGGGTAGTTAATCTTTTTTGGAGCTGCATGTTATATAGCGCCACAATAAACTAATTTAAGATACTGTTGTGATGAAGACTGAAAAATAACCTGTGCGCTCATTTTTTGTTTTTTTGCTGCATTTTCTGGAAAGTACCTATCACTGGTAAGTGCTGGGCAAGGAGATGGGCTATGCTATAAATTCTGAACACCTTTGGCATGTATAGAGCTATAGATTCCTATCATGCATTTTTGAACAGTACATTCTAAATGTGGTGATAGTTGATGTCTCTTATGTTGCAGTTGTGGGATTATGCGAGACATTCTTCCCTTAAAGTCACTAGATTTATTGATGCCTCCAATAACTGTGTGATAGTTTTAAGCAAAATAATGTGTTTCTGTGTTAACCCTCTTGAATGCACTTAACTAAAAGTTAACAAATTAAACCAAACACAAAAACAAAAGGTGATACCTTTCTGTTGGACAAGTTTATGGAGATTTGGAACCTTATCCCTCTATTTTTCAGGCCAGAACAGAATGAACAAATGATGATATTACTAGAAAATATAGTGTCTCATGAAAGTATTCATCCCCTGGAATGAAAATGGAGGTTCATTTGGATGTTAGTTAATGGACCTAACAATAAAGTCCAAATTGGTGGAGTGAAATAACAATAAAATACCGTGTGTGTGTGTGTATATGTATATATATATATATATATTTGTCATCAACCCCCCCCCCCCTGGTGGCCAGTGGCTGTAAGGGTAGGTTGAGCATATTATTATTTTCTGGGAGTAGAGGGCTCTTTTAAGGCCAAGGGTATCTTGGTCTTTGTAGTCCTGCTCCTTATGTGAATAAATTGTGTATGCCAAGTAGAGGGTAAATAAGGCTTTTATTTCCCTTTTAACGCAAAAGGTTCGCTGAGATACAGAAATACAGAAAGTCCTTCTTTTCAGGCTTCCACCACAACATAAGTAAAGAGGTAAACTGTTACAAACGTCACAGTTGCTTGTAGGATTTAACCCAGGATTCTTTCAAACTTTAAAGCAAAACAAATGAGTGAACATTCCTCTTTCATTCAGCACAAACATGAGTATTCTCAAAGCAATGTCTGTATAACTCACAGTTCAGGGAGTGATTCAAAACTGCCCGCAATACAAATGGAGCAATCCATTAATTCGTCTTGAGATAAGGGAATAGGGTCCTCATGCGCTATCTGCATGGGCTCTGGGTCATTGTTATCTCACTCTGAATTGGAGCTTTCCCTGGCCGCTATAGTTTGCCAGTCACTGTTTCTGTTCTCTTGTTTCCAGCAAGGCTGTTCTAGGGCTCTCAAATAAGCATGGCTTGTTCCTATGCCCATACGTCCTGGCTTATAAAACTCTGGCCTGCTTCTTTTCCTTTCAAACTGGATATCTGCTTTACAAAAGCTTCTAGGAGCTGAGCTTCTCTTTATGAATAAAGTGTCACCATACCTTGGCTTCCTGTAGCCGGTATTACTGGAGTTTTCCTTCTCAGGCACTTCTCTCAGGACACAGTCTCTTTGGCAGACTTTCTCTTGGAAGCTTCTGGGCACTGCTTAACCTTTCTGTAGCCTAGGAAAACCTGGTGAGGAATCCAGACTTCCTTGCTTCCTGGTATAGGTAACTCTGCTATTAGTACCTTCCTTCTGGAGCCTTTCAATCCTGTTTCAGGGTCTTCTGGTGAGCGTAGGCCTCTCTCCAGGTATGGCTCTCTCCTTCTGAGCTCTTTACCTCTGAGGTCTCCTGCTACCAAGTCTTTCTCCAGACTGACTCTCCACGGCCCGTCTTTCTCTCTGGCTCTTTCTGCTCCTCTTCCAGCTCCTGCTGCTTGTCTTGGCTGCACTGCTTGACCTGGCTGGGCTGCTGTTCCTGGCTGTCTCAGCTCCGCTTCTCCTCCTCCTCCCCTCTCCTGCACTATCTTTCTGCTTATAAAGGCATTCCACGTTTGAGTTCCCCGGGCTACTTTTCAGGTGCAGCTGATTAACTTCTGCAGAATCATCAGCCGGGTGTGTTAACTCAGCCTCTGTAAGTTTTCGCCTGCTCCCTCTAGCTGCGCTGCAGGGCAATTGCATCTTCTGCACATCATTTGTTTTGTGAAAGACAGTGTTTTTTTCTAAGTCTTCACTTTCATTAGCATCCGCTCTATGACAATAAATATATATATATATATATATATATAAAAGTAAAAACTGAAAAGTTGTGAGTGCATATGTATTTATCCTTTCTGTTATGAAACCCCTAAATAAGATCTGGTCCAACCAATTAACCTCAGAAGTCAGATGATTAGTTGATTAGGGTCCACGTATGTGCAATCAGTGTCACATGATCTGTCACATGATACCTGTATAAATATACCTGTTCTGAAAGGCCCCTGACTTTGCAACACCACTAAGCAAGCAACATAGAGACCAAGGAGTATGCCAAACAGGTCAGAGACATGGTTGTGGAGAAGTATAGATCAGGGGTGGGTTATAAAATAAATAAATAAAAATCCCAAATTCTGAATATCCCACAGAGCACCATTAAATCCATTATAACAAAGTAGAAAGAATATGGCACCACTACAAACCTGACAAAAGAAGGCCACCCACCAAAACTCACAGACTGGGCAAGGAGGGCATTAAAAGATACTACAAAGACACCAAGGATAACACTGAAGGAGCTACAAAGATCCACAGTGGAGATGGGAGTATCTGTCCATAGGACTACTTTAAGCCATACACTCCACAGAGTGGGGCTTTATGGAAGAGTGGTCAGTATAAAGCCATTACTTAAAGAAAGAAATAAGAAAACATGTTTAGAGTTTGCACAACAGCATGTGGAGGACCCCCCAAACACATGGAAGAAGGAAGAAGTTCAAATGAGACGAAAATTGAACTTTTTGGCCATCCTGGAAAATGCAATGTGTGGCGCAAACACAACACATCTCATCACCCTGAGAACACCATTCCCACAGTGAAACATGATGGTGGCAGCATCATGCTGTGGGGATGTTTTTCATTGGCAGGGACAGGAGCACTGGTCAGGATTGAAAGAACAATGGGCAGCACTAAATACAGGGCAGTTCTTGAGGAAAACCTGTTTGTCTGCCAGAGATTTGAGACTTGGGCGAAGGTTCACCTTCTAGCAGGACAATGACCTAAACATACTGCTAAAGCTGGTTTAAAGGGAAACATTTAAATGTCTTACAATGGCCTAGTCAAAGTCCAGACCTCAATCTAATTGAGAATCTGTGGCGTTATTTGAAGATTGCTGTACACCAACGCAACTCATCTAACTTGAAGGAGTTGGAGCAGTTTTGCCTTAAGGAATGGGTGAAACTCCCAGTGGCTAGATGTGCTAAGCTATTAGAGACATACTCCAAGAGACTTGCAGCTCTAATTGCAGCAAAAGGAGCTCTACAGAGTATTGACTTTGGGAGGTGAATACATATGCACACTCCTGCTTTCACTTTTTTTTGTCTTAATTATTGTTTGTGTCACAATAAAGGGTATTTTGCACCTTCAAAGTCGTAGGTATGTTGTGTATATCACATGGTGCTAACCCCCAAAACTCCATTTTAATTCCAAGTTGTAATGCAACAAAACAGGACCAACATAGAGGGGATGAATAATTTTGCAAAGCACTGTAGAAGTGAATCATAAAAAGCATTCCAAAGACAATCTGGAGGGGAAAGATATGTGGGGATGGAGGGGTGTGAGATTGATTGGCATTCAGATGATGAGACAGTATATGGCGCTTAGAGGCATGTTTACTAAAACCAGCATAGATGATGTTTGTAGTTTTAAGTAAGATATTTGAGTTTGAAAGTTATATTTTTATTATAAATTAAGCCAAACCTGAACTCACTCATTTATTCGGCTAAAAGTAATTTCTGGCCATGAGTATAAATCTTTGATCACAAAATTCAGAGTTCCTTCCCCCGTATTTCCAAGAATTAGAAACACTTATTAATCAAAGAAACTGTGTCCAAATGATGAGCATTTCTATCATTATGTGCATCAAGCCATCTTTAAGCAGTTTTCCATGCAGCATATATTTTGTCTAATCGGTAAAGCTGAGCTTTACGGCTTTCAAGTTATGTATATCTGTTTGATGACAAGGCCAGCGAGATCATCACTTCAAATCTTTTGACAGCATTTGTAATTGTGGTGCTGGAACAAACAAGATTAGTAGTGTGCTGTGGATTTGTCTGCGCTGCTGCCTCTATAGCTGCTTGTCCTGTGTGAAGAGAGCTTGCAAACCTTATTTTTCCTTCACAGCTGCAGTTTAAAATTCCTTTTGCTAGTGGCTAGTGGCTAGTTCTATATTTTAGTTCATTATTCATGAAATGTTCCCTATACTCTAGACTGTCTATTTCTACTTAATGTAAATATATGAGAATTATCCCTTTTACAGAGATTTTGTTTTCTTTTTGCCCACAATTTTAGAATTTCTTTAAAAGTGTGGTTAAAGGTGAACCAATTGATATAGTAGTGTACTTGGATTTTCAGAAAGTGTTTGATAAAGTCCCTCATGAGATACTCCTTAGGAAATTAAAAAGTTATTTGTAGGAGGGGACATCTTTTTGTGGATAGGACAATAATAGTCTGTTTTCCTAATGGATGGGGGTAAATAATGGAGTGCCTCAAAGATCTTTGTTGGGATCAATGGTGTTTAACACATGTGCTAAAAATCTGGAAAAGGGAGCAATGGGTGAATTGATCAGATTTGCGAATGCCACAAAAATATTCAAATTTGTTAGAACAGATGCAATCTTTGAGGAACTGAAGGACTATACCAAACTGGAAAACTGGGCATCTAAATGGCAGATGAAATTTAATATAGACAAGTGCACAGTGTTGCACATACGGGAAAATCTCTTCTGCATATACTCATGCAATAGTATGTTCCCAGGAAATCCTCAGTTCAGTATGCAGTAATAGTCCCAAAAGCAAATAAAATGTTACAAATTATTCAGAAAGGAATGGAAAGTATTACTAAGAAAAATGCCTCTATATACATACGGTGTGTGACCATTTCTTGAATATTTGCACAGTTCTGGTCACCCATTTCAAAAAGGTTCAGCCCAGATGTGAATTTGGTAAGATTTGACTCCCCTCTAATATAATGGGGAAGCGAGTTCCATAAAAGTGAACTGTAATAAGAGAAAGCAGCATGCGTGATGGATTGTAAGTAATGGTTATAAGCAGAGAGGGCACGCTGACGTGTTGTGAGCAAGTCCAAAAGGAGGAGCTGCCTGGCCATAACTAGGTCAGAGAAGTCGGAGGAGATTCCTGTGTGAAGGACTTTGCGAATAAGCATGCACAATTTATCCAAAAATCTGGAAAGAAATGGAAAGTCAATGTAAAACCTTTAGTGCAGGCGAAAAATGCTTGCTTGCTTATTTATTTATATATATATATATATATGATTTGTTTTACCACTAGTGGTGATGTAGAAAGCTTGAATCATACTGGCTTGCAATCCAGATAGTAACGGTAACAGATAAGTCCAAGCATAAAATGATATATGATCAAACATCTTGGTATTAATTAGAAGTCTGGCAGCAGAGTTTTGGAGAAGCTGAAGACAATGAAGCAAGGATTGCTTTAAGCCACAGTGAAGAGTTACAGTAGTGAAAGCAGTATAGTACCATTGCAAAAACAAGAGTTTTGAGATCAGTCAATTTCAGAAAAGGTTTCACACACTATATTTTCCTGAGAGAAAACTGAGAAGATTTAAGAGCGGCAGAGATCTACAGATCAAATATCAAAGCAGAATCAATTTTACAGCCCAATATAGTGATACAGTCGTATAATGGTATGAGTTGGTCAATGAGACAAGGAGAGAGAGAAGGAAGAGGACACTGATGAGTCACCCACATAGCCCTGGACTTCAGTTTCATGCCATGGTTTTTAAGCCACTGTACTACGTCCCTACTCCAGAATTCAACAGAGGAGATCAGAAGTATCAGTAAAGTGGATTATCGGAATGTCATCTGCACACATATAACCATAAAGACCAAGAGATTGTATGATAGCCAAAGGTACCAGGAAACGGTTGAAGAGGGAAGGAGCCAATACAGTGCCCCAGGGAACACGACAGGTAGCTAGGAGATTGTCAGTGGAAACTCTTCCACGGTAACTGAAAAGTATCTTCAAACTGTATCAGTACTAAAGGGCAAACAATGAAACTAATAGTTAAAAGATTTAAAACAAACCAGAGAAAGGATTTTTCTTCACTCAATGAACAATCAAGTTGTAGAATTTGTTGCCAAAGATATGGTGAACAAATTTTTAGAGGAAGGGTCCACAAACAGTAACAGGTAAATCTCTAAAAATTATTTCTTATCCCTAGGAGGAAGCTGCAAAAAATGGATTTATTTTTTGCAGGGCCAACCCAAGGATATTCTGGTACCCTAGGTGAACTTTCAGCTATACTCCCCCCCCCCTCACTCAGAACAATTCAAGCCCCTGCCCCCATGTCCTGCATCTCCCCTCCTATTTCCACCTCACCTTCCCAAGTGTCCAGCATCTTTCCTACCCTACCTCCAAGTGTCCAGCATCTTTCCTACCCTACCTTCCCAAGTGTCCAGCATCTTTCCTACCCTACCTCCAAGTGTCCAGCATCTTTCCTACCCTACCTCCAAGTGTCCAGCAACTTCCCTTCTCTTTCCTCCATCTTCCCAAGCATTCAGCATCTCATCTCCCCAGCGCTGGCCCATCCACTAGGCATCCAGCTAGGAAGCAGACCTTGGGGGCAGCACCGCAGCCCCTCTGCACAGTTCAAAGCAGCAGCAGAGTAAGTTGATGTTAGTGCCATTGCAGGCTTTGAAACATCCGCACACGTGTGCGCGCTCTTGGCTCCTGAGCCCCTCTGATGCAAACCTTTGTCATAGGGGGAAGTAGCAGCAGACCATAAGTGTGCATATGTGCGTGGGTGCTTCAAGGCCCACCATGGCACCAAAATGGCTTGCTCTGCTGCTGCTTTTGAAGTGGGGTGTGGGTCACAGTGCTGCCCCCACCAGGGTGAAGGAAAAGAGAAGGGAAGGGCAGATAATTGCTGCCTGGTGCGGGACAGAAGATAGGGAAGGGAAGAGTTTTATTGCACACTTGGGTAAGAGGGAAGGGAAGAGGAGATATTGGACTGTGAGGGCAGAGAAGGTGAGATGTTAGAGGGCCTGGGCCGGGGCCACCCCGAGAGGGGGGGAGGCTTAGGACTTGAGTGTTCACTTAGAACAGCAAATATCTTTGTGCTGTCCCTGCCCCTGCCTTCCCTTTATCTTCCTGGTATACAGCATCCTCTCCTTTCCCTTCCTGCTACTGGGCCGCCTCCTGCTGTTTGTTACAGCTATTGTCAACACTGTTGCAAGCCTCCTTTGGCAGCACTAAAGATAAATTGGGGCAACTGGCATGGAGCCTCTGAGCAAACTTGTGTGTTCAAGCCAAACCCCTCTGAACCTCTGTTTTGGAGGGGTGAGACCTGGACATGCGTGTCTGCTGAAATGCCCTATGCTAGCTGCCCCGTATAGCTTATAGTGCTGCCAAGTAGGATTGCAACAGCTTCGGTTATGGCAATGACCAGCGTTAGAGCTAGTAGGCATTGCTGACAAGTTTTATTTTATTGCCGACTTCTGTCACACTGGCACTAACCACTGAAATTGTGCTACTCTAGGTGGATGTCTAGTCGGCCTAGTGTTGGCCCAGCCCTGCTTTTTAGGAATCCATTGAATGGTTTCCTAGTGAGCCGTATTGGCTACTTTTAAGAGACAGGATGCTGGACTTGATCTGACTCCTTATGGCATATCTTATGTTCCTATAAACTTTAAAAGAAAATGTTTGTGTGTCCCAAGGTTTCCTGTTCTCATGATACAGACATGCTTTTGGTGACTTTTTCATCTTATATCTCCTGGATCAGTCCAAGCATATATATCATTCACATATTCTATGTAGTGCTGCCAGCTGATGTTTATTCTTTTTTTTTTTCTTTGGTTCCCCTACTGGAGTGATCCAGGTCTGGTTCTGCTCTGTAACATGCATAGAGCTGTATTTTGATTTTGTTAAGAAAAGGCGGCCTATAAGCAACCCTTATGTATGTATTTATTTAACAAGATTTTTATACCGCCTTATCGTACAATCAAAGCGGTTTACATAGACCTCAACATATTACAGAGAGCTCATAGAAAGCCTTAGGTAAGGGGGTTGCCAGGGGCAGAACGTATATAAATAACATCAACGGTGTTATCTATGGATTAAGCATGAGAATTAAGAGGGGAGGGCTAGTTATTATCTTTGAAGTGGTCGGTGAAGAGAAAAGTCTTGGAAGTTTTCTGAAGTCCTTTAAGTCCTTCGTCGTTCTGTTTTTTTCTTGCAGTGTGTTCCAAATGGCGGGAGCAGCTAAAGAAAGGGCTCTCTTTGTGGTGGAGTTCTTCGCTTTAGTGTAAGCGCTGGGGATCGGTATGATGTCTCTTGTGTTCTGCCTCTTAGGTCTGCTGCTTGAGCTTGTACAAATTTGTTCATGTAGAGCTCCTGCTGACAGGTCATTTCTTACCTTGAAGATTGTAAGTGCAGTTTTGTATTAGCACGTGAGGAGACTGGAAGCCAATGTAGCTGATATATTAGTGGAGTTATATGATCATGTTTGGGTGATCCTGTGATTATGCGGGCAGCAGTGTTCTGAGCCAATTGCAAGGGACGGATGGTTTGCGTTGGTAGGCCATGAAAGAGAGAGTTACAATAATCCAGAATGGGGGTTAAGAGCATTTGACATACTGTACAAAAATGGTTTTGACTGAGGGAGGAGTTTTAATCTTCGGATGATAGCAAGTTTTTGGAATGCATTCTTGGAGGATTTGTTACATAGAAACATAGAAATATGACGACAGAAAAAGACCACATGGCCTATCTAGTCTGTCCTTCCATAACAACAACTACAACAGTCCACTTTTTACCTTTAGAGATCCTCTGTGTTTGTCCCATGCTTTTTTGAATTCAGTTATTGTCCTCATCTCTACCACCTCCACTGGGAGACTATTCCACGGATCCACTACTCTTTCCGTAAAGAAATATTATTTCTGCATATCACTCCTGAATCTATCTCCCTTCACCCTCATCCCATGTCCCCTCGTAGCAGAACTTGCTTTCAATTGAAAGAGGCTCTCTCCCTGAACATTTATGCCACAGAGGTATTTAAACATCTCAATCATATTACCTCTATCCCGCCTTTCCTCTAAGGTGTACATATTAGGATCCTTCAGTCTGTCCTCATATGCTTTATAATGACCACTAATCATTTTAGTAGCCACCCTCTGCACCGACTCCATCCTGTTCACATCCTTTTGAAGGTGCGGTCTCCAGTATTGAACATTATACTCCAAATGAGGTCACACCAAAGACTTATACAGAGGCATTATCACCTCCTTTTTTCTGCTAGCCATTCCTCTCCGTATGCACCCAAGCATCCTTCTAGCTTTTGCCGTCGCTTTTTCTACCTGTTTAGCTACTTTAAGATCATCAGACACAACCACGCCTAGGTCCTGCTCTTCTTTAGTGGACAAAAGTACTTCACCCCCTATACTATATTGCTCCCTTGGATTGCTGCAGCCCAAATGCATGACCTTACATTTTTTAACATTAAATCCCAGCTGCCAAATTCTAGACCATTCTTCAAGCTTAGCTAGATCCCTCCTCATGTTATCTACCCCTTCCTGGGTGTCTACTCTATTGCAGATTTTGGTATCATCCGCAGAGAGGCAAACCTTACCTGAAAGCCCTTCCGCTATATCACTAACAAAGATGTTAAAAAGAATCGGACCAAGGACAGATCCCTGGGGCACACCACGATAACATCCTTCTCCTCAGAGTGAGCTCCATTTACTTGTACTCTTTGTCACCTCCCACCCAACCAATTTCTAACCCAAGCAGTAACTTTAGGGTCCATCCCTAGGGTGCTCAGTTTGTTTATAAGTCTCCTGTGAGGAACAGTGTCAAAGGCTTTACTGAAATCTAAATACACCACATCTAGGGCTCTCCCTCGGTCCAACTCCCTGGTCACCCAGTCAAAGAAATCAATCAGGTTTGTCTGACAAGACCTGCCTCTGGTGAATCCATGCTGCCTCGGATCCTGTAATCCGCTGGACTCCAGAAATGGGGCTTGTAGGATTAGAAAGCAGTCAGTGGTAATACGGAAGTAACTTACTTCCTCCTTTACTGTGATTAGAGTGTCCGCTATGGATATAGAAGAAGGGGATAAATGATGGGTCCTGTGTTATGAAAAGAGTTTCTGATTTCTTGAAGTTGACTTGAAGGTTGTTGGATGCAAGCCAATTGCCCATGTCAAGCAGGCATTTGATAATGGTTGAGTAATCTGGCGAGTCGAGGTTGATAGGGGAATAGACCATGATATCATCTGCATAAATTGCGTAGTGGATCTTGTGCTTCTTGAAGATGTTACTGACAGGTTGTAGGTAGATGTTGAAGAGGGCGGCGGACAGGGAGGACCCTTGCGGGACTCCCTGTGTTAAGTGAAATGAAGCTGATATATTCAGACCGATTTTAACTCTTTGTGACTGAGGTAGGAGAGGAGCCAGCTGAGAGTTGTGCCATGGAGTTCAGTGTTTGATAGACGTTTTAGAAGGGTGCTGTGAGATAGTGTCGAAGGCTGAGGAGATGTCAATGAAGACGAGAAGGAATCCAGTTTTTAGGTTGTCAATTCTGCTTATTAAAGTGGACCCAGAATATCCACTGCTTGCCCCAATACAAGCATTGTGGAACCTGTGTCTTTTGGGGAAACTACTAGGTATTTGTGACCTAGATTGGCCACTGTTGGAAACAAGATACTGGACTTGATGGATCTTGGTCTGACCCAGTATGGCATATCTTATGTTCTTATGTTATGTTCTTAGTAGGGTGTCGAAAAGATATATGAGGAGGGTTTCAACACTGTGATTCGGGCGAAATCCATGTAGGAGTGGAGCCAGAGGAGCACGCAGGTCAGTGTGGTCTTGTAGCTCTATTTGCACCGTCTTTTCAATTATTTTTGATAGAAAGGGGAGGCTGGAAATGGAGCAGTAATTCACAGGGTCTGAGCAGTCTGCTGAGGTGTTCTTACGAATGGGTCTGATTTATTTATTTATTTATTTACAGTCTCTTATATACCGCACTATTCATCATCAGCGCGGTTCACATGGAACAAAATGCTCAGTACATTCAACACGTATGAGTTTACAGGTAACAGGGCATAAATAACTTGGATAACCGGGGTAACTATATACAAGACATATATACTGATGGTGGCTTGTTTTAGAGCAGAGGGCACGTATCCTCTAGTTAAGGATGAACTTATGATGTTGTTTTATGCAGTTGGCAAGCTCTTCCTTGACTGATTTGATCCACCCTTTAGGGCAGGGATCAGTGGGTGCTGTGCTAGTGTTTATAGCAGCAATGCTGCAGTGTTTATTCTGTTGTAGGGATGCGAAATTCACCCCATAAGTGTCTGTCTGCTGTTGTGGAATGAATCTGGGGTGGAAGGGGAGTCTACATGAGAGATCTTCAGTGGTGGTTTGTTTGTTGACAAGGAAATCCGCGAAGACTTGGAGGTGAATAGGGACATCTTTGTGGGATGGGTCTTTCGTCAAGATGCGGACAATTTTGAATAGATCGCAAGGTTTGTTGCAGGATTTTAGGATGAGATTAGTGTGGTATTCCTGCTTGTGCTTGTTGATTAGGTTGTTGTATTCATTCTGCAAAGCTGTGTATTGAATAAGAGTGGCATGGGATCGGTCGTGTTTCCATTTAGAAGTTTTTGCTTCTCCGCTCTTATTGCTTGTGAGCACCATGGGGCTGATTTTGATCTTTTCTCTTTGCTTCCCAAAGTTGGGAGGTGTGTGAATTTTGCTGCATCATTAATGGTGATGTTTCAGGATTTGATTGCTTTATCTAGGTCTGTAAAGTCCTGTGGGAGGCTGGGAAGAGTTTTGTTGAGGAATTGCTCTTTGTTAAATCATTTGAATCACCTTTCAGGGTAGGGTTTCTTTTGTGTTTGTAGGCTTGTAGGCTAAAACCTGGACCAGATCAAACATTTCCAGCAAAAACAGAGCCACCTGATGGAGGAAATGACATCACCGGAGCCGATGGTGGCGTGAGGGAGCCGCTCCGGCACCGACCCAGCCAACAGGCAGCAATTTCGATCCCCCGTAGGTGGAAAACGGGAGCCCCGGGCGGGGGAATGTGCCGGGAGGCGGCGGAGGACGGCCCAAGAAAGGCGGCGGCGGATATAATTGAGGTGAGCCGCAAAGGCAGGAGCAGAGGGCAGCCGCGTGGAGAACTAAAATGGTGCCCGGAGCTCCGGCAGGGCTGGTGTGAGCGGCAGGAGGGCTGCGGTATAGTGCAGAAGCCCGCAAAAAGATAGTGGCACTGGACGGAGAGAAGAGGCTGGAGTGTGAGGACCACCTTAACCGCGGATGCAGCAGGAGCTGGGAGCAAGCAGAGAAGTGCGGGGTGAGGAGCTCTGAGCGGCAGGAGAGATCCCTTGCGGGGGCAATGTGTGGATTTTTCACCATCGCAGGCAGAGGCAGGTGGAGTGGGTGCCTCGGAGGAGCTGAGGAGGTGCACTGTGACTTGGCACAGAGACTGAGGGGATTGCAAGCAAGCAAGAAAAGTGCTGTGACTGTTTGTAAAGACGGTGCAGCAATGACCACAAGAAGAAAAGCAGCGGATCTCAGAGAGTATGTATACACGGGACCACAAGCAGGGAAGAGTGACATTGGACAGAGTGAGAATAAACTACACCAAGGAGGTAATGGAGAGCGGGTGGTGGATGTGGAGATGGGGAGCGAGAAGGCACCAGGAACAGCTCCCCTACAAAATATTACTAGAGCGGAGCTCAGAGACTGGTTCCTCGAAATTAAAAAAGAGGTGCAGTCAGTGAAAAGTGAACTTAATGAGCTCTTGGGCCCCTTGAAGGAAGAAATCTGAGAGCTGGTGTGTAGGATGGGAGACCACGAAAGCAGGCTGCAAGAACTTGAGCAGCTGCAGGAAGAAGGGACACAAAGAGGTGTAAAGCTGGGCTCCCAGCATGAGGCCCTACTCTATAAACTGGAAGATTTGGAAAATCGATCGCGCCGCAACAACCTGAGAATCCGAGGGATCCCAGAGGAGAAAGAATTTCAAGATAGAGAAAAGGTGGCAGTGTCTGTGTGCCTAGAGGTGCTAAAGGCAGGTGGAGAGGAGGTGGCAGCTGTGGACATACAACTTGAAAGAGCACACAGAGCACTGGGGTCACCTGTAGGAAACAGGCCTAGGGACATTATAATCTGCCTGGCAAGATATAAAACAAAGGAGAACATTTTTAACATAATGAGGGGTTTTGGAGCCCTGACGTGGGAGGGCTACTCAGTGCATATATATAAGGACTTGTCCGCTGGCACATTGCAGAGGAGGAGGGCAATGCAACCAGTGACACAATTATTGCGGAAAGCGGAAGTTAAGTACCGATGGCTACACCCGTTTGGAATATCCTTTACCCTCAAAGGGCGGACATGGCGGACGCAGTCACCAGAGGAGGCGATGGGGGCTCTACGAGAAGTGGGACTGCGGCCCTAGGAAGTATCCATGGGAGCAGGATCACCGGCACGGAGGAGGCAGCAGCAGCGCGGAGACAGCCAGGAGAGGAGGATCAATCGGATGACAGGGCAGGAGCTGGGAGATGAGCGGACTATGGAAGGAACCTGAGGACTGATAATATGTTGGGTATACATTGTGGGGGAGGTGGAGGGGTGTTTTAAGCGCTGTATGTTTTTGGAGGGGTGGGAGGAGAGGGAATGGAGGGAGTGGGGTGGGGAGAAGGATAAAGGGGGAAGCAGAGGTAGCTACAACTGTGAATGTGTGAGGTGGAAATTGGGAGGGGAGGCGGGGGGAGGTGGGTGGTGGAGGGGTGTGTAATGGGATGGAGGAGGAAGGGGTTAAGGTGAAGAATGGGGTGGGGAGGGGGAAGGGGGGTGTTTGAATATGGGCTGGTTGGGGAATGGAGGACGGGAGAGAAGGAACAGGATAGGGATGGGGGGGAAATGAAAATAAGTGGCTGGGGGAGGTAGGGGCGCACTACTACTGGTGGATCCTCTGGAAGGGAAGGAGGACATGGGGGGATGGGGAAGGAGGGAGGGGAAGGGGGGAGAGTTCAGGGGATGGGGAGGAGAGTTCAGGGGATGGGAAAGCAGGGGGAGGGTTTGGAAGTAGGGACTAGTAAAAGGGGGAGGAGGAGGGGCAACCGGGGGGTTCGGGCAGGGGTGCGGAGGTGGAGGGGGAGGGAAGGGAGGGCCAGGGGAAGGTGAGCCAGAGGAGGAAAACGTCAACGATAGCTACATTGAATGTAAAGGGGTTGCGTATGAGACAGAAACGGAACTTGGTGGAGTTGGAGGGCAGGGGAATGGGAGCGGTTATTCTGTGCATACAAGAAACCCACCTGCAGGGAGAAGCTGGCATCCGGGAGAGCGGAAGTACACGTTTTACTCTCCAGTACATGGAACCTACAGTAGGTTAGATATGATATGGGGGGGGTGGACAATGGGTGGAGAGGGTACAAGAAGTGGAACATGGTTTAATCACCTGGTCAGATCATGCCCCAGTGAGCATAAAGTTTGATATGGGTACAATTGATGACAGTTTAAAATTTTGGAAACTAAATGATTCCCTACTTGAGGAGGAGCGGTATGTGGGGAAACTTAAGAACAGTATAAAAGAATATATCCGGTTGAATGATACAGGGGAGTTGTCTATGGGGGTGTTGTGGGATGGACTAAAGGCGGTGATACGGGGACAGTTGGTTAGCCTGGGCGCGCAAGTAAAGAGGGAGAAAGGGGCTGCGGAAAAAGACTTGCTGCGGAAGTTGGGAAATCTTGAGAGAGTGCATCAAAGTGTGCAGGATTCACATACTACTGCAGAGCTCATTAAGGTGAGGGCGGAGCTGAGCAAATTGTGGGCTCAAGAGATGGCGTACCGGTTGGCGGTGTTGAAGCAGGCCCATTTTGAAGGGGGAAATAGGGCAGGGAGGCTCTTGGCTTGTCGTCTAAAGGCGAGGAGGCAAGCAGCTTTCATAGAGGGCATTAGGAATTGTAAAGGGGAAATGGAACACCACACCAAGGGTATTAGGAAGATATTTAGGGAGTTTTATGAGAATTTGTATAAGAGCGAAACATTGGTGGGGGGGGGGAGGAGACTGCAGAGTTCCTGGAGGAATGTCACCTTCATCGGGTGAATGGGGAGGAGAGAGACCGCTTAGGGTGAGAGATTCAGGAGGAAGAGGTAATGAGGGCCATAGCCACGTTAAAAGTTGGGAAGGCTCCGGGTTTGGATGGGTACACCACAAAGTTTTATAAGGTAATGTCGGAACATATTGCACCCATCTTCACTCAGGTAGTGAATAGGGTCCTTCAAGGGAAGGCCTCCCAAAGTCTATGGCAGAGGCCGGCATAACCGTACTAACAAAACCCGGTAAAGATAGGGGAGTATGCGGTTCTTACAGGCCAATATCCCTAATAAACTTAGATGCCAAAATCTTGGCGAAAGTGTTGGCAAACAGGATCCAGGAAGTAGTGCCACAGCTGATTCACCCAGATCAGACGGGGTTTGTCAAGGGGCGACAGGGAAGCGACAATGTGAGGAAGATTTTGAATATAGAGTGGCATCTTCAGAGATCTAAAGAATCGGCAGTGATGGTCACGGTTGATGCAGAAAAAGCTTTTGATCGCGTGGAGTGGTCATATATGTTTCAAGTATTAGAGAAAATGGGTTTCGGAGTGCAGTATATTAGCTGGATAAGAGCACTGTACCAGGGACCACGGGCTAGAGTCAGAGTGAATGGTGGCTATTCAGACAGTTTTGAGCTCCACAGGGGCGCCAGACAGGGCTGCCCGCTGTTGCCTTTACTGTTTGCATTGGCTATTGAACTGCTTGCCACATATATTAGACGAGAGGTGGATATAAAAAGGGTAAGGATACGGGGGAGAGAGGAAAAGACTGGGTTATTTGTGTATGATATTATCTTTACCTTAACATAACCACTTACAACGTTACCAGTGTTAATGAAGGCTATACAGCGGTATAGCCAGATAGCAGGCTATAAAATGAACCAGGGTAAAACTGAAATGTTGGGATTTAACTTGGCGCCTAGAGTAGAAAAGAGCTTGAGGCACAATTTTAGGTTTCGGTGGGTGGCAGGAAGCTTTCGGTGCTTGGGGATCCAGCTGGGGACTCCTTTATTTAGGATTAAGCAATGGAACTATCAGGGACTGGTGGAAAGTATTAGGCAAGATTTATCTAGATGGTGGGGGTTGTATCTGTCATGGTTGGGCTGCATAGCGGTTGTGAAAATGAATATCCTGCCGAGGCTGTTTGTACATACGTCCTTGCCATGCAGGCTGGTAAAAAAAGAAATAGATAAGATGCAGAACCTGTTTATGCAGTTTATTTGGGATGGCAAGCGCCCGAAGGTAGCTAGGGCCACCATGTATAAGACTGAGGAGGGGGGGTTGGGGGTTCCATCTTTGCTTAGATACTATGAGGTGCGCAACTCCGGGCACTGTTTGCGTGGAAAGAGGGGCTGGAGCACCCAGGGTGGGTCGGCATGGAAGGGGGAGGAGGAGGAGAGTCCAGGAGCTTGGATCTGGGATCCCGGGGGTGGACGGCGGGGAAAGGGGGAGGAGAACCCATATATGGAACTCACGAGACAGGTTTTGGTGAAATGGAGACGGTACTTGATGGGGGGGAAGAAGTATTCCAGGGAGACCCATATTCAGACGATGGCAGAGGGTAGGATGGGGGAGGCGGTGGGGTTTTTTAAGAGTTGGGGGAGGAAGAGGCTGTGGAAAATTGGCCAAATGGTGGGAGAGTGGGGAGGCATTCGGAGCTTTGAGGATCTCCAACAGCAGCATCACTTGGATGAGCGAGACAGATATGTATATGTTAGTATGTGGTACTGGCTACAGCAGAAGGAGGTGAAAAAGGATTGGTCTGCACAGCCCACACCATTTGAGGAAATGATGGGAAGCAGGGGGATGCCTGCTCGGATAATATCAAGGTTATATAGGCTTTTGGGGGAATACAAGCCGGGAGCCATACGTAGCCAGCAGCAGTGGGAGGAGGAGTTGGGAGGTCAATGGGACCCCACGAGGTGGGACAGTATTTATATTAGGACCCACAGACTCGCCCCGGGGACAGCAATGTTGGAAAATAGCTATAAGTTAAGATTGAGAATGTATTAGACCCCGGCGTGGCTCCATGCGCTGTATCCAGACAGCTCGGAGCACTGTTGGAAGGGATGTGGGGCAACAGGTTACATATGGTTTGGAGTTGCCCTGTTGTACGGGAATATTGGATTGGTGTGGAAAGGCTCACTGTGGATATTATGAAGGTGAAGGTACAGTTCACACCAGGTATGGTAATACTGAATGAGGAGGTGGAGGGAAGAGGAGGTGGAGAGTTGGAGAGGCTGCAGGGGTACTGCGTAATCGCAGGCCGGATGAGCCGTCTCCGTTGGTGGAAGAAAATTGGGGTACCTCCGTTAACAGAGGTGGTGGGGAGAATGGAGCAGCAATGGGGCTTCTGTGCGATCGAAGCACACAGAAAGCATACTCTTACAAGGTAGAACAAGGTATGGGAGCAGTATGTACGGTGGAGGGTGGGGGGGGGGGGGTGGAACATTGGTGTGAGAAAACAGAGGGGGATGGATCTGTAAGGAGGTAAGGGCTTGGATTCTATTCCTACCTGCTTAAATGTATCACTTTTGGAATGTTTACAAATGTTTAACGCTGTGAGCCGGCCCACAGGTAATACAATGCTTTTAAGGTATACGACGGGTATGGTATAAAGTTATTGGGTAAAGTTTAATGTTGGAAAGGTGTTTTTGAGGAGAGCGTGAAAGTGTGGGAGTTCAATAGAGGGGAGGAGGGGGGTGGGATAGGAGGACTGGGAGGGGAAGGGAGGGAGAGGGGGTAGAAGGAGGGGGATGGGGGTAAGGGGGGGAACGCCCTACTGTTTCATACTTATATTTACAAATATGAGTATTATTATGGTTGGAGGATATGAGCTTGTTACTGTATAGGAAGAAAGAATTTGATAGACCGGTTGTGGTCCTCGGATGTGCAAATGTATGTTTGTGTTGAAAAATGAATAAAGCATAAATTATTTAAAAAAAAAAAAAAAAAACAGCCACCTGCAACCTTAACCATATGTTCAGCAGAGAGTGTAATATTTATCAACAATTGTTTTCTAGAAAGGCAATTTAGAAGAAGGCTGAAAGGAATCTGAGCCTTCAGTATACTGAACAGTGTGTCAAGAAGTGGACAAACTTAACACTTGCCTTGTAGTAGTTCAGAGTTTACTCCCAAGTCATTGTTTCTTTTCCCAAGTTGTCTGCTGGCATACATTCAGAGGGATTGCAAGAGAGCTGCTTCTGAATGTCATATAAAATGACCTGGTAGTAATCATTTTTCTGAATGACCTGGTAGTAATCATTTTTCTGAATGACCTGGTAGTAATCATTTTTCTGTAAGTATTAATAGGGAACAGCTTTCTTTCTGGGGCCTTAGTCAAATTTAAGTTTCCTTAACCTTTTAAGGTGCTAATGAGCAGCAAATTGCTAGACACAGAAATTTTTAATTTTAAAAGTCACCAAGTTATACACCATAACATCAGTTGTTCAGAGGTGTTCAGGCAGTCAGCATTCATTATTCAAAGCTTTAGACTGATTGATTTTAAGATTCTGTAGCATTGTCAATGCATGATACATAAAGAGTATTTGAAATACTGTTTTTATATCACCATCTTAAAAACCTGGAGTGTTTGTATTTATTTATAAACTTGTTATATACCATCTTAGTGATTTCCATCATTCAAAATAGTTTACAAATTAAATAAAAACAATTACTAACCATTTATTGTGTAGGATGTTATTTCAACAAGAAGTAGAATAAAGTGGACACAGTTTACTCTAATGGTCTATGGCATAGACACAAACTGGATGAAGCCCACTGATGAACAAGCCTTCATATTTTTGAAGCGTTTTGATATGCAACATATAAATTGAAACTATTCTTAGCAGGTTGGCCCTAAAAGGTTCACTGAGATTTTGGTTATGGGAAGCCAAAGAAAAGGTTATTTAAAGTTCAATAATAAAAAGATTCTCATCTTTTAAGACAGGAAGGTTTGAAATAAAAGTTTGTTTTCACCGTTTCATTTTGGGGTCCTTCACAAAGTGTTTGATGGAGACATGTCCTCTGGAATAATGCTTGCCAAAGACGTCATTATAGATGCAGTGAACTACAAAATGCAGAAAGTATCTGGAGATGTACTCAAATGTTGCTTTAGTTAATAGTTAACTCTTGCTTTTAAACCGCAGATGAGAACCATACCGCCACAGCAGAGTCCAGTCGCTTGCTGGATGTTCCTCGCTACTTGTGTGAAGGGACAGAGTCTCCTTATCAGACTGGGCAATTGCACCCTGCAATCAGAGTCGCTGACTTGCTGCAACATATTAACCTCATGAAAACATCAGACAGCTATGGATTCAAAGAAGAATATGAGGTATACATGTCACTGTGAGGGTCCCATATAGAATAGTGCTGGCCCGCAAGAGGTTAGCTTTTAAACTCAGCCTAGAAGTGTCAGACAAATTTGACTAGTTAGATTTAAGCCTGCAATTTTATTTCCTTTGTTTTAAGAATGCAAGTTAGCTGATTAGCCAGAATTTACATGTTAACCAGCTTAACTTCTTTCCCCTGACCTAACAATGTCCCATTTTTTGATCTGCTAAATGTATGCACTATGTTCATTTAGGAAGGTAGATTTTGTCAGCCAGAGGGGAAAAATGTTCAAAAACAGTGATTTAGTTGGCTAACTCCTGATTCTAGCTAGTTAAGCTTTTTGAAAATCTACACCCTCCCTCAGCAGCTTGTACCTCGCAGCTATATTGGTTCAGGAGTAGACTGGCCTCTTTTGGAATCCAATGGATTTCAGGATCTGAGGCAGCATGGTTTCGTATCAGAGGCAGGTCTTGTCAGACGAATCTGGTTCATTTCTTTAAATGAGTTGGACTCAGGAAAGGTGCCAGATTTCAGCAAAGCATTTGACGTGGTTCCATGCAGACATCTTGTAAACTCCGCATCCTGGGATGGACCCTGAAGTAACTGACTGAGTTAGAAACTGGTTGAGTGGGAAGTGACAAAGGATAATGGTAAATGGAGTTCATTCTGAGGTTAAGAATGCTACTAGTAGTATATTGCAGGGATTGGTCCTTAGTTTAGTTCTTTTTTAACATTTTTGTAAGTGATATTGTGGTAAGACTGTCAGGTAAGATTTGCCTCTTTGCAGATATTACCAAAATCTCCAATAGGGTAGACATATTGGAAGGTATAGATAACCTGAGAGAACTAGCAAAGCTTGAATGGTTTAGAATTTGGCAGCTGAGATCTAATACTAAAACATGCAGGATTATCATGCATTTAGGCTGCAAAAATGCAAGGGGACAGTACAGTATAGTGGGTGAAGTACCTCTGTCCATGAAAGAAGAGTGGGACCTGGTGATGATTGTATCTGATGATCTTAAGATTGCTAAACAGGTAGAAAAGGCAATGGTGAAAGCCAGAAGGATACTTGGGTGCATAGAGAGAGGAAAGGCCAGCAGGAAGACGGAAGTGACAGCTTCTATATTAAGTCTCTGATGAGACTTCATTTGGAATATTGCATGCAGTTCTGGAGACCACGCCTTCAAAAGGATACGAACACGATAGAGTTGGTTAAGAGGATAGCGACGAAAATCATCAATGGTCTTTGTCATACAGCATATAGAAACAGACTTAAAGATTTTAATATGTATATTTTTGAAGCAAGACAAGAGAGGGGAGATATGACAGAGACATTTAAATATCTCCATATCGTAAATACACAGGAGAGCCTCTTAGGACGAAGGGAAAATGGGATAAGAATTATCCAGAGATAGTTTACAAGGCTGCCGGCCACACAGGTTCTCTTACAGATGAATGCATATGAAGAAGGATGTAAGAAATTTCATAAATTTTGGTCAGCAGTATCTCTGGATGACTATTATTTGCAATTGTAGCTGTATTGGGAAAGAATTCTTGGTGGATGGGTCAATACATCAACTGCAGTATTCATGCCAGATCTAATTTTGCTGTGATAGCCACCTCAACAGTGTTTCCCTGAGCAGGGGCCGTTGCTTATGTGTATAAGTACAGTATTGCGTATGCCTTGTAGCGCTATAGAAATTTTAGTAGTAGTAGTAGTCACAAACTATAAAATCTTTGTTGGTTTTAGTTACATAGACGCAGAGCATAGAGGTGGTAGGGCAGAGTACAATGTCAAAAAAATAGCACCTTGTTGCTGGAGCTAATTTTGAGCTGCACGGTTTTTACACTCTGCGTACATCTGGAATTTCTCATGGTAGGGTTAGCCTAATGTTGGCCAGGTTTTTTTGCAAGGCACAAACCAGTGTATCCCATTGTTTTATCTAGTTAAACTGTCATACTAGCTTCTTTATTGATAGACATGTGGCATTTTTTTCTCAAGTAAATCATTTGCGCATTTCACCCACTGAACTAGCTCTCCTGCTGTAAAAACAAAATATTTGCTGAAATAACTCTTTTGTCATATCCTTGAGACATGAATTTTGCATATTTTATTGTATTGCTTCAGTCTTCTATGGTTTAAAAATAAAGCTTTTCTAAATGTTCTGTTCAGTCCTATTATTGCCTTACATTTGTCTGTATTACAGAGTTTCTTTGAGGGGCAGTCTGCTTCTTGGGATGTAGCTAAGAAAGACCAAAACAGAACAAAGAATCGATATGGAAACATTATTGCATGTAAGTTCCTCCTTCTTTCTCTAGTCATCCGTAGAGTTGGCTTGAAGTGATCTAAGTTGCTGCATCATTGCATTCAGTATGAAGTATATTCTTCTTTTGTTTGGAGAAGGGGGAGTCTTTTTGTGCAACAGGACTGAAGGGGCTCATCTCCAGAGAGAGTGGGTTTAAAAGAGGTTTGAACAAATTCCTCGAGAAAAAGTCCATTAACCATTATTAAAGTGGACTGGGGAAATCCAATGCTTACGCCTGGGATAAATAGCATAGAATCTGTCTACCTTTTGGGACAGATACTTGTGACCTGGATTTGCATAATTTGATGAACCTTTGGTCTGACTCGGTATAGCATATCTTATGTTGTTATGTAGGGAGGAAAGTGATAAAGGGTCAGGTGCACTAAAGGTGGCATTTTAGAAAGGACATTTAGGGGCCATCTGGGATATCCAAATCAAAGCGGCCGAAATTCTGTGTGAGGAGCAGCACTTGCAAATACTTTCTAAAAATGACCTATCTTTGCCCCAAAATCTAAATGTTTCACCAAATTGAAAGGGTATGGGGACGTGCAGATTAACACTTCAGGCATATGCAGGTCAATTTCAGAAACTTGCACGTGTAAGACCTGCACATTTATGAATTCAACAGCATAGATATGCCCACTGTAGTATTCCAAAATGTGTATGTGCATTTGCTGCTATATAAATTTCCCCGCCTGATATTTTGCAAGCAAAAATGTGTAATGGCCTGGCAGCTGTCAAAAAGGCCTCTGTATTTACCTGCATGTTTTTTTGAGGGGGAGAAATTTAACGTGGGAGTCAGAAGTCATTCCTTCTCCCTACTGTTGCTTTCTGGCCAAAACAAGTACTTTTCAGATGACAATTCATGCCCAGGAGCAAGTATAGATATGAACATGTCCGTTGGCAGGCATAGATGTGTGGCACCATTCTAAAAATTGTCTCTACACATGTATGTTTTACAGACCTCCCCAGACACGCCACCACACCCCATGTGACATAGATGTGATTGTGTCAGACACGTATAAATTCGGACCTTTCTGTATTGGCCCTTGGGATGTGGATGTGATTGCCACATCTGAATGGGTGTTTTCAGTTGTTCAGATCACAAATAGAGCTTCTAAAATAACCCCTAAATATTTTTCCCAATAGACACAAAATGGACCCTTTAATTCCTCTGGTCCTAAGTGACTTCAGACCACTCATGCCAAAGAGAGGTTAAACTGAAAAGCTTCCTCTAGCAAACCATTATTTTTTCACAGTGTTTGAAATGGTAGCTATGGAAACAGGCTGCCTTGACTTAATTTTCATTCTTCCCAATACAGCTTTCCATCTCTCTTATGTGTCCCTCCCTCCATCAACATCCCTTTGTATCTTACCCTACTCTGCATCTAGTCCTCTGTCTCTTGTTGTTACCAAGGATCCAGGACAGCAGCACTAATGGGCCAACTTTTTCTTCCTCCTGTACAGATGGAAAAAGAGAGAATCAATTGCTTCCTCTTCCCCATGTTATCTTCCTATGCAGTTTTCATCTCTAGCTCCTCTCACTTGTCCATTCATCTCTCTATCCCTCTACAAAGACCCCCCTTTCCTATCCCTCTTTCTTCCCTCCCCCCCAGCTTGTCCCTTCACCCAGTTTTAGTAGTAGTAGTAGTTTGTCTTCCTTTTGTCCATATCCCATCTCTCTTCACATAATCTTGTGCTCCCACTTCTCTTTCGTCCTGCCTGTCTTGCGTGCTGTATTCAAATCCTGCGCTCTTCTCCTCCAGCGTTTGCGCTCTCTTCTCTATTCCATCTCTTCTTATGATGTCTCTTTTCCCTCCTTTCTGTCGCATGTCTTCTACCCATCTTCATTCTTGCTGTCTGTATTTCAGGCCTTCCCCTTCTCCGAACCTGCTCCCTGCATGAGTTACTACCACCTCCATTTTCCAGTGCATGAGCTGGACCACTGCCTCCTGCACAGGATCTTCACTGCCTCTGAGGTGTGCAGAGCTCTGCACACATCTAGTAACGCTATGAAAACAAGTAGTGATATATTATTATAATAATAATAATTATTATTATTATTTTGCTTATTATGCAGGTACTGCGTCTTGCTTTGTTTTTTCTGTTTATAGGATGAGGGATGCTCTTTGCTGTTCCTTCTCCTGCATCACAGGTTTCTATGTATAGTCTACTCTTCTCCAAAAGAAACTCCATACAGCTTATACAATGAAGTTCAATATTGTATACAAAATAGGGCTGTATGTAGAAATAAATCCAGGATTCGCTATCCAAAAGATTATCTGGGTAACTTTGGGAGTTACCTGGACAAATCATCATCACACTCCCTGCCCCAGTGACTGAACAAGCTGTTGGAGCATTTTGGGAGAACAGTTTTAGTTTAGGCAGAGAGCACAGATATTTGGTGCTGTCCAGTTAGGATAACTCAGGCTACGCTAATAGCAGGCCAAATTATCCAGATGAGTTTATCTGAATAACTTTAATCTGAATAACTTTCCAATAGGTGGCAACAAGTCAAAACAGGCCAGGAATCCTCGGAACCATTCCTACAATCTCAAGGTGTACCGCAAGGATCTTCCTTATCGGCACTAATGTTCAATATATATATGCAGCCGATATGTGAATTGATCCGATCCTTCAACGTACAATGCCTGGCATACGCAGATGACATCCTCATATACATGCCGTTCAAAATTGACCAACCAGTGTTTTCCCCAATAATCAATTGTTTTGGAGCAGTAGCTGAATGGCTGCTGTCACAAAACTTACGAAACAATCATAGCAAAACTGAAGTTCTTTTTGTGACAAGGAACCGTAAGTTCGTACCTCCTCCATCGATACTGGTCAACAACATAGAATTGACGTCCAAACCCACAATCCGATATCTCGGCATCACTTTGGATCAACACCTGGATATGACAACGCATGTGAAGAATGTGACAAAGACTATATATCATAAGATCAGAACTCTACGCCACCTCCGCCCCCTACTTGATTACACTGGCTACCGATCAACCTTCCAGGCATTAGTCCTCCCACATCTAGATTTTGCTAACATCATCCTCCACGGGATCTCTCAATCAACTTTAAATCTGCTTCATCTGGCTATGAATGCAGCTGCAAGAGTCCTCTCTGGGTCACCAAGATCTGCTCACATAACGCCTATCATGAAAGACCTACACTGGCTACCTCTTCAAGCCAGACTCCACTATAAGTCACTAATCCTGACCTTCAAAGCCATGAATAATTACCCACCCACACCAATCAGCAACCTAATTCACAGCACCCTCGAAAATAGAAACAGGAGAACTACTGCTACGAACACCTTAATAGTTCCTAAGATGATGACATCATGTACTAAAGCTACGTCAAACAGAGCTTTCTCAATATTCGCCCCTCTAAACTGGAATACACTTCCCCATGAAATCCGTGGCATCAAAAGCCTAATACAATTCCGAAAAGCCGTGAAACACCATTTGTTCACAAAATGTTACCCAGAAGTTATCCTGGACACTCACACATCTACCAAGCTTCCCACACACCCCAGATGCCTTAGCACTCTAATACAACCAGAAAATGGTTAGACTACACGATAGCCCACAAGATAAACAAGATAACCATTTACCTGCTCCACCCACAGGAATTCACGCACAATATCCAATCGAGTATAGAATATTGTATATAATTAAAGTATATATATAGTATAAAGTTAACTGTACATAGTTTTCCCGGTTATCCCATGTATTATCTTTCCCTGTTCTTTGTAAACTCAATGTTGCTTGTATGCATTGCAGTATGTTTTGTTCATTGTACACCGCACTGATTTTAATAGCGCGGTATAGAAGAAATGTTAAATAAATAAAATAAATATCCAGGGGTGGGACAATCAGTTAAGCCTGCAGAAAATCCTGATTGCCTCTCTGAATTTGCCCTTGCCACCCAATAATTAAAAACAATCTTCCCACTGCTTATATCAGCTCCACTCTGTCACTGAAGAAAAGCAGGCATGCTGCTGTCTCTCTGTGACTGCCATCCTCCTCACTTCCTCCAGGCAAGGCTGGTGCATCACTTCCTGCTCTTCCTGTCTCCATGTGAAGTAGGCTTGCTGGTCATTCTCATGTAATGCAGGCAGGCTACTGTATCTTCTTTCGTTGTGGCAAGCCAGCTTCCAGAAAGCCTGAGACTCTGAGAACCACTTGTTGATTTGTTCCAGCCCACTTCAGGCTGTTTTTTCTCCTTAATTTTGAGAGTTAATGCACCGTAAAATCTGTGATCCTCTCCCCTTTTCTCACCCCCTACTAGAACTGTTGGGTAGCCTGCATTTTCAGAACATTGTTGATAAGCCCAACAGCTGGTATTAGAGAGGAGCCAAGAGCACAGTACCTGACAATGTCTAAGCAAATAACTCTGCATTATTGAACATTTCTCTTCTGCCAGAATTGTGTAGTGTTTTATTTCAGGACTATAAAACAGCACTCAAAGCATTTCACTCTTGCTAGCATACAGGCCTGCTGCACAGTTATTTAATCGAAATAGGATTTTTTTTTAAAAGGGCACTTATGTAAAAAGTTCAAAAAGATGCCCATTTTATAAAGGCAGTATAACTGCCTATATGCTATATGAAATAGGCACACAGAACCAGTTCCAACAGTGCACAAATTTATACCTGCTCTGAAGATGGTGTAAATTATGCATGTATTGTTTATTCTGTAAAATGTGCAAGTACATCTCAACTTCACCTCTGCTCCACCCAAAAAAAAGCCTTTAATAATGTCTCTGCGTGTTCTGCATAGAAATAAGTGCAATCCTTTGGCCATGCATACTTTTTCTGCACATATACCTCAGTGCAGTTTTTGAAGTCCTTTTCCACATGCAGAATAGGCCTTACCTAAGGAAAATACTCTATAAATTAACCTCTGTAAGTGATAATTTTATAGTGGGATGCCTGTGTGAGAAGTCCATAAAGGTGCCTATTTCAGAAAGGCAACATAAGCGCCTATGTGCCTTTCTAAAATAGACGCAAATGTCAACACATAACCTTACACCTGCTATTATAGTTTATGCATGTATCTACACATTTTATAAAATGTGGGTACATTTATTTATTTAACATTTCTTATAAACCGCCTTTCATGATATCAAGGCGGTTTAAATTGAATAAACTGAAATTACATTGAACAGGGCATTATAGCCTGGAGATAACTATTTTACAGGGAACATGGGCAATGGAGGGTTAAGTGGCTTGCCCAAGACCACAAGGAGCACCTGTGGGACTAGAAACCCCAGTCTTTCCGGCCCAAGTTTGCTGTCTTTTAGTGGGGTTTGAACCCCTGACCTTCCGGCCTAAGGTAACTTGCCCCAACCACTAGGCCACTCCTCCCTCGTGACAACTTCACTTCTGCTTCATACAAACTATGCTCTCAGGAATAAATACATGTAGCTTAAAAATAGGTGCTCAGTTTCCCTGCATGTACTTTTTATGCATTTAGGTAGTCATGACATTTTACAAAAACCTTTTTCTGCATGTAAAACAGGTGTACATGCCAAAACAAAACTTTATAAAATTACATTCTGAGGTAATTTTATAAAGGATTTTTCACATGTACATGCTAATATGCAGGGGCGGCCCAAGGGGGGTGCGGGGCCATGTGCGCAGACTCGGTGCGGGGCCTCATTTGCATAAGTGGCCTTATTTGCATAAATGTTTGCATAAATGTTACCATACACTAACTTTTAGTAAACATGTCTCTTAATGAGTGTATGGATAAAGAAAGACTAAAAGATTTCTACATTACTATAATCCAGTGCCAACCGCCAGGCACATTAGGAACTACTACAAACGCTGCCCATTTAGAACCCATTGCAAACCCGCCGTATCCTGACAGCATTACCAGGACTCACAAAGCACCATACCCTACCTATCAAAAGGCAACACTGCAAATATTAAACCAATACATTTCAGAGAATACTGGGGAAAGAGAACAAGTGGCAATGTCAAATAGGAATTACATAAACAGAATACCTCAGCTCAGTTACACATGCAGAACATAGACCATCACCAAACAAGGAATCACAATTTAGAAACAGGAAGGCAATAATTAAACTGGGAACCCCAAAAGCCAAACTTGGAATGTACAACAACACTGTAGAAATAAAACTATAAATTAATTTCCTCTTGTACCAAACAAAGCGCAGATGTTAATGATGCACATTTCCCAGAGCTTTCATATTCCAGTTAATAAATTCAAAATAAAGAGATATCTTTCTACCTTTTGTGCATTTTTTTTTCAGTTGCAATTGCTCCAGCCACTTTCTTCTGGTTTCTTCATGTTTTCTGCTAACTCTGCATCATCTGCTGTTCATTTGTCCTTTCTTTTCTCTTCTAGTTTTTTTTCCATTCTCTCTCTCTACATCTGCTTTAACATACTAATCTTTCTCCTTTTGCTCTTTCCTCATTCCTATTTCATCCACACAAATTTTACCCCTCCATCCTCAATCCCCACTTACTCTCCCAATACCCGGCCAATTGTAGATTTTTCATCCCTCCCACACAAAATATTTTCCCCTCTCCATTTTACTCTCCCAGCCCCATCCCATTCTAATCCTTCCCCAACATCAGCTCCCTTCTAGTTCCAGTCTCACCCAGCATCCATTTCCTGCTAGTCCCTGCATCAGCCCATTTCCAGTCCTAGCCCCCATCAGCCCATTTCTAGTCATTTCTTAGCCCCACCATCAGCCCATGTCAAATCCTAGCTCCCCTCCACTCAGCCCAATTCTAGTCCAAGCCCCCCCCATGAGCCTACTTCCAGTTCTAGCCCCTCCATGAGTCCATTTCAATTCAAGCCCCACCACAGCCCATTTCCAATCTTAGCTCCCCCCAACAGCCCATTTCCAGTCCTATCCTAGCTGCTCCATCAGCCCATTTTCAATCCTAGCTCCCCCATCCATTTCCAGTCCGAGTCCCTTCATCAGCTCATTTCCAATCCTAGCCCCCCATCAGCCCATTTCTAGTCATTTCCTAGCCCCACCGTCAGCCCATGTCAAATCCTAGCTCCCCTCCACTCAGCCCAATTCTAGTCCAAGCCCCCCCATGAGCCTACTTCCAGTTCTAGCCCCTCCATGAGTCCATTTCAATTCAAGCCCCACCACAGCCCATTTCCAATCTTTGCTCCCCCCAACAGCCCATTTCCAGTCCTATCCTAGCTGCTCCATCAGCCCATTTTCAATCCTAGCTCCCTTCCATCACAGCCCATTTCCATTCCAAGCCCCCTCCCCATCAGCTATTTGCAGGTCAAGCCTCCCCTTCCACTCAGCCCATTTCCAGTCCTAGCAACCCCCAATCCATTACCAGTCCTAGCCCCCCATCAACCCACTTCCAGTCCTAACCCCCCATCACCCCATTTTCAGTTTAAGCCCCCCTATAACCTATTACCAGTCCTAATCCCCCATCAGCCCACTTCCAGTCCTAACACCATCAGCCCATTTCCAGTCAGCCCCCCATAGCCCATTGCCAGTCCTAACCCCCCCATCAGCCCACAGCCCATTACCAGTCCTAACCCCATCAGCCCACGTCAAGTCTTAATCCCTCCCCATCAGCCCATTTCCTGTCCTAGCCCCCCATAGCCCATTATCAGTCCTAACCCCCATAGCCCATTACCAGTCCTAACCCCCCATTTCCAGACAGCCCCCATCAGCCCACAGCCCATTTCCAGTCTTATCCGCCCATAGCCCATTACCAGTCCTAACCCCCCATAGCCCATTACCAGTCCTAACCCCCCATTAACCCATTTCCAGACAGCCCCATCAGCCCACAGCCCATTACCAGTCTTAACCCTCCCCCCATAGCCCATTACCAGTCCTAACCCCCCCAACAGCTCACAGCCCATTACCAGTCCTAACCCCATCAGCCCACCTCAAGTCCTAACCCCTCCCCATCCGCCCCTTTCCTGTCCTAGCCCCCCCATAGCCCATTATCAGTCCTAACCCCCCCATAGCCCATTACCAGTCCTAACCCCCCATCACCCCATTTCCAGACAGCCCCCATCAGCCCACAGCCCATTACCAGTCTTAACCCTCCCCCCATAGCCCATTACCAGCCCTAACCCCCCCAAACAGCCCACAGCCCATTACCAGTCCTAACCCCATCAGCCCACCTCAAGTCCTACCCCTTCCCCATCAGCCCATTTCCTGTCCTAGCCCCCCCATAGCCCATTATCAGTCCTAACCCCCCATAGCCCATTACCAGTCCTAACCCCCCCATCACCCCATTTCCAGACAGCCCCCATCAGCCCACAGCCCATTACCAGTCTTAACCCCCTCCATAGCCCATTACCAGTCCTACCCCCCCCCCCTCGGCTCATGGAAAATTTAAAAAAAAATTAAAAAGCTGGCTGCTGCCGCCGCGGCAGCAGCAGAATGGAGTGTCCCGCAGGGCCCCCTCTGCCCGGCTGAGCCCCTCTGCGCCGGCTTTCAGATACGCGAAGGGAGAGTGTCTCCCTCACGTCTCTGTTAAGCCCGCAGGGGTAGATGGGAAATTTCCCATCAGCCTCTGTTTCCCATCTGCCCCTGCGGGCTTAACAGAGACGCGAGGGAGACACTCTCCCTTCGCGTATCTGAAAGCTGGCGATGAGGGGCTCAGCCGGGTAGGGAGAGCTCAGCCGGGCAGAGGGGGCCCCGCGTGACACTCCATTCTGCCGCTGCTGCGGCGGCAGTGGCAGCAGCCAGCTTTTTTTTTTAAATTTAATATTTAAAAAAGCAAAATGTTCTTTGCGTGGGGCCCCCTGAAACGCGGGACCCTGTGCAAAAAACATTCTTGCTCAATGGACGTGCCGGCCCTGCTAATATGCCTGCGTGATAGGCACTTATACAATTATTTCAGACATAAGTATGCACCTAATTGCATCATACATACTTTTGTATGTGACTTTTAAAGTAGGCATGTTCAGGGCAGAAGTATGGGTGGAGTTGTGATTTTCATGCATATATTCTAATATATGCGCATACACACGTACTTTATTCTCTAACATGTATATCCATTTTTCATCACCAACAATGCCCGTAAATGTTAGTATTTTAGCAATTTATATCTGTAAGCGGCCTCTCAAAAAATACCTACTGGTGTGAAAGCGTGCTGTTTACATAGCACATACTTTCACTGTGGGTATGTACGTGGATAGAGTTTGAGCCTTGCAAGCATGTACTTGCATTGATTATAGAATATGCTAATTTATGTGTACTTGAAAAAATATGCACGGTCATGTACACTTGCTCTAGGACTGGTTTAAGTTGACCATTCCTTAACTTAAGGCATGTTCTCTGCTGCTAATGCTAGTATTTTATAAAGTCAAGTAGGCGCATAGGTGACTTTATAAAATAGACATGTGAAAACGTATGTTAACTAGACTTAACTTTATAAAACTACCCTCTGTCTGTCCATATCACATACCTAGCACAGACTCTAATGCAACTGTGCACACATATGGACTCTTCGTTCTTGTTTGCTATCTTGAATCTTTCATGGCAATTTCTTATCCAAGTCTTCAGGATATATCCAGCCAGTTGGATTTTCATAGTAGTAATTTAAAAAGCAAAGTACTAGGTTGTTTTGGGGGGGGGGGGGGGAGAGAGTTCTTCCCTTCCTCGCACTTACCCACCAGCAAAGGAGAAAAAGAAACAAGTTTTAAAAAGTTCCAAGTCGCAACCCAGCAAAAAGTTACCATTGGGTTTTCGGCAGTGCATGTTTCCCAGCAAAAAAAAGGTGCCAGTACTCATATACTGCACAGCTCTTTCATTAATACAGAAAGAGCATGGGTCAGTTTTAGCAAGCAATGAAAAAGGTGCTGGTATTGTGAACCACCAAGTACCCACTCAAAAAAAAGCTCTAGTTTTCGAGTATGTGTGAAAGAGAGATGAAGGCATTACTGCTATTGTATGCAAATCCATCTCTTGCATACTCATTGTAGATGCTCTCGAACCTGAACTGATTGGAAGTACCTCAAGGACTGGGATGATAACCACTTCTCCATGGGATAGTAGCATCTTTTCTCCAGGAACAAGTAGGAAGTCAGTCCTCACATATGGCTATGTCGGTGCCGATGAAGCCCCCGCGGAAGCATCTCCCCAGCTTCCAAAGAAAACCATTGGGAGATGCCACCATGCAGGCGTGGTCCGATTCCAATCCAAGGATGCCATCTTGCTCAGTCTCCTTTTTTTTCTGTGGAGCCTAACAGACGTATGTCCTATTTCCCTGGAAAAATCCTTGACAAAACTGTTCTTAAAAGTTAGTTTTCCAGTATGCATACCAGTTCTTCTTCCCGCCTACTGGTGCCGTTCTTGGCCTCTTTTTTCTTGAGGTTTCTCTTGACCAGCGTTCGTGCTTTTTTCGCCTGCGGGTTGTTGACCCTGTCCGGGTGTTTCCCATCATGTCTCTCTGTGGGTTCAAAATGTGTGACTGCTGCAGTCAAACCATATCCATTACTGACCCACATGACTGCTGCTTGTCCTGCCTGGGCCTGGACCATGACAGAACCTCCTGCAACCTGTGCCAGCCCTTGTCGGCCAAAACCAACAAGAAAAGGTCAGAGTTGCGAGAAAGGTTGTTCCCTAGATCCAATTCGGCACCCGCCTCCCCAGCACAGAGCTCCAAGCCCAGCACATCCTGCGAAGCCCAGGTGTTCTCATTATCCCGCAGCTGCAGCTCCTCCAAGAAGACCCCAGAACTGGAGAAGAAGTAGTCATCAAAGTCTTCCAAGGTTGCTCTGGAGAAACTCTGTAAAACTCCACGGAGTGACTCTGGCAACTCTGAGAAGCACTCCACCAAGGTCCTCAATAAGGATTCCTCAGCTGGCGGAGACCGCAAGAGGTTCCTCGCCATAATCCTCATCGAGGACCTACTCCCTAGAGTGCCGGTGCTGGGCCTGAAATCCTCGGTGCCCACACCAAAGGCTGTGGAGCCGTCTGGCTTGGAAACCAGAATGGCAGTCCTGGAGCAGAACATCACTTCTATCCTGGCCATGCAGCAGGTGATGATGGCCGGTTCCTCTGCCTCATCTGCCCTGATGATTGAGCCCTTGACTGCGAGAGTCCCCGGTCGTTGAGCCAAGCATAGAGTGCCCTCGGCCTTGAAAAAGTCCTCGGCGCCGGTTGAGGTCCCGGTCCCACTTGTCAGGTATCTGGTCTTCGCCAGCCAGTGTTCGTGATTTGGACCCCAGGTCCTCCACAGGATGTCGGCCCTTTGGCACCGGCCTTGACACAAGGAGTCATAGGGCCTCGGACTTCTCATCACTGCTTGACTCTGAGTGGGAGAAGGAAGATAAGGCATCCTTGGACACCAAAAGACACTGAGTCAACCATGCAAAAGCTCAAGAGCCAGAAGACCCAGTCCTCTGTCCCTTCCAGCAGGGAGGCCTGAGCCCTCAGCGCCCTCAGGCACAAATGCTATCAGGGCATGACGATGGGTTTCTGGATCCAGGCCTATGAACTCTACATAGGCATGAAACCTAAAGACATTGGTCAAAGAGCTGTCAGGGTTTGCAGCAGCCTTATCAGGGAACCCCTCCTATTGTTCCAGACCCTGACCTCAGGATTGAGGGACAGCTCCAATTTCCTCTCCTGGGCTGCCTATGACTGCTTTGAGTTAGCGACTTGAGTTGCGGTGGCAAGCATTGGGACCGGATGCCAGGCCTGGCTGCAGTCCTCGGACCTCAAGCAGTGGGTCCAGGACAAACTGCTCGATGTCCCCTGTACCAGTGAGAACCATGGCCGATTAAATCTGCTGTGATCAAGGCAGAGTTTGTGACCCGTCAGAGGCTCTCTAAGAAGAACTCATCCCATCCCCACAAAAAATGTTGGGGGAAAAGGCCCCCCTTTTCCAGAGGAAAAAGGGTGCTTTTGCACAAGGTCATCAGTATTAGCCCTACCCTGAGCATCAGCAGGGTTCTCATCCCAAGAGTCTGGGGCACAGGAATCTGAAGTTAAAAACACCTAAGCTCTAGACTCCAGCTCCCACCTAGCCTAGGGGGAGCTTTTGACTCCCAGGGCAGGGCCTCCCCTCCCCCAGGAGACCTTCATCAGTCCACAGGGATGCGCCTGGCACTCTTCGCCCACAGATGGGCCTCTTATCACCTCGGACCTCTGGGTACTCAGGAGATCCAAGGTGATATCTCCTCTACATGCATCAGATTCCACCCAGGTTCTTTCCTGGAGAGCTGGTGCGGCCCCTCCTTCACCAGACCCTGCTACTCACAGACCTCGCAGGTCTTCTCAAGGACAAAGCGGTAGAACCTGTGCCCAGTCACCTGTGGGACAAAGGCTTCTATTCCAGGTGCTTTCTTGTCCCAAAGAGGGCTGGGGGCCTCAGGCCCATCCTAGACCTGCAAAACTTAAACAAGTTTCTGGTGAGGGAGAAGTTCAAAATGCTCTCCCTTGGAATATTGCTGCCTTACCTCCACCAGGGAGACTGGCTTTGTTCCTTACACCTAAAGGATGCTTACACACACATCCTAATCCACCCCTCCCATAGGCAGTACCTAAGATTCGTGGTAGGAGGGAGGACATTACCAATATAGGGTGCTACCCTTCGGCTTGGCCTCCTCGCCAAGGGTCTTCACAAAATGCCTAGAAGTGGTCACTGTCCACCTATGTCTGCATGGGGCCTTTGTCTTCCCCTTCCTAGACGACTGGCTCATCAGGGGCAGCTCGGCCACAGAGGCCCAGCAGGCCACAGGGCGTGAAACCCTGCTGCAGCACAACCTGGGGTTTATCATCAACTACCCCAAATCTCATCTTATTCCATCTCAGAGCCTGGAGTTCATAGGCATTCAGCTGGACATCCTGCAGGTCAAGGCCTTTCTTCCTAGGGAAAGGGCAGAATTCCTCAGGGAGCTAGCTGCAGAGGTGCAGCACCATCGGTCGGTACCAGCCCATCTCCTCCTCCACCTTCTGGGCCACATGGCCTCCATGGTCCATGTGACCCCACTAGCCTGCCTACACATGCAGGCAGCTCAGTGGTGCCTCCGCTCTCAGTGGATGCAAGTCATGGGCAGACTGCGGGACAGGATCCAGGGTAACCCGCCAGCTGGCAGAGTCCCTCGACTGGTGACAACTTCTCTGTCACCTCCGGGCTGAGATGCCTTTCCAGGCACCCATGCTCCAGAGGGTCCTGACCACAGATGCCTCCCTTCTCGGTTGGGGGGAGCATTGAGAGGACAGGCACACACAAGGCAGCTGGTCCCAGACAGAATCTCTACTAGAGATCAATCTTCTGGAACTCTCAGTGATTTTCCTGGCCCTACGGGAGTTATGCCACCGCCTGCAACACCAGCCCCTGCTGATACAAACAGACAACCAAGTCGCCATGTTCTATATCAACAAGCAGGGGGACACAGGGTTATCTTCTGCCAGGAGGCAGTGGCCCTCCTTTCCTTTGCAGCTCGCAACAACATGCTCCTGTGGGCGGTCTTCCTCCCCGGGCCAGGACAATCGCCTGGCAGACAGACTGAGCAGGGTGCTGCAACCGCACAAGTGGCACCTGAACCCCAGAGTGGCCTCATGGCTCTTCTGCTTCTGGGGGATGCCCGTGATGGACCTCTTCACCATCCCGGACAATGCGCAGCTACTCCGCTTTTGCGCACGGCAGCCGCACCCAGCAAGGATGGCAGCAGATGCTTTCTGATCCCATGGACGGAAGGCCTCCTTTATGCCTTTCTGCTGACTCCCCTGGTCGCCAAGACCCTCTTCAAGGTCCAGCATGAGGGGGCAGCACTGATACTATTTGCCCCCAGGTGGCCCAGACTCTGAGCATTCAGTGGTGATAAGCCACAGGCCACCTTTGGGACCGGGTGGCCATTACCCTGCCCCTCATAGCATCCTTATAGTGGTGGCTGGAACCACAGCACTTGCTCTGGGTTCTTGCCTTTCAGTTGACGCTGCTCCACAGGACGCTCACCACCGATGCATCAAAATTGGGTTGGGGCGTGCACTTGAATGGTCTGCAGACTCAGGGCTTCTGGTTGGAGCAGGAGAACCTGCACCGGATCAATTTCTGGAGCCGCGTGTGATCACAAATGCCCTCAAAGCCTTCTAGGCACACCTGACCAACCAAGTTCTGATTCAGACCAACAATTAAGTGGTGATAATCTCTATCAACAAGCAGGGGGCCATGGAAGCTGTGCACCTCTGGAAGTTTGTCATTGCCCATGGCATGGAGCTTAGGGCGACTTACCTGCCTGGAGAGCTCAACATTGACGGACCATCTCAGCTGGGTCCTCCAGCCCCTCGAATGGACCCTCAACAGGAGGATAGTGGAGCTCATCTATCAGGAGTGGGATACTCTAATAGTGGCCCTCTTCACCATACCACACAGTGCTCAGGTGAATTGTTTTTGATTCTTCATGGCCTCCAAAGACAAATTGGCTTCCGATGCCTTCCTCTTGAACTGGGATGTGGGCTTGCTGTATGCATACCCCCTGATTCCACTGGTGGCAAAGATGCTACTCAAGCTCCAGACAGACAAGGGGACCATGATACTTATCACCCTGAACTGGTCCAGGCAGCTGCGGTTTTCCCTGTTGCTGCAACTCTCCTGATGAAAGCTTCTTCGACTGGATTGCAACCCTGACCTCGTCTCAGGAGGGCAGGACCCTACTGCATCCCAATGTCAGGTCCCTAGCCCTCATGGCTTGAATGCTGAGTGGGTAGTCCTGTCGGAGCTTAACTTGCCGGGGGGAGCAACAGATGTCCTCCTGGCCTCCCGCAGAGATTTGACACGCTGTTCCTATGCCTTCAAGTGGCACAGGTTCTCGCTGTGGTTTGCTGGCGAAGCGCTGGACACTACCTCATGCTTGGTGGACAGCTTGCTAGAGTACATCCTGCATCTCTCTAATTTCGGGCCTGAAGTCCAACTCCATCGAACTGCACCGGAGTACGATAGTGGCCTACCGCCATGGCTTGGAAGGAAAGTCTATCTCCCCTCAATCATTGGTGGCCCATTTCATGTGGGGTCTGCTGTTGAAGCCTCCAATTAAGTCCCCACAAGTCGCATGGGATCTGAATGTGGTGTTGGGGCGGCTACTGTCAGCACCTTTCGAGCCGCTGGCTACCTGCTCTCTAAAATTTCTGACCTGGAAGTCATCTTTCCCGTGGCTCTCACCTCAGCTCACCGGGTCAGTGAGCCTCAGGCTTTAGTGGCTCATCCTTTGTACACGAGGTTCTACCATAACCAGGTAGTGCTGTGCACCCTTCTGCACTTTTTGCCCAAGGTGGTCTCCACTTTCCACCTCAACCAGTCGGTGGTGCTGCCCACCTTTTTTCCTTGGCCTCATGCCAACAGGACAGAGGCCCAGCTACACACCTTGGATTGTAAATGAGCACTGACTTTCTACCTTGAACAGACCAGCCCGCACAATCATTCCACTCGGCTTTTCGTCTCTTATGATGCCAGCAAGCTGGGCATGGCTGTCCATCTAGGTGGCAAATTGCTTATGCTTTGCCTATGCGCAGGCCACTCTGAGCCTCGAGGGTCATGTCATGACTGCATCCATGGCCAGTCTGCGCTCTATCTCGATGGAGGAGATTTGCAGGGCTGCTATGTGGTTCTCTGTTCACTCCTTTTCAGATCATTACTGCCTGGTTGGGGATTCTCGGCATTACAGTAACTTTGGCCAAGCCGTACTCCGACATCTGTTTGGGACTTATGGGTCAACTGCTTCCCACCGGCCCTTCTGTCCATCCAGGCTACTAAACAATTTTCCTGATGTAACTGTATGCCATGGACATTGAATCGGTCGAGTCCTGAAGAGGGACTGCACATGTGTTTTTTCCCATTTTTGTTGCCTCGGTTGGGTTGTTTTTGTGTTCGGTAGCCTGTAGCTTGGGAGTTCCATACGTGAGAACTTCTTCTTGCTTGTTCATGGAGAACCTGTGGTTACTCACCTGTAGCAGGTGTACCCCTAGAACAGCAGGAATAAGTTCTCTCAACCCTCCCACCTCCCCGTGGAGTTGTTTTGGCTGCAAGCTTTTCTAATCTACTGAGGATAAGATGGCACCACAGTATACATGCGTGATGGAGACTCCCAAAAGCTTCCAATAGAAGCTGGGGAGCATGGGGGGGTTGTCTCCCATACGTGAGGACTTATTCCTGCTGTCATAGAGAATAGCTGCTACAGGTGAGTAACTACGCTTTCTGATCACTGCATCCATACACTGACACATCAGCCCAATTTACTGTAATCCATGTGCTGATCACTCCATGCTTAGATTATTACAGCATCATTTATGCAGGCCGCAGTGCTACAGACCTAAAATGTCTACAAAAAAAACAGAACTCTGCCATTAATCCTCTCACATGCCCAGAAATTTGATTACATGACACCATTATTCATACAGCAACATTGACTTCCTTATACTATACCAATTCAAAATCTTGGTACTGTCACTCGGGGTACTGACCACCAGCACTCCTGACCACCTAGTTATCACCCCTTATATCCCTGGATGCTCTCTTCATTGTGCTCAAGAGAACCATCTTGCTATCCCACCAGTTTCCAATGCTAGAATAGAATCCACAAGAAATGCAGAATTCTTCTTTTGAGCCCTTATCTTATGGAACATGCTATCTCCCTCCTGAAATTCTGAATGATCACATGCAAAATTCCACGCAGCTCTGAAACACATTTATATTCCATGTAATTCGACAGCCGTAGAGTTGGCTCTGGAATTAAGGGGTGTTATGGTAATCTGGCTTCCCCTGTTCTCCCAGGTCCCTCTGTTTTCTTTTCATTTCTATTTTAATAATTTTAACCTGGAGTTCTTTTCCTATTTCTTTTAACATAAATTTTTATTGTAAACCGCTTTGCTTGCTTGCTTTTCCCTGAAAGGCATTATATCAAGTCATCAATAAACATAAACAAGTTCATTCAGTTGCTTTTAGGCAGCCAGAGAGTAGTTCAGTGGAACGCAACTTTAAATGCTAAGTAATTTATATGTCAAGTTGAGCCTTGGAAAAATATATGCTGACACTGTAATGCATTGGTTGTTAGCTCAGCTAAACTTCAGTTCCTTTCTGCCATCTGATTTCATCAGAAAATCCTGAGATTAGATGCGAGAAAGCTAATTTAAATAGAGTCAGACTTGTGGTGAACTTGCTGAATTACACTAATAGACCTCTAGAGTAATTTTTATAAAGCATTTGCCACTGTTCGGATTGAATGTATTTATATTCGCGCTGTGTGTAGGCATTCTGGGAGATAAAGGCTGAACAAAGCTGAGGCAGAGTTGTGATGGACTTCTACATTTCATAAAATAAGTGTGTGTACACAGAGTACATGCAAAATTTATGTGTTTAAAACATTCTTACATTCCACAAGCCTGAATCAAAACCATTCAGTGCAGTTTACAGTAAATATCCACACAAAATATATTGCATAAAATAGAATAAATACACTAAAATAACCATTTAGTGTTCCATAATTTAAGATAAACAAAAGTCATGCAAATGCTTCTATGAATAAATACATCTTCAGAGTCTTCTGAACTGATGAATATTTATGTCTTTGGAGCAAGTGTAAAGTTGTGTAAGAAAATTTGCACACTTTGAGGAATAGGTCTGAGTGCCCATTTTCTAAAGACACCTAAGTGCCTGTGTTGCCTTGATAAAATAGGTGCCTTGTTATGAAATTAGCAGCATGTTTACTAAAGTTGAATGCGTGCTGAGTACTGCTGTGCCTATTTATTAGTACGGGCACAGCAGAGCTTAGTGCATGTTAACATTCATTAGCGCACACTAACCATTAGTTAACATGCTCCTTACTCTTGTAATGTCTATTGGAGCATTGGCAATGCCTGAAAGATGCCTAGGATATATAGATTGAATTGCATTACACATTTTATTAAAAAATAGTATGTGGAGCAAGATAAAATTCGGTCTTTATTGTTAATCTTTGGTTTATTTTAACTATTTAGTGGCTTGCTGCTTTTGCTAAGATTTGGTGGTTGCTTTTAAGGATCCTCAGCTTCCCCATTTCTTTTTTCTAGGTTATTTTCTATTTTAATTTATTCTCCCCTCCCCGCCCCCAAATCTGTGTTCCTTTCTGCAGAGAGCAATTGTGTGTTTTGAGTTAAAAGTGTACATAAAAATTCTATTTAAATGAATTTCATTCCCTAAGACTATTAATTAGTTTGTGCTGAATAAATTGTTACCACACCCCAATATAGTTTGATCATTTATGATGTTTTTTTATCATTGCTGCTTCATATATTGCATGTGAACATTGATCTCATGTATTTCAATATTTAAGCAATAACCTCTGTATAGTAACAACTCATTCAGTAAGAGGGTCATCCGTCTACCACATTAGATGCCCACATTTCAACCTCAGATACCTAACGAGGATGTGTAACTTAGGAGCACGTTTACTAAAGTGCAGTAAGTTTTTCCACTTGCCACATAGTAGGAGCCTGAACTAGCACATGCTAAGTGCAATAGCCACGTGCTAACTGTTGGGGACATACTCGGCATGTTCCCAGAGTTGTGTCAAGGTGTTGTTGCCCTAGGCAGACCTTAAACCTTATTCCCCCCTTGTCTGTCAAAATCTATTGTTTAGTTTTGAATGCCTTACTCTGTTCCGCCCTCCAGAGGTTGCCACCCTAGGCGATTGCTTAGTTTGCCTGGTGGTTTGGCCAGCCCTACATGTTCCCACCATTTTCTGCACTGAAAAGTTCCCTAACGTGGTGGCAGCATTTGCATTTAACACAGGTGCACATAACGCCACTCATTGAGGTGGCATTAAGCACTCTTGCACTAATTGCAACATTGACAGCACGCGTTAGCACAGAGATGATTAACCTTGTGCAGTCAGCACTCATTTTCCACAGCTGTTAGTGTGCCCATTGAAGAGTGCAGTAACCGTTAGCACACTTTAGTAAACATGCTCCTTAGTCTTGTTCTAAGTTTACACCCACAATGGGTTTTCATTGTTCTAATTAAAAACGATGGAAATGTTTTGTGTCAGGGGGGTAGTTTCTGTTTTTTTAATGATTTGAAAGTGCTCCTTGTACGTTGCAGAAAGCTTCTCCTGACAAAGCCTGCAGGAATCTCACAGTTGATTTATGGTACAAAATAAAGGTCATTTTTTATAATGTGCTCCTATACTAACTTTCTTTAAAATGTTTGTTCCTTTTGCTGATTTGGCAGATGACCACTCTCGAGTCATTCTGCAACCAGTAGAAGACGATCCTTCTTCAGACTACATTAACGCCAACTACATAGACGTAAGTGTGCGTGATACGGGCTTTGTCATCTCTTGCCTTGTTTTCCCCACCGCCTTTTTTTCTGTATGTGAAACATTTTTGCATGCCAACGCTTAAAAATCAATTGCTAGCATTTTTTTTGTAAAATAAAATGTTCACTTTTCCTTGTTCTCGGTCCCAGTACTCACTGACATTGTTGTGCTTTCTTTCACACCTGACTTTGGTTTGGGCTGTAGATTTGGCTGTACAGGGATGTAAGTACCACTATATGTGAATAACAGAACCCTATTATAAATATTTAATATAGATATCATGCTTAATTATTTTATAATTACTACTAATGCTTATTACTACACATTTGTGCACGCTTCACCTAATTAACTCCATATAATATCGCTGCTTTTATTTTTTATTACTTCTATCTTGTGAGTGTGTATCTGCACATTTAAAATAAACGTAATACTTTAACATAACATGTACTAGATATAAACCAGAATGGTTGTCATTTTCAAATAAAAGTTCATCATTCTGAAGTCTCTCATGCACATTTTACTTTACCATTTTTTCTTTGGCTTCTAGAATTTAAATATTTTCCACACGTGTGTGTGTGTGTGAGTGTATAAGGTTAGAGGAATACTGTGGTGAAGTATGTTTGACTATGCAAAATGATTTGGTAATTGGGATATTTAAATTGTAAGCTAAGTAATGTTGCCTTTGGAGAGAAATAGAGTTTCTTTGACAAGTAGTTAGAAAATGGAACATTTCTATCAGCCTGCCAGAGGCAAGATCTAACAAGTATTATGTAACGGTTGAATCCTGTTGGAACTTGCAATTGGAGCAGTGGTTTCAAGGGGAGGAATAATTGAAAAAAAAAGTTTCAGGTCATTTTTTTAAATTTAGTTTTCTAAATGTGCCTATACTTCAGATTCTACTCTGAATCTTCTTTTAAATATGTTGACCTCTCTAACTCAGAATATTTAACAGTAGAAAGCAATTAAATGGCATTACAGCCCCCTATTGCAAGGATGATCACATTAGAATACTTCACTCTTGAATCCTGTTTTCCTAAGGAATTCATTGCCCCTCATAGCCCCAGTGCAGGAAGTTGCACTGTCCTTTAGTACTGCAGTTTACTCTTGATTTTCCATGCTACTCCACCACAGTTAGAAATATTAACTTGGCATAAACCCACTAAAGTATACTGCAGTGGGCATGCAAAACACATGCAAATCACCAATTAAGAAATTGCCGCAATGTATTATAAAGAAAAAAAAACAAGCACTAAAATCTAGCATGGTGTTTCACACTTCTAGTGCCGAATCATTACACCAGCTCACGGCTGCTATAAAGATGCAACTTAGATGACCCTTTTGCTCCTGCCTGAAGTGTGACATTTCACCTCTGACCCAAGACCCCCTGGTGTCCCAAGTGGGCCCCTAGCCTCCTGTTCCTTCTCCCACCAAAATTAATCTTTGGTGATCCTAATGGAGCTTCCCCTGCACACCCCGACTTCCTTCACCCAACGCCCAAAATATAATCCGAGATAGTCCTACTGGAACTTCTCCAATCTAGGCACTCCCAGCTGCCTCCCCTCCTACCCCCACCTCCCCCACTTCTAAACACTGAAAGGCAGGAGCAATGCCCATTATCTCCTGTCTCTAGTGCCACCATCTTCCAAAATGGTGGTGCATCTCGATACACTGCTATGTTTGAAGGTGGTGGTATCAGAGGTAGGAGCGAGTGGACATTCCTCCTGCCTTCCAGTATTTAGAGATGGTGGGGTGGTCAAGGTCAGGACATATCACAAGGAATTATTTTTTTTGGGGGGGGGGGTAAAGGAGAGGGGTCAGGCTCTCTGAGGGGGGAGGGTAAGGACCATAAGGATTATCTTACAGGGGTCAGGGTGTATGGGGGTTGTCCACTTGGACTACTTGGTATTATTGGTCAGGGGGAAGGAGGTCCAGGGTAGGGGCTCGAATATCAAGGCCCATGTTACTGAACTCTGCCAACCCCCACAGCAAAAAAGGATTTATATACAGTTGAGTCCCCTTGTTACTCATGAACCGTATGTATAGTATCACAGTACAACCTGGTCCTACATATTGTTTTTATACAGAATAACATGATCCTTAAAACCCAATGATACCTTAAATCAAAAGTGAACAAATGATTGCCATAGGTTTTGCCAAAGGGCCTGTTTACTGTATGTCTGCATGATGTCATGTGTGTGTATACATATATATATATATATATGTACACATTGCTAAGACAAACACACAAATATATAATTTTGCCCCTCCTGAAAAGTGTGTAGTATTATTTCATAATGGTATAATTCTGCTTTAGAGCACACTGAAACAGAAGCATAGAAAAATGACGACGCCTATCTAGTCTGTCCTTCCATATCAACAACTACAACAGTCTCTTTTTTCCTTTAGAGATCCTCTGTCCCATGCTTTTTTGAATTCAGATACTGTCCTCATCTCTACCACCTCCACTGGGAGACTATTCCACGGATTGACCACTCTTTCCGTAAAGAAATATTTCCGCATATCACTCCTGAATCTATCCCCCCTTCACCCTCATCCCATGTCCCCTCGTAGCAGAACTTGCTTTCAATCGAAAGAGGCTCTCCCCCTGTGCATTTATGCCATGGAGGTATTTAAACATCTCAGTCATATCACCTGTATCCCGCCTTTTCTGTAAGGTGTACATATTAAGATCCTTAGGTCTGTCCTCATATGCTTTATAATGAAGACAACTAACCATTTTAGTAGCCACCCTCTGTACTGACTCCTTCCTGTTTATATCCTTTTGAAGGTGTGGTCTCCAGAATTGCACACTATACTCCAAATGAGGTCGCACCAAAGACTTATACAGAGGCACTGTCACCTCCTTTTTTCTGCTAGCCATTCCTCTCCGTATGCACCCAAGTATCCTCCTAGATTTTGCTGTCGCCTTTTCTACCTGTTGAGCTACTTTAAGATCATCAGACACCACCACCACGCCTAGGTCTCGCTCTTCTTTAGTGGACAAAAGTACTTCACCCTCTATACTATATTGCTCCCTTGGATTGCTGCAGCCCAAATGCATGACCTTACATTTTTTAACATTAAATCCCAGTTGTCAAATTCTAGACCATTCTTCAAGCTTAGCTAGATCCCTTCTCATGTTATCTACACCTTCCTGGGTGTCTACTCTATTGCAGATTTTGCTATCATCCGCAAAGAGGCAAACCTTACCCGACAGCCCTTCTGCTATATCACTAACAAAGATGTTATAAAGAATCGGACCAAGGACAGATCCCTGCGGCACAGCACTGGTAACCTCCTTCTCCTCAGAGTGAGCTCCATTTACCTGTACACTTTGTCGCCTCCCACCCAACCAATTTCTAACCCAAGCAGTAACTTTAGGGTCCATCCCTAGGGTGCTCAATTTGTTTAGAAGTCGCCTGTGAGGAAAGGTGTCAAAGGCTATCTCCAGGAACAAGCAGGAATATAGTCTTCACATATGGGTATCGACGGTACCGACGGAGCCTGCGCGCGAACGTTCCCCAGCATTCAAAAGGAAAGCTTTTGGGAGCATCCCACAGCCTGCCTCACTGCTTCTCTCACTTCAGTTCTTCATTTTCCGTGGAGCCGACAGGACGTCTCTCCTGTCACCGCAGAAAACTTTATCTTCTTTCTTGTTTTTTGTGGTCGCGTCTGCCTTCATTCAACACCTACCGGTACCGCCAGTTCTCTTTTCTTATTTTCTTCTAAAGAAAAAAAACAACAAACTTTTCTTCTTCTGTGCCTCACCCCTCCTGGGGTTAGTTGCCATTTTGGGCACTAGGCCCAAAAATCTCCAGACATGGAGAAGCCAACTAGTGGTTTTAAAAAATGTTCAAACTGTGGCGGTACTATTTCCGTCACCGACTCCCACGAATGGTGTCTCAAATGTTTAGGTCCTGAACATTGTCCAGCGGAGTGTCTCTCCTGTAGAAAGATGACCAAAAGGGGCCTGAAGAACAGAGCTGCAAAGGTCGGTTCTCTTTTCACGGTTGATACGATGTCAGTTGCATCGACGTCCTCCAGGGCTTCATCTTCCTCTCATGGATCTCAGGTAACTAAACAAAAGTCTGTAAAGACTAGCGAGTCCTTGAAGGGTAAATCCCTTGCAAAGCATCGAGATGCCACTGGCACTACCCTCGAGGAAAGTACACCGGCAAAATTGCCCCGGCAGGAGTCTTCGGTCTCCAAAGCACAAACGGGGTCTCAGAATGTTCCAGAGGCCTCCACCTCTGCAGAACCTCTGTTGGCATGTTCTGGGGTCGTAACCACTTCCACCGGTACTGACCAGGCATCGGCATTAGCAATGGATAAGAGAATCCTTGCTATTGAATGCAGTCTAGCGTCCCTCTTAGCTGCCTTGGTACCGCTAAGACCGCTACAGACGGTTCAAATGAGCTCGGTACCGACACCGGTACCAGCTCCAGTGGCACCCACTCAGGTGGGACGGCTTCCTCCCATGCTGAGCCTCGAGAGTTTCTCCGGCATTGAGGGGTTGGAACCGAAACGCCACGGTACCGATATTCATCGGTACCAGCATCGATCGATGCAAAGCTCCGATGAGTCTTCCGATTCCGATGACTCTACCGATACAAGAGCAGTTCTGTTGAAGGATTCTTCTCCTGAGCGCAGAATATGTCCTCCAGAAGATATGTCTTTTCAGGATTTCATACGTGATGTAGCTAAAGGGCTTTCAATCACGGTTACTCCTGAGAAGGAACCTAGGGCAGAAGAACTAAGAATTCTGCAATACCCTATGGCTCCCAAAGAGGCGGCAATGCTGCCCATTCAGCAGATCCTTCAAGATCTTATGTTCAGAATGTGGGAAACTCCCTTAACGGTGTCACCGCATTCTCGACGCCTCGATACCATGTAGCGAGTCCCACCTTCTCCAGGGTTTCAGAAGACTCAGTTACCACACCATTCCATGGTAGTGAAATCAGCCATGCGGAGAATAAAGAGTGCTAAAATGCATTCTTTCAACCCGCCAGGCCGTGAATCGAGAACACTCGATGCCTTTGGGCGTCGATGCTTTCAATCCTCCATGCTTGCAGTGAGGATTAGCTCATATTCCCTTTACATGGGAATGTTTCTTGAGGAGGTTACAGCGGATCTGGAACACATAAGCCCTCTTCTTCCTGAAGATGAACGGGGTCAGTACCTCACTCTGCTGAAGCACGCTCAAAATGTCTCCAAATTTGTGAACCGTGCAGCTTTTGACTGCTTTGAAGCTATTAGCAGAACCTCTGCTATTGCTATCGGAGCACGGCGCATTGCCTGGCTCCAAGCATCATATTTAGAGGAGTGGGTGCAAGAGAAGTTAGGAAACATTCCTTGCACAGGTGAAAACTTAATTTGGGAAGGATTGGCAGACCAAGGCTAATCAGATTGAATCTGACAATACCACCTTGAATAGACTATCAAAGTCTACAGCCAACCCATCAAAGAAAAAAACAGGCAAGAAGTTTTACTTTAACAAAAAGAAAAAATATCTTACCCCTCTTATTCCCATCCAATTCACTGTCCAGTTCATGCTCCCCAGAAAGGGTAGCAACCTAGACAACAAAGAAAGCCGCAAGCTCAAAGAGCTCAACCAGCTCAGCAAGTACAGCCTCTGCAGGGGCTTTGACTTCTACCTAGAAAACTTAATCATTTTGCCTCTGAAGGGTCCAGAACCCTTGACCATTCCGGGCATATTGTGCCATTTTGCCAAAAGATGGCAACAAAAAACATCAGAAAACTGGACTCTGTCCATTGTAGGACAGGGGTTCAAACTTCACTTTCTTTGCATGCCCCGCCTACAATCATAAAACAATTCAATTCTCAAGGCCCTGTCACCGACATCCTGTGTCATGAGGTCTCTTCACTTCTTGCTCAGGGAGCAATAGAAGAGGTACCCATATCCCAATGGGGGAGGGGGTTCTATTCCCCCTATTTTCTTATCCCAAAGAAGACAGGGGGAAACAGACCTATCCTGGACCTCAGAGAATTGAACAAATTTCTGTTCCGAGAAAAGTTCAAGATGATCTCCCTCTGAACACTTTTACTATACCTTCAGAATCAAGATTGGTTATGTTCTCTAGATCTAAGAGATGCGTACACGCATATCCTCATCCATGTAAATCACAGGAAGTGCCTTCGATTTCTCTTTCAAGGAAACCACTTCCAATACAGAGTCCTTCCATTCGGGCTGGCCTCTGCCCCAAGAGTCTTCACAAAATGCATGGCTGTAGTAGCAGCACTCCTGAGAACTCTGGGGATATTCGTCTTCCTCTCCCCTTCTCAATCCCTAGAGTTCATAGGGGCTCGCTTAGACACACAGCAATCAAAGGCATTCCTGCCACAGCCGCGCTGTCTACAAATAATAGAATTGGCTTCCCAAGCAGTAAAGAAAATCCTCCCAACTGCCCGGGAAATGCTTCAACTGCTGGGGCATATGGCATCCACTGTACATGTGGTCCCTTATGCCCGCCTACACATGCGAGCGGCTCAGTGGACCCTCTCTTCACAGTGGACACAAGCCACAGGTCACTTAATGGACAAAATCAAGAATTCAACACGTCTCGTTTTGTCCCTACAGTGGTGGCAGTCCCTCGAAAACCTCTTGGTAGGTTCCCCCTTCCAGCAACCACTGCCCCAGATCACCCTGACAACAGATGCGTCCAAGCTGGGTTGGGGAACCCACTTGCACGATCTTTCCACTTAGGGTCTCTGGACCTCACAAGAGGCCTCTCTTCAAATAAACCTCTTAGAGCTAAAAGCCATTTACAATGCTATGATAGCATTTCAGGCCCAGCTCAATCAAAAGACAGTTCTGGTCCAAACCGACAATCAGGTTCCCATGTTTTACATAAACAAACAAGGCGGAACGGGCTCTCTGTCGCTATACAACGAAGCTTTGTGACTATGGGCCCTCGCCAGAGAGCTCCAAATTCATCTTCTAGCGGTATACCTTCCAGGCATTCAAAACTTGTGGGCAGACAAGCTCAGTCGAATACTGCTGCCACACGAGTGGTCTCCAGTCAGACCAACTGGCTCGAGTGTTCCAAACCTGGGGAACACCAGATATAGACCTCTTTGCAAGTCCACAGAATGCCAAACTTCCCTGGTTCTATTCCAGAATTCTGGCTGAATACTGTCTAGAAAACAATGCTTTCCAGCTCCATTGGGGTCAGGACTTCCTCTATGCCTTCCCACCCTTTCCCCTAATTCCCAAAACTCTTTTCAAGCTTCAGAGAGACAGGGGTTATATGATTCTCATAGCTCCACGTTGGCCAAGGCAATTGTGGTACCCTCTGCTTCTGCGTCTCTCTCAAGCAACTCCTCTAGAGTTGGGATATGCTCCAAATCTCCTTTCCCAGGAGAACGGGAAGCTTCTGCATCCCAATCCTCCGTTCCTGCACCTCTGGGCCTGGCTGCTGAAGGCATAGAACCTTTAGATATACACCTCTCTCAGCAAGTGAAGGATATCCTTCAAGCTTCGAGAAAACCTTCCACAAGGCGTTCCTATGCTTTCAAATGGAAAAGGTTTTCTATATGGTGTTCAAAAAAGGGGCTTAACCCCCTTTCCCGTGCCCATGGAGTTGCTTCTGGAGTATCTTCTCCATCTTTCAAATTCCGGTCTTAAGACAAATTCATTGCGAGTCCATCTCAGTGCTATTGCAGCTTTTCACAAGTCCCAAGATGGACAAGCAATCTCTTCTCATTCACTTGTGTCAAGATTCATGAGAGGTCTGCTATTGACAAAGCCCCCCATAAAGCCGCCACCGGTGGCATGGGACCTGAATCTGGTTCTTGGGCAGCTTATGAAGCCGCCTTTTGAACCTTTAGCCACTACAGCTTTAAAATTCCTTTCCTGGAAGGTCATTTTCCTAATTGCAATAACTTCTGCTAGACGCATTAGTGAACTGCAAGCTTTAGTGGCTGACCCTCCTTATAAGAACATAAGATATGCCATACTGGGTCAGACCAAGGTCCATCAAGCCCAGCATCCTGTTTCCAACAGTGGCCAATCTAGGTCATATGTACCTAGCAGTTTCCCCAAAAGACACAGGTTCTACAATGCTTGTACTGGGTCAAGCATTGATATCCTGGGTCCCTTCTTAATAATGGTTTATGGACCTTTCCTCCAGGAACTTGTCCAAACCTTTTTTAAACCCAGCTACACTAACAGCCTTTACTACTTCCTCCGGTAACAAATTCCAGAGTTTGATTACAAGTTGAGTGAAAAAATATTTTCTTCTATTAGTCTTAAATAGTTTACCCTGTAGCTTCATTGCATGTCCCCTAGTCTTTCTATATTCTGATAACGTAAACAATTGATCTACGTATACCCGTTCCACTCCGTTCATTAATTTATGATAAAGTAGTTCTCAGGACTCATCCACACTTTATGCCAAAGGTGGTTTCGTCTTTTCATTTAAACCAGTCGTTTTACCTTCCTGTATTCTTCCCTAGGACTCATGCCTCCGGTGCAGAAAGGAACCTTCATACCTTAGATTGTAAAAGACCTTTAGCCTTTTACCTTCAAAGAACTGAACAACATAGGAAGTCTTCTCAACTCTTTGTTGCTTTTGATTCTAGTCATTTGGGACTTCCAGTTTCCAAACGAACCCTATCTAATTGGATTGCAAACTGCATATCCTTCACTTATGATAGTAAAGGTCTTTCCCTCAAGGGCCATGTTACAGCTCATAATGTCAGAGCAATGGCAGCCTCGGTTACTAATCTCCGCTCTGTGTCTGTAGATGATATCTGTAGAGCGGCTACTTGGGCTTCAGTACATACCTTCACAGCCCACTACTGTCTGGACAAAAACTCCCGTCGGGATGCCTCATTTGGCCAGGCTGTCCTACAGCATCTCTTTCAGACTTATTTATTTATTTATTTATTTAACAAGTTTTCTATACCGCCTTTTCCTTCAATCAAAGCGGTCACAAGAAATACAAAGGTTATAGGCAAGGGAAACAAACACAGTATAAACATAACAGTACAATGGTAATATAGGAAAAATAACAAGGGTTAACAATAAGGCAAATTAGTTAAAATAATTAAAATAAATATAATATATTTAGTCAATTGTTGATCCATATTGTTCAATGAAAAGTGTAGTTTTCAATTGTTTACGAAAGTCTTTTAAATCATCCAGTGAGCGTAAATCAGGAGGGAGAGAGACTTAATGCAACTCCTACCCTCCATCCCGGTAGGATGCCAGGGATCCATGAGAGGAAGTATGACCCTGTTCACACGGGTTCACAGCTCGCTGGGGTCATTTCTCTGGCATCTTTCAGTTGGGGAGTCCCCATATGTGAAGACTACATTCCTGCTTGTTCCTGGAGATAGCGTAGTTACTCACCTGTAACAGGTGACCTTCGGGAACAGCATGAATTAAGTCTTCACAACCCACCCACCTACCTCCCCTAGGAGTAGTCTCTCTCTCTCTCTCTCTCTCTCCTTGGCTCAGCTTTAAACTCAACTGAAGTGAGAGAGGCAGTGAGGTGGGAAGGCGGCACGCATGCGCTCTGGGATGCTCCCAAAAGCTTTCCTTTTGGACGCTGGGGAGCTTTCCCGCGCAGGCTCTGTTGTACCGACAATACCCATATGTGTGACGACTTAATTCCTGCTGTTCCCAGAGATCACTTGTTACAGGTGAGTAACTACACTTTACTGAAATAATGCTTATCAAGATCTTGGAGGCATTTCAGTTTGTTCAACATAAACCGCCTTGATATCATGAAAGGCGGCATATAAGAAATGTTAAATAAATAAATAAAATAAATAAATACAGTAAATGTGCCTTTGACAAATCCTGTGGCAATTATATGCTCACTTCTGATGTAAAAGAGCGAGTAGGGAGGGGAGTATATATGAAAAATTACTCAGAGTATCATTGGCATGTTTTTATTTCCCCTTCTGGGACCCTCTAGCCCAGTGATTCCCAAACTTGAGGTCACCTTGTCAGTGGATGGGGTCACATAAGCATGGCCATTTCCCCATCTCTCTGGACTTTCACTGTGATCTATGCTAAGTCAGCATGTAACATTTGCCAGTGGACATTCATAGGCCTTGGCCCTCTCCTTAGTAACCTCCTGTTAGACTGGAAACTCATGATGAGTACTGAGGTCTGCAAGCACACACTGTCCACTGACATAAAGTACCCTGTGCTGACTGATGCTACTGTTGCCACTACTGTTGTTGCTGCCTTCCTGCTTTAGATGAGTGGAGAGGATGAGGAGATCTGCTAGTTTGATATCATCGTCTGGGGTCACATGAACCTCCAGTTGTTAAAATGGGGTCATATGCGATAAAAGCTTGAAAAGTACTGCTTTAGCTTCAGCCATGTACATTTGTAGAGTGCACTTCGAATGAGCTACTCACTGACAGCATCCTGAAAATAAGGAAAGATCTTGGGGTTTTTTGTCTGTGATTTATTTTTCAGTCTTATGGCTATGATCCACGAATGATCTGAGGTATGAGAACAGAATGATCTCACCTTGGCCTTTTGGTTGAGCCAAGCCAATGTATGATACAGGGCCTAATGCCTGCCATTCGACCCCATTGGAAGAGACTACTAATGCAGAACCATTGCCTAAGAAGGAAGGCCTTCGCGCTATCTGCACCTTCCTGCTGGAACACCTTACCAACCAACATCCGCGCCATCGACAACCTTCTCCAGTTCAGAAAGGCATTGAAGCACCACCTTTTTCTTCAATGCTTCGCCAACTCAGAAGACATCACGTAGCTACACCTTACCCAACTACTAAGTAGACACTCCACACCCCTCTTCTGATATCCTAAACCCCCCCGGTAACTACCCCTGATTCACTCATGACTCCACACATCCCTTATACTTCTAAGCATTATGTATATATATGAGTCACACCATTCACTCATTCTTTGAACACTCATCATTCTTTGAACATTACCAAACCCCATGCTAAACTGTTACTAACTTGTATATAGTTTTATCTGTTCTCCAAGTTAAACTCCCTTGTTTTATAGATCCCCCACACCGGACATTTATGTTATCTGTGAACCGCACTGATGATGAATAGCGCGGTATAGAAAAGACTCTAAATAAATAAATAAATAAAATAAAAACTACTAATGCAGAACCATTGCCTAAGAAGGAAGGTGAAACCCTGCCTTTATAAAATTAAATAAAATAAATTCTGAGTCATAATCTAAGAATGGTCCCCCCTTGGCCTTTTGGCTGAGATGCAGATCTGTAAGATATGGGGACTTAGTGGCCCATCGCTCGACCCTATAGGGGAGATGATAAAGATAAAGATTGGATCTTGATCATGCAGGAAGAAATAAAATTTAATTAAAATAAATCCTACCAATAAGTTGAAATAGATTTTGAACAAAAATGTACTCCGTGCTGATGATAGGATTTATGTGTCAGTTCTGTAAATAACTATAAAGTAAGACTCTTCTGATCGATCAATAAAGTTGTTTTTATTTGTGGAGTGATCTCCTGGAGCAGATCGGTCATATCCAGTATAGCACCTGGTGGGGTGGCATCTCTGCTGTTCTGTAACATTGACCTGAGATGAGGGAAATATTTAGGGGCCCTTTTAATAAACTGTGTTGTGGTATTGCCCCAAATGCGCAAGTAACACATGGCATGGCACATTAGGGCCAAAGCGTTGACTGCCAGGAGCATGGAAAGCATGTCCCCCATCAGTTACTGTGGTGCACAATAATAGAGCGTGTGAACTTAACCACCACCTATGGGGATGGTGGTGAGTGCATTCATGCTACTTGCCCGCAATGCAGGTAGATTAGGTGTGCTTCCTGGTCGATGTTCACACCGTCCACTCTCCATCACTAACACTCCCATTTGCAACCCTACCATGCCATGGACAATTAGTACTTTCATGGCCCTTTGCTAGCGTCAATGCATGTCAAATGTGCACCTTTAGCATGCACCAGAACCGTGCAGACAGCTAATACCCTTTAGTAAAACGGTCCCATAGTGTACCTGAATGTAATGCACCTTGAACCAACAAGGTGTGAGCTAAATATAAATAGAAACATGACGGCAGAAAAAGACCACATGGCTTATCTAGTCTGCCCTTCCATATCAATTACAATAGTGCCCTTTTTTCCTTTAGAGATCCTCTGAGTTTGTCTCATGCTTTTTTGAATTCAGATACTGTCTCGTCTCTACCCACCTCCACTGGGAGACTATTCCACACATCTACCACTCTTTCTGCAAAGAAAGATTTCTGCATATTACTCCTGAGCCTATCACCTTTCACCCTCACCATATGTCTCCTTTTAGCAGAGCTTGCCTTCAATTGAAAGAGACTCTCCTGTGCATTTATGCCACGGAGGTATTTAAATGTCTCTATCATATCTCCCCTATCCTGCCTTTCCTCTACATATAAAGATCTTTAAGTCTGTCCTCGTATGCTTCATAAAGAAGACCACTATCCATTTTAGTAGCAACCCCTCTGCACTGACTCTAACCTGCTTATATCCTTTTAAAGGTGTGGTTCCAGAACTGCACACAATACTCCAAATGAGGTCGCACCAGAAACTTATACTGAGGCATTGTCACCTCATTTTTTCTGCTGTCTATTCCTCTCCCTATATACCCATGCATCCTTCTGGCTTTCACAGTCACCTTTTCTACCTGTTTAGCTACTTTAAGCTTGTCAGACACAATTATGCACAGGTCCCATTCTTCTTTCGTGGACTGAAGTACCTCACCCCTACACCTTACTGCTGCTTTAGATTTTTGCAGCCCAAATGCATGACCCTGCATTTTTTAGCATTAAATCTTAGCTGCCAAATTCAAGACCATTCTTCAAGCTTAGCTAGATCTCTTCTCATGTTATCTACTCCTTCCTGAGTGTCTACTCTATTACAGATTTTGGTATCATCCGCAAACAAGCAAACCTTATCCAACAGCCCTGCTGCAATATCACTTAGAAAAATATTTTAAAAAATTGGACCAAGGACAGATACCTGCGTCACACTGGTAATCTCCTCCTCCTCCTCCTCCTCCTCAGAGTGAGCTCCACTTACCTGCATCCTGTGTCACCTCCCACTTAACCAATTTCGAGCCCAATCAGTAACTTTAGGGTTCATCCCTAGGGTGCTCAGTTTGTTTATAAGTCGCCTGTGTGAAACGGTGTGAAAGGCTTTACTGAAATCAAAGTACACCACATCTAGGGCTCTCCCTTGGTCCAGCTCCCTAGTCACACAGTAAAAAAAATCAATCACATTTGTCTGACAAGACCTGCCTCTGGTGAATCCATGCTGCCTTGGATTCTGCAATCTGTTGGACTCTAGAAACCTCACTAGTCTCTCTTTTAGTAGGCATTCTAATAATTTACTAACCACAGATTTTTTACTAACGGGCCTGTAATTCTCAATGTCATCCTTGTGTCTACTTTTGTGTAAAGGGATATCACATATGCTTTTCTCCAGTCCTATGGGACCACACCCGACTCTAAAGAAGCATTGAAAAAGTAAGGCAGTGGAGCTGCTAGAACATCCCCAAATTCTCTCAATTTTCTCAGATGTATTCCATCCGGATCCATCACCTTGTCTACAGTCTTCTGAAAATCATTGGAGATCCCTGTCACTTTTGTTCCTGTTTATGGGTGTTTTCTGAGGTCTGCTCCTGGGCCTTCATCTGAACACAGAACAGAAATGTTTGTTAAACAATTCTATTTTATCCTCAACAGTTTCTACATATTCCTCCCCTTCACCCTTGAGTCTGACAATGTCACTTGTGCTCTTCCTACTCTCAGTAACATATCTGAAAAATGTCTTATCCCCACATTTTATTGCATTGGCTGTTTCTTCTTTTTGTATTGTTGCTTTCCTGGCTACTTTGCTAGCTTCTCTAAGCTTTTCCAATATAGATGCCTGTCTTTCTCTGTATCTGGTATCTTGTATTTCATGAAGACCTCCCTCTTTATCTTCAGCTTTTCAGCTACTTCTTTTGAGAACCATAGCGGCCTCCTTTTCCTTTTACATTTATTTACCTTTCTAGCAAAAAGGTTTGTTGTCCTTAAAATATCCCCTTTCAGTTTTGCCCACTATTTTTCTTCATTCCCAAGCTGTTCCCATCCCGTTAACAACTCTTTGAGGTATTGTCCCATCTTGACAAAGTTAGTTTTCCTAAAGTCTAAGACACTCGCTTTTGAATGGATTTTATCAGCCTTAGTCCTACTACTGAACCATACCATCTGGTGATCACTGGATGTGAGATGATCTTCCACTGTAACATCAGCACCAAGTCCAGTACTACCCTGTCACGTGTGAGTTCTGCTAACAGCTGCCTGAATAGTTCTCCCTGTAGAGAATCCAGGATCTCCTTACTTCTAGATGACACCGCAGCAGGGATGTGCCAGTCAACATTCAACATATTGAAATCGCCTATCAGTAGCACTTACGCTTCCATGGCAATGCTGCATATGTCTTCTATTAAATCTCTGTCCACCTCTTCTTCCTGTGAAGGAGATATGTATATCACACCAATGCAAATGGATTTTCCCTTTCCTTCTTTCTAGTTTAATCCACTTTGCCTTCTTTCTAGTTTAACCCACTTTGCCTTCTCTCTTCCTTTTAAGCCCTGTAATTCTTTAGCTTTAATATTTTTTATGTATAGTGCCACTACTCTTCCCCTTCTTTCTACCCTGTCCTCAATAAATAAAAGTATAGCCTGGTATAATTTATTTATTTAACAATTTTTATATACCGTCTTTCTACAAGTCAAGACGGTTTACATAGAACAATTTATAGCAGTGTATTTCAACTGTTTACATGGAACATAACATTGGATACATATAGTAACAAGAATAACTATATACATGGAACATAGCATTGGATACATATAGTAACAAGAATAACTATGTACAGCGATCAAAGATCAACTATTTACATATGAAATTATGAGGGGACATCTGTAGTGTAATAGAGTTTAAGTGATGGAGGAGGAGAAGGAGGGGGTGTAACAAGTGAAATGCTAAGGTGGGAGGGAATAATGTTCCAGGAAAAGATGGGTTTTTAACTTCTTACGGAACTCAGAGTGGGATGAACAGTTCTGAAGTTCAGGAGGACGGGTATTCCATAAGAAAGGGGCATAGAGAGGGAGGAAGGCCCTGTTATTAGTAGATTGTTTGCAGGTTCTCTGGTATAATTACATCCCAGTCATGGTTGTCCGTGAACCATATCTCCACAACCACCACTAAATCCAAGTCAGCCTTTTCCTTTAAAGCCTCAACATCTGGGATCTTATTTCCCATACTATGGCCATTATGCACACCACTTTCCAGATGTTGCTCCTTTTATCCATTTCCACAGAGGTATTTAATGTTTTTCATACTTGAGGGTTTTTACTTACCTTGGGGCTTTCTTCACCCATCCTCAATGAATCTAGTTTAAAACCCTCTTCAGTAGGTTAGCCAGTCCTCTGTGGAAGACACTTTGATCCTTCCTGGATAGGTGGACATCATCTCTGTTCTGCAGCCCTTGGAAAATCATCCCATAGTCCAAGAAACCAAAACGCTCTTGAAGACACCATCCACACAACCATGCATTCATCTCCCAGGATGTGAGCTTCTCTGCCTCAGACTTTACTCTCAACAGGGAGGATTGAAGAAAACACCACCTGCGCACCTATCTGCCTCACCCTCTGACCCAGAGCCATGAAGTCACTCGGAGGGATACCTAGCAGTATTATTCTTAGTGTGGGTTATTCCTTTCCCAGCACTGTATACCACTTACCCTCGGGACGTCCGTTAATCCTCTGGGCTGAGGAATCACCTTACCTTCTCTGCCTGGAAGTCCAGGGGAACAAACACACACACTCGCACATAAGTAGTATGTAAGTTTATTCCACAGGTTAGAGGGGCTGTCTGTCTTTTAGACATTAACAGAAACATATACATACGTCATCAACTCATCCCCTGAGGCCCACCACAGCTTATCAGTAACTTCACAGATGTTAGTCGTCTCCGTGTAGAACAATCAATTTGTCTTAGCACAGCACATTCCTTTCCATATATAGATATATACAGGATTCCTATTTACCCCCTGCGGGCCTCTTAGTCCTGCTACACACTTTAAGCTTTATTTTCCCCCTATCAATCCCCCCTTTGGGCCTGCATAGGTCCACTATAAGAACAGCCAAACAGTCTTCTGAAGGACAGTTAAGCAGACATTATTAACTGGAGGTCGGTGGTGGCGCGCTCGGGTACATCAGCCACCGTGGAAACAGGTGTATAAGAGTACATAAAAATGGTGGAGTTCTGCAGGGCCTAATTCAATGGTGATAGCGGGGGTCTGAAAAACTGGGATCCAGGAAGTCCAGCTAAGGGCATCCAAGCGAACCTTGGGCAAAGGATAAGTAGCATTAATATATTGATACAAAGCTTGAATATCCTCATCTTCAGGATTATCAGGTGACCAATGATTTGCATTCCTTTTCTTTCTTTTACCATGGATCACATTCAAAGGTATTAGAACCGAATAAGGAGTTATTTTAACTAACGCACAGGGTAGCAAAGACGCGTTAATTTGTTGATAAATCATCTCCCCACACAACCAATAATGACCCACCACAGCGAAGAGGTCTGTTGCAAAGGTCCATATGCAACTCATATTATGCCCATCAAACCACTTCACAAAAGAACTTCCCACAGTGGATGAGATGAGATTCTTTCTTAAACTGGACATTGGTAGATAGCCTGAAGTGTATGGGTACTCATTTTGGGACCCCTGCATCACTACAGCTGAACCATTGTGGTAAATGGGACCAACTCCCACATACCAGCGGACGTCAGATCCGTTAAACACTACCGGGCTCTTTGTAATATTTCTCCAATCATTTTTCATATTGGAGGGGTCCATATTACCAGATTGATTATACCAATTTATCATGACTGAGTTATTAATAAAATGAAAAGACCCATTAAACACATTATACGACAGGTTACACCTGTGTGAAAAAGCAATGGATGCATTTGTTATCAAACATAGATCAAATATCATATTTGGGTCAGCATATACACACAAAGGATCATGTATCATATTCATCATATTCCACGTTTGGGAACAATTGAAAGATTCATAACAACTGGCAGAAAAATTATTATTATCTACACAAGCAAGTTGTCCTGCATACTCATTTAAGGGAATCTTTGAAACGTGTACCGGAGCATATGCTACACCCTTTGGTAAAGGAGTACAAATAATGCAGTCAGTTAAGTTCATCAGACTAACAATCTCCAAAACAGAGGATTTCCACAAATTCGGAGAGAGGAGATCTCGCTTAGTCCGGCGAGAACTATTGAGAGATACCTGAATCCAAGTTGCATTGTTCTCAGTCCGATGTGCCTGCGTCCAAGGTCCTTCTTTTCTAAAATAGTATGTAGTCAGCACAATGACAACCAAGATCAATAATAAACAAGAAAGGGCCAGCCAGGCAGACTTCATGGCTGGGGCGAGTCAGGTGTCTTCCAGGAATCCTCCGGTGCACTCTTGACGTGTGAGGCGTGTACCCAGGTCGGATGCTTATCAGTCAGCACGGCTGTGCGAGTAACTGCAATAATCTCCTCCAGATCTCCAAACGGCGGATCCCACTGGCCCTTCTTTTGAAACAGCTTTACCAGCACACGGTCTCTCGGGTGGAACGGGTGCGTCGGTTCTGTAGAAGGAAAAGGGAAAGCATTGTACACTTGTTCAGACACCGTGCATAAATATTTAGCTAGTTGTGTAGCATATTCTTTCTGTGCTAGCAACAAGTCATCCGCCATTATCACTGTTCCCTCGGGCCATTTCCAGGGTAAGGGTCATCCCATCAGAATTTCAAATGGAGAGAATCCAGCTGCCCCGGGGGTTAGCCTAATCTCTGCCAATACAGCTGGCAGATACACTGGCCACCTTCCTGGGGCGTGTTGTGTAGCCTTTTTTAATTTTTCTTTAATTGTTCGATTCATTCGTTCTACTATCCCTGATGACTGTGGGTGATATGGGACATGAAATTTCCAATCAATGGCAAACATCTGAGTAATCTGTTGTAACACCTTAGAGGTGAACGCTGGTCCCTGATCAGAATCTATAGAAAGGGAACACTCAAAGCGGGGAATAACTTCCTTACAGAGAATTTTTGCTACTGTTCTAGCATCTTCCTTGGTCGTGGGAAAAGCCTCTGGCCACTTTGAAAACCTATCTACAATGACCAACAAATACTTATAACCCCCTGTCGATCGTGACATACATATGAAATCTACTTGTAGGGCCTGAAACGGGCCTTAGGGTGGAGGTAAATGTTGCAATTGTCCTATTGCTTTTCCCTGCTGAACATTATTCCTAGCACATACTAAGCATTGACTCAATTGTGATTCCACTAAATGAGGCAAATCTCTGCAAATATTTCCTATAACTCCTTAAGAACCGTCTTTCTGTTTTTATGCCCTACCCCATGTACTTGACCAATTAAGAGAGGGGCTGCCGCTTTCGGTAGTCCTCATATTATACTGTTCCCAATACATAATATCCTCGGGATCTGCAGCAGCCTTCAAGTGGTGCAGGGGAAAAGAATGCTCAAGAGGGGAAACATAATATTCAGACAATGGAGGATCAGACAAAAAGAAACTGTCGGCATGCCCTGAGAGATATTATTACTACGTAAGAGTTCAATTTGGGCTTGTGCACACTGTTTGGCTGCAAGATCAGCTAAGGCATTACCTTGAGAGGCAATAGAAGTGTCATATCTGTATGCAGTACATTTAATAACGGCGACTTCTTTGGGTTTACATAAGGCGGCCAGCAGTTCATTAACCAATTGTGCATGAGAAATTGGTTTACCGTCTGCCATTTTCCATCCCCTACGCCCCCATAAGAGACCAAAATCATGCACCACCCTAAAGGCATACCTGGAATCTGTATAAATGTTAACACGTTTATCAGCAAATAATTCACAGGCTCTAGTAAGTGCTACCAATTCTGCAGCTTGTGCAGAACCATAAGGTAATAACTGGGCTTCATGCAAAATATTTGGGAGTTCTACAATGGCATAAGAAGCAATGTAGGCGTTCTCTGCGGGACGGGGACAGCTCCCATCCACAAATATATGTGGAGCGTCCGGGAGCGGGGAGGAGGGCAAATCAGGACGTACTGACATCTCAAAGTTAATCAACTTTAAGCAGTAATGTTCTTCTTGGGGCAACTCGGAATCATCTACTGGGCGCATTAAGGCTTGCAAGGCCAGCATCGGGGTAAAGGCAGCGGATTGCTGTTTAACCGACAACCCTTCAGTAGTTGTTAAAATTACCTCATACCCACTAAGGCACTGGGCTGTCATGTGTTGCATAGTAAGGTTCTTTAACACATTTAAAACAGAATGGGTAAAAAACAGAATAGTCTCATGAGACAGGGTAATCGGGATAGTCATCTGTATGGCAATAGCCGAAGCCGCCAGGGCTCGCAAACATGCAGGCATACCCTGTACCTGGAGGGGCAATTTTTTCGATAAATATGCGACTGGGCGCATTACCCCTCCCCCCTCCCCCGTGGTCTTGAGCCAAAATAGCTGCCATAGTTCCTCCCTCTTCCCTTACATATAAGTAAAACATTTTCCCATAATCGGGTAGTCCAAGTGTAGGAGCCGAGATAAGCAGCTTTTTCAAAGTAGCAAATGCAGAAAGCATTTCTTCGGTCCATTCAATAGATGCAGAGCCTGGTAACTGCAAAGTAGCCCTTCGCAATATGGAATCCCAATAAGCACAGTCCGGGATCCAAGCACGACAGAAGGATACTAATCCAAGGAAAGCCAGCATTTGTGTCACTGTTGTTTGAGGAGATAATTTTATAATTGCCTGTACTCGGGCGGGAGAGAGCGCCCGGTTTCCAGGGGACACCACTGGAGCTTTTTTAAAGAAGCCTTATGTCCATGGGAGGCTAGATGGCAGAGCAAGGATACAGAGTCATTTTCACATTCTGTGATTGTTTTAGAACATAACAACAAATCATCCATATACTGGAGAAGGGTGGAGGAACAAGGCAGATGCCACATTTCAACTGATGCCTTAAGAACAAGAGAATATGTCGCCGGGGAATCAATGTAGCCCTGCGACAGGCGAGTCCAGGTATATTGTTTGCCTGCATGTGTGAAAGCCATAAGAGGCTGCGTGATGGGATCTAGTGGTATACTAAAAAAGGCATTAGCTAAATCAATAACCGTGAAGCATTTGGCTTCCGTAGGAATAAGAGTAAGTAGCCCGACAATATCGGGCATCACCGGTGCCAGTGGGACAACAAGCTGATTTACGGCCCGTAAATCCTGGGTAAAACGGAACCCATCCCCGTTAGGGACAGGATTCACGGGAGTATTATAAGGAGAAACAGTAGAAACTACAATACCTGCTGCAACAAAATCCTGGATCATGGACTGCAAAGCAGTTTCCTTAGGGCCAGACAAAGGGTACTGTCGAATACAGACGACAGCTTGAGGATCATTCAAATGTGCCACGTACGGCGTACAGGGGACCAACCCGGTGTCAGTTGGGGAGGTGGCCCAGAGATTAGGAGGAACCTTAGACAACCCATGCGCCTCTGTAGAAATCATATTTAATAAAAAAGGAGAGTGCAAGGCAAAAGAGCCATCTGAATTACTAATAGTTACTGCTTCTAAGCGACACAACAGGTCCCGCCCCAGGAGACTCACTGGACAGGAGGGAATAATCGTAAATGAATGTGTAAACAGAACAGTGTTGTTACCAAGCGTGGAGACAGACAACGAGGGTGTAATCCATGTGGGGGTAGAGGTTCCATTTATCCCAACTGAGGCAGGACCTGGTGTTAAGGATTCCCTACAAACAGAGGCATGCAACATAGAGCCAGTCGCTTCCGTATCAATTACAAAGGAGACTTGCTGGCCATTAATGCATAATGTACAACAAGGGGGCTCCTTCCATCCACCCGTTAACTGAACCCAAATTGGAACCGTTGCCTCAGGGCAGCTCTGTGGGCATTGCGGGGGCTGTTGCCATGTAATTGGGATAACAGGGGTTACGGGGCTACTAGATGGGGGAGGGAGTGGTGCCGATGGCGTCGCGGGAAGGGGCAAGGTCCACCCCCCTGAGTCGGCACAGGGCCGCTACCTGCCATTGTAAGGGCACTCATTTTTCCAATGTCCTTGTTGCTTACAATGAAAACAAATCTGATTCCTAGATATTCCCTGCCCTACTCCTCTTCCACCACCCCGCCCACCTTGAAACCGGCCCCGCTGTCTCCTCCACCCCCGAGATTGCGACCACTGAGGCCCCGGGGGTTGATATCCCCCGGGGTGGGATTGCTGGCAACCAATATCCTGCTGCCAAGCATGAGAAATTTTACCTTTCTTAACATCCATATCTGCAAAGCATCCCGCCGCTTCCTTTGTTAATATTACCTTCTCTAATTCTGCCGGAGTCATGCTAAACCAAGCGTCTATCATTCGCTTACATGCTACAGTCACTTCGGGGCGCATAGCCCCAAACAGCGTCTGAATATACATTGAAGCCATCAGGCCTTCCTGTGATAAACCTGCCTCCTCCTCCCAACACTTACGAAACCTTCGCACAAACTGTGAAACTCCTTCCCCTGGTTCCTGCACACATGCAATAGATGCAGCAAGATTCTGTTTCGCCCCAAATAAATGCTCAAACTCTTCTAACACTTCGTCCCACATCTTTTTTATCACCTCGGGATATCGGAGGGGATAATTAGAATCATCCGGCATCTCATAAGGATTCGCCAGTGACTTAACTTTCGAAAAATCAAATGGGGTTTCTTCATCATACCCCAGGACACCCTCAATAATGAGGCGGTAGTCCTGCGCTGTGCACTGCAAACCACGAGTCATACGTTGCAAGTAGTGCACAGTGGCAGCTGGCGTTTTCATGGGGTTCAGGGCATGCTGTAAGATAGAAGAAAGGATGGTGGGATCCAGGGGCTTAACAACAAGCTGGTTACCAATAGTTAGAAAAGGGTACTGGGTGTATATATGGTTCTTAGAGGTAGGGTCTTCTGTCACTCTATCACTATTAGAAGTTCTCACGTCATTTGAATCTAGCTTATGAATGGGGTTATGAGGGCTAAGCTCATCCCTATGAGCCCTAGCCCTACTCTGTTCCTGTTCCCCCCCCCCACGATCTTTGGATGAAGGCATCGGAATGGAGGAATTAGGGGGGGTAATAAGGGACTCTGGCGAGGCAAAAGGGACGGAAGGGGAAGCGGCAGTGGACCCTCCGGCCCCCGCTCGCATCCCCAAACTCCCGGTAGAGACCTCCGGAGATGTCTTACACAATTGGCGATACATGTTGTCCCTGGGCGCCTCCCGCCCAGCAGGGGCGGGCCCAGATTCGGTCAATGCAGGGCAGGGCAGGGCAGGAGAAGGTAGCCAGGCAGCGGGCGGCAGTGGAGGCGAACCGGCAGGCTCCTCCCCCTTGCCACGCACAGCCTCATAAGTGGTACATATGTGCCAAAACATTTTATCTATAGGTAATTCCCAGTGGGTGGGGACACGCCCCGCCATTACTACTGGGGGGTGCGTGGTAGAAGCAGCCGCCGCCAGAACAATGTCCTCTAATGAATCAGAGTCTCTGGCTGACTTTACAACGGCGGCCAATCCAACCAGTGAGGGGGTAAATGGGCTGATACGGTGGAGGGGCCGTGGGCACCCGGGGGGAGGACACCTTGGGTTGGGGCGATTTCGGAGGCAGTTCCCGGGGTGAGTCAAGCACCAGTAGATGCTGACCATTATAATAAGGAGCCAGTTGTATCCATACAGTACCACATTCCTTCATATAAGATTTTGGCCATGTCGGGTCTCCGGAATAAAAGGGAAAAGCTTTCTTATCCCCCAGACACAATCCCCAAATCATATCTAAATGCCAGGCAGAGACGCTACCCTCCCTGGGAAAAGGATTTAAGCTATGTAAACCTTCTGTCCATCCCGCCATATTATCCACCCAGGGATCAGTATAATAACCCCCTGCCACTCTGTCTACGTATTCCTTCGGCGTCTCCCCATCTGCCGGGGGTGCTTCGGGAGGGACCGGGGTACGGCGAGAATAGGATGCCTTCCTAACTACAGTTTTAAACCTTATCACAACATTTGGCTGCGCACGCACTCCCGCGGATTCTGGAGCGGTCCCCTTACCTTGGGACCCCCCCATCCTCTAATTAATATCCAACAATTGCACGCTTGGCCACTTGCTTTCTGCCAACAACCGTTACTAGTGCTATCGCTTCAGGCTGAGGCAGGGGCGTTTTGCCAAGCTCACACAATCACACAAGCCACAGAGAAGGAAAAGGGTATTACCACAGGCCCAGCAGGACGTCCCTGTTATGCGTAGCACTACCAAAGGCCATATTATGCATAGCCGTACCAAAACGCATTCCTGAGACGAGCTACCAAAGTGACGTCAATTTAGAAAGTCTGGAAATCCCAGTGCAATGGGGAAATCCTCACTTCTGACACCAAATTGTTAGTGTGGGTTATTCTTTTCCCAGCACTATATACCACTTACCCTCGAGACATCCGTTAATCCTCTGGGCTGAGGAATCACCTTACCTTCTCTGTCTGGAATTCCAGGGGAACAAACACACACACTCGCACATAAGTAGTATGTAAGTTTATTCCACAGGTTAGAGGGGCTGTCTGTCTTTTATACATTAACAGAAACATGTACATACGTCATCAACTCATCCCCTGAGGCCCACCACAGCTTATCAGTAACTTCACAGATGTTAGTCATCTCCGTGTAGAACAATCAATTTGTCTTAGCACAGCACATTCCTTTCCATATATAGATATATACAGGATTCCTATTTTCCCCTGCGGGCCTCTTAGTCCTGCTACACACTTAAGCTTTATTTTTCCCCTATCAATTATGTGTGCTGACATGGATGAGCAACATCGGATAATAGTCGGTAGGCTTGATGAGTCTCGGCAAACTCTTCATAACATCTCTGATTTGGCACCTAGTAGACAACTCACCTCCCTGGACATCGTTTGGATGGCAGGTGGACACCTCAGTGGCCCTCAGAACAAAGTCACCAGCCACTACTACTTTTTGCTTCCTTGTGTTCACTGATTCTGCAATGTTGGGGTGCTTGAGCTCTGGTTCTTCCCTTTCCTGAGATGCTCTCATCTCCTCCACTTCTAGGGCTGAATATTGGTTCTTCAGTTCTAGGAATGGAGGAGATAGATTGATGAGTCTGCAGGCTCTGGTGACTTCTGTCCAACTCTCTTCATTCTGAAGCATACCATTTTCAACTTTGTCGGAGAGCTGGTTCATTAAAATCATCTGTTGTACCTGAAGATTGGAGCGTGGCCAGTGTAACTCCAATTTTAAAAAGGGTTCCAGGGATGATCCGGGAAACTACAGACCGGTGAGCCTGACATCAGAACTGGGCAAAATGGTAGAAACCATTATTAAAGAATAAAATTACTGGATATGTAGATAGCCATGGCTTAGTAAGAGAAAGTCAACATGGATTTAGCTAAGGAGGGTCTTGTCTTACTAATCTGTTATATTTTTTTGAAGGTGCAAATAAACAGGTAGACAAAGGTGAGCCAGTTGATATAGTGTATCTTCAGAAGGCCTTTGACCGAGTCCCTCATGAGAGACTCTTGGCAAATTAAAATGTCTTGGGATTGGAAGCAATGTATTATGGATCAGGAACTGGTTAAAAGATAGAAAGACAGTAGGACTAAATGGCCAATTTTCTCATTGGAGAAAGGTGAATAATGGAGTACCCCAGGGATCTGTGCTGGGCCCACTGCTTTTTAACATATTCATAAATGACCTGGAAATAGGAATAATGAGTGAGATGATCAGATTTGCAGATGAGACAAAATTATTCACAGTTGTTAAAACGCAAGTGGATTGCAAGAGGGCATTGAAAAATTAGAAGAATGGACATCCAAATGTTAGATGAAATTTAATGTGGACAAGTGCAAAGTTATGCACTTAGGAAAGAACAACCCAAAGTATGGTTACACGATGCACAAGGTACCACCCAAGAAAAAGATTTAGGTGTCATCGTAGATAATACATTGAACCCTTCGCCCAGTGTGCAGAGGCGGCCAAGATAGCAAATAGAGTGCTAGGAATCATAAGGAAAAGAATGGAGCATAAAACAAAAGCTATTATAATGCCTCTATCGTTCCATGGTGCGACCACACCTTGAATATTGTGTGCAATTCTGATCGCCATATCTTTAAAAGTATGTAGCTGAATTAGAAAAGGTACAAAGAAGAGTGACAAAAATGATAAAGGGAATGAAAGGATATCCGTATGAGGACAGGCTTTAAAAGGTTGGTGCTCTTCAACTTGAAAAAGAGATGTCTGACTGGGGATATAATCTCACATTTGTTTTGGGACAAATACTGAAGGGACCTGTGGTGATTGAGACGGATAGAGGCACAGGAGCGATGTCATTGAAACCTGGACTTTTCATTGATTCTTTGTCTCCATCAATCTGCTGGTGGGGGACCACAACCCACTTGTCTCGACTGGTCTAGCAGGACTCAAGGAAAGGACATTATGTAGTAAGCAAATGTCACTATCCATTACTTCAAGTACATCTGAAATAAATACATTTTCAAAGCTCAACAAAAAGACAAAGTTTTCAAGGTTATTAATTTTATATGGCAGTTCATTCCATTCCAAACCCATATGATTAGGAAAATAATTTAAAATGGAAGCCTTTTCATAGGAGGAAAGGACAGAGTCCAGTTTCTAGCAGACCATAAAATCCTCTTACTTTCTGGGTGGTTCAGTAATTTTGACATATATTCTGGAATACTCATGCAAAAGTTTTAAAATGAAACACAACTTTAAAATAATTCTTGTTTGAATCGCCAGCAAGTGCAGCTTAACCAGTGGTGGAGTGGCTCTCTCAATCGCTTGGGACCGAAAAATTAAACTAGCAGTTATATTTAATAATAACCACAATATTTCTCATCATCTTACAGGCATACCTAGCTAAATAATACTGCATTAGTCAAGTTGTGGTAGAATCGAAACTTGAGCTAAGATTGTGACGTCCTCCTCATGCAATTGAGAGTGAATTTGTCTAAGATGCTCTAATTTATAAAACACCTTTGGGGAATATTCAAAGGGATTAAAGCAGTTAGCAGACCTGCTAACCACCTTAATCCCTCTATCCGGTTAGTGCCTCTGAAGATCCCTCGGTGCCGCCGCCGCTGCTGCACACCTGATGCTAACCGGGCATCGGGGCGGCACCTGACAGTAATCGGACAGTGGGATATTGCAATAGCAGGGAGCACAGAGTGGAAATCTGACTGGTGCCATTGCCATTTGCCGCTGATTGGCCATGTCCACGAAGCTGCAAGAAAGGCCCAGAATTATCTTCAGCCACGACTGAGGTGATTTGGGCAACCATCGCTTGACAATTGTTCACACAGTGGCTGTCTCTGATCACCACGTCTTTTCCCTGCCCTAGTCTCACCACTTCACTCCTCTATCATGCAAAATGGCAACTATCACCGAAAATTGCCTGCAATAGCTGCAGTTTGACCGTGGTATCTGTCACAGCAGCGCAATCATTCACATGTTAGTGCCGCGATAACAGCTAACGCCTGTTAGTAAACATGCCCCTAAGTGTCTCTTCTGTTTCTCTTTGCCAACTTAAGTTCAGTATCAAGAAATGCTGTTTAGTCTTGGCTTACCTGCTCTCATGTCAGTCTCATGTCATAGACTGGTTCTGTTAGTTTTGTTAAATACAATATATTCTCCAGGAACAAGCAGGAAGTCAGTCCTCACATATGGGTGAAAGTCGGCGCCGACAGAGCCCTCGTGCGGAGCAATTCCCCAGCTTTCAAAGAAAGCCTTTGGGATTGCATCGCACATGCGTGGTCCCCTTCCCGCCCAAGGGTGCCATCTTGCTCAGTCTCCCTTTTTCCGCGGAGCCCAACGGACATGTTCTGAATTTCCTCGCAGTAAAAGTGCATCAAATCTTCATAAGATTTGGTTCTTCGACCCGGTTCGACACCGGTTCCCCTTCCTGCCTTGGTTCAGTACACCGGTATCGAGTACCTAGTTTTCGTTTTTGTCCTTCGTGACTAGCGTTCGTGCTTTTTTTTCTTTTTCACTGGCAGCCCGGTCATTTGACCTCGCAGGGGCCCTTTTTCCCCCCGATGGCTGCCAGCGGGTTTAAAAAGTGTGATCGGTGTAAAAACTTGATGTCCCTCACTGACACAAATGACTGCTGTCTCCGATACCTCGGGGCCGACCATGACCCTGTGGCCCGTGTGGCAAGATGTCTTCTAAGGCACTTAGAAGTAGGCAGCAGCAGCGTGAGAGGATTTTCTCAGAGTCCGCATCTACCTGGGTCCGGACCTCATCAGAAGCCTCGATGTCTCGGGAGCTGTTGGACTCCGAGCACCGTCAGGGGTCTTCTGAGCGGGGGTCTCCCTCCAGGGAACACCGGCTGAAGAAAAAACTCGCGAGGGCGTCGTCGTTGGAAGCCTCTGATAGGCCTGGTTCCTCGCGGGCCAGGTCTCGGAGTCCTGACCGCTGCCCTGGGTCCTCGGAGTCGGAGCGGCCTGCCAAGGTACCTCGCACAGAGCCGGAGACGCCAAGGAAGGTAAATACTGTTGTCCTCGTGGACTCTCCGGGAGAACCGGCATCGGGCCCGACAGCATCTAGACCCGAACCGGAGGCTGCGGAGCCTTCTGGACTCAGTCTCAGAATGGCGGCCTTGGAGCGCAGCATGTCTGCCTTCATGGAGCAGCAGCGGGCACTAATGGCCGGTCTCACTGGTCCATCTGCCCCGATCACCGGGACCTCGACATCCAAGTCGACCCTGGAGGCCGAGCCAATCCTTGAGGCTCTTCGAGCTCAAGTCGATCCTCGGCCGAGGTCTCCCTCGACCTCCCGTTTGGGACTGAGGTAGTCGATGCCGGTGCCATCAGCGTCAGGGCGGTCGAGACCGAAGCCCTCATGGCTGGAGCCTATCGATTCATCCTCGGAGGACTCGGCCTGGGAGACGGAGGATGAAGACTCCCCGGGCACCCACCAGACCCGGTGTGTCCCATCGGACTCACCGGGGTCAGAACCTCGGAGAAGGTCCCCTCTGGAGGATACCTGGTTCTTGGAGTTTGTTAGGGACATGGCCAAGGCCTTGGCATTCCCGGCAGACACCGAGGAGGAGCCTCGAGCCGAAGAGCTCAACGCTCTCCGGTATGATTTTCCCCTGAAGGAAGCCCTTACTGTACCAGTTCCTCCGATGTTGGAACGGCTGTTATTCTGTATGTGGGAATTACCAGCCTCGATGCCAGTGCTCAGCAGGCGGGTTGATTCCATTTATCGGGTCCGCAAGAGTCCTGGGTTCCAGAAGGCGCAGCTGCTGCACAACTCCATGGTTGTGGAATCGGCCATGCAGAGGCTCAAGAGCCAGAAAACGCACACCTTGGTGCCTCCTGGTAGGGAAGCCCGGAACCTGGATGCCTTCAGCAGAAAGTGCTACCAGGGCTCGATGCTGTCCTGTGTCCAAACATACCAGCTGTACATGGGCATGTACTTACGGGACCTGGCAAAGGAGATTGCCGGGTTCTCAGCTAGCCTCTCCGAGGAACCTATGCAGAGACTCAAGGTCTTGTCCATGGGGATTCGAGAGTGCTCAAAGTTTGTCTCGAGCAGCCTATGACGGCTTCGAGGCTTCGACCCGGATAGCTGCGACTGGCATTGGTGCCTGACGCCAGGCATGGCTAATGTCGTCGGACCTCAGGTTATGGGTACAGGACAAGTTGGTCGATGTCCCATGCCGAGGTGAAAACCTGTTTGGGAAACCCATGAGTGAAAAGGCTGCTGAAAATCGAGTCAGAGTACTTGACCCGGACAAGACTTTCCAAAAAGACTTCTGCCCCTTCTAAAAAGAAGGGCTTGGGTAAAAAGCCCTTTTTCCCGAGGAAGGGTGCTGCTTACCGCAACTACCCCACTCACCAGGCCTCCCCGGCTCCCCATCAGGGGCAGCTGGCCAAGGGACAGGGGCATGGCCCACGTAAGCAGAAGACCCCCAAGCCCCAGGTACCAGCTCCTTCCCAGCCGGTTGGGGGTTTTTGACTGCCACAGTGTAGTCTCTTCTCAGCCAGGGGTGAGACTTGCCACAGGAGGAAGGCTGGCCCTGTATGCCCACATGTGGCCAGCAATCACCATGGATACCTGGGTCCTGCAAATAGTCCAAAAGGGCTATTTGCTCCACTTCAACCAGGTACCTCCCTCCTGCTTCCCTGGAGAGCCTCCCAGACCCCCTCTACACAGGAACCTCCTCCTTCAGGAGTTGACAGGTCTTCTAAAGGAGAAGGCGGTGGAGGCAGTGCCCCGCAACCTACAAGGGCAGGGCTTCTACTCCAGGTATTTTCTAATACCAAAAAGAACTGGAGGCCTTCGGCCCATCCTCGACCTGCAAAACTTTAACAAGTTCCTGGTGAGGGAAAAGTTTAAGATGCTTTCCCTTGGAATATTGCTGCCATACCTCCACCAGGGAGATTGGCTATGCTCCTTGGACCTGAAGGATGCCTGCACTCACATCCTTATACATCCAGACTACAGACAATATCTCAAATTTGAAGTGGGAGGAAACCATTTTCAATACAGAGTACTTCCATTTGGCCTAGCCTCTGCCCCCAGAGTGTTCACCAAGTGTCTGGCGGTGTTGGCGGCTTTTCTCAGGAACCAGGGAATCTTTGTCTTCCCGTTCCTGGATGACTGGCTCATCAGGGCCCCGTCGCCTCAGGAGGCCCAACAGGCCTCGCACTATCAACATGCTGCAGCATCTGAGTTTTGTCATAAATCAGGCAAAGTCCACCCTGCTCCCCACTCAGAACTTAGAGTTCATAGGGGCAAGACTAGACACCCTTCGAGCAAAGGCTTACCTGCCAGAGGACAGGGCACAGAGGCTTCTGGAGCTGGTGCACCAAATCAGTCACAGGTCTCAGATTTCAGCAAGGCATTTTCTGCGCCTTTTAGGGCACATGGCCTCCACTGTTCATGTGACTCCAAATGCCCGACTCAAAATGAGAACAGCTCAGTTGTGCCTCCGGGATCAGTGGCCACAGGCCACAGGGCAACTCCGAGACAGGATAAGGGTGTCCAAATGACTGCTGAGGTCGTTAGCCTGGTGGCTTCAACCACCCAACCTGCTAGCAGGAGTTCCTTTCCAGCCACCAGAGTACTCAAGGGTCCTGACGACAGATGCATCCCTACTAGGCTGGGGAGCCCACTGTCAGGGCTCCTTCACTCAGGGGGGTATGGTCTCTTCAAGAGAGGACACAACAAATCAACCTCTTAGAGCTCCGGCGATATGCCTAGCTCTTCAAGCTTTCTACCATGTGCTCTCGCATCAGTCTGTCCTGGTGCAAGCAGACAACCAGGTAGCCATGTTCTACGTGAACAAGCAAGGTGGGATGGGGTCCCGTGTCCTGTGCCAGGAGACGCTGGACCTTTGCTCCCTCGCCATCAGCCAGGGTATGTGTCTCAAGGCGGTGTACCTGCCAGGTCAAGAGAACTACCTAGCAGACAAACTGAGCATGATTCTTCAGCCTCACAAATGGCAACTGAATCCAGAAGTGGCCCAGCAGATCTTCCACTGGGCTCCAGACAGCCACATCCCCAAAGGGTGGCTACAGATGTTTTTCTGATCTCTTGGTCAGTGGGCCTCCTGTATGCATTTCCTCCCACGCCTCTAGTGGCCCGAACTCTGTTCAAAATCCTCCAGGCCAGGGCCTCGGTCATTCTGGTAGCACCCAGATGGCCGAGACAACCTTGGTTCCTGCTGCTCCTCCAGCTGGCAGTGGAGACACCACTCCCTCTGGGGATGAGACCCGACCTCCTGTCCCAAGAACAGGGATCCTTATTACGTCCCAACCTCAGGTCTCTCAACCTGATGGCATGGCTGCTGAAAGGGTAGTGCTGGCTCCTTTCCTCCTACCTAAGAATGTAGAAGAAGTGTTGCTGGCCTCAAGGAGGCAGTCCACTAGGAAAACCTATGCCTTCCTTTTTCCACAGCTCACAACCTTGGGATCATCTTTGATTCTACTCTCTCTTTCTCTGCACACATCCAACAGATAGCTAAAACTTGTCGCTTCTTTCTCTGTAAGATTGGCAAAATTCGCCTCTTCCTTTCCTCTTCCTTTCTACACACACTACTAAGACACTTATCCAATCTTTAGTCACCTCCCATCTAGGCTATTGCAGCCTCCTCCTTGCAACAAAATCATTTCTTTCCCCTAAAATCTGTTCAAACCTCAGCTGCATATCTAATCTTCCATCAGTCTTGATATGCTCATATAACACTTCTTCTCAAGTCGCTTCACTGGCTCCCTATCCATTTCTGTATTCAACTCCTACTGACCTATAAGTGCAATCATTCTGCTGCTCCTCACTACCTTTCCCCTTTCTTTTCTTTTATTTATTTAACGCTTTTCTATACCGCGCTCTTTAAAATCAGTGCGGTTTACAAATCACATTTTTGTACAAAGCAGGGGGAGCCTGCTTCGTACTTACATTGAACGAGTAGTGTAACTTGGATTTAGAACTGGGGTAACTATATACAGTATGAGCAGGATGTCACTGAGCAGTTGTAGCGACATGGCGTGCCCTAAGAACTATGTACAGGGTTGTGAATTATTTACAGGATGGTCAGTTATTTACAGGATTGTCAACAATTAGATGGTTGGACTGATGGGTGGGGGTATGGCGGGCGAAGTTGTATTGTTGGCCTCTTATCTCTCTTTGGGAGCTCCGCTGTTCTGGCAGATCCTGTTTATCTGTACCCTTCTCTTCTACTATCAACTCCAGACCTTGATCCTTCCATCTTGCTGCTCCTTATGCCTGGAACAAGCTACATGATGAGCCTGTGCATCAATTCAAATCCAGGCTGAAACCTCACCTCTTTGAGGCTGCTTTTGGATCCTGATCTGTTTAGTCTCCAGTGTGTTTCCTTACCACTCCCCTAGATACATCCTTGTCCCTCAGCTGTTCTGTTGCCTGTCTTGAGTAGATTATAAGCTCTGATGAGCAGGGACCATCTTTTACACGTGCCTGTACAGCTCTGTGTACGTCTTGTATTGCTATACAAATGATAAGTAGTGATAGTAAGAAGACCTGTTATTGAGCAACAGTGGTGATTGTGTTAATTTAAATGCTAGTGGCGGTATTTAAATTAATATGTATATTCAGTGACGCTATTCAACTCTACTCTGAATAATTTTGTGGCTCTGCCCATTGCCTATACATGTAGCATCAGACCGTTTAACAACAAAAAATCCATTGATAAGGAATTTATACTTTCACCAACTGCCGGTGAACATATAACTTCTTTTGGATATCTGCCCATATTAAATGATGGCAGATGGACCAGTTGTTATACTGTCTGTTTTTTAAACTACTTCAGATAAATGAATATATAAATTTCCATACAGGTTTCCATCGTGTTTTTTGCACAGCCTCTCAGGCTTTTTCCTGCCAATGCCCTTCCATATCTGCTCCAAGCATGCTCATTAATGGTAGGGTTATAACATAGATGCGCCATGCAGGTTACCTCAGCCACCTTGGAAGCTCAAAGGTTTTTTACCACTGCTGCTAATGCTGTAATCATGCTGACTTTGTGCCAATTGTCTTGGACCAGGGGTATCAAACTGAAATCCTGAAGGGCCACAAACCAGTCAGGGCTTTCTGGATATCCCTAATGAATATTCATTAAGTATTTGCATATAATGGAGGCAGTACATCCCAGTATACCTCATAAATATTCATTAAAACTATCCTGGAAATCTGGGTGGTTTGTGGCCATCCAGATTTCTAGTTTACACCCTGGCCTGGGCTGTCTTGAAAGCTAATAGTCATTCACCGTATTTTTTCCATTGACTTGTATTTTTCTCTCATTCGACCAATAAAATTTTATATGACTGAGTGAACACTAAAATGATCTTCCCCCATCTGCTCTTATCACTATACGGTTTGTCAGAACCATATTTGTTATATCACAGTTTTAGTTGCCATCACTTTTGCTGGTATGCTCTTTCAAGCATCTACCGCTCTCTGAATAAGAAGTATTCTCTCATTTTTCTTCCGCATCTTCATCCCTGAAACTGCATGTCATGACCCCTTGCCCTTGAATTTCATTGGAACATTCCATTTATTTCATTCCAACATAAGTAACAGCAGTTTGTTCAGCTCACAGTAACGTTGCCAAGTGTAGGGATATTGTTGAAGAGGTTTTAACCACCTAAGCATTGGTTAAATAGTGAAACATCTGGTATTGTATCTGTGATTTCTACAGGGAACTGAAGAAGCCATAACATCTGCAGACTGACAATATTAGGTGATTACTGTCTAATTGCAATGTGCTGACAGATTTATTTTGCAATTTTAGGGCTATCAGAGACCCAGCCACTACATTGCAACTCAAGGTAAGAATCATCCATATAAATGCAGAGTTGCCAACTTTCCCTGTTTTGGATGGTGGTGTGGGAAGTCCATGTGAATGTTATTGTGGTACACTCGGTTTTGCCAAAGATGCTATATAAGGGGAATAAGTGTGTTCCGTGTGCTGTGTGTCATTGGGGTCCATTCAGAAAGGGAGGATGCTTTTCTAAGTTTCCCCTCACAGAAGCGCATCTAACTAGAAGGGTACTTTCAAAAAGATTTTAGCAAATGATTTATTTGCTTATCTTAATGTCTGTTATTCACCAGCCCTATCAATTCAGGTCCTAAACTTGAATGGATAACTCATCTGTTTAAAGTGAGGACTGCTTTTTGCATGGCCCACCTTAAGGGATGATTAGTGGGATAAAGGCTGAATATCAATGCTATCTGGTTTTGGACATATTTTTCCATCCAAAATGTACCTGTTGTGTGGCTCCTAATAGTTAAATAGATAATTAACCATTCAGCACCCTGCTGCTGATCACTTGAGTGTTTTTGAATATTGACCAGACAATAAAGAATCATTAACCTGAAATATAAAGTAATAGTTTGCAGTAATTAAACAATACAATAAGTAATCCAGATATATCAAGTTATCATGCTGAATACTTAAAATAAACTTCAGGAACCTAATTAGGCCCTACTCCACTCCCATGCCACAACTCTAGCAATTAAATCTAATACCATAGCATTATCCACTTAACACAAAGTCAAACCACGCAATTTCCCCATCCTACCACTTAGAAGCCCACCCACAATGATATAAACTTACCAAAAATCACTATCACTCAGTCTCTTCTGAATGCCACTGAGGGGCAAGGCTACATAGGCTGATGTGCAGGCAGGCAGGACATCAGTTACCTGAAGTTAAACCCCCCCTCCCCCTCCCCAAAAAAAAAGCAGTCCAGGGAATCAGATGGAAATAGCTCCCATCAGCTTTCCCCTATTGCTCCCTGGTATCTCTTCTCTCCCAGCCCGTCTCTAGCAGGGCTCAGCTAAATGTCGACCTTTGATGAGGACAGCAGGGGATGGGGCTGCAGGAGCCAATGAACTGATGGGCAGGCGGCATCCATTAGGTAGAGCCCGGTTAATCATTTTTGGTTAGCCCAGATGTCTGTGCAACATCGGGCTGAGAACACATTTCCAGCCCTTGCTCATCAGCATCCTTGACAGATTCTTGCCCCTTGCAGGCTCCATCTGCCAGCTCCCCTAACCCTCTGGTCTTCAGCAGCGCTTTTTCCAACTAATATGTCCGACAGTATAGCTGTTAAGTCGTTCATTGTGTTCATATTCTAGACTACTTCTGCCATGCATCTGCTTATAAATTTAGTCAGAAAACTAGTGCTGTCACCTTGAAGGAAGAGGAAATTGAACAGCCTGCAGGAGTTCAGTTTCTCAGTTTAAATGGGGTATGAATTTAAAAAATATAGCATGGAATTTTAAAACCACTGTCCAAAATGAAGATGACATTTCTAGCTGTTAGCCTGATTTTGAGGGTGTTTTGACATTGTGTATTTACACTCTGTTACCGTATGCTTTTGCAAGATATAACTTGTTCACTGTATTGTACTAAAAGAAATTGCAGGGAGGTGTATCTGAATCGCTTGTCAGTTTTCAAGGCCAGCGATAAATCCTCAGGTCTTGAATTTTGAAAAACTAAAACGGTGAAATCCTTTCAGGATGACAGCAATAATGAACTTCCCATCATATTTATAGATAAAATGTATTCTCCAGGACCAAGCAGGAAGTCAGTCCTCACATATGGGTGACGTCTGCGCCGACGGAGCCCTCGCGGAGCAATTTTCCCCAGCTTTCAAAGAAAGCCCTTGGGAATTGCAGCGCGCATGCGCGGTCCCCTTCCCGCCCAAAGGTGCCATCTTGGCCAGTCTTCTTTTTTCCGCGGAGCCCTACAGACGCTGTCTACAAGTCACCGCTGAAAAGTTGATTTTCTTTCTTTATTTTCGTATTTTCTTCGGTTCGACGCCGGTTCCTTTTCCGTCCGGCCTCGCGACGCCGGTTGCGAGGCCTCCCCTTCTTTTCGGCTTTTTTCTCTTTTCCCTGGCGGCACGAACGTTTGACCTCGCAGGGGCCCTTTTTCCCCCGATGGCCGCCAGTGGCTCTAAAAAGTGTGTTAAGTGTAAGAAACTTATGTCTCTTACTGACACACATGATTGCTGCCTCCGTTGCCTGGGCCCAGATCATGAGGAAATGATCTGTGGAGCCTGTGGCAAGATGTCCGCGAAATCTTTGCGGAGTCGGCAGCATCAGCGGGAGAGAATCTTCTCTGACCCCAGCCGTACCCGGACCTCGTCAGAAGCTTCGGTGTCCAGGGAATCTGGCTCTGAACACCGTCGGAGCTCCTCTGAGCGGGGTCTCCTACCCGGGAGCATCATCGGAGGAAGAAACCCGCGAGGACGGCGTCGGTGGACGCTCCTGGCTCCGCGATGGGCCAGGTCGCATAGCCCCGATAGCCGTCCCGGGTCTTTGGAGCTGGAGCGGCCGTCCAACAGCCTCGTCTGGAGATGGACTCGTCTGCTCACGTAAGTCCTGTTGTCCTCGTGGACTGGCCTCCGAGGGGTCCGACGTCGGGCCCGACGCCGTCGGGGCCCGAGTCGGGGGCTGCTGGGTCTCCTGAGTTCGGACTCAGGTTGACGGCCTTGGAGAGCAGCCTGGCTGCCTTCATGGACCAGCAGCGGGCATTGATCGCTGGCCTCGCTGGCGCTTCTGCCCTGACCGCCGGGACGTCGACGTCTAAGTCGACCCCGGAGACCGAGCCGATCCTCGAGTCCATGCGGGCTCGAGTCGATCCTCGGTCGAGGTCCCCTTCGGCCTCCCGTTTGGGGCCGAGGTCGTCGACGCCGACTCCCTCGGCGTCGGGGCGGACGGCGTCTGTGCCCGCCCGGCCAGAGCCGCTCGACTCCTCCTCCGAGGAGTCCGCCTGGGAATCCGAGGTGGAAGAGTCACCTGATTCTTTTCGGACTCGGTGTATCCCTTCGGACTCCCCCGAGTCCGAACCTCGGAGACAGTCCCCCCCGGAGGATGCACGGTTCTCGTGCGGGATATGGCCAAGGCCTTGGCCTTCCCTGCGGATCCCGAGGAGGAGCCTCGAGCCGAAGAGCTCGATGCCCTCCAGTATGACTCTCCTGCAAAGGAGCATTTTACTGTACCGGTTCCTCCGATGCTGGAACGACTTCTCTTCCGCATGTGGGAGAGCCCGGCGTCGTCGCCGGTATTAAGCAAGCGGGTCGATGCCATATATCGAGTCCGCAAGAGCCCTGGCTTCCAAAAAGCACAGCTGCCGCACCATTCCATGGTGGTGGAATCGGCCATGCATAGGCTCAAGAGCCAGAAGATGCACTCCTCGGTGCCTCCCGGCAGGGAAGCCCGCAGCCTGGATGGCATCGGTAAGAAGTGTTTCCAGGGCTCTATGCTTGCTTGTCGGGTCCAGACTTACCAGCTCTACATGGGCATGTATCTCAGGGACCTGGCTAAAGAAATAGCCGGATTCTCTGCTGGTCTCTCCGAGGAACCTTTGCGGAGTTTCCTGGCCTTGTCCACCGGTATTCGGGAGTGCTCAAAGTTTATCTCTCGAGCAGCCTATGATGGCTTTGAGGCGTCGGCTCGGATAGCAGCAGCCGGCATCGGGGCCCGCCGACAGGCTTGGCTTCAGACATCCGACCTCGAGCCCTGGGTGCAGGACAAGTTGGTCGATGTCCCCTGCAGAGGTGAAAACCTCTTTGGCAAGCCTATGGACGAGAAGGCTGCACAACTCGAGACAGAGACTCTCACCAGGACTCGGCTCTCCAGGAAAACCTCTGCCCCTTCCCAGAGGAAGAAGGGCTCGGGGAAAAAGCCCTTTTACCCGAGGAAGGCGGCTGCCTATAAACACTACCCTCATTATCAGGCCTCCGCAGCTCCCCAACAGGGTCAGCAGGCCAAGGGACGGGGTAACGGGTCCCGTAGGCAGCAAGCCCCCAAGCCTGCGCCACCGGCCCCTGCTCCGCAGGGTGGGGGTTTTTGACTCTTTCAGCATAGCCTCTCCCCCTCCGCTGGTGTCTCTCAGCACAGGAGGCCGGCTGGTCCACTTTGCCCACAGGTGGTCCAACATCACGTCAGATACCTGGGTGCTCCACATAGTCCGAGAGGGCTATCTTCTACATTTCCACCAGGTACCTCCCCCCTACTTTCCAGGGGAGCCTCTGCGACCCTCTCTTCACCGGGACTTACTCCTTCAAGAGTTGGCAAGTCTTCTTCAGGAACAGGCGGTGGAACCGGTGCCCCACCACCTGAGAGGTCAAGGCTTTTATTCCAGGTACTTCCTGATACCAAAGCGTACTGGAGGCCTCAGACCCATCCTAGACTTGCGGAACCTCAACAAGTTCCTGGAAAGGGAAAAGTTCAAGATGCTTACCCTTGGAATCCTGCTGCCCTACCTCCGGCAGGGAGATTGGCTATGCTCCTTGGATCTAAAGGATGCCTACACTCACATCCTCATCCACCCAAGCCACCGACAATACCTAAGGTTTGTGGTGGCAGGCAATCATTACCAGTACAGAGTACTGCCCTTTGGCCTATCCTCCGCACCACGAGTCTTCACAAAATGTCTTGCAGTGGTGGCGGCTTATCTCCGGCTTCAAGGCATCTTTGTCTTCCCTTACCTAGACGACTGGCTCATCAGAGCACCGTCCTCCACGGAGGCCACTCACGCCACGCAACGTACTGTGACTCTGCTCCAGTACCTGGGCTTTGTCATAAACTTCAAAAAGTCCACTTTGCTCCCCTCTCAGGATCTCGAGTTCATCGGCGCCAGGTTAAACACGCTTCAAGCGCGAGCCTTTCTGCCGCTCGACAGGGCACAACGGCTCATGGCTCTAGCCAGCCGCTTCCGCAGCCATTCCCGGGTCTCGGCCAGGCACTTTCTGAAACTGCTCGGCCATATGGCTTCCACGGTCCATGTGACCCCCAATGCCCGCCTGAATATGCGGCCTGCTCAATGGTGCCTTCGCTCACAATGGCGTCAGGCCTCGGGGAGACTAGCGGACTCAGTACGAATCTCCAGCTCGCTGGTCTCTTCTCTACGATGGTGGCTTCATCTGCCCAACCTAGTGCTCGGAATGCCCTTTCAGTCTCCTCCGCCTGTTCAGGTACTGACGACCGACGCTTCTCTCCTGGGTTGGGGAGCACATTGCCAAGGGACATGTACTCAGGGTCTCTGGACCCCATGGGAATCTGCCCAGCAGATCAACTTCCTGGAGCTCAGAGCGATCCGCCTGGCTCTCCGGGCCTTCTCCCACCTTACCACTCGCCAGTCCGTCCTCATCCAGACGGACAATCAAGTGGCCATGTTCTACGTGAACAAACAGGGGGGCACGGGCTCCTTCCTTCTCTGTCGGGAAGCACAAAAGCTCTGCGCTTGGGCCGTCAGCCGAGGAATCCTCCTCAAAGCTGTCTATCTCCCAGGTCAAGAAAACTACCTGGCAGACAAACTGAGCAGAATCCTCCAACCACACGAGTGGAGATTGGACCCGTTGGTGGTTCAAAGGATCTTTCTCCAGTGGGGCCTCCCCACGCTGGATCTCTTTGCCAGTCCTCTGAACAGGCAACTTCCTCGGTTCTGCTCTCGGGAACCGCATCCCCTCCGAGTAGCGGTGGATGCTTTTCTGCTCTCATGGTCCACGGGCCTTCTGTATGCCTTTCCTCCCATGCCGCTGGTGTCTCGAACACTTTTCAAGGTTCTCCAGGACAAGGCTTCGCTGATCCTGATAGCTCCCCAGTGGCCCAGGCAACCGTGGTTCCCGCTTCTGCTGCAACTGGCGGTAGATACTCCGTTGCCTCTGGGGTTTCAACCCGATCTCCTGACCCAGGATCAGGGGTCTCTCCTACACCCCAACCTCAGATCTCTTCATCTGATGGCCTGGCTGCTGAAAGGGTAGTCCTTGCTCCCCTCCTGCTGCCTCCAGAGGTGGAAGAGGTCGTGCTAGCTTCCAGGCGACCCTCTACCCGGAAATCCTACGCCCTTAAATGGCGTCGCTTCTCCACCTGGTGTACTCAACGGTCTCAAGAGCCCTTCTCCTGCTCGTTGTCGGTGGTCTTGCAGTACTTGCTTTCCCTCTCCAATCTTGGACTAAAGTCCAACTCGGTCAAGGTTCACCTCAGTGCTATTTCTGCACATCATGTGCCGGTGGAAGGCAGGCCTCTTTCCGGCCACCCTCTCGTGGCACGGTTCTCCCGAGGTCGTCTCCTCCTTAAACCACCTTTGCGCCCCCCAGCCCCCGACTGGGACCTTAACGTGGTTTTACAGCGGATCACCTGTCCGCCTTTTGAACCCATGGCTACCTGTCCTCTCCGTTTTCTTTCTTGGAAAACCTTATTCCTGGTAGCCCTCACTTCCGCTAGACGCGTTAGTGAACTGCAGGCCCTAGTGTCTGATCCCCCTTACACTAGGTTCTACAAGAACAGGGTAGTCCTGCGGACTCACCCTAAGTTTCTTCCAAAAGTGGTCTCCCCTTTTCACATCAATCAGGAGGTGGTGCTTCCGACCTTCTTTCCCAGGCCACACTCCAGCCGAGCTGAGAGGGTCTTGCATACCCTGGACTGTAGAAGGGCGCTGAACTTCTACCTTGATCGTACGCGGGAGCACCGTAAGACTGTTCAGCTCTTCCTGTCTTACGACCCTAATAAATTGGGGCTCCCTGTCTCCAAGCGTACTCTGTCCATCTGGGTAGCTGACTGTATCGCTTGGACTTATGGGGCGGCAGGCCTCTCGTTGGAAAGTCGAGTCACCGCTCATCGGGTTAGGGCGAAGGCTGCGTCAGTGGCTTACCTCCGCTCTGTTCCATTGGCAGACATCTGCCGGGCCGCTACTTGGTCTTCGAGCCAGACGTTTGCAACCCATTACTGCCTCGAGAGGGAGTCCCGCAGGGACAGTGCTTTCGGACAGGCAGTCCTCCGTAATCTCTTCGAGGTTTAAGCAACTCCTACCCTCCATTCCGGATGTTGGGCTACCGGTTGGAGATTAGTCAGAGAAGATTCCTTCCTTCTGTGCTGCTGAGCTAGAGGGAGCTCATTTTTGTGCTTAGGGTCTCCGGTAGCCTTAAGCTTGGGAGTCCCATATGTGAGGACTGACTTCCTGCTTGGTCCTGGAGAAAGCGTAGTTACTCACCTGTAACAGGTGTTCTCCAGGAGCAGCAGGAATCAGTCCTCACAACCCTCCTCCTCCTCCCCGTGGAGTTGCAGTCATATGATTTAGTTTTTGCAAATTTTTTGCTGTCTTTTTGCTATGTCATCAGACTGGCCAAGATGGCACCTTTGGGCAGGAAGGGGACCGCGCATGCGCGCTGCAATTCCCAAAGGCTTTCTTTGAAAGCTGGGGAAAATTGCTCCGCGAGGGCTCCGTCGGCGCCGACGTCACCCGTATGTGAGGACTGATTCCTGCTGCTCCTGGAGAACACCTGTTACAGGTGAGTAACTACGCTTTCTCCATGACAACAAGCCACAACACTGTCAGTTTTTGGGACTTGATAGGGCTGAGTTTTTGTGCCAAACTGAAATGATCTGAGATGCTGATTTCCCATAGGTTTTCAGAATTTTTGTGCAAAGGTTAAATACCCATATAAATGAACAGAGCATCAAACCTTTGAGCAAAAATTTGCTACTGTGCCATTCAAAAAAGGATAACTACACTTCCATGCAAAAACTGGCCTGCAAGCATGTTATGTACCAGCTTTCAAACTGGGTCAGACAAAAGATCCATGAAGCCTAGTATCCTGTTTCCAAAAGTGACAATCTAGGTCTCAATTTACCTGACAGGATCAGGCCAGGATTTAGGTATTGGCAACATAGAAAACTGGATGTGCTAAGCTTTCTTCCTGTAGTCACAAAATGGGGAAAAAGCTTTAGTGCACCTGGTCATTGGAAAGTCAGTAGATTATTAAGTGCCCTCTTCAGAACTTAATAAATAGTTATTACAGCCTATGTCCACATTTTAGCACTGTAGACAACAGTGAATTCAAGCTCTAACAGGCATTTAGAGCTGACAGAGACCCCTAATTCCTTGGTTAATGAAATTATGACCCAAGAGCTTGCTGGAAGTAGCTAAATTCTTGGACTGCTTATGACCTCCCCGCCAATGCATATTCTCAGCCTGTAAACAGTTACCTACCCAGCTCCCATGTTAACTAGTAAGCTTTTGGAAACATTCTATTGTTTATTTAGCTGTATTTATATCCCGCTTTTCACCGGGTCAAAGCGGTCAATTGGGAGATACATTTAACACGAGGGGATATGACACACATACGCTAATACTTACAGCTAATCTTGTTAATTTATTATTGTTTACTTGTTATATTTATTTATTTATTTAATCAGTTTTATATACCACCTTATCCTTCAAAGTGGTCAACAAGACAACAGAGGGACTACATCGAGGGGGGGGGGGGAGAGAACAAGATAGTACATTACAGTAAACAGTATATGTATTATTTGTACCTGTTCAATGTATTATGTTGTTACCATGTAAACTGCGCTGATTGTAAAATTGCGGTATATAAAACTAAATAAACACTACAGAGAGAAATATTCAGCCTTGAAGTAGAGGTGATGCTTATGCAGGTGATGTAAAATTGATGTTAACACTGGAAAGGGATTGAGCATTGCAGTTTAGGAAATTTAACCCTAAATTTGGGAGAAATTAATGAGTGGTTGGGGCAAAGTGGATTAATGCATAATGTAGAAGAGACAGTATGTTTAGGATTGGGAAATATTAAGAAGGAAGGTTTACAGTTACTACCTTAGGTAAACAAGGTTGATATACTCACTGCAAACTCATTGAAACCATTGGAGATGATTTATAGACAAGGAATTGGACAGGCATAGATTTCAAGCCTGATGTGAAGTCTACCTTTTGGGAACTTGACAGGTACTTGTGACCTGGATTTGCTGCTGTTCAAAAGCATGATACTCTGCTTGATGGACCTTTGGTCAGATGCATATCTTAAGTTCTTAAAATGAGACTTAATGTAACTTTGACCATACGTAGAGTTTAAAGCACTGTTACAATAGTGCGGTCTTTGGTATTAAGTACTATAGATGAATAGTTTACCAGTGAAATATACACGGAATTGCAGGTTCTCTGTGGACAAGCAGGATTGAAGTCCTCACATATGGAGGATGTCGCCAACTGAGCCCCATGTGGGAATATTCCCTACCTTCTGTTGTAAGCTTTGGGAAGCTCCACAGTGTCTGCGCCTGTCTTCCTGCTTGCCACGGTGCTATATTCTCCAGTCTTCATTTTCCACAGAGCCCCACACACATGTATCGGTCGTCTGCCAGTAAACGTATCATTTTCTCCCCTTTGGGGATCTCTTTTTGGTTGTTTCTAATGTTCTGCCTGCCATCAGTAGCATCAGGTTCATCTATCGCGGTGCCTTTTTTTTTTTTTTAACTTTTATTTTCTTGTTGTGTTTTCCCACAGCCCTTTGGACCTTTGGTCGCAATCACGCCGTTTGATCTTGCCTCTTTCCAGACATGTCTCAGAAGCCTGTCAGCAGGTTCAAGAAATGCACCAAATGTGTCAGGACCATCTTGGTCACTGACAAGCACAATTGGTGCCTCCAGTGTTTGGATCCCAATCACCAGCCCTCTTTTTGTATTTTTTATGCTTGCAGATGACAAGGAGAGGCCTGAAAAGTGGGGAGAAGCAGAGAGAATCCCTCCTTGGCCAGAAGTCTAATTCAGCATCTTCAGCATCATCAGTCTCGATGGCTCCCCTTGGTTCCACCGAAGGTGTCTCGATATCGAGAGGTTCCCGAGCTCAGTCAGAACCAAGGGTCCTTGGTGCCTTGGAGCATCGGCTGTCGGTCAGTGCCCGTCTCGAATCACAGAAGACCTATACTCCATGAGCGTCAAAGAGGAGCCCTTCCAAGCATCGGGTGAAGACCTATCGGCATCGGAGCCTTTTCTGACTCGATGTCGAGAGTGAATGCCGAGAATGGCCCGCAAAGGTACCTCGAAGAGAGGAATTGACCTCCATAGTTCCAGAGTGGCACTAAGGATGGGGGCCATGTCAATACCCCTGCAGGGATGCTGGAAACAATGGTCGCAGCTGCTCGGACCCTGAGGCCTTCAGAATCGGCAGCTATGGAGATGCGCGTTCAGATGCTCGAAGCTCGCATTGCATCGATGCTAGAGAAACAGCTGGCTGGTCCTTCAGTGCCTAGGGCATTGTCATTGACCACTGTGCAGCCGATCCTTTAAATACTTGCTCTGCCTGTTGAGGGGTATCATAGGGATTCGACACCGGTACCCGGCATGGCTGGCTCTCTCTCAAGTGTCTTGGTTTCCAATATCGCAATGAAAGGCTGAAAGCATTCAGTGCTTCATCGATTCCATCAATGTTTCTACTTCCCTCAAGGTCAGAGGGAGCTCCGGGCAGAGTCTCAGCGATACTTTGATTTCTTCTCAAGAGTCTGACTCTGATGGCTGGGTTACCGATGGCAAATCGTAGAACCTGTTGGATGCCAAGTCCCTAGAAAGGCCATTGGACCCCTCCCTTCCACATGACTGGCAGGAGATTACTCCAGAGGATATGTCCTTCCTGGACTTCATTAGGGATGTGGCCAAGGCCATTCCGTTTTCACTAGAGATGGAGGATGAGCACAGGGTGGAGTAGTTGGAGATCTTCCAGTACTCCTTAGCTCCTAAGGAAACGGTGCCAGTGCATTGTATCCTACAAAGGCTTCAGATGATGATGTGGGAGAACCCCCCTCACATTGCCCTCTGTCTGTTGGAGGTTGGACTCGATGTACTGGTTGTACTTAAAGTCCCCGGGCTTTGAAAAGTATCAGCTCTCACACCCTCCTTAGTGGTAGAGTCCACCTTTAAACGGACTAAGAGCACCAAGACTCATTCCTTGACGCCTCTGGGTAAGGAGACTCAGACTTTGGATTCCTTCAGGAGGAGCTGCTTCCAGAGCTCCAAGCTCATGGCTAGAATGCACTCTTATCAGCTCTACATGAGCATGTGCCTTAAGGACATCATACCTGATCAGGCTGACCTGTGCCCATTCCTCCCCTCAGAGAAACTGGAGCATTACCGCATCCTGGTGGGTCATGGCAAGGACTGCTTGAAGCTCTTGGTCAGGGCGACATCCAGTGCCTTTGAAATGGCCTCCAGAGCAGCATCCAGGATATTGGCGTCCACCACCTTGCCTGGCTTTTGTCATCCAACCTGGAGCAGTCTGTACAAAATAAGCTGGTAGACATGCTGTGCTGAGGAGAGAACTTCTTTGGAGAGCAGGTGGAGGAAAAAGCTGGCATCATAGAGAAGCAGCACATCACCCTCACCGGCTTTCGAGACACAAGTCCAATCCCTATCGCCGGAAGTATCAGGGGTGTGGCCAAAAAGGCCTACTACCCGTGTAAGCACAGGTACTTTCCTGTTCCTCAAGCCTTCCAGCAGAAGTCTCAGGCTCCTTGCCTGCAACATCAGGAGAAGCCCCAAAAGGCTCAGCCCACCTGCAACCCAAGCCCGGGGACAGGGTTTTGACTGGTTCCTTCAGAGCATAGCTAATCTACCGGTGTCCACAGAGGGGAACGGCTCACACTTTCTGCCCACAGGTGGTCTGTCATCACTTTAGATATGGGGGTGCTGCATATAGTCCAAAGTGGCTGTAGATTGCACTTCACTGAATTGCTGTCTGATTGCCCCCTGAGGATGCTTCTGCTCCACCCTTTTAGTCTATCTTGCTATTGAGCCTACGCCTCCGATGCAGATTTGGTGGGGATTTTACTCCTGGTACTTTCTGGTCCCCAAGAAGAGGGGGGGGGCATTCGGCCCTCAGAGATCTCAACACCTTGGTGCGAGAAAAGTTCAAGATGGTCTCTCTAGGGACCCTGCTCCCTTATCTTCAGAAGGACGATTTGATATGCTTCCTGGATTTAAAGGATGCATATGCCCACATACCAATCCATACTGCACACAGGAAATATCTCAGGTTCATCTTGGGAAGACAGTATTTTCAGTACCAGGTGTTACCCTTCAGCCTGGCCTCGGTCCCCTACATGTTCACAAATTGCCTTGCGGTCATGGTGGCTTGTCTCCTCACACTGGGTTTTGTCTTCCCTTATCTTGGCAACTGGCTTATAAAAAGCACCACTCCATACAGAGCCGGCGCTCAATGCAGTTGACTATCCGGATGCTAGAACTGTTGGAGTTCATTGTCAACTACCCAAAGTTCCACCTTTAGCCCACCCAGCAACTGGAGTTTATGGGAGCTCTCCACGAGACGACTTGAGCAAAGGTCTCTCTCCCGCTGGACTGACTCCAGAGATGAATGACCTTGGTCCGCACTACCCAGCAGAGTCAACAGACAATGACTCATGGGATGTTGACTGTGCTTGGCCACATGGCCTCCACAGTGCACGCCACTCCCCTGGCTCATCTGTCAATGGGACAAGCTCAGTAGACCAGTTGGCGGTCATTGTACCTTTTGTCCAGTCCCTACATTGGTGGTTGGATCCTCAGAACCTGCTCAGGGGCCTTCCTTTTCAAACTGTGCTACTGCAGAAGACACTGACTATGGATGCATCCAAGCTGGGTTGAGGAGCGCATCTGGAGGGCTTCCACACTTAAGGTGTCTGGTCCGAATGGGAGAGCCTTCAGCAAATCAATTTTTTGAAATTATGAGCCATAGTGAATGCCTTCAGGGCCTTCCGGAGTTGTTCTGATTGTTCTGATTCAGACCAACAGGTTGCTATGTACTATGTGAACAAGCAAGGGGGTACGAGGTCATATCCCCTGTGCTGGGAGATGGTCTGGCTGTGGAAGTTTGCCATCAATCACAGTATGACGTTAAGGGCCACATGTCTACCAGGGGAGCTGAATATCCTGGCGGATCAGTTGAGCCGTGTCCTCCAGCCACACGAGTGGACGCTGGAAAGGGCTGTTGCCCAGATCTTTCAGAAGTGGGGCACCCCCTTGATAAATCTGTTTGCCATTCAGCACAATGCCCAAGTTGATTGATTCTGTTCCAAGGTTGCCTGCAAAACAGACTGGCATTGGATGCTCTCTTTCTGCACGGGGGTAAGGCCTGCTATTTGCATATCCTCCCATACCCCTCCTAACAAGAACGCTGCTGAAGCTCCAGACATACAGGGGGTCGATGATCATCATTGTGCTGAATTGTCCCAGGCAGCCATTGTTTCCTGTTCTGCTTCAACTCTCCCAGGGTGAATCTTTGTGGTTGAGCTATGCCTTGAACCTAATATCACAGGAGGATGGGAGAATGCTGTACCTCTATGTCAAATACTTGGCCCTCAATGCGTGCATGTTGAGAGGCTAGTCTTGCTGGAGTGTAACCTACCTGACAGCTTAATGGATGTTCTGTTGGCCTCCCGGCGGAGCCTTGATGAGAAGGTCATATTCTTTCAAATGGAAGAGATTTGCTTCCAGGGGTGCGGCACAGGCGCTGGTCCTTTTACTTATTCTAGCGACAGACTCCTTGAGTACCTCCTACACCTCTCTGAATCAGGTCTCAAATCCAACTCTGTCAGGGTCCACCTCAGCACGATTGGGGCCTAACATTGTGGTTTGTAGGGAAAGTCCATATCGACTAAACCCTTAGTGGTTCACTTCATGTATGGCCTGCTCCTCTCAAGACCTGCCTTCAAGGCCCCGGCAGTGGCTTGGGACCTCAGTGTGATTCTCGCATGGCTCATGTTGACTCCCTTTGAACCACTTGGCTTCTGCCCTCTGACGTTTCTGACCTGGAAGGTCTTTTTTCTGATGGCGGTGACCTCGGCATACCATGTTAGTGAGCTCCAGGCTCTAGTGCAGGGGTTCCCAAACCTGCTTCCCAGCCAGTCGGATTTTCAGGATATCCACAATGAATATGCATATGAGAGATTTGCATGCACTGCCTCCATTGTATGCAAATCTCTCTCATGCATAGAATCATGACTGCAGAAAAAGACCACATGGCTATCTAGTCTGCCCTTCCGTAACAACTACGATAGTGCCACTTTTTCCTTTAGAGATCTTCTGTGTGTGTCACATGCTTTCGTGAATTCAGATACTGTCCTCACCTCTACTACCTCCACTGGGAGACTATTTCTTGCATCTACCACTCTTTCCATAAAGAAATATTTCTGCATATTACTCCTGAGTCTATCCCCTTTCACCCTCATCCTATGCACCCTCATAGCAGAGCTTGCTTTCAATCGAAAGAGGCTTTCCTCTTGTGCATTTATGCCATGGAGGTATTTAAACGTGTCTATCATCTCCTCTATCCCGCCTTTCCTCTAATGTATACATATTAAGATCTTTAAGTCTGTCCTCATATGCTTTATAAAACCAAGGAAAGAAGAAGAGCAACAGCCTTCCGCAGAAATCACAGGACTCACCAGAACAGCGCACACCTCTTAAAAACAAAGAAACCTTTTATTTCGTAAAACCTTCAAAGGTACAGACCTGACTTGGCCACGTTTCGGCTGTCAGCAATATCCATTAAGATTCAATTGCATATATATTCCAATGTCAGGACATTGTAACATTACCAGTAGCTGAAAGCGCTTCTCAGGTATGCCTTCGGCATCTACTGAGAGAAGGCATACCTGAGAAGCACTTATTGAGCTTTCAGCTACTGGTTCTTGTTACAATGTCCTGTCAGCCGAAACTTGGCCAAGTCAGATCTGTACCTTTGAAGGTTTTATGAAATAAAAGTTTTCTTTGTATGTTTTTAAGAGGTGTGACCGTGTCCTTCCTGCGATTTTCTAGTGACTCATATGCTTTATAACAAAGACCACTAACCATTTTTAGTAGTCCTCTCTGCACTGACTCCATCATGTTTATATCCTTTTGAAGGTGTAGTCTCAAGAATTGCACACAATACACCAAATGAGTTTGCACCAGAGACTTATACAAAGGCACTATCACCTCCTTTTTACTGCTGTCCATTCCTCTCCCTATGCGCCTAAGCATCTGGGAAACCCAACTGGGTGGGGAGGCCCCATGACAGATTTTGGGAACCCCTGCTGTAGTAGCTCATCCATCGTATACCAGGTTCCATTATAACAGAGTGGTCCTGCACACTCATCCTTGATTCCTCCCAAAGGGGAGGTATCGGCCTTCCATCTCAATCAGTCAGTCATTCTGCCAACTTTCTTTCCAAGGCCACATGCCCATAGAGGGGAAGTGGCGCTGCACACACTGGACTACAAGCGAGCCTTGGCCACCTTCCTAGAGCAGATGAAGGCCCACCAAAAGTCCCTTCAGCTGTTTGTCTCTTTTGACCACAGCAAGCTGAGGTCTGCCATTTCCAAATGCACTCTTTCAATTTGGCTAGCAGACTGCATCTCTTTTGCGTAAGCCCAGGCTGGCCTGAGCCTTGATCGTCATGTCATGGCTCACAACATCTGAGCCATGGCTGCATCAGTGGCCAACTTGCACTCAGTCTCCATAGAAGAGATCTGTAGGGCTGCAATGTGGTCTTCTATCCACACATTCACATCTCACTACTATCTGGATGGGGATTCCCGATGCAACAGCAACTTTGGCCAATCTGTACTCTGGAATCTGTTCGGGGATTAGAAACTACAGGAACTCCATCCCCCCCAAGGCCCTACTTTCCGTCCAGGCTACCAAAAAAATCAAAACCAAAAATGGTGAAGAAGCTGAATCAGATGAGTTCCCCTTGAGGACTACCATTGTTGTACATAGTTGACTCTCCAGTCCTTAGTTCACTTTGCTCCTGTTGGGTTTATTGGCCTCCTCGGTTTTCGGTAGCCTATAGCTTGGGAGTCCCATACGTGAGGACTTCATTCCTGCTTGTCCACGGAGAAAAGGTAGTTCTCACCTGTAACAGGTGTTCTCTGTGGACAGTAGGAATAAATCCTCACAACCCTCCCACTTCCCCAAGAAGTTGTATTCTGCTACAACTTTGTTATCATACTGGAGAATATGGTACTCGGGCAGGTGGGAAGAAGATGCAGGCACGGTGGAGCCTCCCAATAGCTTTCAATAAAAGTGGGGAGCTTTCCCGCACAGGGCTCCATCGATGGCGTCATCCATACATGAGGACTTATTCCTGATGTCCACAGAAAACACCTGCTACAGATGAGAAATTACCTTTAATTCAGAATGTGGCGGTAAGACTGGTATTGGGGACAGGGAAAAGGAAAAACATCCACCTTTGCTAAAGAAAGTGCATTGGCATCCAGCAAGGGATAGATATATGTCTGATTGATGGTAATAACTTATAAGTAGGGAAAAATCAAAGCCTGTCCTACTTGAAAGATCAATGGAAGTAATGTTGAAGGTCAGATGGAGAAAAATTTAGAGTAGTGGGACCAGAATAATGGATTGTTACCAACAGGTTTGAGTGGATCAACAAATTTACTGGATTATAGGAAAGAATTGAAAATCTCTTTATTTCCAGAGGTATAGAGGATGGTGTTAGAATTAATTTGGGATTGATAGTGTGTGACTGTCTGATGTGTGTGTACTTTTAAATTGTGTTTGAATAATTGCAAACCATTTTGAATAAATTTTATCAGGAAAATTGTACATAAAGCTTTTACAAATACATATTTGTCTCCAGTAAGAATGATATGAGCCACGTGCACTTTATCTTCCCAAGCTTTCCATCAATGTAATCCCATTTTGGTGCTCAAAATATTCACACATCCCAATCTCCAATTTAGTTCTGGCACCCATCTTCCTATTCACCTTGTCTCTGCTCCAGTCAGTTCCTTCCTCCCCTGCCCCTGTTGAGTCACACAGGCCAAGTTGTAGCATAGGTACAGTATGGCCTGTGCAGACCAATGATTTTGCTGTCCTGCAGTTTTTTTGGTGCAGGCATGGTCATACCCCCAAATGAGGATATTGTGATCCAAGTTAAGGTGGTTTAGCACATCTAGTCCTTGTTTCTGGGTGGGAGAAAAGCAAACAGTTTGCATTGACAGACTGCTTTGCCTTTTGTAATGTGAGGCTTTTTGCACTGCACATCTAAGATCCCTTCTCTATCGCAAATAGCGATAAATTGTGGGTCATAAGGTGAATAGCAAAGCTCACTAGAAAAGAAAATTAACCAAATTGCCAATGCTGATGACATTTGTTGCACTTGTCAACGGTATTGGCAGGGCTGTTTTTGACCATGCTTGTTAATGAAATGTAAAATGTTGGTTGTCAAATATTAATGAAAAATTTAAAATGCTGGACATGCTGCCAAATCGGAAGCGTTTGGAGCTGTGCAGCCTGATACGCCATGCTGCATTCCACCAACTTGCCAAGCGGAACATGAGCTTCGTCTCCACGGTAAGTTCAGCATCTTTTGTCATAATTTGGATGAACGCACACTGCTTTCAGTTGGCTGGGCCCCAATCCTGTTAGCACTTTGTCGTGACACTTGCAGTGGATGCAGAGTTGCTAGCTGTAAGTCCAGAGATCTCTTTTCAGATATGTAATCTGCAACTTTCTGCCCTACCACAGGACCCAGTGCTAAAGGGATTTTATTTTGCTTTGCTGATTATTTCATTTATCACTGAGTTTGATCCTTGTTACACACCAAGTTGTCATTGTGCTTGCAGGTCCAGTTCATGAGTCTGTGTATGACTTCTGGAGAATGATATGGCAAGAGCAGTCTGCCTGTATTGTGATGGTGACAAACTTAGTGGAAGTTGGGCGGGTAAGTAAAGCTTTTCTTTTACAGTTAATGCGCTAAACATTCCTGATCCTCAAGAGCAAGAGTCTAGAATTTCCAAGAGCCGTTGTCCTATGCATGCTTTTGCTACCTAATAATTATCAGACCAGATGAGAATAGTGACCCCGGCAGCCATAAATACAAAGGTAAAACCAGCCTTATAGAATTTTTCAAATATTTAAAAATGTTTTATCAGGGAATTTCCGGTGACGTCAGCGCTTCGGATGGCGGCGAGCTAGAGGAGCTCCGCCACCGTAGCCTGCCATAACGGCAAAAAAAGAGCGTTAGAGACATCAAGGAAGCAGTAAAACCGGGGGCAGGATGCAGTAAAACTCCCAAGTCAAGTGGAAGCGAGAGCGGGCAGCGCACACCCCCAGCACAAGAAGCCGCGGCGGAGAGAGGCGACGGAGCGCTGAGCCACGTGGCGAAGAAGGGAAACGGATGTGGAGGCCTCGGGGAGAGCAACAGGAGGGTCGCGGAGAGCAGGTGGTGAGAGCGGGGGCAAGTGCGGGAGGAGCCAGTACCAGGAAGTGAAGCGTCCGTGAGCCGTGGCAGATTCCCGCGGTCGCCAAAGTGCGGCGAGAGCTGTCTGGAGAGCGCGGAGAAGGCCGGCGAGACCCGACAGCAAGGAAGGAGGGCCAGACATGAGCCAGCGACAAAACATGCTGAACTGGAGCGGCAGAGAGAGGAGGAGGTGCAATTTGGAGGTGAGCTGGATGCAGGGCAGTAGCTGAGCCTGGGAAGAGAAGCAGCTTAGGTGACGGGTTGAGACCAGAGTGTGAAGCTGGGCCTGAAAGTAAACAGCAGAGGTCCTGTCGAGCTGAGAGTACGGCTCAGAGCAAAGTTGTACAAGTCAGCACGAGGAAGAGGAGAAGAGGAGATAGAGCACTCAGTCCGCCCAGGGAGCAACAGGGCTGAAGGAGCATTGTTACAGCGGTAGAGCAGAGCAGCCTAAGAAGTCAAATATCAGGCCACGTTGTGGGAAGTCCAGCGAGTTAGAGCAGAAGCTGTGGTAGAGTGCAGTGGACTCACAGTGGCAGAACCATATAGGAGGAACAACAGTGCTAAAACTTGAGGGAAGAGGCTGAGGCTCTTTCTACTGCTTGAATAGAACCCCATGGGGAGGGGGAGAAGAGAGGAAGTGGACAAAGAGGCTGCTACCTGCAGAGGGGAACCACTAAAATAAAACATGGAGAAAACAGAGAGAAGGGGCAGTGAAGAAGAAATTGGCGGAGTTACGTTCCTCGAATGTGCCATCAAGAGGAGGAAAGGAGGGTGAGAAGATGGACCAGATGAGGGGGAACCTCTCGCTGGGGCATGAGGAAGAGACAGAAGGAGAGGAGTGCACGGGAATGGCAGAGAACATTAAGCTGTGGCTTATAGAGCTGAAGAAGGAGTTAAAGGAAGAAATTGGAGGAGTTAAAAATGAGTTGAAAGAGACGTTGCAAACAATCAAGCAAGATATTACGGAACTAGGAGAGCGTGTAAAGGATGCAGAGAATCAAGTGGAACAACATGGAGCAGCGGTGGAGTGAATCCAGAAAGGATGGAAAGAGCTGAGGGAAGCACAAGAGGAGCTGAAAGCAAAAATGGAAGATTTAGAGGACCGCGAGGTGATGGAACAGCGAGGTGATGGTTCAAACAATATTTGGAGAAATCTTAAAGGAGGGGGGATGCACAGAGGAGGAAGACGACACTCAGATAAAAATAGAAAGAGCTCATAGAGGGCTGGGGCCCATAAGGGACAATCGCCCGAGAGACATTGTAGTTTCTCTGGCTTCCTACAAGCTGAAAGAACGCATATTGGGAGCAGCGAGAAAGCTAAGATATGTCCAGTGGGAAGGAAACAAACTGGAACTGTTTCAGGACTTCTCAGGGGATGCTGCAGCGTAGACTAGAGATAAAAGAGGTCACGGCCTACCTGAGAAGGGCTGACCTGAGATATAAGTGGCTGTACCCGTTTGGACTCTTGATTACGGTACAAGGGCGGTCGAAGAAAGTAAAGACATGTGCAGAAGCTTGGAAAGCGCTGCGAGACTTGGGAGCTGAAAACCTACTGGAGGAGGCCAGCAGTCCGGTTAAGCCAATAGCAGCACGGCAGAGAGTTCTAGGTGGCAGAGAGCAGCAGAAGGCGGCCAGAGATAGGCGAGATTGGTCAAGGAGCGGCAGCGAGTGAAGGAGAATGAAGAAGATGCAGGCTGAAGCAGCAGACAACACATGGACTTGAACTAGATGTCTTACAGTGTGGAAAAGGTTTTGGGGGATACTACTGAGTAATGAAGTGGGAGGGGGGGAGGGTAGAAGGGCAGGGGAGGAATGGAGGGAGGAGGGGCAAACAGGGTAGATGGAGCTGGGAAGGCAGATGGGGGGGGAGGGGGAAGAGGGATAGAGGCAGGTGATGGTCTGACTCGAGGTCACTGTGATGGAAGTCAGATCTCCGTGTCGGAGAAGAAGGTTGGAGGGGGGAGGGGGAAGGGGGCGTTAGACGAGAGGTGGCTCAGAAGGTAGGGAGGAGGGAGGGGCAGAGGGGGGGAGGAAGGCAGGGGGAAGGGGGGGAGGGAGGGAAGGGTTGAAAACTGGAGGGAAGGGTGGAGCAAGGTTGGAGGAAGCTCTGAAAATTATAGCGTTAAATGTGAAGGGGTTGAATTCACCATGGAAGAGACAGAAATTGTATAAAGAATTGGCCAGACACAAGGCGGCAATTATAATGCTGCAGGAGACACATTTACAAAAAAAGCATGAAACGTTAGTGCATCCGAAGGGTTATAGAGAGTGCAGTTTTGCATCAAACTTAAGGGAAAATAAGAAAGGAGGGGTGGTGGTTTTTATTACAGGAGAGCATAAAACTGAAGTGCAGACGGTGTTGAGGGACAAGGGGGGGGGAGGTACCTGTTGATGCGTGTGAGAGTCGGGGAGGAGTGGTTTTGTGTGGTGAATGTTTATGCGCCCACGGGTTTCCAGAAAGAATTTTGGGAGAAGTTAGGGGAGCAGGTGGCGGTAATGGAGGATGGAGCATTGATTTGTAGAGGGGATTTTAACATGCCTTGGGAGGTGGGGAGGGACACGACGGGCAAGAGGGAAGGGCGGAGGGTGGATAGACAGATATCATAGGTTTGTGAAAGAGAATGATTTGATAGATGCATGGAGATTGATGAACCCGGGGAGACGGCAGTTCTCCTTCTCAGCAGTGCATGGGACGTATTCAAGATCAGATGTTATCTGGGTAGGGAAGGAGTTGGCGAGCAGGATAAAGGGAGGGGAAATTGAGCCCATTACGTGGTCGGACCACGCACCACTGGTGGTACAGGTGAGGGTGAGGGGGGAAAGTAAGGGGGGGGCAATATTGGAAGCTCAATGAAGGCTTGTTGGAGGATACTAGGGTGGTGAGAGAGGTGGAACAGTTAATACCGGAGTATTTTGAAAGGAATGGGAAGGGAGAGGTAAAAGGAGGAGTGGTTTGGGATGCTTTTAAAGCAGTGGTAAGGGGGGTATTGGTAAAGTGGGGCGCGCAAATAAAAAGGGAACGGGAGGAGCAGGAACTTGCAACTAAGGCGTCAACTAGTGGAACTGGAAGAAAAAGATGCTCAGGAGGGTGGTGGGTATTTAGGGGAGCGGTTTTGGAAACGAGGGCTAAATTAAATGGTTTGGAAGCGGGGCGGTTAAGGCATAGAATGCAGCTATTGAGGCAGAACTTCTTCGAAGGGGGTAATAAAGCTGGGAAGTATCTGGCTCGGCAGTTAAAAAAGAGAAAGGAATGGAATTGAATCGTACAGATTAGAGGTGGGGGAGGGGGGGTAGTGCGAGAGGATCACCAGATTAGAGAGGAATTTGTAGCGTTCTATCAGAAGTTATATGGAGCCTAGGCAGAGGGAATGGAGGGGGCGATCAATGAATACTTGGGAGAAGTGGGGCTGCCACGGTTGGAAGAAGGGGAACAGGAGGATCTTGACAGGGAGATTGGAGCAGAGGAAGTGCTACAGGCGATTAAGGGTATGAAGCTAGGGAAAGCCCTGGGCTTAGATGGGCTGACAGCGAGCTTCTATAAGAAATTTGAGGGTCAGCTAATACAGCCATTAATATCAGTTTTCAATTCAGCGCGGCGTGGGGAGAAGTTGGCGGATACGATGGGCATTACCTTGATACACAAGGAAGGGAAAGATCCGCAGGATTGTGCATCCTATAGACCAATTTCGCTGTTAAACCAGGATGCTAAATTGCTGGCAAAAATACTGGCGACGAGACTTAATAAAATCTTAGGAAAGCTAGTTCATGAGGACTAAGCAGGTTTTATTCCGGGGAGGCAAGTGGCGGATAATATCCGGAAGGTTCTCAATGTGCTTTGGGCAGCAAGGCGCTCGGCGATAATGCGCTGCTAGTCTCGCTAGATGCTGAAAAAGCATTTCACCAAGTGTCATGGAAATTCTTATTCTCAGTATTAGGGGCCATGGGGTTTGGGGTAGAATTTGTGAAGTGGATAAAGGCTTTGTATGAAAGTCCCAAAGCATGTGTGAGAGTAAATGGAGGATACTCACGCTTTTTTCCTCTGGGGAGGGGAACGAGACAGGGCTGCCCACTGTCACCCTTGCTCTTTGCGCTTTCCTTGGAGCCCTTGGAAGCGCGGATAAGGGCGAGTCCAGAGATAAGGGGGGTGAGGATAGGACAAATAGAGTATCGCTTGTCACTCTTCGCAGATGACATTTTGCTAACAATCACACAGCCAGGGGGAACCTTACCAGCCTTAATGGGTGAGATACAGAAATATGGGAGCGTGGCGGGGTTCCGAATTAATTGGGGGAAGTCAGAAATATTAAGTGCGGTTGGGGAAGAGGAACAGCAGAGGGAGTTACAGCAGTGCTTTCCGTTTAGATGGGCAAAGAGGTCGATCAGATATCTGGGGGTGCAGGTGGGGAGGACCCTGCAGGAATTTTTTTTCGAGAGCTGTTTTGGTTATTCCACGTAATCGTTATGTTTTTTGGTGCGCTGAATCCGAAAATGACCTCCATTTTGTCATAGGACATCACGTTTCCTGACAATTTAGGTAACTATGTTAAATAAGGCAATACCTCAAAATAAATGGAAATAGACTTATAAAATTAAAGTTTTATTACAATATTTTCATGAAAATCCTTTTTGGAACTGAAATGAGCTCACCTACACACACTAAACTCAATTCTTCTTCCTTGTGAAGGCTCCTCTTGGTGCATTTACGCTTGTGAGTAGCATCTGAAATGTCTCTGAAGCATCCAACAGTAGTCTGCCATCATTGTAATGCTCCATTTTCCCTGGTATCTCCTTTCCATCTCTTTAATGTCTTGGTGGAATCGTTCACCTTGTTCCTCACTCACAGTTCCCAAATTTTCAGGAAAGTAGTCAAGGTGGGACTGGAGGAAATGCACTTTCAAACTCATCAGGCAACCTAAAGCTTGAAATGCTTTCAGCATTCGTCCGACGATCTTTTTGTAGTGAGGATCTTTGTTATTGCCTAAAAATTTCTGTACGACTTCTTTAAATGCAATCCACCCTTCTTTTTGAGGATCCGTCATGGTATTGACAAACTCTTGATCAACTATAAGCCTTCTAATGTCTGGTCCGACGAACACACCTTCCTTCAATTTTGCCTCTGACAGGCCTGGAAACTTGGTGACCAAGTATTTGAAGCATTCTCCATCTCTTGGAAGTGATTTACGAATTGCTTGATCAATCCCAATTTTATGTGGAGAGGTGGTAGAAGAACTTTATGGGAAGGTACCAAAGTTTCTCCGAGGACATTTTTTTCACCGACTGTTAGCACCCTTGGCTGCCAACTCTTCTTGGTCCAGTGATTTTGTTGGTCTCGACTGTCCCATAGACACAGAAAACAAGGATATTTGGTATACCCAGCTTGTTGCCCGAGCAGCATGCACAAGACCTTCAAGTCCCCACACACTTGCCAACCATGGTCTTCATATTTAAGTTTACGAAGAACCAATTTCAAGTTCTCGTAGGTTTCCTTCAAGTGTACGGAATGACCTACAGGTATGGAATAGTAAAAACCGTTGTGGAGTAAAACTGCTTTGAGACTTCTTTTTGAGGAATCTATAAAAAGACGCCATTGCTCTGAATCATATTGGATTTTAAATTGACCCATCAGACCTTCGACATCGATGCAATAAACCAACTTGTCTTCCAGGGCGAAGTAAGGAACGAACTCCTTTTCACGATGTCTGAACCATGAAGATGACACTCCGGGCAACAATAAATTCCTGCTTTTCAGCCTTGATCCGAGTAACTCAGCGGCATCTTTGGGAAGATTCAAGTCTCTTACCAAATCATTCATCTCCTCCTGAGAAAACAATTTTGGTCTTGTATCATCTTCAAAGTCAGAACTTGATTCGTCATCTGGTTCAGTTATGACTTCACCTTCATCGGAGCTACGTATCTCTTCCAAGGTAGCAGGGGGCTTGGGTACTGGTATATCTGTGCCATGGGGGATGGGACGAATTGCCGAGTGAAGATTGGGGTATGAAATGGAATGCTTCCATTTTGAATTAAACCCTTTCACATCGCATGAACAAAAGTAACAGTCGTCACTATGGTTCTTTTGCTCTCGTCATACCATAGGAATCCCATAATGGAAAGATTTTTTCTTACCCTTGAACCAGTTTCGGAGGTCCTCAACACACCGTTTGCACACTTTGAGGCGCCCAGACTTTATCTTGATCTCCAATTTTTAGTCCAAAGTATGCAAAGTATACTTTTTTCACAAAGTCTGTAATATTCTGCAGTTGCTTCAACACTGTATATTCACCACAGATGAAACAGAAACTGTCTGGCAAATTAATACACTTCCGCGGAGCCATAACATAACGGTTGAAGAATGACGAGCTAACACGAATTGTGATGAAAAAGTGTGAACAGCCTAGAACCAAGAACCTGATGATGATTCGTGCACAAGTGTGGCATGCAGGAGAGAGCAGCTCTGTGTCTGTACACGAGACGTCACAGTGCTGGCCACGCCCCCCTGCACTGACCGGAGCTGCTGCTATCTGCCCTGTGTCTCCTTCCCACTGGATTCTTCAGGAAAGATTAACCCCTTCTACCATTAGAAGCACGGACTTAAAACTTGCTTAGCTTCTGCATATATTGCTGACCATCAGATTTACAGTGCTATATTTTTTTTTACATAACTCGGACAACCCCTTTAAGGTTTTTTTGGCATTTTATATCTTAAATGCACTTATGTGAATTAATTAATAGTAATTTGAATTAATTAATAGTAATTTGAAAAAATTTGATAAATTTGAAGACAATTTTGCATGTTGTGGCAAATCATGACGTCTAGGAGTTTTTTCAATATTTTATTTGTTTTCAGCACACCAAAATACATGGAAATTAGATGAAAATAATCAAACAGCTTTTTAGTCGCAGACCTGTGTTATTTGAGTTAAATTACAAAAAGCTCTTAGCGCAACTGGAGTCACAGCTGGGGGGTTGGAGTAGGGGGTACTACTCTTGGTTTGGGCAGATGGCGATTGTCAAGATGCTGCTGCTCCCCCAATTCTTGTTCTGTTTCCAAGTATTACCCATAGCGATACCGAGAGGAGTATTAAGGAAGGTACAAAAACAAGTGGAGGGGTTTATTTGGGGGGGCAAAAAGCCAAGGGTGGCGGTGCGGACACTACAAGTGCAGGGGATGGAGGGAGGGATGGGTGCCTAATTTTGCACTGTACTACAAGGCAGCGCAGCTTTGGGCGGTGTATGCATGGATAAGGGAGCCACTTAAGCAGTGGGTGAGGATTCAGCCCTGGAGAGCTAGAGCGGATAGTCTGGGGGGGGAAGGGGGAGAGGGGGGCTAACCCTATGGTGGTACATACGTTAAATGTATGGCAACAGAATAGGCAGAGGATGGTGGGGGATAAGAAGTGGTCGCATACTGTGTCCCTCCAGGCGTGTTGTGAAAAGGGAGTGGGACCGAGTAGAGTAGTGCTGAAGAGGTGGGAGGCGCAGGGGTTATCTCCAGGAACAAGCAGGAATGAGTCTTCACATATGGGTACGTCGGTACCGACGGAGCCTGCGTGGGAACGCTCCCCAGCGTCCAATCAGAAAGCTTTTGGGAGCATCCCACAGTGCCTGCATGCTGCCTTTCCGCCTTTCCAACTGTCTCTGCTCAGTTGTTCTTTTTCCACGGAGCCAGCAGGTCGTGTTCCTGTCACCGCAGAAAAATTTCCCAATTTTTTCTTTATTTCTTTTTCGACACTGTACCGGTACTGCCGGTCGTTGTTCTTTTCTTTTTGGGGAAAAAAAAAAAAACCTTTTTCCATTTATTCTTTTCAGGTGCACTTTAGTTTTGTGCCTTAGGCCCAGAACCTTTTTCCTTAACTATGGAAAAGCCTTCCTCATGTTTTAAGACGTGCACAAAATGTGACGGTACTATCTCCGTCACCGACACCCATGACTGGTGTCTAAAATGTTTAGGTCCTGACCATTCCATAACAGATTGTGTGTCCTGTTCCATGATGTCTAAGAGGGGTCGTCAGAACCGAGCTGCCAAGCTCAGTACCCTGTTTCCCTCTGATGCGGCTTCGGTGGCATCGACGTCTTCCAGGGCTGCTTCTTCCTCACATGGATCTCAGGTAACTAAACATAAATCCAGCCGGTCCTCGAAGGGTAGATCTCCTTCTAAACATCGAGATGCCTCTGGCCTTGCCCTCGAGGATTCTGCACTGGCAAAATTACCCCGGTGGGAGGCTTCGGCCTCTAAAGCATCATCATCAGGGTTCCAAGATGATCTCGATGGCGTGGCCTCGACAGATCTCTTGGTGCCATGCTCTGGGGTACCGGTGGCTTCCACCGGTACCGACTTCCAGGCATTGGCGGCGTCGATGGATCAGAGAATTCTGTCCATGGAACGCAGTCTGGTGGCTTTCCTTGTGGCATCGACGCCCGTGGTACCGCAACAGACTACTCCGCTGGTACCAGCACCAGCATCGTCATCGGTACCGGTGACATCGGCATCGGTGTCTGCTATGCCGGTACTTTGTCTGCTGAAGCCCTCCGGTACCGATGATTCCCGATACCGATCCCGGTCGGTACGGGTATCGGGCGTTGCAAGAGCATCCAGACAGACGATACTTCGATTCCTCTGACGACTCTGAGGATTCTGAGGAGTCTGTCGATGCAGTGATGCTTCTTCCACAGGAGGAGTCCTCTCCTAAACGAAGGATGTCTCCTCCAGAGGACTTGTCTTTTCAAGACTTTATCAGAGAGGTGGCTCGGGGCCTCTCTACTACAGTGGCCCCAGAGTCAGAACCTAGAGCCAAGGAGTTAGATATTTTGCAATATCCTAAAACTCCTAAGGAGGCAGCTACCTTACCTATCCATGAGATTCTGTATGATCTCATGTTGAGGATGTGGGAAGCACCTCTAACCACCTCTCCTCATTCTCGCAGGTTGGACACCATGTATCGTGTCCCTCCTTGTCCTGGGTTCCATAAAACTCAACTTCCTTACCACTCAATTGTGGTTGAGTCTGCTATGAGAAAGATTAAGAGTGCCAAAAGACATGCCTCTAATCCTCCAGGACGTGAATGTAGAACCCTGGATACTTTTGGAAGAAGAGTCTTCCAAGCCTCCATGCTTGCTGCGAGAATTAATTCTTATAGTCTCTACATGGGCATATTCTTAAAAGAAGTCACTGACCATTTGCAGACTTTAAGTCCTTTTATATCTGATGATAAAAGGCAAGAATTTCTCACTGGGCTCAAACATGCCCAGGATATCTCCAAATTCTCCAACCGTGCAGCTTTCGACTCCTTTGAATGCTTAAGCAGGGCCTCAGCTATAGCTATAGGTGCACGTAGGATTGCTTGGCTTCAAGCATCTGATTTGGAGATCTGGGTCCAAGATGAATTGGGAAATATCCCTTGTACAGGTGAGAATCTGTTTGGCAAGGACTGGCAAGCAAAAGCCAATCAGATGGATGCTGAAAATTCTGCTTTGGATAGACTATCCAAATCCACAGCTGCTCCTGCTAAGAAAAGGTTGTTCAAAAAAACACCTTTTTCTAAAAAGGGAAGATTCTATCCTGCTTATAGTCAGCGGGCATCTTCTGCAGCTCAATTCCCTGCCAAACGTCAGCAATCCTCCAAACAGAGCAAAGCAAAGACTGCGAGGCCTGCTCCAGCCCAGCAATCTCAGCCCCCTCAGGGCCTTTGACTTTCTGCTAGAGAGCTTAGTCTTCCTGGCTCTAGAAGGACCAGAGCCCTCCACCATTCCAGGAAGATTATGTCATTTTGCTCCTAGGTGGGGGCAAATCACAGCAGAGCATTGGACACTCTCCATCATAAGAGAAGGGTACAAACTTCATTTTTCCAGCTTGCCCCCTCTCACAAGAGTGTACCAGTTCAATTCTCCAACCTCCCTCCTCAGTCTGTTAGAGCAGGAGGTTGCCACTCTTCTAGCCCAGGGGGCAATAGAGGAAGTGCCTTCTCAACAACAAGGCACAGGGTCCTACTCCCCCTATTTTCTCATTCCAAAGAAAACAGGGGGCTTCAGACCCATTCTAGATCTCAGAGAGTTGAACAGATTCCTAGTCAAAGAAAAATTCAAGATGGTTTCTCTAGGAACTCTGCTGCCATACCTTCATAGTCAGGATTGGCTTTGTTCTCTAGATCTCAAGGATGCGTACACTCATGTTCTCATCCATCCAACTCACCGAAGGTTCTTTCGGTTCCTTTTTCAGGAGAAGCACTATCAATACACAGTGCTCCCTTTTGGTCTGGCCTCTGCACCAAGGGTGTTCACGAAATGCATGGCAGTAGTTGCTACTTTTCTGCGCACCCTGGGAATATTTGTCTTCCCTTACCTGGACGACTGGCTCATTCGAGCTCCCACTCAATCAGAGGCCAAGACTTCTCTAACCTGCACAATGCGTATCCTTCAATATTTAGGGCTGGTAATAAACATCCCAAAATCCAATTTGATCCTTACTCAGTCCCTGGAGTTTATAGGGGCATTGCTGGATACCACAAGGGCAAGGGCCTATCTTCCCCAGGCCCGTTGCCTTCTCTTGATGCAGTTAGCTTCTCAAGCAGAGTTAAAACCCCTACTAACTGCCCGAGAAATGTTACAGTTGCTAGGCCACATGGCATCCACAGTTCATGTGGTACCATATGCTCGCCTTCACATGAGAGCAGCTCAGTTGACTTTATCCACCCAATGGACCCAGGCATTAGGAGGCCTATCAGACAAAATAGCAAACACAAGTCGCCTCATTTTGTCCCTCCAATGGTGGAAGTCCCCTCAAAACTTGTTGCTGGGGTCCCCTTTTCAACAGCCTCAACCCCAAGCAACTCTAACAACAGATGCTTCTCCAATGGGCTGGGGAGCTCATCTTCAGGACCTCTCCACCCAGGGCATCTGGTCCCCACAGGAGACTTCTCTACATATCAATCTCTTGGAACTCAGGGCAATCTTCCTTGCTCTGCGAGTTTTCCACACCCTGCTCAGCCACAAGACAGTCCTTATACACACTGACAATCAGGTAGCCATGTTCTATATAAACAAGCAGGGAGGAACTGGCTCTCTGTCGCTTTGCAACGAAGCTCTGCGACTGTGGGCCCTTGCCAGAGAGCATCACATTCACCTTCTGGCAGTTTATCTTCCAGGTGTTCAAAACTCTTGGGCAGAAAGACTCAGTCGAGTTCTGCTTCCACACGAGTGGTCCCTACATATGGACCAGGTGTCCAAAATCTTTCAAATTTGGGGAACCCCGGACATAGATCTCTTTGCAAGTTCGTGGAATGCCAAACTTCCCCGGTTCTGTTCCAGAACTCCGGCTCAGGGGGCTCATGCACGGGATGCTTTCCTCCTTCATTGGGGTCAAGACTTCCTGTATGCCTTTCCACCCATTCCCCTAATTCCCAAGACCCTATTCAAGCTTCAGAGAGACAGAGGCCACATGATTCTCATAGCTCCACATTGGCCACGGCAAGTGTGGTACCCTCTGCTTCTATATCTCTCTCAAGCTCCCTCCCTAGAGTTAGGGTCTGCCCCAGACCTCCTCTCTCAGGAGGACGGAAAGTTGTGGCATCCCAATCTCCAGTCTCTGCATCTCAGGGCTTGGTTGCTGAAGGCCTAGATCTCCAGGATCTTCATCTTTCTGAACAAGTAAAAGATGTTCTTTATGCTTCCAGAAAACCTTCCACTAGACGTTCTTACGCTTTCAAGTGGAAGAGGTTTACCATCTGGTGTTCTGAAAAGGGTGTTAACCCTCTTGCTATACCTCTGGAATCGTTGCTGGAGTATCTCCATCTGTCTAATGCAGGCCTTAAGACAAATTCAGTAAGAGTCCATTTGAGTGCTATTGCAGCTTCCCTCAAACCTCTAAATGGACAACCTGTCTCCTCTCATCCCCTTGTACAAAGGTTCATGAGAGGCCTCCTTTCAACAAAGCCTCCCATTAGACCACCCCTGGTGGCATGGGATTTAAATTTGGTTCTTGGTCAGTTTATGAAGCCGCCTTTTGAACCTTTAGCTACCACCTCCTTGAAATACCTTTCTTGGAAGTTTATCTTTCTCATTGCAATCACATCAGCACGCCGCATCAGTGAATTGCAAGCACTAGTAGCTAATCCACCTTATACAAGGTTCCATCATGACAAGGTGGTCGTTAGGACTAATCCACACTTTATGCCTAAGGTGGTCTCGCCTTTTCACCTCAACCAAGAGGTCTACCTACCTATCTTTTTTCCAGGACCTCATGCATCAAGTGCAGAGAGGAATCTTCATACCCTGGACTGTAAAAGAGCTCTCTCTTTTTACTTACAGAGGACACAGCAACATAGAAAGTCTTCCCAACTCTTTGTTGCCTTTGATCCTTCTCATTTGGGACAACCAGTCTCCAAGAGAACACTTTCTAACTGGATTGCCCAATGTATTTCTTTCGCCTATCAGAGCAAAAGCATTTCTCTGGAGGGCCATGTCACAGCTCACAATGTAAGAGCCATGGCAACCTCAATGGCTCATCTGAACTCTGTGTCTATCGATGACATCTGTCGAGTCACTTGGGCCTCGGTTCATACCTTCACAGCCCATTACTGCTTGGACAAGGACTCCCGCCGGGATGCCTTGTTTGGTCAGGCTGTTCTTAAACACCTGTTCCATACTTAATCAACTCCTACCCACCATCCCTCATGGGATGCCAGAGATCCAGGTGGGGAAGTGCAGCCCTGTCCCAGGAACACACAACTTATGGGCTCTCTCCCTGGCATCTAAAGCTAGGGAGTCCCCATATGTGAAGACTCATTCCTGCTTGTTCTTGGAGATAGCACAGTTACTTACCTGTAACAGGTGATCTCTGGGAACAGCAGGAATAAGTCTTCACAACCCACCCACCTCCCCTAGGAGTTGTCTCTCTCTCTCTCTCTTTCCTTTCCCTCTCTCTCTCTCTCTCTTTGTCTCAGCTATAAAACTCAACTGAGGAGAGACAGTTGGGGAAGGCAGCACGCAGGCGCTGTGGGATGCTCCCAAAAGCTTTCTGATTGGACGCTGGGGAGCGTTCCCGCGCAGGCTCTGTCGGTACCGACGTACCCATATGTGAAGACTTATTCCTGCTGTTCCCAGAGATCACCTGTTACAGGTAAGTAACTGTGCTGAGTCAGGTGTCACAGATATTAATGGGGAAGGAGGTAAGGGTGTTTGAGGGTATCCATGATATGTATCAGTTGCAGGAAACAGATAGGTATGCGTATGCACAAATGGGGTCGCTGATTCGAAAAAGGCAGAGGGGGCAGGATAGTGGGGGGGGGGGGGAATGGAATGGCTTGAAGGGGCATGTCTGGGGTCCATGGGGCAAAAGGGCATGATTTCTAGAATTTATAAAGGGTTAATAGCGAGGGGAGTCGGGAAATTGAGCTATATGGAAGCGTGGGAAAAGGACTTGGTGGTGGAATGGGGGGTAGAGGAGTGGGAGGAGGTAGCGAGGGGGATAGCCAAATTCACAATTGCCACGGCGCTACGCAAGAATGGGTTCAAGGTGCTGAGTAGGTGGTATCTCACGCCAGAGAGGTTGTATAAAGTGGGGGTCTTGAAAACGAATGAGTGTTGGAGGCAGTGTGGTGAAAAGGGCACATGGATGCATATGTGGTGGTCATGCCCAGTAGTTCAAAGGTATTGGGGGAAAATTGGGGATAATATTAAAAGGATAGTGGGAGCAAGAATAGAACTGACTCCTGAAGTGTGTCTCCTGCAGAAGAAGGATGGGCAGTGGGAAGGAGAGTGGAACATCGTTTCGTTTTGTGTCACGGTGGCCAGATGTGAAATAGCCTGGCACTGGAATAAAAGGATTCTACCATCTATGGATAGTTATGCTAAAAGAATGTCGGATATTTATCTTATGTATAAAATCACGGGGGAGTAAAAGGGTAGGGGGGACAAATGGAGAAAAGGTTGGAGGGGGTATGGAGGTGGCTGAGAGAGAATATGTGGAAGGAAGGAGCAGTGGGGGAGGGGGAAGGGGAGGGGCGGGGGTAGGGAGTGGGGTCAGAATTAAGGTAGGGGTAGGAGTGGAAGTACATAGTAGGGGGAGGGTAGGGGTTAGGGGAAGGGAAGGGAGGGAGGAGTCTAGAAGTGGGGTAATAGAGTGGAGGAGTGGCCTAGTGGTTGGGGCAAGGTACTTCAGGCCGGAAGTTCAAATCCCACTAGAGGACAGCAACCTTGGGCCGGAAGGGCGGGGTTTCTAGTCCCACAGGTGCTCCTTGTGGTCTTGGGCAGCCCCTTAACCCTCCATAGCCCATGTTCCCTGTAAAATAGTTATCTCCAAGTTATAATGCCCTGTTCAATGTAATTTCAGTTTGTTCAATGTAAACTGCACTGATGCAGAATAGCGCGGTATATAAGAGAATATAAATAAATAAATAAATAATGAGTGGAGGGATATAGGTAAGGGGAGGAAAGAGAAGATGCAATGGGCAACTTTGGGGGTAAAGGTTATAGGTTAATTCATGGTTGTTGATCATTGCTGAATGTAATATGATGTACCTTGCCTGATGTAACTGGCTTGTTGAAAAATAAATAAAAAGTCAAAATTTAAAAAAAAAAAAAGGCCCGGGATGTTCACTGAAGTTACTTGCAAAGATAAGTTATTGAACACAGAACCATGTTTCAGGATTGTTTTCTGCATTGGAGATCGAAGAAAGCTTGACATGGGGTGCTTGATACCACGTCGGGCTTCATTGGATCCCTGAGGCGGGAAATAGTTGTGTCAGATGACATGATTTTGCAGGTTATTTCGGAAATCATCTCAGCTTTTTAAGCTAAGTATTTGATATGTTTTTTATTGACATATTGATAAATTTTTCGAAGAGCATATTGATAAATTTTTTGAAGGGCATGTATTTTCAAATTTGGCATTAAGTAACATATGTGCCATTTAAACTTTTATACATATGAAAGTCTATTTCAGGAGCTCTATTGGAGATGAATTAGCATTTGGAAGAAAAAAAGTTATTCTTTTGGAGATCTTTAGAAACCGTCAAGGGAGATCATGTTTTTGAATGATTATGTATTCAGTTTCAGCATTTCAGAAATAGTGTTATTAAAAAAAAAAGAAAATAAAAATTGAACAAAGTACCATCAGATCTTTAGCAGCCACGGAGTAGAAAATGTTTCCAGAAATTAAATTCTAATTATATATCTGTGTAGGAAAATAAGTAACTTGTGTACAAAAGATTCTAAGAGGCTGGTTACTAAGCTGTGCCAATATTAACACACATTAATTCACCATAATGCATGTCAGTTTAATGCAAGTCCAATGTTATTCAATGGGACCTACTTACTAATAACTTGTCCCCTATATCATGGTGCTTTCATATATTCTGTTGTGTAATTCTCATTTTATTCAATAAAAATGCAAAAAAAAGTTAAAAAAAAAGTTTTATCAGAACATTATCTCAAGAGTGAAAAATTCCTGACCCATTTCCTTTATATTCATTCAGTGATTTATATAAAGCACTGGACATTTTTTTTTAATTACTGGTTTACATAAGAAATCTGTGTATTTTCACAAGAATCTGATCCTACCTCACTTGGAGTCTTCCACAGATGTCCATGCAAAAATACAGTGTGTGCCTTTTGAGTCAATGCTGATGCCTGGTAACCCAGCAGCAAATGGGTTTTCTTGGCAGTGTGACCAGAAGTAGATGGCAGCCCTTTCTTCCGAGGCCGTGGAGGGTTAAGTGACTTGCCCAAGGCCACAAGGATTGCTAGTGGGAATTTAGTCCTTTATATCAACTGACAAAAGCTTTTTTTCTGATAGGATACTCATCTTCTAATTGGGCAAACCTTTTGCATTGGGTTTCATTGTAACTCTTCTAGATTTAGAAGTGCCAGTTTTGGGAAAAATATCCAAATAAATCTTGACATTTTTTCCACTCTAAACAGAAAGTAATTAAGCTAATTAATAACGCATAGTAACATAGTAAATGACATCAGATAAAGACCACAGGGAAATATTTTTTCCTTCCAAAGATAGTGTATTTGGATGCAGGATATCTGGAAATTCATGGTAAATTTTCATAGTAGATCTATAACGCACAGGGAGAAGGAAATCCCTTCCTAAAAGAAATCCTGTTATCTTCATGCATGTTTTTCTATAGTAGCTTCTTGCATAGAGAAAGGACTATCGCCTAAATCAGTGGTTCTCAATCTTTTTTCCAATGGGACACACCTGATGGACGATGTTCACATGTGACACACTGCACTTATCAACCCTTCCAGACCTTTGGTCTGACGCAGGTTTTATGAGTTAAATGTAAACTTTCCCTTTCCCCCAACAAGTGCAGATCAGAACTAGGATTCTTCCCATGGAAGTCGTCATTAAAAAAAAATATTCTGGTTCTCATGTCATCTGAGAAACAGCAACATAAACCTCTCCACGGTTAGGAACATTGTGAAATAATACAAATCCTGAAAAATAATCCCTGCTCAGTACACATATAGCAAACCCTACTGATTTCTATGATTCAAAGCAGCAAGAACCCTACCTATGAATAGGCAGCTCTGCAAATACTGCATTCAGCCCTAGAACACCAACATACCTACTCCTGGTAAAACTGGACAAATGGGACTACTACACATTTCTACAAAGAAACCAAGAATCTCCAGGAACAAGCAGGAATGAGTCTTCACATATGGGTACGTCAGTACCGACGGAGTCTGCGTGGGAACGCTTCCCAGCGTCCAATCATAAAGCCTTTGGAAGCATCCCAACACGCCTGCGTGCTGCCTTCCCGCCTTCCCAACTGTCTCTCCTCAGTTTTCGTTTTTACGCGGAGCCGGCAGGACGTCCTCCTGTCACCGCAGAAAATTATTCTTTTATTTTTTTAGTTTTCTTGTGGTCACGACTGCCTTCCCCGACGCCACCGGTACCGCCGGTGTTTCTTTTTTCTTTTCTTGTAAAATTTTTCCTTTTTAAGGAATATTTTTTCCTCCTCAGTGTCTCACGGTTTCTCAGGCCTGTTAGGCCTCTCCTTTTTCCTTCATGGAACCGCCAGCCACTATCCCCAAGAAATGTACAAACTGTGGCGGTACTAGCTTATTTTTAGACACTCACAATTGGTGTCTAACCTGCTTGGGTCCTGACCATTTTCTTCCGGACCAAGAAAAAAACCCCTTAGCCTAGGACAAAATACAAGACCAAAATGAAAGTTCCCCGGCTCATAAGAGACCATAAAGGTAAATCGAAATGCAAAACTTGTGCATCAACACATACTTTTTTGTCGGAATAACCAAGCAAAAGGGAGCAGGGATTGTACCCACCCCTCGCCGTGGTCGGTCCTTTTTAATAATTTTAAATGCTCAAAAACTTATCTCATTCTCTTTACTCAGCCAGCTTGGAATTCAAAGACACAACGTGCCACGTTTCGGGCCATCCACATCAACCGTGGCCCTGCATCAGGTGAAGTATATGGAATCCCAGAAAGTCAGCATTTTCTTCCGGAGCCTTCTGGCAATAGTATTGTGAGAAGAAGTTTTCAACATCGAGTTCCCCTCGACACGCGGTCCCCATCCAAATTCAGGGCACCAACCATATCTTCTTCTACACAGGATCAGGTAACCCAAAAACAGTCTGTTAAGACTAGCCAGTCCTCGAGCGGCATTTCTCATGCACAGCATAGAGATGCCTACGGCCTTGCCCTCGAGAAACCACTGGCTTCAAAACCCCAGTGGGAGTCTTCGGCCTCCAAAGCCTGTGTGGGGTTTCAGGTTGTTCCTGAGGTTCACCCCTCACAGAACATACCCGAGCCATGCCCGGTGGTGGCATCTGCTTCGAGCGGTACCGATACTCCGGCATCGGCAATGGTGTTGGATGAAACATTCCTCACCAAGGATCATCATCTGGCATCCTCGGTACCTGTGGGACCGTTGGATACGCCCCAGACCGACCCTCCAGTATCGGTACCGGTACCGATACTAGTACCGACGTTGGTACCCTCCAGACGTGCATCGATAGATTCGCTTCCTTCGATGCCGAGTCTGGAATCGATCTCTAGTCTGGAGGACCGGATACCGACTCACCTTGGTACCGACACCGGATGGTACCGAAGACTCGGTTCCGATAATTCGGATCCGCAACTCTTGGTTTCTTCGATACCATTAGAGTTGCCACCGGCTGGCCTTCATCCACCGGTATCGGATACGGTACCGAAGTCGGTACCGGTATCCACATTACCATTGCTGTCGGTGCCTTCCATGCTTCTCTCATCAGGCTCGCTTCCCTTGATACCGAGTTTGGAATCGATCCCTAGCATGGACGATACGCTACCGACTGTTGCTGGTCCCGACCTCCTGTGGTACCGGCGACCATCCTCTAAGGACCACCATTCAGGATCTTCTATTCCTATAAAGTTGGATAGATCCCTCGGTGCCAATGCTAGTTCTTCATCAGATCTAGCCTGTCCAAAAGAATTTCCCTCTGGGGATTTTTCTTTTCAAGCTTTTCTCCTGGATATGGCAAAATCACTTGCCATTTCTATACCTGGACAGGATCCTACACAAGGGAATACAGAATCCCTGTATATTCCTGGAAGAGCAAAGGAGAACATCATGCTTCCTTTGCATCATTCCTTGCAGGATCTCCTTCTACGAATGTGGGAAGCTCCTTTAAAGGTACCCCCACTTTCAAGAGCAACTGATCTTCTATATCAGGTGCCCCCTTCTCCAGGATTTCAAAAGACTCAACTTCCTCATCATTCCATTGTTGTAGAATCAGCATTGAGGCGGGTGAAGAGTACTAAAAAGCACTCTTCTTATCCGCCAGGTCGTGAGTCTAAGACTTTGGATGCCTTTGGACGCCAAACATTTCAGGCATCCATGCTTTCAGCAAGAATTCTCTCATATATTTTTTATATGGGCTTATCTCTTCAGGAGGTCACAAAGAAATTACATCTTTTTTTTTTTTTTTTTTTTTTATTTAAACAGGTATTTGTATACCGCTCCTTCCAGCGATCAGAAGCGGGTATGATTACAAGAGAGAGCTGTCAGATCAAGACAGTAAAATTTATATGGTATATACATAGTTGATTCGGGAGGAAAGGATGGTATACAGCAAATTTAAAGGTATATTCATAATTGATGACACACAGGAAAGTATCCATTTCTAGTCTAAGGGGAAAAGGATTACATATATACATTTTTACATGAAATGCTCTCTGGGTCTTTGGATAGATGGTTTCCCTCAAGTGGAATTAGAGCAGGTTGAAATGAGTTTGAAATCCTTTTGACTCCTTTTCTTCAAGAGCCCAAGAGTGCAGACTATTCCTCACTGGTTAGTCATGCTCAAAATATCTCTAGATTTCTTACTCGTGCTTCCCTAGATTCCTTTGAGTCTGTTAGCAGGACTTCTGCTATAACTATAGGAGCACGACGTAAAGCCTGGCTTCAAGCTTCAGACTTGGACAAATGGGCACAAGTTAGACTGGGAAATACTCCTTGCACTGGAGAAAATCTCTTTAACAAGGAGTCTTTAATCCAGGTTGCTCAGTTAACAACTGACTGTCCTGTTTCCAGAGGCTGTTCTACGCCTTTTCCTTTCCCAGTTGGTAGGAAATGTCCTGCCAAAATTTCTTTCCCTAGGGGAAGAAGATTTTATCCATCTTCTGCCCATCATACAGATGTTCCCAAACAGGGGAAATATCACCCTGGTCTGAAGAATCCACAGCCTCAGCAGGGTCAACAAACCCAGCAGTCGCAGGGTTTCAAATAGATCATCATTGCCCCTCTTGGTTGCTGGTTAGAGTAGCAGTCTGCTTCTTTTCATTTGCAGTATCTGCACTAAATTTATTCTAACCTTTCTAGATATCTCTTCATGAGACATCTTTTCTTTAACTTTAAGAGTCTTTATGATGATCATGCCCATACTTAATAGGGTTTTCCTCTTCCTCTTGGAGGAAAGAGAACTAACAACCATTAATAGACAGTTGTTTTCCCTGTACTGGCATGTATCATCTCACCTGTCAGAGACTTCCTCCATAATCACTCAGTCTCTTTTAACTCTGTCTTACCTCCCTCTTACTATAACATTTGGTTTGTAAGAGGGACCCCTTTTACACTGGTAAGCCCCTATGGTCCTCTACCTGTTCTACCGGGGGATTCTCTCTTCAGGAGTTCTTTCCCCCCTTGTTACCTTGCGGCAGCCCATCAGACAATAGGAAATCCTACCAGGTCTGTTGTTTCTTTTTCCCAATCTAAAAGAGGGAGAGGGAAAAGAAAGTTTCTCTGCTGCCTTGGTACGTTGCTGCAGATACAGCAATTCCTAGTGGTTAAGTCACTGGTTCTGTCCACCACACAACCAGGGATTCCCCTCCACTAGCAATCCTTCTAGCCTCAGTGCTAAGTCCCAAACAGGTTATCAACCTCGTTTGGGACACCCTCTTATCACAACCTGGTTGGTTAACTTCTATTCTTAGCCCCTTTGTCCTTGGCAGAATACTTCGTTACCTGCTGATTTTCCACAGCCAGTGTTTCTTCTAACCAACCTGCAGCATGCTCTCTGCAACTCTACAGAGTAGCTTTGCACTATGGGCCTTTGCTAGAGAGCATTAGTATCTTGCCTAGCAGATAACCCCAGATGGTTAAAAGGGGGTTACCCCAGTCATGTTTCCATGACTGGTAGGTATTTCCTACCCTTACCATCTCATCTTAAATCTCTTTTGCGACATCAGTCTCAGGCCTTTAATTATGTGAAAACCTAAAGAAGGGCCAATTCCCTGGCTTGGCCGATATCTCCTTTGGTCTTCTCGTCAGAGATAATTTTCTTCAATGGCAGCTAAAGGACGCCCAATACCCCTCTTGCCCTCATAGGCAGGTCACTAGGGTATCTTCCTCCAGTGGCATCCTCTATCCATTCTCCATATGGCAATTCTGGAGAAATCTGGACTTCCTGCCTACAGTCTGAAGTTATCCTCTGCCTTTTTCACGTAGGCCATCCTGGTTATTCAAGAACTCAAATTCTGAAAAGAATCCAGACTTCTTCTTGTCAGGGAGACCTCTCCTCTGACTCTCCCAATCATAACCAGGAAAAGAGTTTTTCTCTGTGTGTCTATTCACGCAGGTATTAACTTTCCTGCTCTTAGATGAATCTTCCTCTCTCCCTATATCCCTAGGGGGGATCAGCTTCTATAGACCTCTCTCCTTCCACATACCTGGAGATATGTGTCTATGTCTACATATATATATATCTGTGTGTCTTCGGCCCCTACATATCTCCTATAGATATATTCATATATACCCTATATGTGTATATATTCAATATATATATCTATATATACATAGATATTATTTATAGATCTATTGAGATATGTTTTTAGATAGATATGTATCCATATACTCATCTATCTGTTCTGTTAGGTTCAGATATCCTTATATTCCTCTATGATCCTGACAGATGGGCACTACCCCTATCATTGCTGTACCAGCATACTTAGGGGGCGACACTTATAACCACTTCCTGTGGTAGTAAATCAATTTTCCCTATCATATAGGTTGGGTACTCCTGAAGCTCTCCATGTACCTTTTTTCTTTCCTAATTGACCCCATTTAGGAAAGACATTGTGGAGCATCAGTTAATCTAAAGCTTAGAGCTCCTGAATCTGTCCTTACCTTCTTATCAAATACAAGGGTCTCCATACCCTTTCTCCCCTACATGGACTGATTCCATCCCCAGTCCAGTTAGGTCAGACTCATTTTTTCTTTTGGTCCTAAGTTTGTACTGTTTTTGGACCAAACCAGCTTAAGCTTTCTTTAATACTACCTTCTGCGTCTCCGCTGAAGCTCTACCTCTTATACTACCCCAGTTTTTCCCCTGGGGCTATTTCTCACCCTGAAGGGTTCTGACCTCCACTTGTTTTTTCTACTTTTATTACCTCTACTTCTCAGTGAGGTACCCCTTGAGCACATTCACTGGCTCTTCCAACAGATCCATATGTATCCTAGTGGACTTGTGCAATGCCAACAAGGGAGGCCCAGATTACAATATTTTACTACAAAATGCCCTCTATACAGGGTATTCCCCTTTAGAAACCCTGTTCTAGCCAGCTGTTCCACAGCTCCTCTTCTGTATTCAACTCCTACCCTCCATCCCCAGGATGCCTGAGGTCTTAGCAATAGCATGGCTCGTTCCTGGAGATAGCACAGTTACTTACCTGTAACAGGTGATCTCTGGGAACAGCAGGAATAAGTCTTCACAACCCACCCACCTCCCCTAGGAGTTGCTTTTTCTCTATCTCTATCTTTCCCTTTCTTGCTCTCTCTCTCTCTCTTTGTCTCAGCTTTCAAACTTAACTGAGGAGAGACAGGTTGGGAAGGCGGGAAGGCAGCACGCAGGCGTGTTGAGATGCTTCCAAAGGCTTTCTGATTGGACGCTGGGAAACGTTCCCGCACAGACTCCGTTGGTACCGACGTACCCATATGTGAAGACTTATTCCTGCTGTTCCCAGAGATCACCTGTTACAGGTAAGTAACTGTGCTATACCGCACTTTGATTAAATATAAAACATAGACAGACTGACATCAAATACAGAACAAGGGAGCACAAATTAGAAACAGAAATACAAAAAAAATTGAACTGAGAATCCCAAAAACACTGGAGAATAAAAACACAAATGCATCTCCTCTTGTACTGAGCAAAATACAAAAACATCCGCAATCCATATTTCCCCAAAACAAACATATTCCGGTTAATAAATTCAAATGAAATACATTTTCTACCTTTGTTGCCTGAGCATTTTATTTTTCAAATGATGTTGGTCCCATTCTCTCTTTTCTGCTTTACTGTATCTTCTGTTCTCTTTCCAATGTATGCTGTACATTTTTTGCTTATTTCTCCTCGTCTTTTTATATTCCCTCCCTACATCTGTCTCTGACATATTGATCTTTCCTTTTTAGCCCTTCCCTCCATTTCTTTCTTTTCTGCCTCCCTGTCCACTCATATTTCCCCCTTTTCTCATTATCCACTCCTCAGTCTCCTTTTGTTTTTTAATTTTCATCTACCTTTCACTTTTTCATCATCATCTAGAACTCCTGCCCAACCCATCTCCCTTAGCTTAGTGGTTTCCCCATCCCCACTCTTCCCCGGCCTCTTATTCACTTCTGTCTTTCTCACTCACTCACTCATTACCATATTTAAACCCTCTCCCTCATCTCCTTGACTTACCCCCACCATGACCTCTCCCACCAAATCAAGCATCTCCCTTCTTCCCCTACCCCTCCACTTTGTAAGCCAGCATCTCTTGCCTCTCCCCTCCCCCCCCCCCGCAAGCCAATATCTCTCCCTCCTCCCACATTTGTAGGCCATTATCTGTCTCTCCTCTCTTTCCCCCTCCTGGTCCAGTATCCCTCACCCCATGATCCAGAAGCTCTCCCCCCCCCCCCCGACCCCAGGTAGTGCTGCATCTCCTCTACCCTCCCCAGCAATTCTGCATCTCCCCTCTTTCCTATACTCCCCAATAGTACTGCAATGGCACTGCATTTCCCCTGTCTCCTATTCCCCCATAGCACTACATCTCCCCTCTTCGCTGTCCTCCCCAACAGTGTTGCATCTCTCTCCAATAGTCCTGCAATTTGAACTGCATCTCTCCTCTCCCTTACCACCAATAGCATTGCCCACCCAATAGCTCTGCTTCTCCCCTGTCATCTCCCCAACAGTGCTGTAATGGCTCCATTTCCCCTAGCCCCTCCCCCCCAATAGTGCTGCATCTCCCTCACCTCCCCCAAAGTAGAGCTGCATCTCCCCTCTCCTTCCCAGCATTTCTGTATCTGTCCCCCACAGTGCTGCATTGGTGCTGCTTGTCTTCTCTCACCTATCCCGCCAATAGCACGGCATCTCCTCTCCCCAGTAATGCTGCATCTCGCCACTCTCCTGCCAAATACAGCAACAGGAGCAGCCGTACAAGCCCCAGCACTGCTACTAAAGTTTTCGGAATATCTCTCCCTAGTTTTGCATCAGCTTGGGTCATTTTGGATTTCAATTCCGGTACGGGGGGACGCACAAGAAATGAAGTAATTAAAAGCGCAACTTGCTGCTCTGAGCCAGGGAAGCACCAGTCAGAAAAAAAAATAGTAGCAATGCCAAGTGCTGGGGCTTGGGTGGAAGACCATCCACCGGATTTCCTCTACAGATATGCCTCTCGCTGTCCTACCGCTGTACCTCTTTTAAAGAGGACTCTGAACCCAAAAACACAATTCTTCCTTGGAGCTGCTCTGTATATTTTGCGCCGGCCCTCCAGCTTCTGGTTTTACGCGACACACCTCCCGGTGTCTTGCGACAAACCAGTTGAGATCTGTTGGCCTAAATTGTCTTCAAATGTTTGCAAAAAGAAATTCCTCTTTGGTATTTCTGGCTCAGTAGATTGTTGAAAGGAAATTATACATAAGGGCCTCAACAATGTTCATCTGGGGCAAAAAAAACACTGAAAATTTAATAGAACAGGACTAGATGCATGCATTGTGTGCCTTCGAGTCAGTGCTGACTCCTAGGACTAGATAGGAAGGTGAATTTTAGCTAGTATGTGGAGAACAAAATTGAGACGTCAAAGTCAACATAACCAATTCCAGTGTTATTTTAGAAAACATTCTGCCAAATGTGGAGTCTTTTCTAAATTACGTATAAGGACATGCAGAAATGCTGACAACAGAAAACCAGAGGAGCCATTTTACAGATCTGCTTGTGGAAAAAAATCAATGACAGCAACTTACATGTGTAAATCGATATATACATATAAATGCCATCAGTTAAGTACAAGGGTCGCAATCTTTAATCTGTTTTAATTTGGAGAGGGAAATAATCAACGAGGAGTTAAGGAGGATAACCTCGCCAATTTCTCCTGTAAAGGGCTGGCCAGAATGAGCACTTTTTTAAAAACCTATACGTTCCAGGGATCGGTTGTAAATCCTGACATGGACAATTTTGGTCAAACGCATGGCATTCCCTATATGAAATGGGGAGAGTATGTGTTGTGTGTCGTCGAGTCAATGCTGACACCTGGTGACCTAGCCCCCCTGGTTTTTCATGGCAAAATGCGACCAGAAGTAGATTGCCAGGCCTTTCTATTCCAAAGTGATCTCCCATCCAAGCACTGCATGTGTAGATTTTTGATCCTCCCAGGCCACACCCTTGACATGCCCCCTTGCAATTTCTACTACTTCTGAATATCTGCATATATATTTAGCCCTTTCTGAAATCACCACTTACACAAGGATGCCATTTTCATGAATAAATGCTGGATTTTCCATATGGAAATTGTGAATAAGGCTTCTTAAATAGCCCCCTTATATGGGGGAAAATCAGGAGAAAAAGCATTGAGTTTAAAAATAGGCCATATTGGACTGAGGATTCCAGAGAAATAAAGTCCACAAAAAATGATCCAGAAATATTGATAAACTGAAATAAAATGGTTAGGGAACTGCTTTTTTTTAAACTACCCCCCCCCCCCCACCTTCCCTTATCACAGATACAAACAGAAGGGTTGGCAATAATTCCATGAGGCATGCTTTCCCTACCATTCACACTCTCATTGCTGCCACACTCCGTTCTTTGCTGGACTGTATCTTAGTCATTCAGATTTATATTGCATTTTCTTTCTTGTAAATTCTGCTGTGAAACCTAGTGCGTAAACCATATAGCTTTCTTAATGGTTGGTATGTATTGTGAAACCTAGTGACTGGATTTGCTACCAGTTGCTGTGCATCCGGCCTACTTGTGACGGAGAAGCATGGAGCTACCTTGGGACAGTGGCACCTGAGGTTAACTGTAAAATGCATCTATTGAGATCTCTGGCAGTAACAACAAATTTTAATTGTTAGATATGTTATCACACTGTGTTTCATTTTATTCTTCTTTCCAAACCAGCAGAATGTTTGGGTACTGTTCTATTCAAACCACTTCACCCTTCTTCACTCTTCCCCCTTCCCTGGTCAGAGAGATACAGAGATCATGCACATACTCTTCCCCTCCCCCACCCCTAGCAACACACATTAAAATGCAGGTGCACATGTATAAATATACGCATTGGAAAGAATTCTGTGAGCCGTACTATGCATTCTTTCCCCTCTTGTTAATTTTAAAAAAGCAAGGACTTTGCCCACTTCCCAGAAAAGATCAGAGCAATCGTATGTTGTGAATTTACCTTTCCCTGCATTCTTCCCGTTAATTGAATCAGAGGCGTGTTGAGATTACGTTGATGTAATCCCGGACATTGGTGTGTTTTCTATTGTGATTGCTCTAAATTCAAAGCTATGTCCTTTGGACTCCTGCTTTGTTGAAAGTTTGAAGGTTATAAATGAGGAATTTGGTTAATGCATTCTTATCCATTGGTTGTTTGGTACAATCATTGAAACATGCAGGTACTTGGAATCTTATCAACCCCTTTATTTGTGTATATGCACGCACCCTTCTGTTTCTATTTATATTGCCTCTTTGTGTGGGTGTGTTTTGTGTATGTGGTGTATGTTGTTGAATCTCGCTGTTTTGTATGTTTATCTGTTTATTTTTTATCATGTATGTCTGTATGTATCTATTTTATTTGTGTGTGCATATGTCTTTATGGGCTGGTACATTTGTGGAAGTTGACAGTTCAATTTAATCAGTTCCCCTCATCTACTTTGAATTCTTCAAAACTATTCAGCTAGGATATTGCTTCCTTTCTTAGACAAATACAAGTTATCTCTCCAGTGCAACCTTGTTTCCTTGTACATATTGTCCCGAACCCCAGGATATCCAAAATCCCCTCTTTACTCCCACTCATAAACTGTAGTTTGCTTTAAATTATGGATTATGGAAGATGATAAAAACTGATCAAAATAGATCAATGCAAAGGGAAAAACACCAGAAAAGAGAGAGATCCTTTTGTAAAAGTATTTTGTAGTAACCTTTTGCTTTTAAAATATACATACAGTACTTATGTATCCTAGTGTCACTATTCTTGGTGACTTTAACATTTATATAGATTCCCCCTCTTGACTTAAAGATCGTGTTTTTCTAAATCTGGTAAATGACCTTACCATGACCCAACATGTCATACTTCCTACACATAGTGCAGGCCATATCCTTGACCTGGTTCTTACTGCTTCAGATTCCACACTTTCCTCTATAAAGGTCTCCACGTTTGAGTTCCCCTGGTCAGACCATTATTGCGTTTGGCTAACTGCTTTACTACCCCCTCACATTACCAAAATAGACTCTACCAATTCCACTTATTCTTCTGGGTGTTACCGACAGAGCCTTACCCCGGCAACTCTTCAGTCTTTTCCTTCTGCTCAAGCTCAATTCCCCGCAGATTTTGCTCTTCTTCCGCCTGACACACAAGTTAGTACCTGGAATTCTGTTCTCCTCTCTGGCTTAGATTCTGTAGCCCCTCTTCGCCCCTTTTCCCCTTCTGTTTCATCTAATCATGCACATTCCCCTTGGTATAGTCCTGGCCTACGTTTACACAGATCCCAACTTCGGAGCGCAGAGCACTCTTGGCTCAAGCACCCCTCTTCAGATACTTTTGCCCGTTTTAAACAAATTTATTCCAGTTACAAGTCTGCAGTCTCTGCTGCTAAACAGATGTACTACTCCTCTGAGATTTCTGAGGCTGCTAATTCTACTAAGCAATTATATGCTATCCTTCGTAAGCTCTCTACTATCTCATCTCCCTCTTCTACAGTATCTCTGACACCAGCTCCAGCTTCACTGGCTACATATTTCTGTGACAAGATTGAGAAGCTGCGTTCTTCTTTCACTGACTCTTTACCGCCACCTCTATTGCCCCTGGTCCTTCTTCCTGAATTGACTGCTGCATCTCCTTCCTCCCCAAACAGGGCACTGGCTCATACCTGGTCGCTATTTCATTCTATTACATCTGCCGAGCTGTACACGACCCTATCAAGGGCCAGAAAGACCACCTGTGCACTGGACCCCATTCCCTCTGGTTGGCTAATGGAACCTAGTTTGCAAGTATTACCAATTATCCTGTCAATCAAAAACTCTAGCCTTTCTGCGGGTATCTTTCCCTCCCTATGGAAGTCTGCTATTGTCCGTCCTCTTCTCAAACAACCCTCACTGGATCCCTCTGTTCTATCACATTGGCGCCCAGTATCATATCTTCCATTTCTATCCAAACTCCTAGAACGATTTGTGTTCCAACATGTGGAAGCTACAAACATTTTGCAGCCTCGTCAGTCCGGTTTCCGTGCTGGGCACAGTACGGAGACAGTCCTCCTTGCCCTTCTAAACAAAATTCATTCTGTTCACGATTGGGGTGATATCACCCTAATCGTATCTATGGACTTATCTTCAGCATTTGATCTTGTGGATCACAGAACTCTTCTTTCCCGCCTCTATGATGCTGGTTTACGTGGCTCAGTGTTACAATGGTTTCGTTCTTTTCTCAGTTCACATACTTTCTCTGTTCATTCTGAAAACCAGTCATCCTTCCCCATTTCTTTATCTTGTGGAGTACCACAAGGCTTTGTTTTCTCCCCTTTGTTGTTCAATATTTTCCTTGCTCCTCTGCCCCTTCTGATTCAGCAATTTTCGGTCTATCTGTATGCAGATGATATGGTTCTTCTCTTTCACTCATCTTCAGTTAACATAGATATCTCCCCTCTCAATGACTGTCTATCCCATATTATGTCTTGGCTTACTTCCAGTTTTCTCCATGTGAATCCTTCAAAGTCAACTGCAATGTGGGCAATGTTCCCTCTAATTTTCTGTAGGCTGTGTGCGCATAAAATATCAGCTGTGTGCAGCTTTTGAAGGAAGGTTAAATTTTTGTGCACCACATAACGACACTCGGCGTTATATACTTTAAAATTTGACTACACGTCAGAATACAGTATGTACACCACATTGATTTTAATCAAATTAAATGAAAATAGACGATTACTAAATGAAGCGGGAAATTTCTAGTAATTACAATCATAACTTTAAAATTTTAAGATGGCTGTGTTGTTTTCTATCAGAATCAGAAACTTAATTTTTGTGCGCTCTGTTGTAAAGTATGTGCGCTCATTCAGCGAGGTGTGTGCGCGCGCACACGCGCACAGCTTAGAGGGAACAGTGAATGTGGGTATCCCTGAGTACTCCATGTCCTTCCATTACTCCCCAACTCGCATCCACTGCCATCCCGTTAGTATCTTTTTTTCGGTATTTGGGCGTTACTTTAGATTCCTCTCTTTCTTTCCATGAACACCTATCCCTTCTCATACGCCGTTCATTTTCAACCCTCATACGCCGTTCATTTTCAACCCTTAGACAGGTCAGAGCAGTCCGTTCATTTTTGCCTCCAACATCCCTTGTCACTTTATTGTTGGCTCTAGTCATTAGTAGATTAGATTATTGTAACGGAGCATTGGCTAATTTACTCTTTATCAACTTCAACGTCTACAGTTACTCCAAAATGCAGCTGCGTAACTTGCTATGAATGCCCGTCGATCAGATGATGATACTCCTCTCCTGTTTAAACTTCACTGGTTGCCACTTCGTTTTTGGGTCCAATACAAAATATTAATTTTAACCCACCGGGCACTCTATTCATCAACTTTATTCTACCTTTCTGATCTTATCTCTTTACATACCCCATACCGCCAATTACGCTCCCTTCATGCCAATTGTCTCACTCTTCCATCTCCTTCTCAAGCACACCTGGGACAGACTCGACATGCTGCATTCTTTTTCCTCAGCCCAGCACTCTGGAATGCCCTACTACCTTCACTCCGTTTAGAATCTGTTTACGTAACTTTCAAGAAACTTTTAAAAACTCGCTTATTTCAACAAGCTTTTGACATTAAAGAATGGCTCCCCTTAGTTTGTCTATGTTTTGCTGTTTTCTCTGCCTCTTTCCTGTCTTAACATGGCGTTCTTTTCTTTTTCTGCAGCAATGTTTGGATATTTTATTGTAAACCGCCCTAATGCCTTGGCGTGGGCAGTATATCAAATGTAAATAAAGATAAAGATACAAAGTTTGAAAAAGACTTAATTAACTTATTCTGTATTCAAGAAATCTTTGACTACTTTATTTCTCCTCACTTTGTTTCAAAGCAAGGAAATACTGCAGTTAAGGATCTTCTTTCCAAGTCTGTGCATTGCAGCTAAGAAGATACCTCAGTGAAATAGTAATTTGTGAAAATAAGTTTCAAAGAACCCACTCAGTTCTGCTGATTTCTGCTTTCATGTAAGCCATTGGCATGCCAGGTATTAAGGCAGAGATGCAGAGTCATGACATGGAAATCCTCCTTGTGTTTATGAAATAAGGCAATATATAAAGGCAGCGGAAAAAAATATCTAACTTGTCATTTGATGGGGTAGGAAAAATGAGTATATGGTTACTATGTACTCTCTGTGTTTAAATAGTGAATCCTCTGATTTCTTTTAAAATTTAGGTCAAGTGCTATAAATACTGGCCAGATGACACTGAAGTTTATGGTGATTTCAAAGTCGCATGCGTGGAAATGGAGCCACTTGCAGAATATGTTATCCGGACCTTCACCCTTGAAAGGGTAAGCATTCTGAAAGTCTTCCATTTACTTTTGCTAGTAACCCTATAGAGGAGTGCAATAACAGGGGGATTAATATGAACACGTTTTCTCAGTCAGGGTTCTCCTACCAGTTCAGCTAGAGGAATTGTTGCTTTAGCTCAACAGAAAGCATACTGTATGTGGTTGCTAGTCGGAAAGTTGTAGGTGCAGATCCTGAGATCCTCTGTTGAAAAAGTGAGCTCTGGCACTGCAGAGTGCTTAGTAAGCATTGAGCTTTCTAAGGCACGTTTTGCCAACTCATTGTTTTTACCATCTGCTAATTAGATTGTGAGCCCTTTGGAGACAGGGGAAATACATACATACAGCACCTGAATGTAACTTCCTTAACTGCCTAGCTGCTACCCGCTATAGGCGGTATGTCAAGTAAATATAATTATAATGAGCTTTTATAGTGCTTTGTGAAAATCATCATGCCCTTGTAAATATTCTACTATCCAAAAATACAATTCAAAATTCATTAAAGCATGAGTTTTTCACCAATTTGTACAATGTACACTTTCAACATGAAAGAACAATTTATAGAAATATTCAAAAAGTAATTAAGAATAATAAACCAAACATTCTTAATTGAGTATGCTTCATACTCCTTTACTCAGTTCTTGGTGGAAGCTTCTTTTGCAGCAATAACAGCCTAGAGTCATTTAAGGTAACAGTCTACCAACTTTGTATAGTGGGATGGTGCTGTGTTTGCATGTTGCACTTGGAAGAATGGCTGAAGCTCTTTCAGACTGTCTGGGGCCTGCAGTCTGCAAATTTTGCCACAGATTTTTCTGTTGGATTCAGGAATGGGCCATGTCAGGACATTTCTTTCTTTCTGAGCTAGTCTATTGTTGTTTCTGTGCTTAGGACCATTGCCCTGTTAGGATTATTGTCCCAGGGCAATAGCAGGTTTTCCTTCAGGATCTTCCCATACTTTTGCACTATTCCTCTTTCCCTCAGTCTTCACAAGCCTCCCTGTCTCTGCTGCTCCAGAGAATCCCCACAACATAATGGAGTGGAGGAGTGGCCTAGTGGTTGGGGCAAGGTACTTCAGGCCGGAAGGTCGGGGGTTCAAATCCCACTAGAGGACAGCAACCTTGGGCCGGAAGGACTGGGGTTTCTAGTCCCACAGGTGCTCCTTGTGGTCTTGGGCAAGCCACTTAACCCTCCATAGCCCATGTTCCCTGTAAAATAGTTATCTCCAAGTTATAATGCCCTGTTCAATGTAATTTCAGTTTGTTCAATGTAAACTGCCTTGATATCATGAAAGGCGGTATATAAGAAATGTTAAATAAATAAATAAAATAAATAAAAATAAAAATACTGCCACCACCATACTTTACAGTAGGAATAGTGTTTGTAGTCTGATGGACTGAGTCTGTTTAAACCACACGTTGCCAAGCACCAACACCAAAATGTTCCACATTGGACTGGTCGGACTTTTTTCTACATGGGAAAAGGAAAACCAGTGCTCCTAGATGTGTTTTTTTGCAAATGCTGTGTAGCACATCGTACGGCTTTTCCTCGGTAGTGTTTTCCTTCTTGCCATCCTCCCATACAAACCATAGTTGTGAAGCGAACTTGATGTTTTGAACCATCAACATTTTCTCCAGTCCCAGCCAGACACCTCTGTAGGTCTTTTAAAATAATCATAGAGCTCAGTGACCTTCCTCGGTTGTTTCTTTGACTACTGTAACTTTGGAGGAGCAACCTGATTGAGGCAATGTTCTGAGTGGTGCAGAACTGTGTCCACTTCACAGTGATGACCTTGACAGTGTCTCAAGGGTAATTCAAACATGCTGAAATTTTCTTATATCCTTCCCCCAATCTGTATCTTTGAATAATGTTTCCCAGACTTCTTTCAGCAGCTCCATGTTTGGCATATTTAGACTTGCCTCAGATTCACTTCATATTACAGAAACAGCTTGATTCTTCATCCAGGAGTATTTATATCAGCAAAACTACCGTGGCTAGACATAGGCGAGCTCTGTTTGGCTCTGGTTCCAAATGTTTCCTTAACAAGGCCCATAATAAGTTATTTTATGTTTCGTTTGACAGAGGGTATAAAGACTAGTGTAATCAAGTTTTTTGATTTCTTATTCTTAATAAATTTTTGATTCTTCTGTAATTATTCTTGTTGAAAGTGTAGAAAATGCTGAGTAGATCAGCAAAACAAACCCCTATGTCTTTTTATTAGATAGCAGAATATGACAAATATACAAGGTTATGAAGACTTCTATGAGGCACTGTATATAGTTTTGTACAGGAAAATATCAGGAAGGCTTATAACAGACTAGTAATGATCAGCTGAATCGTGCAGAAAAATTTCTTTATTGCTAGGGAGTATTTATTTGTTAAACTTTGTATACTAAGAAAGGATCAACAAAGCTTTTTAAAAGTGGTTACTTTGTGCCACTGCTTTGTTGCCTGCAGCAGGCCATATGCTCCAGCACACATGGTCTGCCGCTTCTGATCCCTGTCCAGCTCTCTCCTCAAGGTCCCTCCTCCCCTAATTCCTCCTTCACTGTCTGCCCAGACCTTAGCTGACTACTTCCATTACAAAGTCCAGAAGATTAGCTTTGAATTCTCTGCAGGGTCACCTCTACCTCATCTTCCCCTTCTTCAATCCCAAATCCTTCCCTCACCCTTTCCTCTTTTTCTGCAGTCACTAAGAAGGAAACTGTAAATCTTCTCTCCTGCTCCAAACCGACTATCTGTTCCTCTGATCTTATTCCCACCCGTCTACTAAGCGCTATCTCTTCTGCCATCATGCCTTCCATCTGTCATATCCTTAACCTATCGCATTCCACTGCAACTGTTTCTGTGGCATTCAAACATGCTGTGGTTACACCTCTCCACAAAAAGCCTTCATTACTTCCTACCTGTTCTTCCAGTTATCGGCCTATCCCTCTCCTCCCCTTTGCTTCAAAACTATTTGAACGAGAGGTTCACCCCCGCTGTCTTGAATTTCTTTGCTCTCAAGCCCTTCTGGACCCACTGCAATCTGGCTTTCATTCTCTACATACCACAGAAACGGCTCTTACCAAACACTCCAGTGACTTGTTCCTCACCAAATCCAAAGGCCTCTACTCAATTCTCATCCTCTTTGACCTTTATGCTCCTTTTGACACTGCTGATCACCACCTTCTCCTCAATAAACTGTCCTTGCTTGGATTTAGGGGCTCCGTTCTGCTCGTTCTTATATCTCCCATCGCGCTTTTAAGGTATGGTCTGGTGGATCATCCTCTACCGCCGTCCCACTTTCAGTTGGTGTACCTCGGGGCTTTATCTTGGGACCTCTCCTTTTCTTGCTCTACACTTGATTCCTTGGTGCACTTACTTCCTCCCATGGTTTTCAGGACCATCTATATGCTGACAACTCTCAAATCCTTTCTGTGCCTGAACTCTCTCAAGTAATCCAGGCTTGGATCTCTGCCCGCTTATCTGACATTGCTACCTGGATGTTTCACTGCTGTCTGAAACTAAATATGGCCAAAACTGAGCTCCTTATCTTTCCCCCTAAACCCACCTCCCCTACTTCCTCCCTTTTCTATTTCTCCTTCTTCTACACGCCTCCCTGTTTCCTCAGCTTGCAACCTGGGTTTACCAGATGTTGATTTCTTTGATGACGTGACTAGGGAGTTGGACCGAGTGAGAGCCCTAGATGTGATGTACTTAGTTTTCATTAAAGCCTTTGACATTATTCCACACAGGTGACTTATAAACAAAATGAGCACTGTAGGGATGGGCCCTGGGTTAGAAATTGGTTGGGTGGAAGGCGACAAAGGGTGCAGGTAAACAGTGGGCACTCTGAGGAGAGGGAGGTTACCAGTGGCATGCCACAGGGATCTGTCCTTGATCCGATTCTTTTTAACATCTTTGTTAGTGGTATTGTGGAAGGGCTGTTAAGTAAGGTTAAAAACATAGAAACACAGAAACATGATGGCACAAAAAGACCACATGGTCTATCTAATCTGCCCTTCCATATCAACTTTAGAGATCCTTTGTTTGTCCCATGCTTTTTTGAATTCAGATACTGTCCTCGTGTCTACCATCTCCACTGGGAGACTATTCCACACATCTACCACTCTTTCCGTAAAGAAATATTCTGCATATTACTCTTGAGTCTGTCTCCTTTCACTCTCACTAACATATCTGAAAAATGTCTTGTCCCCGCATTTTATTGCATTGGCTATTTCTTCTTTTTGTGCCTTTGCTTTCCTGACTATTTTGCTAGCTTCTCTACATTTTTCCAAATATAGATGCCTGATTTCTTCTCTCTGATTTCTTGTATTTCATGAAGGCTTCCCTCGTTTTCTTCACCTTTTTAGCTACTTTTTTGAGAACCATAGCAGCCTTCTTTTTCTTTTACATTTATTTACATTTCTAACAGAAAGTTTTGTTGCCCTTAAAATATTCCCTTTCAGTTTTGCCCACTATTTTTCTACATCCCCCAGCTATTCCCATCCCACTAATGACTCTTTGAGGTATTGTCCCATCTTGGCAAAGTTAGTTTTCCTAAATTCTAAGGCCCTCACTTTTGAATGGATTTTATCAGCCCTAGTCCTAATACTGAATTATACCATCTGGTTATCACTGCATGTGAGATGAATCTCCCACTGTAACATCAGAAACACTTTCCCCATTGGTAAGTACTAAGTCCAGTATTGCCGCCTCGTGTGTGGGTTCTGTTACCAGTTGCCTGAATAGTTCTCCCTTTAGAGAATCCAGTATCTCCTTTGTTCTAGATGACACTGCAACAAGGATGTGCCAATCCACATCTGGCATATTGAGATCACTTATGAGTAGCACTTCTCCTTTCATGGCAACGCTGTGTATGTCTTTATTAAATCTTCATCCACTTCTACGCTCTGTGAGGAGAATCTGTATATAACTCCAATGAAAATAAATTTTGCTTTCCTTCTTTCTAGTTTAACCCAGAGTGCCTCCTCTCTTCCTTTTAAGCCCTGCAATTCTATCGCTTTAATATTATTTTTTACATATAGTGCAACTCCACTTCCCCTTCTCCCTACCCTGTCTTTCCTGAATAAGATGTAGCCTGTTAAAATTACATCCCAGACATAGTTTATGTGAACCAAGTCTCTGTAACCACCACTAAATCCAAATCAGCCTCTTCCATTAAAGCCTCAACATCTGTGTTTATACCTCAAAAATTTCCTGTCATGATTTGACAGTTTCCAATCTGTAATCAAAAACCGCTGCTGATCGCTGGAAGTAGCGGTATACAAATGTATACTAAATAAATAAATAAATCTGAGATCTTATTTCCCATGCTATGGGCATTTATACACACCACTTTCCAGATGTTGCCCGTGTTACCCCTTTCTACAGAGGTATTTAATGTTTCACTTACCTGGGGGATCTCTTCACGCATCCCCAACGAAACTAGTTTAAAGCCCTCTTCAGTAGGTTAGCCAGTCTGCGGCTGAAGACACTTTGACTCTTCTTGGACCGATGGACACCATCTCTGCTCTGCAGCCCTTGCCTCTTTCCAGATAATACCAAAATCTGCAATAGAGTAGTCATCCAGGAAGGAGTAGATAACATGTGAAGGGATCTAGTGAAGCTTGAAGAATGATCAAGAATTGGCAGCTGAGAATTAATGCTAAAAAATGCAGGGTCATACATTTGGACTGCAAATTTCCAAGGGAGCAGTACAGTTTAGGGGGCAAAGTACTTCTGTCCATCAAAGAAGAACGGGACCTGGGTGTGATTGTTTCTGATGATCTTAAAGTGGCTAAATGGGTAGGAAAGGCAACGGTGAAAGCCAGAAGGATGTTTGGATGCATAAAGAGAGGAATGGTCAGCAGAAAATAGGTGGTGATAGTGCCTCTGTATAAGTCTCTGGTGCAACCTCATTTGGAGTATTGTATGGATTTCTGGAGATCTCACCTGCAAAAGGTTGTAAACAGGTTGGAGTTGGTGCAGGGGGTGGCTATTAAAATGATTAGTGGTCTTCGTTATAAAGCATATGAGGACAAACTTAAAGATCTTAATATTATATTTTATTTAGAGGAAAGGCAGGATAGAGGGATATAAGTTTAAATACCTCTGTGGCATAAATGCACAGGAGAAGAGCTTCATTCGATTGAAAGTAAGCTCTGCAATGAGCGGACATAGGATGAGTTTGAAAGGGGATAGGCTCAGCAGTAATATGCGGAAATATTTCTTTACAGAAGGAGTGGTAGATGAGTGAAATAGTCTCCAAGTGGAGGTAGTAGAGATGGGGACAGTATCTAAATTCAAAAAAGTATGGGACAAACGCAGAAGATCTCTAAAGGAAAAAAGGGAACTATTGTAGTTGATATGGAAGGGCAGACTAGATAGGCAATGTGGTCTTTTTCTGCCCCTATGTTTCTATGTAACCTTGAGGTCTTCTTTGACTCTACTCTCTCTTTCTCTGCACACATCCAACAGATAGCTAAAACCTGTCGCTTCTTTCTCTATTACATAGCAAAATTTGCCCCTTCCTTTCTACACGCACTATTTAAGACCTTCATCCACTCACTAGTCACCTCCCGTCTTGACTATTATAACCTGCTCCTCATTGGTCTCCCTCTGAATCATCTTTCTCTCCCCTTCAGTCTGTTCAAAACTCAGCTGCATGGCTTATCTTCCACCAGTGCCGCTATGCTCATGTAACCCCTCTTCTCAAGTCACTTCACTGGCTCCCTATCCATTTCCACATCCAGTTTAGTTTTCTCCTACTTACCTACAAGTGCATTCATTCTGCGGCTCCTCACTACCTTTCCTCGCTTATCTCGCTATACACTACTCCTTGGGAATTCCGCTTTTCTGGCAAATGCCACTCATCGGTGCCATTCTCTGCCACTGCCAACTCTAGACTTCATCCATTCCACCTTTCTACTCCATATGCCTAAAACAATCCACTTTTTTGAGGCTGCTTTTGGATTCTGATGTCGCTCACTCTGCTCATTCACTACTTATGTGTATCTTAACCATACTCTAGTACAGTTTTGTGATGTTTTTTTTCACCTTGATTAGACTTTAAGCTCTGATGTGTCTTATGTCTATTTGTACAGTGCTGCATATGCCTTATAGCGCTATACAAGTGATTTATAGTAGTAGTAGCAGCATTTAACCCTTCATTGCCTCGGAAAAAAGTCTACTTCCATTCACACTGCCAAGAAAGCCCCAGAGCTGCTAGGTCGCCAGGAATCAGCACTGACTTGAAGGCACACAAAAAAATAATGTTAATTTTGCACTTAACAAGTGCAAAAACTTACCACATTTCAGTGTTTGAGAAAGCTGCAAGGGCAGACAGGGAGTACTGCAGTATCCAACATAAATTTCCTAACCCTCACAGCTTGGATGTGGAGAGGTTTACTTTGTCCTCCGTAAACCTTCTGGTTGGTGTTACCAATGTCCTCTTGGCTTCCAGAAGAGTATCTACCTGGGGATCCTGTGCATTCAAGCGGAAGATGTTTGCCGTCTGTGAGGGAAAGGCCTCAGATCCCTCCTTTGTGTTCTACACAAAAACTGTTTGAGTACCTTCTATATTTGTGAGTCTGGCTTGAAAATCAGCTCTGTAAGAGTTTGTTTTAATGCAATTGGAACTTATCACCATAATGTAAAAGGTAAACCCATCTTTTTATAGCCTTTAGTTGCAAGCCTGTCTGGGGCTTGCTTCTTTTGAAGCTTCCCCTGAAGCTTCCTGCAGTGTCTTGGGATCTCATTGTGGCTTTAACTCAGCTGATGAAATCTCCTTTCAAATGCATGTGCCCTGAAGTTTTTTTACTTAGAAGGTCTTGTTTTTGTTGGTGGTGACTTCAGCATGCAGAGTTAGCACACTCCAGGCTCTAGTAGCTACTCTACCCTTTGCAGAGTTTTTCAGTTATAGGCTTGTTCTGCGAACGCATCCTAAATTCCTTCCAAAGGTGATGTCTGACTCCCACCTTAATTGGTCAGTCATTCTGCTAACCTTTTTCCTAAGACCCCATGTTCACAAGGAGGAAAGTGTGCTGCATATGTTGGACTGTAACAGAGCCTTGGTCTTCTGATGGGAGCAGAATGAAGCTTTTTGTTTCATTTGACCCAAATAGGCTATGAGCTGCCATCATCAAAGACACTCTTTCAGTTTGGCTCACGGACTGCATCTCTTTCACTTATGCCTAAGCAGGCTTGAGTCTTGTGGGTCATGGCACAGCTCACAATGTCTGAGCTGTGGCTGTGTCAGTGGCCAACTTGTGCTCAATCTCCATGGAAGAGATTTGAAAAGCTGCTACCTGGACTTTGGTCCATATAGTCACATCACATTACTGTTTAGATGGGAATTTCCCATGTGATGACAGGTTCGGCCAGTGTTCTTCAGAATCTGTTTGGGGACTGGAATCCAAAGTCATCTTCCTTGGGCCCTTTTTATTTTCTGTTCCGTGCTGCCTCACCTTCACACATCACCAACAAAAATAACTCCCCCCCCTTATCTTCATTGCCTCTGCATTATTTATTCCATTGTGTTATTTTATGGTGTCTGCCATTTGCGACAATCTATTCTCTTTTTCATTGCAAGGCAGCTGGTAGCTAGGGAATTCAACATATGATCACTGTGGGAAAGAAGCAGAAAACAAATTTCCCTCCCAAACCAGGTGATTTTATGCTCTTCCTGATGCCATTTCGTTTTTCATATCTCCTCCCATAGTCCTTTCCAGTGAGAAGATAGTCACATTGCCACATATTACATTATACTATTGTTGGGGCCAACAGCAGCCCTGTAGCCCACAGTTGCTATTTAATATCAGTTACAGAATTTAATCACTGAGGAGCATCACATCCAATCACTAGAATATTTAGTGACACAATCACACTTAGTTCATAGTATGTATTAGATATGGCCCAATATTCAAAGGCAGTTATCCGGATACTGCCAGGACATTATCTGGCCTAGCCTGTTGATTTTCATTACCAGTAATATCCAGGGTGAAACATGGGTGTGTTCTCTTTTCCTCAAGAAACCATCCCTTGAATCCTACTTGTCCTAATTATCGACCCATTTCTCTCCTCTCCTTTATTTCTAAACTACTCAAACGTGCGGTTCACCATTGCTGTCTTGACTTTTTATTCTCTCGAGCCCTTCTGGATCCACAGCAATCTGGCTTTTGCCCTCTACATGCTACATTGCCAAAGTCTCCAATGACTTGTTCTTCACCATATCCAAGGACCTTTGCTCGATCCTCATCCTTTTTTACCTTTCTGCTGCTTTTGACACTGTTGATCATCACCTTCTGCTCGATACCCTGTCCTCACTTGGATTTAGGGGGACTCTGTCCTGTCCTGTCCTAATTTTCTTCCTATATCTCCCACTGCATTATTCTGCTTTCAGTCAATTTACTATATTGCTCTGTCCTGAGACCTCCTTTTTTTTCTCTACACTCATTTCCTCCCATGGTTTTCAGTACCTTCTCTATTCTGATGTCTCTCAGATCTCTCTCTCTGCACCTGAAATCTCTCTGGGAATCCAGACTCAGACCTCTGCCTGCTTATCTGACAGTGCCTGAATGTCTCATTACCATCTGAAATTGAACATGGCCAAAACTGAGCTCCTTATCTTTCCCCCTAAGCCCACCACCCCCCTTCCTCCTTTCTCTGTTTCTATCGATAACTCTACTCCTGCCTGTTTCCTTGGCTCGCAACCTTGGGGTCATCTTTGACTCCTTCCTCTGCTCCTCCCCACACATATAACAGCTAAAACCTGCCCTTTTTTCCTCATATATTGACAGTATTTGTCCCTTCATTTCTGAACACACTACTAAGACCCTTATCCATTTTCTAGTCACCTCCTGTCTATACTATTGCAACCTCCTCTTCATTAGATTCCCTCTGAATCATCTCTCCCCACTTCAGTCTGTTCAAAACTCAGCTGCATGGCTAATCATCTGCCAGTGTCGTTATGCTCACGTCACCCCTCTTTTCAAGTCACTTCATTGGCTCCCTATTTGTTTCTGCATCCAGTTCAAACTTCTACAATTGACCTATAAGTACCTTCATTTGACTGCTGCTCACTACCTTTCCTGTTCTCTCCCCACACCTCTCCTCGGGAACTCTGTTTTTCTGGCAGATCCCTTCTATCTGTGCCCTTCTCTTCCACTGTCGGCTCCAGACTTCAATCTTTCTACTTTGTTGCTCCATATGCCTGGAACAAACTACCTGAGTCAGTGCATCAGGCTCCATTTCTGGCCCTGTTCAAATCCAGGCTAAAAACTCACTCCTTTGAGATTGCTTGTGGATCCTGATCTCCTTAGTTCCCTGTTCACCTCTTATGTGTTTCCTTACCATTCCTGTAAATATATGGAGTGAAGGAATAGCCTAATGGTTAGAGCGCATTGGCTTGGGAACCAAGAGACCAGGGTTTGATTCCTACTAGCACTCCTTGTGGGCTTGGGCAAGTCACTTAACCCTCCATTGCCTCAGAAAAATCCAAGCTATCAATGTCCGTGTTTAATGTATATTACCAAGTTGAAGTTACAACGTAAACCGCTTTGACTGAAATGATAAAGCTGTATAAAAAAATCCTCTTAAATAAATATCCTAATCCCCAGTTGTGTTGTCTGTCTTGACTAGACTGCAAGCTCTTATGAAAAGAGACTGTAACTTACATGTCTCAGTACAGTGTTGCATATGCCGTGTAGTGCTGTATAAATGATGATTAGTCGTATAGGTGCGCCACTGAATTTCCAGCAACTGATGGTCCGGCATCTTTTTTAATGTGGACAAGGGAGTGGTGCAGCCGCTCAGGGCGTGTTTGCAGTTGCCAGCGTCAGCCGCCCCCACACTGTCTGCCTTTCCCTGCTGCCACCACTTTTTGTGTTCTCTTGGCGGCAGCAGTGCCAGTGACAGCATTGCCGGTGGACCACTTCCAATTGAAAAAACAAACACACGGATCTTTCTAACTCTGCACTTGCATGCTGGCCTCTCCTACCCTCCTCTAACACATGCTCAGAGAAGAGAGTGACCAGACCAGCCACTTAAACATGGATCTTTGTAACTCCGCGCTTGAATGGCTGGTCTGGTCCCTTCCTCCTCCGATGAGCATATGTCAGAGGGAGGGAGGGACAGGCCAGCATGCAAGCGCGGAGTCAGAAAGACCCGCATGGGGTTTTTTCGGGGGGGTTTCCCATTGGAGGAAGTCCGCTGCCACCAAGAGAACACGAAAGGTGGTGGGGCAAGGGCACCCAGCATGGATGGAGCTGGCTGGACATGGAGGTGTGGGGTAAGAGGGGACATGCTGGGCATAGGGTAAACGACAGACCTGTGATGTGGGGTGGGAGGCGCATTTATGGCTTGGTACGGTCCTGACCTCTGTTGGTCCTGGAAAACCAATAATCCGGCAAGCCTTTGGCACCAAGGATGCTAGAAAATTAGTGGTGTACCTGTATTTATTTAGTTATCTGGAGAGTGGTGATATTCAGCCCACTTTCAGGATAACGATCTCCAGATAGTGAGCAGTGCTAAGCACTTGATATATATATATATTAAACGCTGCTCGCTATTCGGATAGCAGCATTGAATATACAGTTGTGGTCAACATTATTGGCACCCTTGCATTTTAGGTATGTTTTGTACAATATCTTGAGAAATGGAAATATTCCAACTGTACTGTATGTTGTCATAATATTTTATTAGTGTGTTCAAAGGTATACAACAAAAAAAGAGATGTCTGTGTAACTTAGATGTAGTAATTTCTGAGAAGAAAAAACAAAATATGACCTGGACAGGATTAATGGCACCCTTCACTAATTGGTTGCACAATCCTTGACAGCCTCCAAACATTTTTTTTAGCCTTCTATAACTTTTGTACATCTGTCTGCTGGTAGTTTCTCACACTCTTCGACTGTGTTTTGTTCCAGCTCATGAATGTTTCCAGGATTTCTTTTCCCAATGGCAGAGTTCAGCTCTTTCCAAAGGTTCTCGATTGGATTGAGATCAAGACCCATTGCTGGCCAGTTTAAAACAGTACATGTGTTCCTTTTTAACCATTCCTTTGTACTTTTGGATGTATGTTTTGGGTCATTGTCCTGCTGGAGGACCCATGACTTGGATCCAGACCTAGATTTCTGACACTAGTTAGCATATTTTGTTCCAAAATACCTTGGTAGTCCTCTGACTCCATGATTCCTTTAATATGTTCCAGGCCTCAAGTTCCTGAGGCAGCAACATTATGGAACCTCCACCATATTTAACTGTAGGAAGGGTGTTTGTTTTCCTTATAAGCTTCATTTTTTCACCTGTAAATGTATCACTGGTCTACATTGCCAAAGAGCTCAAGTTTGGTTTCATCTATCTACAGAACATTTTCCTAGAAGGATTGTGGTTTCTCAAAATGGGTTTGGACAAAGATCAGGCATGCCTTTTTATATCTACACTGGCTACCAATTGAGAGCAGAATAAAATTCAAAGCACTCCACACTACATTCAAATCCCTCCAAACAGAACCTGCCATCTGCCTGAAAGAGTTTATTCAAATCACTCCGGAAAAAAGACCACGTAGAAGTAACAATAGAAATTCTCTTGAGGTACATGCCGACTTCAGAAACTGCAACGCAACTACATCCAAGAGAGCCTTCTCCCTTTACGCCCCTCTATTATAGAACTCACTTCCTTCAGTCATAAGAAACACTAAGGATCCTAAAGCCTTCCGTAAACTGCTAAAAACATTCCTGTTCAAGGAACACTTTGGTGAACCAGTCACCTAGTGACAATTCTACATGTAAAACTACAGTCCTCGCACTTTTCAAGATGCTTTCAAGTTCATTGTAACTAATTTATATATATGCTTAGTTCTCTGTACATAGTTACTACTTAAATCAGCTGTTGCTGATTTAAATTAATTCGTCCCTTTTCCCCTTTCACTCCCTGTTAAGATGTTACATATATTTTTTGTTTAATGTAATGTTCAATCCTCTCTGTAAACTGCTTTGATTCATGAAAAGCGGTAAATAAGCACTAATAAATAAATGAATAAATCTGTCCTTGAGCAGTGGGGCCCTCCTTGGCCTTTCCCCATTAAGTCCTTGGTTTAGTGTGCTGCGTATAGTGTGGATTGAAATCACCACTCTATATCACTCCAAGTCAGCCTTAAGCTCTTTGGATGTTGTATGTAGTGATTTTCCAACAGCTTGCACTAAACGTCAAAGACTTCTTGGATTAATTTTCCTTTTCCCATCACATCCTGGGAGGTTCTTGATAGTTCCATGAGCATAAAACTTCTTAATAACATTGCAAACTGTAGACACAGGAATCCTAAGGTCTTTGGAGATGGCCTCATACCCCTTTGATGTTCGATATGGCTTTTCTGAAGATCTCAGGCAGCACTTTTGTCTTCACCATTGGGAAAATGGAACACGGAGTGAATGTGGCCTTTTTAAACATTAGAGCCATCATTCTTTGGTTGTTTCAAGTCATGTGAGTACTGACAATTGATCACAGGTTTGTCCTATTTTACTGCAATGGGAATGTGGCTCTTCTGTTCAAACTGATTTGAATTGCTTATAAGGATGCCAGTAATCCTGCCCTGCCAATATTAAAACCCTCAGAAATCAACCCCAATATATTTCCATACCACTTTGATTTCCAATATCTATTATTTCTTTAGGAACCAGTTAAAACTATCACACCCTAAATGTGTATGAATATGTGCAATTTTTTGTTGGATCACTCACCATGAGAAGAAACTTTTCCTCTCTCGCAGTGAGCCCTCCGTTTTAATCATTTATAAAGGACCCAAACGGATCCTACAATACAGAATCAACAGCACACTCAGCTGCCATTTCCGTTAAATTCAAGAATTATATTTATCTCATTTCAATCTTCCCCAGATCGGGATCCCATAAAATTGCTTAAATAACATGAATCATCATTGTAAAGTACTTAGCAGATGTTATCTGTATGATCCCAAAATGCCTCTCAAGCCCGAAAGATTACAATTTAAGCGGACATGGTAATTTCCGTCCGTCTACTTCCTGCTCTCGATTCTTTCACCAGGCTGCTACAAAGGCTGTTGGATCAAACAAATCTGTAAGGTTCCCGCTACGCCAATCAGTATTTCAAGCCACTCAGCTTTCAAGCTCTTCATTTGCCTGTGTGTCAAATATGTGTGCATATATAGTCCAAAGTTATTTCCTTGCCACATTTTTTTAGTAGATATTGGACATTAAGGGTTGAACTGCAGTGGTGCCAATAATGTTGACCACAACTTGTATGTATTTTATTTAAACACTGCAGCGCCATTTAAAAGAAACACTGAGTTCATTGTTTAAATATTAATACAGTGGTATCCCAAAGAAAGATGGTTATGAATTAGAATGGGTTTGGAATCTGTCATCGTGTTGAGGCTTCAGCTCATCACTATTCATTAGTCACTCAGTTTCCATTAAGTCAACCGACTCAGAATGACTAATAAAAGATTTTTGAAGCCTTAACACAGACATTGCAAATCATAAAGTACATATTTGTATCAATTATGCTGATTTTCCCTTAACCTTTGTAAATAGTGGGCATGTGATGGAAGCTGTTGACACAGCAACATACAGCAGCCCTCCTAAACTCAGCGTGAATCCCTAATTAGTGGGAATTAATAGGCACCCTGAGTAGCCAGGCCATGCTTTGTGCAACATACACATTGCACACAGCACCTTCTCCTCTTCCCCCTCCTGAGCCACCGCTTTTGAGTCTTTCCAACTTTCTTTTGGCCATATGAGTCCTCTCCCTTGCCTGCATTGGTTGGGGGAGGGGGCACACAGAACATTTTTGAAAATGTTGTGCCTTCAGCTTGAAGACTGGGAGTTGCTGCTTTATATGAAAATTTTGAAAGGTTTTAGAACATCTCAATGTCATCAACAAAAGCAGCACACTCACTCTTTTGCAATAGTGATTGTGAAAGCATCAGATTGATCAGGCACTAATTCCCCCTGAATGTCCTCACATTATTTTCCACCATTCTCTGTTACCTGCTACCTCACCCAGGGCCAGGTGCCAAAGGTATTAGGTGCCCTAGGCAAATCTTTAACCTTAAGCCCTCCCCCTCCTTCCAATATTATCACATTGTAACAGTACTACTCCCACAAAAATTCTTTAGAAATGGATAATTGGATATCATACTTTTAAAGTATTAGATGTTGCTTTGTATGTATGTGTGTGCCACTCTTCCTGCAGGTAAAAGAATGTGCTGATGGCTCCTTGAGTGTCTATGGCTGTCAGGATCTATTGTATTGATTTGACTCCTGCCACTGCTCTATCTCCAGGAACAAGCAGGAATGTAGTCTTCACATATGGGTATCGTCGGTACCGACGGAGCCTGCGTGGGAACGCTCCCCAGCGTCCAATAGGAAAGCTTTTGGGAGCATCCCACAGCGCCTGCATGCTGCCTTCCCACCTTTCCCAACTGTCCCTCTCCAGTTCTTCGTTTTCCGCGGAGCCGACAGGTCGCACATCCTGTCACCGCAGAAAAGAATCCCTTCTATTCTTCTTTTTTGTGGTCGCGTCTGCCTTCCCTCGACGCTACACCGGTACCGCTGGTTCTTCTTTATTTTCTTCTTAAAAAAAAAAATAAAAACTTTCTTCTGGAGTCTTTCCAGTAATTTTCTCTTCAGGTGCCACGCGCCATTTTGGGCACTAGGCCCAACTTTTTCCTTCAAAATAGAAAAACCCGCTTCAGGTTTTAAAAGGTGTTCTAAGTGTGGCGGTACTATCTCCATCACCGACACCCATGAGTGGTGTCTCAAATGTTTAGGTCCTGACCACTCTATTTCTGAGTGTGTTGCCTGTGGGATGATGTCGAAGAGGGGCCAGCAAAACCGAGCTGCTAAACTTAGCACCCTTTTTCCCTCTGATGCCGCCTCTGTGGCATCGACGTCTTTCTCCCATGGATCTCAGGTAACTAAACATAAATCGAGCCGGTCCTCAAAGGGTTGATCTCCTTTTAGACATCGAGATGCCTCTGGCGTTGCCCTTGAGGGACTTTCACCAGCAAAATTGCCCCGGCAGGAGGCTTCGGCTTCCAAAGCACTAACGGGGCTAAAGGAGGTTCTTGAGGCTTCAACCTCAGCAGAACTACTGTTGCCATGCTCTGGGGTACCAGCCGCTTCATCCGGTCCCGATACCCAAGCATTGGCAGCGTCGAAAGACCAGAGATTCTTGGCTATTGAACACAGTCTGGCGGTTCTTCTCACGGCCTCAATGCCCCTGAAACCGCTTCAGACAATTCAACCGGTACCGGCACTGACTGCATCGACATCGGCAGGTATTCTACCGGGACTGAGTCATGCCTGTCTATCCGGCATTGACAAATCGGTACCGGACCACTCCGATGCCGACTTTGATCAGTACCGGTACCATGCCTTGAACGATCACCCGGATCGGAGATACTTTGAATCCTTGGATAAGTCTGAAGACTCTGAAAGCTCTGCCGATAACAGAGTACTTCTTCCTGAGGATTCCTCTTCTCCTCAGCGTAGGATGTCTCCACCAGAGGATATGTCCTTTCAGGATTTTATCCAAGATGTGGCCCGAGGTCTTTCCATCACAGTGGCTCCTGAAAAAGAGCCTAGGGGAAAGGAATTAGAAATCCTGCAATACCCTAAAGCTCCCAAGGAGGCAGCTACCTTACCTATTCATGAGATCTTGCATGATCTCATGTTAAGGATGTGGGAAACACCTCTAACCACATCTCCTCACTCTCGAAGACTCGACAACATGTATTGAGTTCCTCCTTGTCCTGGGTTTCAGAAGACTCAATTACTACACCATTCCATGGTGGTGGAATCAGCTATGAGAAGAATAAAGAGTGCAAAAAGGAATGCATCTAATCCTCCAGGACATGAGTGTAGGACTCTTGACGCCTTTGGACGTTGAACCTTCCAGGCTTCCATGCTTTCTGCTAGGATCAGTTCCTATATCTTATATATGGGAATATTCTTTAAGGAGGTCACAGGAGATTTAGAGCTTATGAGCCCTCTCCTTCCTGATAAGAGGCAAGATTACCTCGCCCTTGTCAGACATGCCCAGGATGTTTCCAAGTGTGTAAATCGTGCAGCCTTTGACTGCTTTGAGTGCATAAGCAGAACCTCTGCCATTGCCATAGGTGCACTTAGGATTGCCTGGCTCCAGGCATCTGACTTGGAAATTTGGGTACAGGATAAACTAGGGAATATTCCTTGCACAGGAGAGGATCTCTTTGGCAAGAATTGGCAGGAAAAAGCTAATGAGATAGATGCTGACAATATCACTTTGTATAGATTGTCTAAATCTACAGCTGATCCTGCGAGGAAAAAATCCTATAAGAAACCATTCTTCAGTAAGAAGAAGAAGTTTTATCCCTCCTATAGCCAGCAAGAGCATCGTTTAGGTCAGTCTGCCCAAAACGGACAGCAGCAACAACCTAGACAAAGAAAGACAAAAGCAGCTAAGCCTCAACCGGCTCAGCAGATTCAGCCTCCACAGGGGCTTTGACTCCTATCTAGAGAACTTTGCCTTCCTGGCCCTGAACGGCCCAGAACCCTCCACCATCCCAGGAAGGTTATGTCATTTTGCCCCCAGATGGGGTCAGATAACAGCAGAAAATTGGACTCTGTCTATTGTAAGAGAGGGGTACAAGCTTAATTTCCTCAGCATGCCCCCTCCTACAATGGTAAGACAGTTCAATTCTCAGACCTCTCTCAGCGACCAGTTAGGTCAAGAGGTCACTGTGCTCCTTGCTCAAGGGTCAATAGAAGAGGTACCCATTCCCCAATGGGGTACAGGGTTTTACTCCCCCTATTTCCTTATTCCAAAGAAAACAGGAGGACAGACACATTTTAGACTTCAGAGACTTGAACAAATTCCTGTTCAAAGAGAAGTTCAAAATGATTTCTCTAGGAACTCTGCTGCCATACCTTCAGAATCAGGATTGGCTTTGTTCTCTAGATCTCAAGGATGCGTACACTCATGTTCTCATCCATCCAACTCATCGAAAGTTCCTTCGCTTTCTTTTCAGGGGAAACACTACCAATACAGGGTTCTTCCCTTTGGCCTGGCCTCTGCATCAAGGGTGTTCACAAAATGCATGGCTGTGGTGGCAGCATTTCTCCACACCCTGGGAATATTCGTCTTCCCTTACTTAGACAACTGGCTCATTCAAGCCCCTTCAGAGCCAGAGGCCAGGGTTGCCCTCTCTCGCAGAATGCGCATCCTTCAGTATTTGGGACTTGTCATAAACTTCCCAAAATCCAACCTTGCTCCCTAGAGTTTATAGGAGCTCTGCTGGATACCAGACAGACAGGGGCCTACCTTCCACAGCCCCACTGCCTTCGCATTGTGCAGTTAGCTTCCCAAGCAGTACTAAAACCTCACCTCACTGTGCGGGAAATGTTACAGTTGCTAGGCCACATGGCATCCACCATGCATGTGGTTCCTTATGCTCGCCTCCATATGAGGGCAGCCCAGTGGACTTTATCCGCTCAGTGGACTCAGGCGTCAGGTTGCCTGTCAGAAAAAATAGCAAACTCAGATCGCCTTATTTTGTCTCTCCAATGGTGGCAATCACCCCAAAATCTTTTGGTGGGGTCTCCTTTTCAGCAACCCCCACCCCAGGCCACTCTGACAACAGATGCTTCACAGGTGGGTTGGGGAGCCCACCTGCAAGGCCTCTCTACCTGGACTCCACAGGAGGCCTATTTACACATCAATCTCCTAGAACTCAGAGCAATTTTCCTTGCTCTTCGAGTATTCCACACCCAGCTCAGCTACAAGACAGTCCTAGTTCAAACGGACAATCAAGTAGTGTGATCCTCCCCCCTTGCCGATACCCGTAGGTATGTAGGGTTTAAGGAGGTTAAGTTCCTTCCTGAACCAAAGTTTCACTATTTCCTGAAGCGGTGCTTGTAGGGAAATGTAGTTTCTTTACGAGTTCAATGAAGGGTAGTGTGACTCAAGTGTTTCAAGCAAAAGGATTTATTTCCCCTCCCGGGGTGGATTTCACAAGGAATAAAGGTAACACAAATATCTTGCACTTTGGCAGAAAAAGGACAAAATAAGATATCCAACTTAAATAGCTTCAGTCAGCGTTAAACATTTTTCTTCCAGCAGATTAAACACCACAGTACTGTTTCCTACAGCTCTGTTCCCTTCTCACAGTAAGCCTATATTTTCTTCACAGCACAATTTTAACATAGAGATATTATCTCCTCAGCCAGTGAAATCGTACAGTCCATTTCTTCCATAGGAGTATTTACACAGGATGGCTCTGTTTCCATAAATTCTACCTCTGGGGTAGGAATTGTTTGCCACGCTCCCTCTGGAGCCGCGCCCTTTTCTCCAACCCTAGGCTTTATGGTAAACTCGGGGTTTAAGTACTGTTTGAAACAAGCACTCCCATTATAGTCCTTTCCACCATAGTCCCAACCGTCCAGGTCACTAAACTCACAATTATTATTATGATTCCAGCCCTTAGGCTTACCTTGGAACCTGGCTGTGGAAGGTTTTCTCCGTGGTTTATAGATAGCTGTTGGTTCCCAACCTGACTTGTGCAAAACAGAATTCAACTGCCTTCCTGGCTTTTCCTTCTGTTTATAATCCAGAGAGTGTTTCAGCTGCCCGGGTCTGCTCCTGCTGTATCTTTGACTCAGAGCCTCTGACCTTTCTTCAGCTTGAGACTCAGTCCACCTCCTTACTGGAAGCTGGCTTTTCTTCCTCCAAGGGGACTCTGCTCGTCTCTCCTCTTGTTCACTCTCTCTTTCACTCTGGCTTTCCTCCTCTCTCTCCTCTCTCCACTCTCTACCTACTGGGACCTCTTTATGAGTCAGCTTTCTGGGGTAGGGCCTGATTCCGCCCCCTAGCAGGTGTTCTGAATTACTTTGTAACTCTCTGTTAAACTGGTAGCAGGGGCGTGTTTCTTTCTCTCGGGCTTGGTTTCCCTGACAACCAGTAGCCATGTGCTTTTGTTTATATTGCAGCCCTGCACTTTTTACCTGGTTTTTGGGAGTTTCTACAGGGCTAGAAGGACTCACTATGTCACAGTAGCCATGTTCTATGTGAACAAGCAGGGCGGAACAGGCTCTCTGTCGATTTGCAATGAAGCTTTGCAACTATGGGCCCTCGCCAGAGAGCATCAGATTCATCTCCTTGCCTTCCAGGCATTCAAAACTCTTGGGCAGACAGACTCAGTCAAGTTCTGCTTCCACACGAATGGTCTCTCCATGCAGACCAGGTGGCAAAATTTTTTTCAAATTTGGGGAACCCCGGACATAAACCTCTTTGCAAGTCCACTGAATGCCAAACTTCCCCGGTTCTGTTCCAGAATTCCGGCTCAGGGTTGTCAGGCCAGGGATGCTTTCCTCCTCCATTGGGGTCAGGGCTTCCTGTATGCCTTTCCACCCATTCCCCTAATTCCCAAAACCCTGTTCAAGCTTCAGAGAGACAGAGGTCATATGATTCTCATAGCTCCACGTTGGCCACGGCAAATGTGGTACCCCCTCTGCTCCTACATCTCTCTCAAGCTCCGCATCTGGATTTAGGATCTGCTCCAAATCTTCTTTCCCAATTGGATGGGATGCTGTGGCATCCCAATCCCCAGTCTCTGCATCTCATGGTCTGGTTGCTGAAAGCCTAGAACTTCACGGTCTTAACCTTTCCCAGCAGGTAAAGGATATCCTTTATGCTTCCAGGAAGCCTTCCACAAGACGCTCTTATGCATTTAAGTGGAAAAGGTTTACCATATGGTGCTCGCAGAAGGGTCTTAACCCTCTTGCAATACCTCTGGAATCATTACTGGAGTATCTCCTTCATTTATCAAATGCAGGGCTTAAGACCAATTCAGTGAGAGTTCATTTGATTGCTATTGCAGCTTCTTTCAAGCCTCTAAATGGACAACCTATTTTCTCTCACCCTCTCATAGCGAGATTTATGAGAGGCCTTCTTTTAACTAAGCCTCCCATTAAGCCACCATCGGTGGCATGGGACTTAAATCTGGTTCTTGGGTAGCTCATGAAACCGCCTTTTGAACCATTAGCCACTACCTCTTTGAAATTCCTTTCCTGGAAGATCATCTTATTGCAATCACATCAGCCCGTTGCATCAGTGAATTGCAAGAGTTGGTGGCTGATCCTCCTTATACAAGGTTCCATCATGATAAGGTAGTCCTTAGGACTCATCCATACTTCATGCCAAAGGTGGTGTCACCTTTTCATTTAAACCAAGCGGTTTACCTTCCTGTATTCTTCGCAAGGCCTCAAATGCAGAAAGGAATCTTCATACTTTGGACTGCAAAAGGGCTTTGGCCTTTTACTTGCAAAGGACACAGCAACATAGAAAGTCCTCAAGTTTTTGTTGCTTTTGATCCTAGTCATTTGGGACTTCCAGTTCCAAAAGAACGCTGTCCAGCTAGATTGCACAGTGTATATCTTTTGCCTATGACAGTAAAAACCTTCCTCTTGAAGGCCATGTCACAGCTCACAATGTAAGAGTCATGGCAGCCTCTATGGCTCATCTTCACTCTGTCTCTATCAATAACATCTGTCGAGCAGCTACTTGGGCTTCCGTTCAGACCTTCACAGCCCATTACTGCTTAGACAAGGACTCCCGCCGGGATGCCTTGTTTGGTCAGGCTGTTCTTCAACACCTGTTCTATACTTAATCAACTCCTACCCACCATTCCTGGTAGGATACCAGAGATCCATTGGGGGAAGTGGAGCCCTTTCACAAGGGCACACAACTTTCTGGGGCCATCTCCCTGGCATCTGCAGCTAGGGAGTCCCCATATGTGAAGACTACATTCCTGCTTGTTCCTGGAGATAGCATAGTTACTCACCTGTAACAGGTGATCTCCGGGAACAGCAGGAATTTAATCTTCACAACCCACCCACCTCCCCTAAGAGTTGTATCTCTCTATCTCTCTCTTTCCCTCTCTCTGTCTCAGCTTTAAACTCAACTGGAGAGGGACAGTTGGGAAAGGCGGGAAAGCAGCACGCAGGCACTATGGGATGCTCCCAAAAGCTTTCCTATTGGACGCTGGGGAGCGTTCCCACGCAGGCTCTGTCGATACCGACGATACCCATATGTGAAGACTAAATTCCTGCTGTTCCCGGAGATCACCTGTTACAGGTGACTAACTATGCTTTGCTGCCCCTCATAAACCCCTAGGCTAAATAACCGCCTAGTCTTGCCTGAGCTAGCCCTGACTCCTCCAGTTTCCAACCTTGTCTTTAGGCTGCCAGGAATAGTGTTAGACCACTAAAATCTAAGACCACTTGCAGTGCACACTTTGTTCATTCATTGCGTTGACTGGCATATGCCCCACATTCTCTACTAATGATTTTATTAATTTCCCTGCTGTTTGTATCCTTCTGTGATATGCATGAACAAATAAATATTACTCCAAAAGACTGTTTAGTCACAGTCTATACAAAGCTTGCCACCTCCCCACCCCCCAATAATTACTCTGTAGTCACTGTAAAGTCTTAAGCTAGGTAAGAGCAAGGGTTCACGTAGTATGAAAAAAATATTCTTATGAAGTTCTAATGTATTTTATCTTCTATCGATACAGCATCCATGGTAAAAGAGACATTCCGTTTTGTTGCATAGTGTGTGTTAAGGAAACGTGTATAATATGCATAAAAGCCCGAGGCATGGACAGCAAGTCCTGATTTTCAGTGGGAGCTTTGAGTTTTGCAGCTGTGTGTATGCAGAGGATGCATCTTGTTAAATGAGTTATGTCCATATTTGTTTATGCAATATTGATAATTGCAATGCTACTAAAGGTGCAAGGTGTGCTGAGCCTTGTATCACTATGTCTGAAAATGACATGAAACATGCTCACTGAAATGATGGGCTTTAATTAGTTATCTATCAAGTATTTTGCAGTGAAGTATTTTTTATAGTATGGTTTGGTTTATTTGAGGCTTTTTTTTAAATATTCATGAGTGTTAATTAGAAACAATATATATAAAATCAATTTTCCAAGTTTATTATTTTGAATTTAGCACATGTCTTTTCAATAGTAGCTCAAGGGCAAGTTACATTCAGGCATAGTAGGTATTTCCTGTCCTCAGGTGGCTCACAATCTAAGTTTTTACATGAGGCAGTGGTGGGTGAAATGACTTGCCCAAGGTCATATCTCTCCTACACCTCCTGTCTCTTTTTTAAAAATTGTAATTTCTTTTCCATGTGAATTTTGATTGCATACTGCCTTGATGCATGTGGAAGGTCCAGGTTACTGTTTCCATACTGACCTAATGCTGGAAGGAGACTCCTGTGAGAAATAAATTTACCAAATATAAAACCTCAGCCCAAAGGCAATATCCTTGTTTTTGGCCAGCCTAGCCACTGCTCCTTAAGAGAGCGGTGAGGTTGGAAGGTGACAAAGGTTGTATATGCCTCTGCACCTACTAGCCATAGTATCCTGGTAAGCGCTACCAGCATACCACCTGCTCAGGAGGAAGAGAGTTAACCAGATAGAGAGAAGAGTTGGAATACAAAAACTGTGCCTCAAGAGAGCCACTGATCCAGAAAAGGAGAGGATCCAGAAGACATTCCAAGAGCCAATAGACACACAACTAGGAGCTGCCAAGGTGTGCTAGGTCCAGAGACCGCATCTGCAGCAGACTCTAGCTCACAAGGTATTCTGAAGAAAGCTAGTACAGGAAAGACGTTTTCCAACCCTGAGATAGCCTTAGAGTGAGGAGAAAGGACTGTAATTTCCTGTCTGTCAGTGTTTATTTTTATGTTTATATTGATTTTAAACTTTCTGTTTATAGGCAAAGCAATTTACACTTGATAAAATCATTGAAATTAGAAGAGTGCCATCAGTTAATAGGATAGGGATGATGGAGAGGGTAGAACAAAATGTTTAAGCAGGAGGGAGTGTGAGAAAGGGAGGGAAGGAGATTTGTTCTATGTCCCAGGCAGCTTAGGTTTCAATGGCCCACCTGAAGTGATGTATCTTAATCTGAGTTTTGAATGACAGGTAGGAGGGTTTGAGATGGAGCGATCGGGGCAGAGAATGCCAAAGAATAATAGCTCGGGAAAAGAAGGCCAAACGACAGGTAGATTCGAGTCATGCTTTGTTGAAGGATATGAAGTCTATTATCCTGAAGGGAGCAAAGGGCCCAAGAAGGCTATAGAATGTAAGGTAGGAGAACAGATAAGCAGGGGAACTAGTATAGAGGACCTTGTGTGTTAAAGTCAGCAATTTGTATTAGATCCAGGCAGAAACTGGCAACAAGATGTGGAATTTCAGGAGTGGTGTAACAGGGTCAAATTTTCCTGCATACGATAATATACAAATGGCTGTATTTTGAACTGCTTGAAGGCACTTTATTGAGGAGAGATAGATCAGCATATATGGAGTTGCAGTAGTCAAGAGCTTGGAGGAGTAGCCTAGTGGTTAAAGAAACCGCCTAGTACCTAAGAGATCAGGGTTTGATTCACACTAGTACACCTTGTGACCTTGGGCAAGTCACTTTACCCTCCATTGCCTCAGAAAAAAAAAAGTCCTGGCAATCTACTTCTGGCCATACTTTGCCAAGAAAACCCAGGGGCATTGACTTTGACAGCACTTAAAAAAAAGGTAGACAAAAAAGTGATGACAGCCAGATAAACTCAGAGAACTCTCAGCATGTAGTTTTACCCTCAGGAAGGGTGGGCAATTTTCAGATAGCTTATTTACCTGATAAATGGCTTTTGGAAACTGCACCCTTGGGGCCCGATGCAGAGACACAAATAGCGGAGTTGGATGACCTGGTAGGACGTCCAACACCTGTTTTGGCCCAGCACTCAAGCCTGACTCCAGCCCTCCCTGCACATACTGAGGGGTAGTGTGGGGATCACTGTATGGAGGCAGGAGGAGGAGATTCGGAGGCAGGAAGTGGGTAGAATGGAGACGGATCAAAGAATCCAGACGTATAGGGCCTATTCAGGTCACGGCCCTGTATGTCCAGTGGGTAAGTGATAGACGTAGGACTTATTTGCCCCAGTGGCCAATGGGTTCAAAAAGTGTAATCAGTGCGCAAAAAATATGTCCCTCACAGATACATATGACTGCTGCCTTTGGTATCTAGGTGCCAATCATGACCCAGAGATCTGCGCCCTGTGCAAAAAGATGTGCGAAGGCCATCCAGCGTCGTCGGCAAAAGCAAGACATCATCTTCCACAGGTCAGATTCTGCCCTGGTAGCCTCACGTTCTAAGGTGCTGCACGGTTCCTCGGAGTCACGTAAAGCCCCCGCGGTGCCCGATCGGGTCTGCGGACACTCCGACAAGGGTTCCCTGGAGCGGGAACGCAAGAAGAAGAAGAAATCATCAAGAACTTTATCCTGTGACTGGGACACACAAAGCAAGTCCCATGCCAGGTCCCACACTCCACAGAGAGTACCCGAAAAGTCAGAGCAGGAGTGGCCAGCGAAGGTTCCCAGAACAGATGCCGAGGCCTCCAGCAATGGGTCCCAGACCCCGAGGCCTGTCCCATCGAGGACTCTCTCTCCTCATCGATTCCGAACCTGGTATCCGTGTCGAAGGCTGCAACTCCTGAATGGGAAGCCAGGATGATGGCGCTGAAATGCAGTGTCACTGCCTTCCTTGCCTCACAGCAGGTGTCGATGCCAGGCCCCTCCAGTGCTCATGCCAAGACCACAGGGACCATGATCTTGAGGACTCCCCGAGCCACCAAAATGATCCTAGAGAGCCTGGAGCCTCGAGCCTATCCTCTGCATGGATCTTCCCCGGCAAGTGCCACCATGGGTCACTGAGGCCCTGACCCGGGCCCTGCACTCCAGGTGCTGTCAGTCCTCAAGTCCTCGACCGATTAGTCTTACTGGGAGTCTGAGGACGAGGCATCCCTGGAGACACGTAAACACCGTGACTTCCCGTTGGACCCGTCTCCCCCAGCGTTGCAGCACCGGTCCCCACCTGAGGACTCATCGTTCCTCAAGTTCGTTTGAGACATGATGAAAGCCTTGTCCCTCACCACGGAGATGGAGGAGCTTGGAATCCTCCAATATGAGGCTCCACCCAAGGAGGCCCTGATGTTCCCTGTCCCCGCCATCCTTGGTGGTGGCTCCTTCGAATGTGGGAGACACCGGCTTCAGTACAAATAGTTAGCTGATGTTTTGACACAATGTACTGGTTCCAGCAGGGCCCTGGCTTCCAGAAGGCACAGCTCCCGCATACCTCTATGGCTGCAGAGTCGACTATGCACCGGCAGAAGAGCCCAAAGACTTGTTCCTCCGTACCCCCGGGCAGGGAGACCTATGCCCTCGGACACAAATGCTGCCAAGGCTCGATGCTGAATTGCCGAATCCAAGCCTATCCACTGTATATCAGCACGTATCTCCATGATCTGGCAAAGGAACTCACAGGTTTCTCGACATGTCTGTGGGGATCATCTCCAGTTATTCCAAACCCTCATGAAGTGCATTGGTGAGAGCTCGAAGTACATGTCCCGGGCCGCCTATGATGGCTTCCAGTCAAACGCGAGGGTGGCTGCCACAGGTATCTGCGTTTGGTGCCAGGTCTGGCTCCAGACATTGGACCTCGAGCAGTGGGTCCAAGAGAAACTCCTTGACATCCCCTGCCTTGGGGAAACCCTCTTCAGCAAACCGATGGAGAAAAAGGCGGTGGAAATCGAGATAGAGTTCCTCACAAGGACTCTGCTCTCAAGGAAGATCTCCACCCTTCATAAGAAGAAACCATCGGGGAAGAGACCCCCTTTTCAGAGAAAGAGCCAGTCTTATCAAGGCTATCCCTAATACCAGGCCCCCCAGACCCCACAATGTGGTCACCAGGGCAAGGGAGTGGGCCAAGGCCCACGCAAGCCTAAGGGTTCCAACCTCCAGACCCTGGCTCCTGGCCAGGCTGGGTCGCAGTTTTGACTCCCTGAGCATAATCTCTCCACACGTGGGGGAGCAGCTGCCAACAGGGGGGCATTTGATCCATTTCTTCCATTGATGGCCTGCCATCACCACAGACTCCTGGGCGCACTCCAAGTAGTCAGAGAAGGCCTTCATTTGGACCAGATGCCACCTCCTTTCTTTCCAGGAGAGTGCCCTTGGACTCCCCTGCACCAAGCCCTGCTTCTGCAGGAACTCACAGGCCTCCTCACGGACAGAGCCATGGAGTCAGTACCTCACCACCTCAGAGGCAAGGGGTTGTACTCCCCATACTCTCTGGTCCCAAAAAGAACAGGGGGCCTAAGGCCCATTCTGGACTTGTGAAACCTGAACAAATTCCTGGTGCAGGAGAAGCTCAAGATAATCTCCCTTGGAACATTGCTGCCCACATCCAGCAGGGAGATTGGCTATGCTCCTTGGCCCTAAAGGATGCTTACACCCACATCCTCATTCATCCCAGTCACAGGTAGTACTTAAGGTTCGTGGTCGGGGATGGCCACTACCAGTACAGGATACTACCCCTTTGGTCTAGCCTCCACACCAAGAGTCTTCACCAAATGCCTGGCAGTGGTGGCTGCCTACCTCTGTCTTCAAGGAGCCTTCATCTTCCAAAACTTGGACAATTGGCTCGTAAAGGGGGACACAGCCACTGAGGTGAAACAGGCCATGGCCCACATCAACAATGTCCTGCAGCATCTGGGGTTCATGATAAACCACCCCAAGTCTCACCTCACTCCAACAAAGGACTTGGAGTTCATAGGAGATTGACTGGACACTTCAAGCCAGGGCCGGCCTTCCCTTGGACAGGGCAGGTTGCCTTGGGGCTCTAGCCATCGAGGTGCAATGCCATCATGCAGTGTCGGCACAGTCTATGCTCCGCCTACTGGGCCACATGGCGTCCACAGTCCAAGTGGTTCCCAATGTCCGCCTTTGCATGCGGGCGGCACAATGGTGTCTCCGCTCCCAATGGACACAAGCTACAGGCAGGCTCCAGGACAAAGTCTTAGTGTCCCACTGGCTAGCGGAGTCACTTGTCTGGTGGCGGGCCACACAGCACCTGCAGGAGGGCATGCCCTTCCAGTCCACAGAGGCTCCTCATCATGGACACCTCCTTACTGGGATAGGGTGCCCATTGTGAGGAACTGCGCACACATGGCAACTGGTCCCTGGCAGACAGACAGCAACAGATCAACCTGCTAGAGCTCGGGGCCATTATTCTGGTGATCAAGGCCTTCCACCACCGCCTGTGGAACCAGTCGGTGCTAGTCTTAGTGGGTAACCAGGTTGCGATGTTTACCCGAACAAGCAGGGGGACATGGGGTAGCCCTCTGCTTGTATGTGATTGCTCAAGGAATGCTCCTCAGGGCAGTATACCTCCTGGGCCAGGACAATGCTCTAGCGGACAGATTGAGCAGAGTCCTCCAGCCGCACGAATGGTGACTAGACTCCTGTGTGGCACAGCCGCTCTTCCAACTCTAGGGCATGCCAAGTCTGGACCTCTTCGCCAGCCCAACCAATGCTCAGCTGCCTCACTTCTGCTGTCCCTAGCCACATCCGTCCTGGGTAGCAGTAGATGCCTTCCTCATCTTGTGGTTCGAGGGCCTTCTGTACGCCTTCCCTCCCACGCCACTAATTGCTTGAACCCTCTTCAAGTTTCTGTAAGACAAGGGTTCCATGATCCTGTTGGCCCTGTGGTGGCCCAGGCAGCCTTGGTTTTCCCTGTTGCTTCGTCTCGCGACGGAGCTCCCAGTCCTTCTGGGAAATGCCCCAGGGCTACTGACCCAGGAGGAGGGATCCCTTCTTCACCCCATCCTGTGGTCCCTGACATTAATAGCATGGCTGCTGAATGGGTAGCCTTAGCACCCTTTAACCTCCCAAGGGAGGTGGAGAAAGTTCTGGCCTCTCATAAGAACTCCACGAGATGGGCCTATGCCTTCAAGTGGAACAGATTCTCAGTGTGGTGTTTTGAACAACGAATTGACCTGTTCTCTTGCCAGATGCACACAGTGCTGCAGTACTTGCATTACCTCTCGCAAACCGGACTCATGTCAAACTCCATCAGAGTGCACCTGTGTGCGCTCTTGGCACACCAACATTCTATAGAGGATAAACCTCTTTCTGCTCAACCCCTCATTACTCAATTTATGCAGGGTCTTCTGTTCTCTAAGCCTCCCATCCGCTCGCCCCTGGATGGGAGGCTTAGAGAGCAGAAGGCCCTGCATAAATTGACCTCAACATTGTCTTGACGCAGCTCACCAAGTCGCTTTTTGAACCTCTGGCTACCTGCCATTTGTTACCTTTCCTGGAAGGTCATATTTCTGGTGGTGCTCACCTCTACCCGCAGAGTAAGCAAGCTTCAGGCCTAGGTGGCCGAGCCACCCTGCACCAGATTCTACAAGAACAGAGTGGTGCTTCTCACCCACCCTAAATTCCTTCCAAAGGTGGTATCCGTGTTCCACCTCAACCAGGAGATGGTGCTCCCCACCTTCTTTCCACAGCCCCATGCCAACAAAGCAGCGGCCATTCTCCATACACTGTATTGTAAGAGGGCCCTGTCCATCTACCTGCAACATACCCAGGGCCACCGCAGAGCCTCGCAGCTTTTTGTTTCCTATAACCCCAGTCGCCTGGGGGAGGCTGTTATGAAGTGAACCCTGTCCACCAGAGTGGCGGACTGCATCACCTTTGCCCACAATCAGGCTGGACTCTCGTTGGAGCTCTGTGTCACGGCACACAATGTCAGGACTATGGCGACCTCAGTTGCAAGCTTGCGCTCTGTCCCTGTGGCAGACATCTGCTGGGCCACCACCTGGTCCTCATTCCATGCCTTTGCAGATCACTTCTGCCTGGAGAGGGAGTGCTGATGGGACAACACCTTTGGTCAGGCTGTACTCCGTAATCTCTTCGGGATCCAGGCAACTCCTACCCTCTGACCCTTCTGTGTTCAGGCTACTGGAATGATGGTTCTCCCTGGACACCGGGGTCCTTAGAGTCTCTCCTCAGATTCACTTGCAGCTGCTCACGGTTGAGCTGTGTTTTCTACAAGTTCTCGGTAGCTTGTAACTAAGGAGTCCCATATGTGAGGACTGACTTCCTGCTTGTTCCTGGGGAAAGCATAGTTACTCATCTGTAACAGGTGTTCTCCAGGGACAGCAGGAATCAATCCTCACAACCCTCCCTCCTCCCCTTGGAGTTGCTGTAAATGTTTTTGCCATTTCCTTTTGTTGGCTCTAGCTATGTCATATGACTGAGTAAGATGGTACTGTTGGATGGGAAGGGGATCACCCATGCGTGGTGGCATCTCCCAAAGGCTTTCTTTGAAAACTGGGGAGATGCTTCCACGTGGGCTTCGTCGGCGGCAACATCAACCATATGTGAGGACTTATTCCTGCTCTCCCTGGAGAACACATGTTACAGATGAGTAACTACGCTATTTGTGCTGTTTTAAATGCTGTTGAGTCAGTGTCAACTCATGGCAACCCTCTGGATAGTTTACCTAAACTGTGTTCGGTCTTCAGTCAGGCAACTCATTGTTGATAGAGTGGCACCCATAGCTACAGTTATTGTATCGATTCATCTCATTGCTGGCCTTCCTCTTTTACGTTGACCTTCTACCTTGCCAAGTATGATGTCTTTCTCAAACAGTATCTCTCTTCACATGATGTGTCCAAAGTATGAAAGTCGAAGTCTTGTCATGTGAGTTTCTAATGAAAGCTTAGGTTTGATCTCCTCTAGTATTGACTGGTTTGCTCTTTTGGCAGTCCACGGTATACACAGTATTTGTCACCAGCATTATAATTCAAACTCATTGATTTTCTTCCTGTCTATCTTTTTCACTGTACAACTTTTGCATCTACATGACATTATTGCAATACTATGGTTTGGACAAGTCGAGTGTTTGTATGGAGAGATATTAATCTCTGCTCTTGAGAATCTTGTCTAGGTCCTTCATAGCCATTCTGCCAAGTGCAATGCGTCATCAAATGTTTTGTGTGCTTGTTTCTTTAATAATTGTTGATCCAAGTAGGTTAAAGTTGTCAACTATTTCAATTTCTTCTCCATCAATGATGAACTTATTGATCTTCCCATTTGTCAGGATCTTTGTCTTCTGCGGTTTACATTGAACTCAACATTTTACAAGGAACAGAAACATGATAACATAACATAAAAGATAAATGTGTCTTAATGTCTGTATCATGTCCTGGCACATTTTATATCTTGTGCTATACATCTGTCCTATAAACACAGCTTGTAGTTTTCTATTTTTCAATTGTTATTTTTACTTATTAGCTAAAAGAGGCTAATATAGACACTCTTACTAAAGCGAAAAGTAACCATGGCTTATGTTACAACTTGTGCTTTAAATCGAGGGCATAATGAAAACTATACAGTTTGTATGTGCCTTGTAAACTCTGATTTAAGTTAGACTTCAGATACAAATAGCTGCTGTTTATGAACTTGATTCTGGGCAGTTCAGAACTTATGTATAATGTTGTGATCTCTTTGGTTTTCTCTTCTTCAGAGAGGTTATAATGAAATCCGTGAGGTTAAACAGTTCCACTTCACTGGCTGGCCAGATCATGGAGTCCCTTACCATTCAACTGGATTGTTGTCATTTGTACGGCGAGTCAAATTGTCCAACCCTCCTAGTGCTGGACCTATAGTTGTACATTGCAGGTAAAGATAATACAGAATGTTTGACCTTATTCTGAGCATACTTCAGTACTCCATTGATTCCTGTACTGTACATTTTATTTCCCACATGTATAGGATAATAAAATTCTTTGTTTCTATGCACCAAAATGGCATGAGGGATATATGACGGAAAGACTTCTGAGGGTGGTTTAACAAAACAGTTATGCTGCTGGTATTTTATTCTGTGAATATATGTCACATCTTTTTGGACCTTAGTCTGACTTATTATGACATTGAGCCCACCATCTTGTCTCAGATAGTGGCCAGTCCATGTCACAAGTACATAACTGATCCCAAAAAGTTGATCTATTTCTCATAGCTCATTTCCAGGGCTGAGCAATGGCTCCTGTCCAGACTTCTTTTGATCACTGTTACGTTAGTCTCTTTGACCATGTTTGTTTGTTTCCTACAGTACTTGATATACTGCTTTAACATATAGTATCATAATATTTCACATAAATCAAGAAAACCCATTTAACCATAACAGCTATAATACAATGTGGGAAAGTAAAGAAAAATAGATGGGAAAAATAAATTTCTGCAGTCACCATTTCTCTACCCCCTCCCCCCCAGACCACCCAAATCAGCCTGTAAAAAAAAAGGTTTTCAGACAAGTTTTAGATCTAGGGTTTGAAGTCTAAAGCTGGAGATAATGGAGAAGCGCATTCCAAAGAAAAGGTGCTAGGATTTGGAACACATAATTTGGAGTAGAATCAGGCAGGGGCAGCCCAAGGATGATGCGGGGCCATGTGCAGAGACTCATTGAGGGGCCTCATTTGCATAGCCACTAGACATCATTTGCATAAATTTAATTTATTTTCTTTTAAAATGTATATGTTGTCCATCTAAAATTGTAGGCGGCTTTCAAAGGAGCCCTTCACAAGCCTCTTCTTTGTCCTGGCAATGACTTAGGGGCACGTTTACTAAATATTAATGTGTGTTGAGTGCCACTGCGCCAATAAAAATAAATGGGTGTTGCTGCACTCACACATTAACATTTGTGAATGCGCATTAACTTTTAGTAGACATGCCTTTTAATGAGAGTCTCCATACCATTGGTATGAGCAGTCAGGATAAAAGACTACCAGATTTCTACATTACTATACTCCAGTATCAACTGCCAGGCACATTAGGAAGTACTATACACCCTACTCATTTAGCATCCATAGCAAACCTGCCATATCATAACAGCACTACCAGGACTCACAAAGCACCAAACCCTACCTATCAAAAGGCAACACTGCAAGTATTAAACCAATACATCTCTTACTGCAGAAAGAAAACAAGTGGGACTGTTGCATATAAACTACAAGAGCCGAATACTGCAGCTCAGTTTCTTTGCTTTCTTGGTGTCTTCTGCTAACTCTCCATCGTCTGCTGTCCATTTGTCCTTTCTTCTCTCTTCTAGTATTTTCCATTCTCATTACATCTGCCTCTAACTTACTTATCTTTCCCCTTTTGCTCTTTCCTCCATTTCTTTCTTTATTCTTTTTTCATCCACTCAAATTTTACCACTCCATCCTCAATCCCCACTTACTCTCCCAGTTCTCAGCCAATCATAGATTTTTCTTCCCTCCCACACAAAATATATGTTCCCCCCTCCGTCCTCATTCCCCCAGCTTCTTTTTTCTCCCGCCAGTCCCATCCCCGATCCCTTCTAATTCCAGCCCCTCCCAGCATCCAGTTCCATTCGTCCATCCCCCCCACATCAGCCCATTTCCAGTTCTAACCCCCCAGTATCCGTCCTCCTTCAGTCTCTCCCAGCATCCACTCCCTTCCAGTCCCAATTCCCCATCCCCCAACATCAGCCCATTTCCAGTCATGCCCCTCCCCGTTCACCTCCTAGTCCCTAGCTCTTCCATTCCATTCTAGCTCCCCGTTCCCATTCTCATTCTAGCCCTAAGTCCCTCCTGTTACGTTTTAGTCCCCAGTCCTTCCCCCCCCCCCCCTCGGCACACACCAAAAGGGGCCCCGCGCTTGATCAGCTTCAGAAGGAGCCAGCGAGGTCCAAAGCCCCGACTCACCTTTGAACAGCTACGGGAGTAAAGAACGCCGTCTGCCTTCTCTCCCGTGGCTCTGATAAAAAGGAGATTGCCGGCATGCTGAGTGCAGGGAGATCAAACAGGGCATACCCCACGTGCCCCCGTTTAACCTCCCGACTCTGTTCAGAGGTCAGATGTGGTTTCGGACCTCCTCGGTTCTTTCTACAGCCGATCAGGTACGGGGCCCCCTGATGTGCAGGGCCATGTGCGGGCAACATTCTCGCACAATGGACAGGCTGACCCTGGAATCAGGTCATACTCTGCATGATGAATGAACTGTCATTAAGCAGTCATTTTGTCAATGCAGTAAACCAATAGAGGTGTATGGAATCTGTGCCTTAGAAAACTAGGCAGGATGACATGTACAAAGAGCCTTAAAGGCCAAAACCAAGATCTTTCCAGCAACATATTCTACAATTTAAGTATGTGTGCATGAAAAAAAGTTTTCTATGATTTGTTTTCAGTCTGCTGGTCATTAGTTTCATGGAATGCCCTGTATTTTTTTTCTTTGAAAGGTTAAACAACTGTTCCCTATTTAGCTGTTCCATCTCTTGATTTTTGATTTTTTTTTTTAACTATCATATCTCCTCTTGGTGGTTTTTTCGATGCTGAAGATCCCTAATTGTGTTTCTCCTTTCTTCATATGGGATGTATTCTATTTTCTTTATTATTTGTGTTGTCTTTCCTTGAACCATTTCTAGTTCTACTACAGTGTTTCTCAAGCCAGTCCTAGTATACTTCCTAGACAGTCTGGTTTTTTGGATGTCAACAATGGAGGCAGTGCATGCAGATTAATTTCATGCATATTCGTTGTGGATATCCTGAAAAACATACTGACTAGAGGGTACACCAAGACCGCCTTGAGAAACACTGTTCTACTATATTCTTTTTGAGATGGGCAACCGGAACCACACACAGTACTTAAGGTGCAGTCACACCAACGACCTAAACAGAGGCATAATGATATTCTCAGTTTTGTTATGCATCCATCCATTTTCATATAATCCCTAACATTCCATTTGCTTTTTTTGGCGGCCACAGCACTCTGGGTTGCAGATTATGGTGTCCAGTTTTAGTCTGCCTGTTTTACGAGAAGTATAGGAGAGCTAGAAAAGTGCACTACTGAAATTTATAATGAGGGAATAAACATGAAAGCTTCGAAAATACTGTAATGGCAAATGAGGATCACAAGGACCAATCTAGTAGGCTTGGATTTTGGCTTAGACACTTGCCAAGGGTGCCACGTTTTAAAGACCTTGACTAGCTGTGCCAGAGAAGCCTACTCCAGCTGGCACAGCTTCAAAGGGGTGTTGCTTTGACACTGTGGCATCCCTCTTGTTCTGTCTATGCACCAAAATCTTAAATCCCGCTTTGCCATCTAGTCTGCACGTTTCTGATACGATATTACAGAATCTAGTCAATCTCAAGCTTCACCCTCAGATTCTCATCTAGGGATTTTCTGTGCTTTATCCCATGCTTTCAGTAATTCTAGTGCTGTTTTGACCTTTACTACCTCCAGTAAAACTCTTCTATATATCCATTACAATCCTTGCTGGGATCAAATAATTTCTTATGCTCTTCCTAAGTCTACTAACCCTGAGCTTTGTGTGACTTTCTTTCCTCTGAGAAAATGCTTGCTGCTTGCATTTTATTTGTATTTTTGAGGTGTTTAAATGTCTCTCTCCTCTCTTTCCTGTCTTTATAGGGTTCATAGTGCAGGCTCTCTACCATTTTGGTCAGGGGCGGCTTTATAATGAGGCGAAGTGAAGTGGCTGCCTCAGGCGGCAAAATCTTGAGGGCGGCAAAAAATGCCCCCAAAACAGCCGCCTCACTTCGCCTTCATAGTTTAAAAAAAAAAAAAAAACCCAAAAAACAAGTGCACAAGTTGCTGCCGAGTCCTCTTCTCTGCAGTGGCAAACTCACCCTCCTTTTCTGGCAGCCGCGGCTCCCTGCCTCTTAGAGAACCGCGGTTGCGCTGTGATCTGCAGTTTTAAATAGAAAGGAAACTGCTGTGGAGCCTTCTCACCTCCGTGAAGGACCACATGCAGCTTTGTCCCGCCCCCAAAGGAAGTTACATGTAACTTCCTTTGGGGGCGGGACAAAGCTACACAGGGTCGGTCCTTCACAGGCGCGGGAAGGCTCCGAGTCCGCACTGATTTACTTTCTATTTAAAACTGAGGGAGACAGGAGGGCTCTGCCGGGGAGGCCGTGGGGGATTTCCTGCTGCCTCAGCGGCTTCAGCTTCAGCAGCCAGGTTCTTTTTTTTTTATTTCCCCGGGGGTGGGGGGGGGGGGTTAGGATTGGCTATGGGGGGGGGTCTAGGACTGGAAATGGGCTGATGATGGAGGGTTAGGATTGGTAATTGGCTATGGGGGGTCTAGGACTGGAAATGGGCTGATGGGGGGTAGGATTGTTAAATGGCTATGGGGTGTCTAGGACTGTAAATGGGCTGATGGGGGTTAGGATTGGTAAATGGCTATGGGGGGTCTAGGACTGGAAATGGGCTGATGGGGGTTAGGATTGGTAATTGGCTATGGGGGGTGTACGACTGGAAATGGGCTGATGGGGGGGTTAGGACTGGAGGTGGGCTGATGAGGGGTGTTTAGTACTGGTAATGGGCTATGGGGGGCTAGGACTGGAAATGTGATTATGGGGGGTTAAGAACTAAGTGAGCTGATGTGGGGTGTTTAGGACTGGTAATGGGCTATGGGGGGCTAGGACTGGAAATGGGCTGATGGGGGGTTAGGACTGGAGGTGGGCTGATGCGGGGTGTTTAGTACTGGTAATGGGCTATAGGGGGCTAGGACTGGAGGGCTGATGGTGTTAGAACTGGAAGTGGGCTGATGGGTGTTTAGGACTGGTAATGGGCTATGGGGGGCTAGGACTGGAAATGGGCTATGGGGGGCTAGGACTGGAAATGGGCTGATGGGGGGTTAGGACTGGAGGTGGGCTGATGGGGGGGTGTTTAGTACTGGTAATGGGCTATAGGGGGCTAGGACTGGAGGGCTGATGGTGTTAGAACTGGAAGTGGGCTGATGGGTGTTTAGGACTGGTAATGGGCTATGGGGGGCTAGGACTGGAAATGGGCTGATGGGGAGGTTTAGGACTGGTGATGGGCTATGGGGGGGCTAGGACTGGAAATGGGCTGATGGAGGGGTTTAGGACTGGAAATGGGCTGATGGGGGGTTTTTAGGACTGGAAATGGGCTGATGGAGGGGTTTAGGACTGGAAATGGGCTGATGGGGGGTTTTTAGGACTGGTAATGGGCTATGGGGGGCTAGGACTGAAAATGTGCTGATGGGGAGGTTTAGGACTGGTAATGGGCTACAGGGGGGCTAGGACTGGTAATGGACTACAGGGGGGCTAGGACTGGTAATGGGCTATGGGGGGGGCTAGGACTGGAAATGGGCTGATGGGGGGGTTTAGGACTGGTAATGGGCTGATGGGGGGGACAAGGACTGGTAATGGGCTGATGGGAGGTTAGAACTGGAAGTGGGCTGATGGGGTGTTTAGGACTGGTAATGGGCTATGGGGGGCTAGGACTGAAAATGTGCTGATGGGGAGGTTTAAGACTAGTAATGGGCTACAGGGGGGCTAGGACTGGTAATGGACTACAGGGGGGCTAGGACTGGTAATGGGCTATGGGGGGGCTAGGACCGGAAATGGGCTGATGGGGGGGTTTAGGACTGGTAATGGGTTGATGGGGGGACTAGGACTGGTAATGGCCTATGGGGGGGCTAGGACTGGAAATTGGCTGATGGGAGGTTAGAACTGGAAGTGGACTGATGGGGGTGTTTAGGACTGGAAATGGGCTATGTGGGGCTAGGACTGGAAGTGGGCTGATGGGGAGGTTTAGGACTGGTAATGGGCTACGGGGGGGCTAGGACTGGTAATGGGCTACGGGGGGGCTAGGACTCGAAATGGACTGATGGGGGGTTTAGGACTGGTAATGGGCTGATGGGGGGTTTTAGGACTGGTAATGGACTACGGGGGGGCTAGGACTGGAAATGGACTGATAAGGGGGATATGACTGGAAATGGGCTGGGACTGGAATGGGCTAATGGGGGAGGGGAGGAGAGTGCTGCTGGCTTTGGAAGAAAACTAGAGGCTAGGGCTACAAATGGGCTAATGCAGGAGGATGGTAGATTGGGACTGGAAGGGAGCGGATAATGGGAGGGTCTGCCATGGGAAGGAGGGGGCATGAAGGGAGCTGACACCGGGAAGGAGCGGGCTGGAAAGGAGCTGCCACCTGGGATGTACTGAAGGGGGACTGGAAGGGAGCTGACACTTGGGGATGGGAGTGGTAGGTGGCTGGGTAATGGGGAGGAGGCTGGAAGGGAGCTGACATGCAAATTGCACTGGAAGAGGGATGGACAGAAGGTAGGGTGACTGGAAGGGAGCTGACTGGGGGGTGTGGCACTGAGAGTGGATGTGAGCTAATATCTGGGATGGTATTTGGACTAGAAGGGGCTGGACAGTGGGGAAGGAGGGAGACTGGAAGGGAATGGATACCTGGACACCAGTTGCAGTCGTGGGAATGCAAGGCAGTTGACATTGCAAGGTACTGGGAGGGAAGGACTGGAAAGGGGGCTGACACTGGGGAGGGTTACTGGAACTGGAAATGGGCCGATGGAAGGAAGTGAAGAAAACAAAAGAAGAGATAAGAAATGACAGATGGACCATGGACCATAGACCACAGAAAGAGAGCTAAGAGAAGGCAGGAAAGCAGAAGCCTCAGATCGGGACCAGCATGATCAGAGAATAAAATGGTCAGACAACAAAGGTAGAAAAAATAATTTTATTTAATTTTAGTGATTGGACTTTGTGCTATTTTTATATTTTACACAGTATTGGGGAACTGCATCTCTTATTTATTTGATGTTGCACTGCATGTGGACTCTGGCTTCTTGGGATTTCAATTTCAATTTAGTCTACATATTATTTTTACTTTAGATTGTGGTTACTTATTCTGTACTTGGTGAGGGTTGATGTTCCGCGTGTGTGACTGAGTTCAGGTGTTCTGTTAATATGGAGTTTGTACATAAAGATCTATACTGTTCTCTAGTAATTTGACTTGTTCAGCTTTTCAAATAGGTGTATGGATGTTCCAGGGCCCACTGTAGTATTTACAGTGATGCTTTTTTTGGATGGGCTCCTTATGTGAGTTTTGGAAGTTTGTGCTGATATGGTATGGTAGGTGTGCTCTTTGTTCTAGGGTTTTGTATTAGTTCACAATATGCCTGGTACTGGAGAATAGTGGTTATTGTTGTTGTTGTTGTTAGTGAGATGATCAGAATCAGATTTTATTTTTAAATATTGAGTTCTGTGGGTGAATGTCCTGGTTCTGCTCTCCACCTACTGTGGATGCAAAATATTTGTTGAAAAAGAAAAAGCAAGAACCCTAACGCAGTTTATAACAAAAAAATAAAAATGAGTTATAATTTAGTTTTATAAACTGTGCTGTTAGTTCTTGCTGTCTTTTAGTTCCTTGGTGTGCAAATGGGACCGTACCTAGCCCTCTTCAAGCGGTGCAGCCGCACAGGGCGGAAAACCTTGGGAGGCGTATTTCGGTTGTCTGCTGTCGCCCTGCTGCCGCTGGCAGGACAATAGCAGGCAGCCGAAATGCGCTCCCCAAGCCTTTTTGCAGCACTTTAAGCAGTTCTGGTCCCTCCCTCCTCTGACTTGATGTTAAGGAGGGACAGATCTAACTTGATGTTAAGGAGGGACAGATCAAGAACAAGAACGCGCAGACGAAATGCAACCCACTCTCTCACCATAAATACAACTATCAGAAAAACAAAGACAACCACAAGCACTAGGGCCTTCTCCTTTGCCGCCCCCACCCTCTGGAACGAACTTCCACTAACTCTACGATTGATAAAAGACATACATCAATTCAAAAAAGAACTCAAAACCTACCTCTTCACAATCCACTTTGAAATCCCCCACCAACAGAAAACTTCCCCCCAACATCCACCGAAACACCCCCACAGGACTCAAGACAGAACAAATGATTAACGTAAATAATTCTCTCATTACTATCCATTTACTCACTGCAAATATCTTATGCAAACTGTTGTTTCTCCAGGACCAAGCAGGAAGTCAGTCCTCACTTATGGGTGACGTCGGCGCCGACGGAGCCCTCGCGGAGCAATTTTCCCCAGCTTTCAAAGAAAGCCTTTGGGAATTGCAGCGCGCATGCGCGGTCGTCTTCCCGCCCGAGGGTGCCATCTTAGCCAGTCTTCTTTTTTCCGCGGAGCCCTACAGACATCCCCGTCTTGTCCCCGCGAAAAAGTCGATTTTCTTCATTATTTTATTCTTATTTCCTTCGGTTCGACGCCGATCTTTTTCCCGCCCGGACTCGCGACGCCGGTCACGAGTCCTCTTACTTTTTTTCGGTTTTTCTGACTTTGTCAGCTTTCGTTTTCGATTTTTCCCTGGCAGCCCGGTCCTTTGACCTCGCAGGGGCCCTTTTTCCCCCGATGGCTGCCAGTGGCTTTAAGCGGTGTGGTCAGTGTGACCGAAATATGTCACTAACTGACACACACGACTTTTGCCTCCGCTGCCTGGGCCCGGATCATGAGGAACTGATCTGTGGGCCCTGCGGCAAAATGTCCTCAAAAGCGTTGAGAAGTCGGCGGCATCAGCGTGATCGAATCTTCGCTGACCCCAGCCGTACCCGGACCTCGTCGGAGGCCTCCGCGTCAAAAGGCTCCAGCTCGGTCCGTCGCCGGAGTTCCTCCGACCGGGGTTCTCCCTCCGGGGACCATCGTCGGACGGTGAAACCCGTGAGGGCGGCGTCGGTGGACGCTCCTGGTTCCGCGAGGGCCAGGTCGCATAGCCCCGATAGCCGCCCCGGGTCCTTGGAGAAGGAACACCTCCCGAAGCGACCTCGCCTGGAGTCGGAGATGCCTGCTCGGGTAAGTCCTGTGGTCCTTCTGGACTCGCCTCCGCGACAGCCGACGTCGGGCCCGACGCCGTCGGGGCCCGAGTCGGGGGCTGCTGGGTCACCTGAGCTCGGACTCAGGTTGACGGCCTTGGAGAGCAGACTGTCTGCCTTCATGGACCAGCAGCGGGCACTGCTCGCTGGCCTCGCTGGCGCCGCTGCCCCGACCGCCGGGACGTCGACGTCCAAGTCGACCCCGGAGACCGAGCCGATCCTCGAGTCGATGAGAACTCGAGTCGATCCTCGGTCGAGGTCACCCTCGGCCTCCCGTTCGGGACCGAGGTCGCCGACGCCGACTCCCTCGGCGTCGGGGCGGCAGGCGCCGCGCCCTGCCCGGGCCGACCCCACCGAGTCCTCGTCGGAGTCGGTCTGGGAGTCTGAAGAGGAAGAGTCGCCTGATTCTTTCCGGACTCGGTGTGTCCCCTCGGACTCACCGGAGTCCGAGCCTCGGAAGCAGTCCCCCCCGGAGGATGCCCGGTTCTCGGACTTCGTTAGGGATATGGCCAAGGCTTTGGCCTTCCCTGCGGATCCCGAGGAGGAGCCTCGAGCCGAAGAGCTCGACGCCCTCCAGTATGACTCTCCCGCGAGGGAGCACTTTACTGTACCGGTTCCTCCTATGCTGGAACGACTACTCTTCCGCATGTGGGAGAGTCCGGCCTCCTCGCCGGTCCTGAGCAAGCGGGTCGATTCTATCTATCGGGTCCGCAAGAGCCCTGGCTTCCAAAAGGCACAGCTACCACACCATTCCATGGTAGTGGAATCGGCCATGCATCGTCTTAAGAGCCAGAAGATGCACTCCTCGGTGCCCCCTGGCAGGGAGGCCCGTAACCTGGATGGCCTTGGTAAGAAGTGTTTCCAGGGCTCTATGCTCGCATGTCGTGTCCAGACTTACCAGCTATACATGGGCATGTATCTCCGGGATCTGGCTAAAGAGCTAGCCGGATTCTCCGCTGGTTTGTCCGAGGAACCCTTGCGGAGGTTCCTGGCCTTGTCCACTGGCATTCGGGAATGCTCAAAGTTCATGTCCCGGGCAGCCTATGATGGCTTTGAAGCGTCGGCTCGAGTGGCCGCAGCCGGCATCGGTGCCCGCCGACAGGCTTGGCTTCAGTCGTCGGACCTTGAGCCCTGGGTGCAGGACAAGTTGGTCGATGTCCCCTGCCGAGGCGAAAACCTCTTTGGCAAGCCCATGGCGGAAAAGGCTGCTCAAATTGAGACTGAGACTCTCACCAGGACCAGGCTTTCTAGGAAGACCTCCGCCCCTTCCCAGAAAAAGAAGGGCTCGGGGAAAAAGTCCTTTTACCCGAGGAAGGCGGCTGCCTACAAACAATACCCCCATTATCAGGCCCCTGCAGCTCCCCAACAGGGCCAGCAGGCCAAGGGACGGGGTAACGGGTCCCGTAGGCAGCAAGGCCCCAAGCCTGCACCACCAGCCCCTGCTCAGCAGTGTGGGGGTTTTTGACTCACAAAGCATAGCCTCTCCCCCCCCGCTGGTTCCTCCCAGCACCGGAGGCCGGCTGGTTCACTTCGCCCACAGGTGGTCCAGCATCACCGCAGATGCCTGGGTGCTTCAAGTCGTGCGAGAAGGCTATCTTCTCCACTTCCACCAGGTCCCTCCCTCCTATTTTCCGGGAGAACCTCCGCGACCCCCTCTGCACAGGGAATTACTCCTTCAGGAGTTAGCAGGTCTTCTGCAGGAACAGGCGGTGGAACCGGTGCAACACCACCTGAGAGGTCAAGGCTTTTATTCCAGGTATTTTCTGATACCAAAGAGAACAGGGGGCCTCAGACCCATCCTGGACTTGCGCAACCTCAACAAGTTCCTTGTGCGGGAGAAGTTCAAAATGCTTACCCTTGGAATCCTTCTGCCCTACCTCCAGCAGGGAGATTGGCTATGCTCCTTGGATCTAAAGGATGCCTACACGCACATCCTCATCCACCCAAGCCACCGCCAATACCTAAGGTTTGTGGTGGCAGGAAATCATTACCAGTACAGAGTACTGCCCTTTGGCCTGTCCTCCGCACCGCGAGTCTTCACAAAATGTCTCGCGGTCGTGGCGGCCCATCTCCGGCTTCACGGCCTCTATGTCTTTCCGTACCTCGACGACTGGCTCATCAGAGCAGCGTCCGCTCGGGAGGTCACCAACGCCACGCGCCGCACGGTGACTCTTCTGCAGCACTTGGGCTTTGTTATAAACTTCGCAAAGTCCACTTTGCTCCCCTCACAGGATCTCGAGTTCATCGGCGCAAGGCTGCACACTCCTCAGGCGCGAGCATACCTACCGCTCGACAGGGCTCAACGGCTCATGGACCTAGCCGACCGCTTTCGCAGCCAGCCCCTGGTCTCCGCCAGGCGCTTCCTGAGACTACTCGGCCATATGGCTTCCACCGTCCATGTGACCCCCAATGCCCGCCTGAATATGCGGTCTGCTCAATGGTGTCTCCGCCAGCAGTGGCGACAAGCCACAGGCGGCCTAGCAGACCTAGTGCGCGTCTCCGAGCCGCTGATCTCGTCTCTCCGGTGGTGGCTCCGGCAGCCGAACCTGATATTCGGAATGCCTTTCCAGTCACCTCAGCCGACCCGGGTGCTGACCACCGATGCATCCCTCCTGGGCTGGGGAGCACATTGCCAAGAGGCACGTACTCAGGGCCTCTGGACCACGTGGGAGTCTGCTCAGCAGATCAACTTCCTGGAGCTCAGGGCGATCCGCCTAGCTCTCAAGGCCTTCTCCCACCTGACTTCCCACCAGTCCGTCCTTGTCCAGACGGACAATCAAGTTGCCATGTTCTACGTGAACAAGCAGGGGGGCACGGGCTCCTTCCTCCTCTGCCGGGAGGCACAGAAGCTCTGCTCTTGGGCCGTCAGTCACGGCATTCTCCTCAAGGCAGTTTATCTCCCGGGCCAAGAAAATTGCCTTGCGGACAAACTCAGCAGGGTCCTCCAGCCGCACGAGTGGCGTCTGGATCCCTTGGTAGTTCAGAAGCTCTTCCTCAAGTGGGGCCTCCCCACGGTGGATCTCTTTGCCAGTCCTCACAACCGGCAGCTTTCCTCTCGCTTCTGCCCTCGTCAGCCACACCCCCTTCGGGTTGCGGCGGACGCTTTTCTGATCTCATGGTCGGGGAGCCTTCTGTACGCTTTCCCTCCCATCCCGCTAGTCTCTCGGACTCTTTTCAAGGTTCTCCGAGACAAAGCCTTCATGATCCTGGTGGCCCCTCGCTGGCCCAGGCAGCCGTGGTTTCCGCTCCTACTGCAACTGGCGGTGGAGGATCCAATCCCTCTGGGGGTACAACCGGATCTCCTCACTCAGGATCAGGGGTCCCTACTGCACCCCAACCTCAGGTCTCTCAACCTCATGGCCTGGCTGCTGAGAGGGTAGTCCTTGCTCCCCTTCTCCTGCCGGCGGAGGTGGAGGAGGTCGTCTTGGCTTCGCGACGGCCTTCTACCCGCAAATGCTACGCCCTTAAATGGCGTCGCTTTGCAGTCTGGTGTACCCAACAGTCTCAGGATCCCTTCTCCTGCCCGGTGTCGGTGATCTTGCAGTACTTGCTACACCTCTCTAATCTGGGACTTAAGTCCAACTCCGTCAAAGTTCACCTCAGTGCTCTTTCGGCACATCATGTGCCGGTGGACGGTAGACCTCTCTCCAGCGACCCTCTCGTAGCGAGGTTTCTCCGAGGTCTCCTTCTACTTAAACCACCTCTGCGCCCGCCAGCGCCTGACTGGGACCTGAATGTGGTTTTGCAGCGGATCACCTGTCCGCCTTTTGAACCTATGGCTACCTGTTCTCTCCGTTTTCTGTCTTGGAAAACACTGTTCTTGATAGCCCTCACTTCCGCTAGACGCGTAAGTGAATTGCAGGCCCTCGTGTCTGATCCCCCTTACACTCGGTTCTACAAAATAGGGTAGTCCTACGGACTCACCCAAAATTTCTGCCTAAAGTGGTCTCCCCTTTTCACATCAATCAGGAGGTGGTACTTCCAACCTTCTTTCCCAGACCACACTCCAGCCGAGCTGAAACGGTCCTCCATACCCTGGACTGTAGAAGGGCTTTGAACTTCTACCTTGACCGTACGCGGGAGCACCGTAAAGCTGCTCAGCTTTTTGTGTCTTTTGACCCCAATAAATTGGGGCTCCCGGTCTCCAAGCGTACTCTGTCCATCTGGGTTGCGGACTGTATCTCTTGGGCTTATGGGGCAGCCGGACTCTCCTTAGAAAGCCGAGTCACGGCTCATTGCGTTCGGGCAAAGGCTACGTCAGTGGCTTACCTCCGCTCTGTTCCGCTGGCAGACATCTGCCGGGCCGCTACTTGGTCTTCGAGCCAGACTTTTGCGGTCCATTACTGTCTCGAGAGGGAGTCCCGCAGGGACAGTGCTTTCGGACAGGCAGTCCTCCGTAATCTCTTTGAGGTCTGAGCAACTCCTACCCTCCATCCCGGATGTGGGCTACCGGTGGGTGATAATTCAGCGAAGATTCTGTCCTTCTGTGCTGCTGAGCTAGAGGGAGCTCATTTTTGTGCTTAGGGTCTCCGGTAGCCTTGAGCTTGGGAGTCCCATAAGTGAGGACTGACTTCCTGCTTGGTCCTGGAGAAAGCGTAGTTACTCACCTGTAACAGGTGTTCTCCAGGAGCAGCAGGAATCAGTCCTCACTACCCTCCCTCCTCCCCTTGGAGTTGCAATCGTCTGCTTATGTTCTTTTTGCAAATTTTTATGCTGTCTTTTTTAGCTATGTCATCTGACTGGCTAAGATGGCACCCTCGGGCGGGAAGACGACCGCGCATGCGCGCTGCAATTCCCAAAGGCTTTCTTTGAAAGCTGGGGAAAATTGCTCCACGAGGGCTCCGTCGGCGCCGACGTCACCCATAAGTGAGGACTGATTCCTGCTGCTCCTGGAGAACACCTGTTACAGGTGAGTAACTACGCTTTTACTGCGCCTTGTAAATAGTTCCTGTAATTTAGTTCAGTTAATGTTCCATGTAATCTTACCTGTACATAGTTTAAACACTGTTCTATGTAAAGTATACTGAAGTATACAAAATTGTTAACTGTTCCATGTAAACCGCCCTTGATCTCTGGAAGGGGCGGTATAGAAGAAATTTATAAATAAATAAATAAATGTTCCGGTGCCTTTCAGATCGGGCACATGCCCCCCTTCTCCTCCCCATACCTCCATCCAGCGCTGCCTGCTCTTTCCCTGCTGCTGGCGCCTCTGTGAAAAAAATAGAGGGCAGCAGCAGCAGGGAAGGAGCAGGCAGTGCTGGACGGCGGTATGGGGGGAGAGGGGGGCGTGCGCCCAAGCTGCAAGTCTCACAGGGTGCGATTGCAGCTCGGTATGGCCCTGTGTGCAAACATCTTGTATTTCCTCCATATAATCTAATCGGATTTTTGGTTTGGTCCAGTCTCTGATTGGATTTCTGAAAAAGCCCCTCCCCTTCTAACGTGCAGGGGGGGGGGGGGAGCGCCTTTTCATACTTGGCCTCAGGCAGCAGATTGCCTTGAGCCGCCCCTGATTTTGGTAATTCTTGTCTGGATTGCCTCTACTCTGGCCATATTTTAGAGCTGTGGTCTCCAGAACTAGACATCTTTTTTTCCCTACTAGTTATGCTTCTATCTATACCCCCTAGCATTCTTCTGAGACCCAAATTACTTTTGTCAAAGCATCTAGTTTTTCCCCAAGAGATAGAGACTAAGGCATGTTTGGGATGTTCATGTGGTGACAGAAACTGCCTTCTCAGCAGCTACTACTACTCATATTACTTATCATTTGTGTAGCGTTACATATACATGTAAGACGCAGTACCCTGCTCAATAGAGCTCACAATTTCACAAGGCAGAGAAATACAACAAACAGGGAATTCGGGTAGAAACTATTGGAAATGGTTATAACACATTATGATAAACAGAATAAGGGGTTCAGGATACAAAAGCAGCTATGCAGAGCATTTTAGCCACTTTTTTTACCTTTAATTTTCTAGCATTTTAGAAGGATTATTGAGTTATACAGTAATGACTTTTCAAAGAGGTTCATGTTTCTTATTTTTTTTATTTTTGTTTAAAAAAAAAGGAGGGGCACTTCGTATGAAACATTTCTGTAAGCCAGAAATAAAGAGCCAGGGTAGGACCTAGTTACCTTTGGAAGTGGGAAGAAAGGAAGGTTTTAGTGGGAAACCCGAACATAAACAGGAATATATAATCTTGCCTTTTTCATGGTTCTGTTTCATTTCTCTGCCTTTCTTTTTGTTACCCTGAAATATTTTGTAAACATGTTATGCTTTTTTTAAGTGTAAGATTTTATCCCTAAGCCAAAACCATGCCTGATGTGGTTAGGCAGAAATCCTAATTCCACTGTTAGTGGGATGGCTGCAATGTATTCTGATGTACTGGATAATTAGGGAGATATTTTGAAAATTACATGCACTTGTGTCGTCTTATGAATTACCTAAAATTCAGGAAGAAAAAATTAACTTTTAATTTTAAAAAAAGTCCTATCGTCCAACTAAACAATTACAGTATTTTTCTTTCCCTTATTTTGTCCTGTCACTGTCGTCTTTTATGCTTTGGAGTTGATACTTGAGATTTATGTGCCTTTTTATGTTTTGTTTCATAATATACCATGGTGACAGTGCCGCACCCCTCTCCTCCCCCCCTCCTAATTGACAGAGAGATCAAATTTCAAAGCCATTTCCATTAGGCTTTTATAAAAATTCCTTGCCCTATATATGTGGGTAAATATACCTGTGTATTGCCATACTGCACATATTTTTATGTGCTTAGGGGAAGCATTGATGGGATGGTGTTTGGAATTACTCACATCTTTTTGTATTTTCAAAATTATGCTCATGTTATAAACCTGATAAAGTATCTGTACACGTTTGTCAGTGTAATGTATGTTACTACCTCTGCTTTTCCTTCTAACGACAACATATGTGCTTGCCTTTCAAAGTAATAACATTCCAATCCATCACCGATTTTGGCTTCCCATTCCAAATCCCTGCCTCAAAGCGCAGCATGCAAAATCACCACACAGATTATTCAAAATCAACACTGCTAAGCAACAGAAACCAGACATCAAGCAGAAGCACCCACCAGATCCACTCAAATGTTCCCTCATCAACGCACGCTCAATACGCAACAAGTTCCACATGATTATTGACCATATATCTCAATAACACCAACCTTTGGTGCATCACAGAAAGCTGGATCTCAAACTCGGACAATGTTCTACTCAATCAGTTAGTACCCCCACACTACAAACTCTTCAACTGCCCCAAAACAATGTGTGACTTCAAGGCGACCCAGTAGCTCCTGGGTTTTCTTAGCAGCGTGACTGGAAGTAGATTGCCAGGCCTTTCTTCCGAGGCAATGGAGGGTTAAGTGACTTGCCCAAGGCCACAAGGAGTGCTAGTGGGAATCAACTGCCCCAGAACCACAAAAAGAGATGGAGGAATCCTATCATTAGCCAAAGAGCACCTAAACTTCACCATGATTAATTCACAATCTCTGCAAGCAATAGACTTCCTCACTATCGCCAACAGTGAACATGCCATCTGCTTAGCATATTGTGCACCCTCCTCTAACACAGAAGACCTATCAGACTTGAAGAAGCCTGCACTCACACATCTAACAAACTCTTCTTCTTCCCAATCACCTCTATGAAACAAGCAAGTACATTATTCATCAATACAATGGAAGCTCTCCAGCAACAGATAATTAATGCGCCCACTCACTCTAGAGGATCAACTCTAGACCTCATTTTTACACCTAGTCATCTCCCCACAGCTGACTTCTACACCCAGATAGACCCAGTGCCATGGTAAGACCACTCAATAATATAACTTATTCTCCTGACCAGTACCCTAGATACATTACTCCCTGGTCTACAGCCACAAATATGCCGTTTCAAAGCTTTCAACATGTAAACCTTCCTAGATGATGTCTCTCCAATCCTGGTATCTCACCTTGTCGACTTGGACAGCCTCATCTACTCCTGGCACTAATGATTAACAAAGCTGCTTCCTTCACCACAAGATACCACATGACCCCATCTAACACAGCTCACCCGTCTTGGTTCTCTCCTAAATTCAGAACCACCAGACAAGAACTCGGATAGATTGAGAGAAGATGGGCACACACTCAGGAAGCATCCACAAAACAGCTATACATCAAACAATGAGAATACACCAATCTGGCTAACAGCAGCAGAAAAGAATACTACACAAACATAATTATAAAATCCCTCAGCTATCCAAGAGAACTGTTCTCTATTATATCTACCCTCACCAAAGACACCACAGCAACACTTCCCTCAAGCTCAAAAGATAAACCACACCCCCAGACTATGGCCAACTATCTTCACAACAAGCAAATCCCAACCCCGCCTCAATCCAAAAAAGGTCTATATAAGCAGGATAAACCACTGCAAATTCACATTTGGGACTCCTTTAGATTAATTAATCAAAGAAAGCTCACCGACATTATTCAAAGCATCAAAACTACCTCCCCCCTGGACCACTTCCCCGTCTCCTGGATAAACTCTCTCCAGTCCAAATTCTCACCAATTATTTTGAATAGTCACTCCTCCCTATCACAGGGATACTTCCTTCTGCCCTGAAACAGGTATCAATACGACCCATCCTAAAGAAATCATCAATGGATCAGACCAGCCCTAGCTCATATCAACCAATTGCCAGTATTCCATTCCTCTCCTAGATAATTGAAAAGGCTGTACAACATCATCTTCAAGAATATGTCGATACCCATTCTCTCCTCGATCCACAACAACACGGTTTCTGTCCTCAGCATGGTGTAGACACCCTATTCACAGCTCTTTTCGACACATAAATCAAGGGTCTAGACAAGCCACATCAAGGATTTATTATGATTTTTCTGGACATCAATTCCACATTTGATTCATTATCACACAACATGCTGCTTGCAAGGTTCAGCAACATAGGTCTCCATAAGCACACAATAAATTGGTTCATCTCTTACCTCACTAATAGAATGCTACAGGTAAAAGTCAGTCATGACATATCCAACCACTTCAGGCTAAAACAGGGTATATCACAGAGTTCAGTATTATCAGCCCTCCTATTTAACATCTACATTCAGTCTATTTGCAATATACTGAGGAAATTCAAAATGCATTTTCATCTATTCGCCGATGACAACATGCTCTACATGCCCTTCCACACTCTTACCCTAGACTTCTCGATCATCTCTGATTGCCTTACAGCCATCACAGACCACCTCGCAGAACTTAACTTAACAGTAAATAACAGCAAGACAGAGACACTTCTGGTCACAAGAGACCCCGCCTTCAAATCGCCTGAGAAACTCATGCTCCAAAATGCAGAGATCACGATAAAAAGCGAAGTCAAATACCTTGGCATAACATTTGGCCATAACCTCAACATGCTTTCTCATATTAAGAAATCAGCCAATACAGCCTACATGAAACTCAAATCTCTCCAGCATTTACAGCCTTTACTCCAATACAATGACTTCAGAACAGTCTTTCAGACCATCATAATGCCCCATCTCGACTATGGCAACATACTATATCAAGAGCTGCCAAAACAAGCATGATACCCACCTCAACTAGTACAAAACACAGCTGCCAGAATCTTAACAGGAAGGTTTGGACAAGTTCCTGGAGGAAAGGTCCATAAACCATTATTAAGAAGGGACCCAGGATATCAATGCTTGACCTAGTACAAGCATTGCAGAACCTGTGTCTTTTGGGGAAACTGCTAGGTACGTATGACCTAGATTGGCCACTGTTGGAAACAGGATACTGGGCTTGATGGACCTTGGTCTGACCCAGTATGGCATATCTTATGTTCTTATGTTATGTTCAAGAAGGCAACACATCACACCAACTCTAAAGAGTCTTCACTGGCTACTGATAGCCCAAAGAACAAATACAAGGTCATAACCACCATCTATAAAATCATCCATAAGGCATCAGCTCCCTGCCTGGAAAACATAATCAATAATGCACCCTCAGCAAGGCCTAGAGGTTCAGCAAATCAGAACCTTCTAGTCATCCCTCCCCCCACCCCACCTCACCTCCTTTAAGACCAGGACTACACAGCAAACAAGCAATAGAGCCTTTTCCCTGCTTGCTCCATCAATTTGAAACTCACTTCCTGGAAGCTATCGAATCAGCACTGTCAACTCAAGACCTTAGGAAACTATTAAAAGCACATCTGTTTATTGAACACTTTGGTCCAAATGATGTCACTTAACTACACACACCATAACCCTAATCACGCTCCGAGAACATCTGTAAATACGCATTTTGTTAACTCCGAGTTTGTTTCCCTTAGTTATATGTAATCAAAATTGTATTTGTTCCATATAAACTGCCTTGGCATAAAGGTGGCATAAAAAAACCTGTTAAAAATAAATAAATAAATGGGGTACTGTTTCCTGTGGTCATTTTCAAAGTGAAAACCACATGTAGTTTCATGATGGAAATCCAGCAAAATCCGCACAGTGAAAAGTACCTGAAGTTATAAATTTATCCCAAAATATAATGTAGTCTTGAAGAGAGGAGAAGGATGAGTGAGATGAGAGAGCAGGTATGTTTTGTTTGTTTTGCATCTACTGTTAAAGGTATGAATGTGATAGAATGCCTGGGAGGAAGTTGTGAAAGAAGTTGTAGATTGTAGAAATTCCAGAACTGTAGAAAAACTTGTCTGCTCTGTCCAAATGCCTCATTATCTAAATCAGTTGTTCCCAAACGTGGGTTCGGGACCCCAAATGGGGTCACACAATCAGTGGATGGAGTCACAGAAACATGGTCATTTCCCCTTCTCTCTGGATTTTCACTTTGACCTATGCCAAGTAGTGGCAGTCACCAGTCAGCATGTGGCTTGTGAGCCAGTGAACAGTCATAGGCCCTAGCCCCTCCCCCATGTAAATTTCCTGTTAGACTAAAAAGCCATGATGAGTACAGGGGTCTGTAAGTGCACACTGACAGAAGGGACACTATGATGGCTGCTGTTGCCATTACTATCACTACTGCCCTCCTGCTTTAGATGAGTCGAGGGAGAGGAAGAGGACTGGAGACCTACTATTTTGATTTCATCATCATCTGGGGTCACGTAAATTTTCATTTGTTAAAGTGGGAAATAAATGTTTCAGAAGCACTGATCTAAATAGTAATAATAGTAGGAAAATAATTAGTGTAGTCTATAGTCAGAGCATCTTTGATCTGAACACTAACCCTGCCTTCCAACACTTTCCAGTGCTGGCGCTGGGCGAACAGGGTGTTACATTGTCATCGATATCATGCTGGACATGGCGGACAGAGAGGGTGTTGTGGATATCTACAACTGCGTCAAAGCCCTGCGGTCTCGTCGTATCAACATGGTCCAAACAGAGGTATGGCAGCCTGCCGCAGGCTATAGTTCTTAATTTAGTGTTTACTTAATTTTTTTCTAATAACCTTTATTGATTATAGTTTGTGGAACAAATATACCAAGAAATCAAGTAAAAATGGGTATTTTATTCTCCTACATTTTTGTTTTCTTTTTTTTTAAATAGGAGCAGTACATTTTTATCCATGATGCCATCCTAGAAGCCTGCTTGTGCGGGGAAACCGCCATACCTGTTTGTGAATTCAAAGCTGCATATTTTGACATGATTAGAATAGACTCTCAAACAAATTCCTCACATCTCAAAGATGAATTCCAGGTATTAACATGGTCTTTGGGCTAGTAGACCCTTGGTATATGTCCTCAATTTCCTTTTAAGAAAATAAAATTTATAAAAGAGGAGTTGGGGGGAGGATTGATTGTTTGGTGGCAATGTACAGAAAACTGTGCTTTGACTCACAGGCCCAACTTCTACTCCCTGGACTGGCTGGAGGCAATGGGAGGATTTTGCAGAGGTGGCGTTCCAAACCCCTTGGAAGGGAGGAAGTCTGTTATCATGCAACAGTGACATCAAGTGGCCAGAGTTAGTGTATGTCTGTTGGGTTCCAGAAAAAGTGTGGTCTGTGGCCTATGGACTGTCATTACAGAAGTTAGGCTAGATAAGGGAGAAGGGCTGATCTCCAGGAACAAGCAGGAATGCAGTCTTCACATATGGTTGAAGCCTTTGGTAGCACTCAACTGTGCTTGCATGCCTGCCTTCCCAACGCCTCTCCTCAGTTCTTTGTTTTCTGTGGGGCCAGCAGGACGCATCATTCTTGTCACTGCCAAAAAACTTTTCTTCCTGATCGTGTAGCCAGTCTAGTCCCGGACCTCTGGGTTGCCAATCTCATACAGCAGCTTGGAGACTGAGAAAACTCCTCCTTTTCTGATGTCACTGGTATATCCAGCCGGGAGGCTCCTCCTGAAGCCAGTTACCTCAGTCTCCAAGTAGCTGGATGGTTGGTGAGCCTTGAGGCCCGGGATCACCGGAGAAATAACTAGGACCTTGTAAAAAAAAAAAAAAAAAAAGAATCACTTGAGGGCTGTTAGTCTGAGTTTCCATCACCTGTAATCTGGTTGATGAGTGGGAGAGAACTGTACCTTTAAGCCTGCAGTAGGTTGTCCTCACCCCTTGCCTCTCCTTCGTCTCTTTTCGCTCTGCCTGAAGGTTTTTCTTTCTCAGTAGAGAGCGCAGCAACAAAGGGAACCAGAACCGGTTCGCTGTTGTCGAACAGTTTGAGCCGGGACTGTGCACACCGTAGCCAGCGTCATCTGCAGAGGTTTGCCTGTCAGCACGCTGTGCGTACGGTCTCTGTGCCTTGGAGAATCAGCGTTAATGGGCATTGAAGGAGAGCACCGTTCTAAGTGGTCTGTAGGACGGTGCCGCCGCCGCCACCCTTGGCGTCCTGCAGGATTGGGTTCCCAGTACACAAAGGTAAGTGGGGGGCCCGGTCTGTGCTGCGGCAGCGTGTTTTGGCGCCAAAAGAAGGCCCCGAGCCTCCGCCGCGTGGTAGCGGCGCGCTCTTGGCCTGTGTCAGCCAAATGTTTCCCAGCGGGGGGGGGGAGGGCTTTGAAGCGTGAAATCCTCTCTCCTCCCTAAGTGCTGCGGGATTTTGCTATCTTTTCGTTTCTTTTTGTTTCTTTTAGTCTCCTGCGTCTTCTTTACTTTTTATATTCAGACATTAATTTCACAGGAGAGCGGCAGGGGGCAGATGTTTCGTGGTTAGCCGGTGGCCAGCCCTCGAGGGTTCTCGGCGCGGCTGCGGCCCTCTAGGGGTTAGTCATGCCCTCTAAGCCTCTTTGCTTGGTCTGTGGGGCCAAGAAGAGCACAGACTCGGGCATCTGCAAGGCCTGTGCTAAGGACGCCTCGGCCCTTCAGTCCCAGGGGGATAAAATGGAGGCACCAGGGACTGAGACCGGAACTGGAGCTGGTTCTTCAGCCGAGCACCCCCAGGCTTTATCTCGGGACACCCCGCTGCCAGGGCCCTCCCCTGTCCCAGAAGATCTTGCCCTCCAGGGCCCCCTACCGTCGAATTTAGCTGCCATCTTTTCAAAGGAGTTTGTGAGTCTGCTCCACCAAGTGGTGGGTCGGGACTCCCTTTCCGGTAGGACGGCATGCACTCCTCCTCAAAAGAGAACGGCGGCACCTTTAGCTGAGGAGGAGGCTACTGGTGGAGTTAAGAGGTCCCGGCTTGAGGGGGAGCTCAGCGAGCACTCGGTTGTATCAGAAGGGCCATTATCTGATGAGGAAGGCCTTCTGTTGGAGGATGAGTTGGAAGAAGGAGAGCTGACGGAGAGGGAAGACCAGGCTAGGGTAGTCCGGGTCTTGCGCAGAGAGGAATTGTCGGCGCTCATTGAGGAGTCCCTCAAGGCGCTTAACATGCCAGTGCCTGACTCAGCGACGGATGAAGCCCTGGAAGATCCTCTATTACAGGTGTTTCGGAAGACCCAAAGAGTGTTTCCGGTGCACAGGGTGTTTCATGAACTGATTCAAGAAGAGTGGGCCGTTCCGGAGGCTCCGCTAAAAGGAGCCAGAATCATGAGTCGCTTGTATCCCCTAGGAGACCAGGATAGAGACCTTCTTGTGTCGCCTAAGGTGGACGCAGCCGTTTCGGCGGTAACTAAGAAGACGACCATTCCCATAGAGGGCAGTGCGGCTCTTAAAGACAGTCAAGACAGGAAGTTGGATGTCCTGTTACGGTAAGTCTTTGATGTGAACGCCCTTTCACTCCAGGCGGCCATCTGCAGAGCCTGGGTGGCCAGAGCCTGTCTCCGGTGGGCGCAACAGGTGCCAGGCACGGAGCCGGACACGTCGGGGCACGCATCCCGTTTAGAGTCGGGGGCGGCCTACTTGGCGGATATCCACTATGATCTCATGCGGGGACTAGCGAAGAGCATGGCATCGACGGTAGCAGCCAGGCGGTATCTGTGGTTGAGGAATTGGGCGGCGGATGCCTCCTCTAAAGCTCGGCTCAGTAAACTTCCCTTTAATGGGCGCCTCTTGTTTGGGGAAGAGCTAGAGAAGTTGGTTAAGGACTTAGGGGAATCCAAAGGCGGTAGGTTGCCGGAGGACAAGCCCAAGCCTGCGCGTTCTACCCCGGGGGCAGGGGCCAGCCCCGGGATTTTCGTCGCTATCGGTATCAAAGATTCTCCTCGGGCCAGAGAGGTCGGTTCCCCAATAGAAATCAGGGTTTTCGCAGGTTTCGGGTGGCAGGAAGGGGTTTTGGGTCTTCCTCCTCCTCGTCCATTCCCGCCAGAAAATCGCAATGAGATCAGGTGGACCCAGGCACCCCTACCTCCCGTGGGGGGGCGGCTGCAGAGTTTTTATTCTGCCTGGGTCCAAATCACCTCAGATCAGTGGGTGCTAGAAGTCATCCAAGAGGGTTACGCGCTAGAGCTTCTACGTCCTGTCAGAGATGCCTTCGTACTGTCCCCTGGCAGATCCGCCTCCAAACTTCGAGCCCTGCGGGAGACAGTGCGGACGCTTCTAGCTCTCAAAGCGATTGTGCCGGTGCCGTCAGACCAGTGCGGCTCAGGTCGATATTCCATTTACTTCGTGGTACCAAAAAAGACCGGAGGTTTTCGACCAATCCTGGATCTCAAAGGAGTGAACCGATGTCTCCGCGTGTCTCACTTTCATATGGAGATGCTACGGTCGGTGATTGTAGCGGTGCAAAAAGGGGAATTCCTTACATCCATCAATTTATCTGAAGCATATCTGCACATTCCCATTCGGGCAGACCACCACAGGTTCCTCCGATTCGCGGTTCCCTTCGGGCACTTTCAGTTTCGAGCTCTGCCATTCGGCCTAGCCACTGCTCCGCGGGTCTTCACCAAGGTCATGGTAGTGGTGGCGGCCGCTTTGCGCAAGGAAGGTATTCTCGTTCACCCTTACCTCGACGACTGGCTGATTCGGGCAAAGTCGCACGCAGAGAGCGTGAGAGCGACGGCCAGAGTGGTGGCCTTCTTGGAGATCCTCGGCTGGGTGGTCAACCTAGCCAAAAGTCGCATGGTCCCTTCTCAGAATCTGGAATACCTGGGAGCGCGGTTCGTTACGGTCCAGGGCACTGTGTTCCTAACGGATCAGCTTGCTCGTGCATTGCAAGTTGTTCTTCGGAGGTTTTTACTCTACAAGACGCCATCGGCCTGGCACTATCTCCAACTTTTGGGCACCATGGCGACCACCATAGAGACGGTGCACTGGGCAAGAGCGCACATGAGGCCCTTACAAAGAGCACTCCTAAGGCGTTGGTTGCCACAGCAAGATCCCCTGTCTCGGAGGCTACCCTGCTCGGCGGAGACGCGTCAGGCCCTGAGATGGTGACTGCGGCCCACCTCCCTCCGGTCCGGGAAGGAGTTGGACGCCCTGGAATGGGTGCCCTTGACGACAGACGCCAGCCTAGCGGGCTGGGGGGCACATTGTCAGGGGAGATTTGCACAAGGAGAGTGGTCTCCTCAGGAACAGGCATGGTCAATCAATCGCCTGGAGCTACGGGTGGTGACCCTAGCTCTGCAGGAATTTCATCCCTTCCTCAAGAAGCGGGCAGTACGAGTCTTCTCCGACAACGCGACGGTGTTGTCCTACGTCAACAAGCAGGGGGGAACAAGCAGCGTCGCGCTGGAGTCCGAGGCCGAAGCGCTGTGCGTTTGGGCCGAAGAGAATCTTCTCGACCTGTCGGCGGCTCATGTTGCGGGAGTGGACAACGTGGAGGCCGATTTTCTCAGCAGGGTACGCGTAGATCCGGGGGAATGGATCCTGCACCCGGAGGTCTTCGAAATGATCGTGCGTCACTGGGGCACGCCAGTCATGGATCTCATGGTGACGTTCCAGTCAGCAAAGGTCAGCCGGTTTTACAGCAGGCACAAGGAACGGATGTCCGAGGGCTTGGATGCACTCACCCAAAGCTGGCCAGTGGGGCAGATACTGTATGTATTTCCTCCATGGGCGTTGATTAGCAGAGTGGTCCAAAGAATAGAGAGATTCAAGGGGCAGGTGATCCTCATAGCGCCGGACTGGCCGCGCCGCCCCTGGTATGGAGATCTGATGAGGCTGCTAGTGGCAAAGCCCTGGCGCCTTCCTCCTCGAGCAGATCTGCTGTCTCAGGGTCCTCTTCTCATGCCCCACGTGGATCGATTCTCGCTTACGGCCTGGCTCTTGAAAGGGCTCGGTTGTGGGCCCGCGGGTATTCCGGCCCGGTAATTGCCACCTTGCTGAAGGCTCGCAGGCGGTCCACCTCACTGGCCTATGTCCGCATTTGGAGAGTTTTTGAGGACTGGTGCGCGGCCCACGGGTGTGATCCATTAACTGCCACCATTCCGCAGACGCTTCAGTTCCTACAGGATGGCTTCGACAAGGGCTTAGCCGCTGGTTCCCTTCGGGTGCAAGTGGCGGCCCTGGCGTGTTACAGAGGCAAGATCAGCGGTCAATCGCTTGGAAGTCATATGGACATCAAGCGCTTCTTGCAAGCAGTGTCGCTTCTCCGTCCGCCCTTATGACAGGTAATCCCTACATGGCATCTGCCTTTCGTGCTCGAGGCGTTGGAGCACGAGCCGTTTGAACCGCTCTCCAGGGCGTCCGTTAAGGACCTCACTTTGAAGGTGGTGTTTCTGATAGCCATTTGTTCTGCGAGGAGAGTTTCAGAACTGCAGGCCCTATGCTGCAGAGAGCCCTACTTGGTCTTTGGGCCATCGAGAGTGGTCTTGAGGCCAGTCCCGGCCTTTCTTCCAAAGGTCGTTTCGGCGTTTCATCTAAACCAGGAGATCTCCTTACCAGTCTTCCGAGAGGTCTCGTCTAGCCCGACGTCTAGGAAGCTGCATCTTTTGGACGTCCGTCGGGCGTTGAAGAAGTATCTTCGGCAGACGACCGTTTTCCGTAAATCGGATAGGCTCTTTGTGCTCTTTGCGGGGCCTCGGAAGGGCGAAGCGGCGTCAAAGGCCTCCATTGCGCAGTGGATTAGGGAAGCCATTGCGTCCGCGTATGTCCTGAAGGGCAAACCGGTTCTGCAGGGTCTGAAAGCCCACTCCACCAGGTCTCAGGCAACCTCTTGGGCTGAGGTTCATCTGGTGTCTCCGGTGGACATTTGTAAGACGGCGACATGGTCGTCCTTAAACTCCTTCGTTCAGCACTACCGTTTCAATGTGTTTTCTGAGGAGGATTCCTCCTTCGGTGCCACAGTACTCCAAGCTGGCCTACCAGGTCCCTCCCGTGTTTAACTTCTGTTACTGCTCTGGTACTACCCAGAGGTCCGGGACTAGACTGGCTACACGATCAGAAAGATGAAATTAGACTTACCTGCTAATTGTAGTTCCTGGAGTGGAGACAGTCTAGTCCCGTGTCCCTACCCGATCTGTTGCTGCAGCAAGTAGAGGGGTGGAGTACTGGGAGTTGACAGGTAAGTGCTGTTTCTGGGAGTTGCAAAACTAATGGATATCTGGTTCACTCAGAAGATTGAGGTAGAGGGGGGGGGCCTTTCTTTCTCATGGTGGGAAAGGACTGCCTTCTGTTGGGAGGGGTTCTCTCCCTAGTTTGCATGTTTAGGAGTTAATTTTACCATATATTCTTGCTTGTTGCTCCGGTTGAGTCTGCTTTGTCAATAGGCAACTGGCTTCAGGAGGAGGCTCCTGGCTGGATATACCAGTGACATCAGAAAAGGAGGAGTTTTCTCAGTCTCCAAGCTGCTGTATGAGATTGGCAACCCAGAGGTCCGGGACTAGACTGTCTCCACTCCAGGAACTACAATTAGCAGGTAAGTCTAATTTCATCTTTTTTGGTATAGCATCGTGCTTCTGTCTTCCCATCGATACCGATTCCATCGAATCTGACACCGGATACTGATAAATCTTTTATTTTTTTCTTATTTTATTTTCAAATTTTCTTTACTTAAATTTTTTATTGCGATTTTCACTGCCAAACTAGACCTCTAGGCCTCCATAGCCTTCTCTTCATCTCAAAGACAACTTTTTTGAAGGCATGGAAAAGCCAGCTAGTAGTTTTAAAAAATGTACCAAGTGTGCCGGTACTATATCAATCACTGATAAACATGCTGGTGTTTAAAATGTTTGGGCCCTGACCATCAACCAAACTCTTGTCCTTTGTGTCAGCAAATAACAAGGAGAGGCCTCAAGAACTGGTCCAACAAGTACAGATTGTTGTTCGCCTTGGACTCTGTTTCAGTGGCTTCAACTTCAACTTCCCCTCAGGAGTCTCATATCTCTTCAAAGTCCAAATGTAAGAGTAAGTCACAATCTCTGGCCACACCCAAATCCTCAGCATTGAAGACCAATACAGAGGCCAGAAAGAAGACTCAGCATAAGCATTGAGACTCCACTAGAGGTGCTTCCGATGCAGACCCACCAATCAAATAACCCCGATGGGAGGATCTCTCCTCCAAAGCACAAGTGGGGCTCTGGGATGCTCCCAAGGCATTGACCCCTGGAGAGCTACCGGTTCCATTTTCTGGGACGGTGGCTCACAGCCCCATAGGTGACCATCTCCCTAGACTAGCAGATGCTGGCTCTCGAAAGGAGTTTGGCAGCATTCCTGGCAGCCTCTGTACTGATAACATCGAGAGCTCCAGGAGTACAGGCTTCAGCACCAAGCCTACAGCTGAGCGTGCCAGGCCCCATATTGGCCCTCAAACCAGCATCGTTGGAGTCCCTGAGGTAGATATCCTTGTTGGAACCGATTGATAGCCCCAGGGTCCAGCAAATGACTCTGTGTTCCAATACCTCCGAGTGTATCAGTATCAGCATTGACCTTCGACATCCATGAAGCATCAAGGCCAAATCCAAGACCACCAATACTTTGACTTTCTACCAGACTCATATTCCAGTTCTTCAGAATCTGATGGGGGGGGGGGGGGTGTCACTCAATTCCCAAGAACTTCCAGACCTAATCAAGTTCATGGTCCGAGAAAAATTCAAAATGATTTCACTAGGAACTCTTCTACCATACCAGCAGAGACACGATTGGCTATGTTCTCTAGACCTAAAAGAGGCGTACATGCATTTACTGAGCCATCCCTTGGACAGAAGGTATCTGCGCTTCATGTTTCAAGGAAGCCGTTATTAATATCAGGTTCTTCTCTTCGGTCTAGCCTCTGCCCCAAGGGTCTTCACCAAATGCATGGCAGTAGTCGCTTCCTACCTACGCACCCTGGGCATATTCGTCGTCCCATACTTAGACAACTGACTGATCATGGGAGACTCCCCTCAAGAAGTAAAACTTGTCCTTCATTGCACCATCATGGTGCTCCAACAGCTCGGATTTATCGTAAACTTCCCAAAGGCTCACCTCACTCCAACCCAATGACTGGAGTTCATAGGAGCATTATTAGATACTCAACAGGCCTGAGCTTTCCTTCCACAGGATTGCTTTGTCAGCCTCATTGAGCTGGCAGTGCTAGTACGAAAGCAAGGCTGTGTAACAGCTTGGGAGATGCTATGACTTTTGGGACACATGGCCTCCACAGTCCATATCATTCCCTATGCTAGATTGCTGGTGGTCTGAATGGGAAATTTATTCCATCTCTGAGGTGTGGAATAAGTTCACCTAGTCGGCAGGGGGTGGCGGGCCCGGGGCACAGAAAAGGCGGGAGGGAGCAGAGGAGATTCCTCGCAGCCCGACCCTGGCCTTGGGAAGTCAGATCATGGATCAGTTTGCAGGGAATGAAGATTGTAGTTCAGTGGCTGGGGATCATGGCTCCTGAATGAAGCTGCGGTGCCATGGCTCCATTTAGGAACCCTGACTGAGTTAGCTAGGGAAGACCTGTAAATGCCAGCTGATCAGAATCGGGGTCCCAGCCAGCACGTACAGGCCTGGACGCGATTCTTATCCTGCGGGACTCGACGTGCCCTTTAGAATCAGAATCCCATCTACCTCTGTGCGTCTGGTTCCGACTGGGTGCACAGAGGGCCAGCACATCCAGGATTGAATCCGGGTCCTTAGTATACATGAGCAATTATGTATTTCTTTTGATGATTCAATGTAATTTTGGGAAGGTGTATGGTAATTTTAAAGCTATTTCTATGAATGAAACCATAACTTTGCACTTATATGGCCAGTCTTAAAATTATGCCCTGTTTTGGTTTTTTTGACTGGGGCGTATCTTTTTGTGGTGGTCTTTTAATATCATATTCTTTTCTTAAGTTTCCAGTACTATATTTGTGCTTTGTGTATGTGTGGTACCTGCCCTGGGATCTAGTAAGAATGAGCATAGTGCCTAAATTTCTTAAGACTCATAAAAACTACACAGTAGTTAAATAGGAAACCCCTCCAAAAATAATATTGTCTCAGGCTGACTAAAGAGCAATCTCAACGATTTTTTCAACTGCCTAGCGAATTGTCTAAAAATTACGCTAGTAACCAGCCTTTATAACTAGGGGAAATGTAAAAAGTAAACAGTATTACTGTAATATAATTGAAAGTTCTGTCTTTCCAGACCTTGAATTCTGTGACACCACGTCTTCAGGCTGAAGACTGCAGTATAGCCTGTCTGCCAAGAAACCATGAGAAGAATCGCTTCATGGATCTGCTTCCACCTGACAGATGCCTGCCCTTCTTAATCACAATTGATGGGGAAAGCAGCAACTACATCAATGCTGGCCTCATGGACGTAAGACACTGACCTTTTCTATCTAGGCAGCATTCCATGACTGGAGGCTGATTCTTATGCTCTTGCTGTGGTACCTAACCAGGGGGGCTTAAAACAAAAATGAAGTTCAGTAATGAATTCATTGAAAGTTTCAAGGGGTGCCAGCAGTGGACAAGGAGAGAGCAATGGAGATTTCAACTTTTTTCTTTCAACCTCAGATGGAGGAGGGATAAAACCACCTCATCGAACTTAGAAGCTGCTAGCAGATAATTTAGATATAGAAAGCAGAAACCAATATATACAGTGATACACCGAGAAGGAACTTTTCCAGAATTAGTACACTCTAGCCTTACTCCCGCCATCATATTAAGTAAAGAAGCTTAAACTTTGTGGACCTGTAAACTGCTGAAATAAGTTTAATTTATGGGCGAATTATAAATAAAATCTAAAACTTAAATCCATCTGAAGAGATTTGAGTTTGCTGGGTCTCAGTTTTCGATGAGGATGTATCTTATAAGACTTCAGCATACTAGGCTTTATTGGTATCAGTCAAGTATAACTGAGAAAATGTATTTTCCTGTTTGAAAAACTTAATATATCAGTCATCAGTGACAAACTGGGCCGTGCACACAGTTTGCATACTACTCAGATGTCACCTACTACTACCACTATGAATCATTTGTATAGCACTACAAGGCATACCCAGCCCTGCTGGGACCCTAGCAGCTTCTGTTTTGAAGGACAAGAGTTCATTTTGTCAGATGCGTCTTACAAAGTAGATTCTTGTACTCGAAAGCCCATGACTTGGTTGTTTAGCCTATAAGGCGCCACCTGACCCTGACATTTTTTGTAGTCCTGACTAACACTCCCATAAAAATTCTCTAATAAGAAAGATGGCCTCTGCCCAGAACTTCAAATGAAGGGGGCAGGGAAGAAGAATGCTTCAGACCCTCGTGGTCTCTGCTTAAAAGGGTCTGTGTTTACAACTGGCAGCTTCTGCTGAAAGGGTCCTCCACTGATGCCCTGGTAATCTCTTTTGAGGTGAGAGATATAACTGGAGACTCCAGTGTGTATTGCTTAGGAGATGAAACTCTGTGTGAACAGCGTGAAGGAGATTGGCCTCCCTCTCATGACTGACAAGGGTTATCCCACATGCCAGGACTGAGCTCCTTGCCCACACATATGGAGGAAACTCATTCCCAAATAACTCAGTTGTATCTCTATACAAAAGAGTAAAGTGTCTATAAAACCTTTCAAGCTAAATGTGCACATAAAAAAATGAAACTGCATTTTGTTTGTCTTCTTTATCTAATAGATATCAAGGAGGAACTGAATTTATGCAGTTTAGGAAATGGGTCAAAGCATGGTTATTTCAGGAGGCTTTTGGAAAAGAGGGATGAGTAGATGAAGTAGGATGTGGGCGGGGTGGTTGTTACTGCTGATCTTATATTATGTTTGATGAGTTTATCTTTATTGTAAGCCACTGTACGCTCTTGATTGAGCATAAGCGTAGTATTACGCATGCATAAATAAATTAAGTACTAGCGTTGATAGCATTGTGAAATTGCTTGACATATTTTTTTTGCTGACTACAGAGACATGCTTGCATGCATCTTATGTTGGTAATGCTCACTCGCTGCTCTTTATTTACAGAGCTACAGGCAGCCTGCTGCTTTCATTGTCACACAGCATCCGCTGCCCAACACTGTGAAAGATTTCTGGAGGCTAGTGTATGACTACGGCTGTACCTCCTTGGTGATGTTAAGTGAAGTAGATTTAACGCAGGTTAATCATCACTTCCCAACCTTTATCTTTAATCTTTATTATATTTAACTAGTTTTGAAAATTGGCATATTCTTACCATGCTGTGTAAATGCAGAGATTTATATTTCATTCTTCCATACAGGGTTGTCCGCAGTACTGGCCTGATGAAGGAATGTTAAGATATGGTCCCATTCAAGTAGAATGCATGTCATCTTCAATGGACTGTGATGTCATAAACAGAATTTTCAGGATATGCAATCTAACCAGGGTAAGCTAGCTTTTAACTGTGCAGCCCAGTTGCTTCAAGGTTTAAAGTGGCAACACAATCCATCCTTTCCAGAATATTAGCATGCAAGTTTCTTAGTGATATATTGCATCATCTCTGAATTGTTTTTCTAATGCTCCTTTTTTTTTTTTTTTACTGTAATGTGTGTTATGTCTTATAATTTTATTCTGTTTTGTGCCAGAAAAGTAAAGTAAAGATATGCATGCTTTATTTTGGAACAAATAGTGGAGTAAAAAATGATAGCTGATCACAAAATGAATGTTTTTGAGATCAGTCCTAGGAAACGGAAAGCCCATGTCCATTGCTTTCCTCAGGATGAAATTGCAAGACTCAAAACTCTGCAGTTGCCGGTTCTGCTCATGTAAATGCAGAGACTTTCACCACAGCTAAAATGGGCTATATCGTCAAATGTGCCATTATGTTATAGCATCAGCAGTGAAAAAATTAATAAAGTACTTTGGAACTTTCAAAAATACTAACACCTCCAAAAAAAATCTCCACTTAATTCACAAAACACAAAACCGTTACAGTACCAAGTTCATCTCAGAACTTCAAGATGAGAAAAAGGGAACTTCTGTGGTTACATCTGATATTGCTATTTGCAAAGCAAGTTATATTCTGCCACTTAATAACATTCCTCTCCCTATATATCCAGGCATCCTGCTAGCTCTTGCAGTCGCCTTTTCTACCTGTTTCGCTACATTAAGATCATCAGACACTATTACACCCAGCTCCCACTCTTCTTTCGTGGAAAGAAGTATCTCACTCCCTACACTATACCGCTCCTTTGAATTTTTGCAGTCCAAATACATGACCCTGTATTTTTTTAGCATTAAATTTTAGCTGCCAAATTCTTCAAGTTTCTCATGTTATCTACTCCTTCCTGGGTGTCTACTCTGTTGCAGATTTTGGTATCATCCGCAAACAAGTAAACCTTACCCGACAGACCTTCTGCGATATCACTAACAAAGATGTTACAGTAAAAAGAATCAGATCAAGGACAGATCCCTGTGGCACACTGGTAACCACCTCCTCCTCCTCAGAGTGAGCTCCATTTACCTGTACCCTTTGTCACCTCCCACACAGCCAATTTCTAACCCAATCAGTAACTTTAGGGAGCATCCCTAGGGTGCTCAGTTTATTTATAAATCACCTGTGTGGAATGGTGTTAAAGGCTTTACAGAAATCTAAGTACACCACATTTAGGGCTCTCCCTCACTCCAACTCCCTGGTCACCCATCAAAGAAGTCACATTTGTCTGACAAGACCTGCCTCTGGTGAATCCATGCTGCCTTGGATCTTGCAATCCACTAGGCTCCGGAAACCTCACTATTTTCTTTTTTAGTAGCCTTTCCAATAATTTACTAACCACAGAGTTTAGGCTAACCGGCCTGTAGTTCTCAATGTCATTCTTACATCTGCTTTTCTGTAAAGGGGCCACATGTGCCTTTCTCCAGTCCTCTGGCACCACTCCCAACTCCAAAGAAACATTGACATGGTCAGACAGTGGAGCTGCTAAAACTTCCCCAAGTTACCTCGGTATTCTTGGATGTATCCTATCCGGACCCATCACTTTGTCCACTTTTAGTTTAGCTAGCTCCTCACAAACACAGTCTTCTGAAAATCATTTGAGATCCCCATTGCTTCTGTTCCTATTTGTGGGTGTTTTTTGAGGTCCTGCTCCTGGCCCTTCATCTGTGAACACAGAAGAGAAATATTTGTTAAGCAATTTCACTTTATCCTCATCTTCTACATATTCCTCACCTTCACCCTTGAGTCTCAGAATACCACTTTTGCTCACTAACATCCAATGCTCCACAAGAGGAGTCGAAAGAGTTCTAGTAGAGATCCTACTTTGTGTACGTTGAGCCGCAAATGTATCTTGTGTTTAGTCCAACCAGCATATATCAATGAATGTGAGCACAATATCATGTAGCTCACACAAATGGAATTACAATTAGTATGAGCCCAACTCTTAAACATATGCAACTTGATAGCCTAGTTATCCTGTTATAAAATTACCCCCTAAATGTCAGTCCAAATTATGAACAAAAAGTGTTATTTATCATGGTTAAGGAGGAACCCAAACTGCTATTGATAAAGGTATTCTTCAGAATCAAATCTGCCAGGTTGAGTTTGTTTGAGTTTTAGGCTTTAATTGCTAGATGCTAGTATTATAATTTAGTTGCCCATCTGATGACATAAGTCATTTTGGCTGTAGTGAAAGCTTTTCTGAGCTTGGTTGCCTTTATACGAGTGAGTTTTGGGTCTTAAAATTTCATCTTGAGACAACCAGTAAACTTTGACTTTCAGATTAACAGGACTGATCTTTAATATATTTGTTGGACAGAGATATACATATGATACAAATAGCAGTGCTTAATATAAGTATTAATTCAAGCTGTGGTGCGATATCAAGCCCCATAGTATTTTTTGGCCACTCCTCTTGGTTTTGTAAGTCTTTGACTTTGCTCTTCAGCTCTCTGTGCTGTATTCATGCTTTACCTGTTATCAGTGTTACACCCCCCCCCCCCCATGCGGGGGGTGAGTATCAGAAAAGCAGTGCTTCTGTTTTATTTAGTTTCTTAAATAAGATTATTTTTCAGTGGACAAGCAGGAAGTCAGTCCTCTCATATGGATGATGTCCTCTGACAGATCCCGCGTGGGAATACTCCCCATATTCTATTGGAAACTTTTGAGAGGCTCCACCGCGCCTGCATGCCTCCTTTCCCACCTGTCGCTGTGGCGCCATCTGGATTTAGTCTTCATTTTTCCATAGAGCCCAATGGATGCTTTTCGGTCATCCTTCACGTCAAAATTAGTTTTTCTCCCCTGCAGGGGTCCTGCACATCTGATTGTCTTCAAATCGCCATGCCATCATTTTTCTTTCCCTTCAGTTTCATTAGTTTATTTTCTGTATTTTTTTGCGGCTTTTAGGCGCTGGTGCCACAGCCTTGCTTTTTCGGTTGCTTGATTTTGCTGCAGGGACCAGTCACCATCTTAGAAGCTGTTCCTTTATGCTAGAACCATGTCCACTGGATATGGTGCTTCCAGTGCCCGGAACGTTCATTAGCAGAGGTCATGAAAAGCAGCATGAATTGGCAAAAGTACAATCATGGCTTCAGCATGGATGGCATCAGCCTCGAAGGCTTCTGGGGCTGCTTCGGATGTGGGCAGAATATTGACATCAAGGAGTCATGAGCCCACTTGGAACTGAGCATCTGTAGTGCCCCAGAACATTGGTCATCGATTGATCTCCATCCGGAGAGGAAGACGGATTTGGCATTGTGACATCAACATCATAGAGTCATCAAGCTGAGCACTGAAGCTTGTGCATCGACATTGGAACCCATTGGTGTGTAGCGTTGAGAGCTCTGAGAGTCCACTGGACTGCCCCTTGACATGTGCCTAATGAGAGGCTCTTCCTCCCAATCATTGGAAGGGCACCGACAGCCGGCCGCAAGCTGTGATTGAGCTGCCTATATCTCTGTACAGATACCGGGTACATTGGTTGGAGTAGCTGGGCCCCACTGCCTTCAGAATTGGCAGACATAGTGAGGCACCATCGAAATTCTCTCAAGGACCGCATCACTGGGCTCTTAGTCTGCAGCATGCTGGAGCCTTGACATCTGCATCGACCAACTGACCTTCAATCAAGCCCCAGTGCCATTGGAATCTGAGGCCTTCGACAGGCCCTCAAGGAGCACACTGCGTCTTGATGGTGTAGTATGCCAAGGACTCAACATTGACTGCATTGATGTAGACCAGTCTATCTTTGGGACCTTGCCTGAGAGGGAATCATCAACATCAAGGCATCAAACGGTCCAACATCAGTACTGATCCAGCCAATAATCCCACTCTAATGTTTCGGTCGGTGCCCGAGGCACCCGTGCTTCACGCAGAGTATTGGTGTACCCTTACTTCTGATGGCGCCCAATTCTCTCGATGTTTAGGCAGTGTTCCAGTCGAGGATGCACTAAGTCCTCTGGGAGCTGGCTTCCCAAGCTGGGCAACCAATGGATCATGCCGGAGTCGAGTCTCCTGGACCTCCATAGGACCCTTCTCTGCCTCATGAGTGGCGTCCATCTCCTTCTGGGGTCAGGACCTTCTAGAATATGGTAGGACAAGGCCCTGCCAATTTGGTGTGAGACAGAAGAATCTGGAGCAGGAGAGTTGTGACATTACAGTGCTTCTCGACCCCCAGGTGATGGTGCTTGTGCATCGCTTCTTACTCAGAAGAAGACATATATGTGCAAAAACTCACTTCTGGGGTTTCCAGTCACTGGACAGCTTGAGAAGGCTAGAGTATTTCAGAGGTTCATCAAGCTTCCCCTTGGGGTCCAAGAGTACTAGGTCTCATTCCTCAGCATCCCCAGAGAGGGAGGCTTGGTCATTGGATTCTTTCAGCGGTGTTTTCAGGGTTCCATGTTCATTGCCACATGACCTCTCATCAGATCTTCATGGGCAAGTTCTTGACAGATACCTGGTACCCTGGCTGACCTTGCACAATTCAGCCCTTGAGAAATTGGAACATTTTCATGCCCTGGTGGGCCACCACATGGTATGAACTACCTACAGCATATTTGAAACGACATCTAAGAATGCTGTCATAGGCATTGGCAACGCAGGCTTGTCTGGCTGCAGTTATCGGACCTGGAGCAGTCTGTGAGAAGAAGCTGGTACATCTCACTGTCTCCACATTCCTACACTATTTAATTCCAACCTGTAAATATGTAAATAGTTCATATTCATATTTTAACTCTGCTATTTAACCCTGTTAATAGCTTATTAGTCTCCTCTTCCCCGTTCAATCCAAGTTTATTTCCCTGTTACAATGTAAGCATTGATATCACTGTTCTGATGTAATGCAAATATTATGTTTTATGTAAACCGCACTGACTTTGAATAGTGCGGTATATAAGAATGGATAAATAAATAATCCCATGCCAGAGAGAGAATCTTTTCAGGAGCTGGTCAAAGAGAAAGCTAACTTTATAGAAAAGCAGTGCATCACTCTCACCATGCTCTCCAGGCGTACGCCTGAGCACACCTTCTACCAGAAGAAATACCAGGGAACTACTCTATATCCCAGACATCCTAGCTCAAGCAGATTCCTCGCCAGAAGCAGCGGTGGGAAAATCCCCAGAAGGCCCAACGGGCTTCTCAGCCCAAACCAGGAGCAGAGATTTTGACTGGTTTCTTTGAAGCATAGCTGCTCTTCCATTGAATGCATCTGATCAATGAATGGCTCACTCTGTTACCTCAGACACATGGGTCCTACAGATCATCCAGGGTGGTTACAGGATCTGCATCAGAGAGAATTTGTTGCCTTTTGTCAGATCTCGAGGTCCAGCTTGTGCCACTAGAGTAATGAGGTTGGGGATTTTACTCCAAGTCCTTCCTGGTTCCCAGGTAAATCGGGGGGGGGGGGGATGCGTCCCATCCTGGACTTCAGAGATCTGAACAAGAAAAAAGTTTGGAAGGATTTATTTATTTTTATTTATTTAACAGTGTTTTATACGGCTTTATCATTTAGTCAAAGTGGTTTATCTTAAATTTGATAATGTACATTAAACAGGGACTATGACTGAACTGTCAGATTGACTGCTCTGGTACGGGAGACTCAAGAGAGTCAGCAAAAAAGAGAGAGTTGGCAGGATGTTGATTCTGTTAGACCACATGGCTTCCATGGTGCATGTCACACTGCTGGCACACCTTTGGATGAGGCAAGCTCAGTGGGCTGTGAGGACTCAGTAGACCCAGGCCAGAGGTCGACTCAGGGATTGTCTGTGTGTCACCAGCCCTCTCGTTCACTCCTTACACTGGTGGACAGTCCACCACAATTTGCTCAAAGGTCTTCCTTTCCAGATTGCCCCATCCCAAAAGGTTTTAATGACAAATGTCTCCAGTCTGGGATCGAGAGCTCATTTCAATGGGCTACACACCCATGGAGATTGGTCAATCCAGGCAAGGCTTCATCAGGTCCACTTTTTGGAGCTACAAATAGTGGCGAACATTCTAAAGCCTTTCTGGTCAACTGGCCAACCAAATTGTTCTGGTACAGACCATTAATTTTTTTTTTTTATTTACATTCTCTTATATACCGCGCTATTCTGCATCAGTGCGGTTTACATTGGACAAACTGAAATTACATTGAACAGGGTATTATAACTTGGAGATAACTATTTTACAGGGAACATGGGCTATGGAGGGTTAAGTGGCTTGCCCAAGACCACAAGGAGCACCTGTGGGACTAGAAACCCCAGTCCTTCCAGCCCAAGGTTGCTGTCCTCTAGTGGGATTTGAACCCCCGACCTTCCGGCCTAAAGTACCTTGCCCCAACCACTAGGCTACTCCTCCACTCCAATCAAGTCAAGTCAAGTCATTATGTTCTACATCAAGTCATTATGTTCTACATCAATGATCAGGGAGGAATGGGGTCATACTTCCTGAGCTGGGAGGCAGTCAGTTTGTGGAAGTTCGCCATCATGAAGGGATGGACTTGAGAGCCATGTACCTGCCAGATGAGCGAAACACTCTGGCACACAGACTAGGTCAAGTTCCCCAGCCACACAAGTGGACACCGGACAGAGGAGTTGTCTCGCATTCTTTGAGAGTGGGGCACTCCCTCGATGGATCTGCTCACCATACCACAGGATGCTCAGAGGGATCAGTTCTGCTCCAGAGTATGATCACACAGCAGAGACTAGCATCGGACACTTTCCTCCTTCATTACTGGGAAGAGTCTTCCGTACGCTTATCTTCCACTGCCTCTCATTGCAAAGACCCTCCTGATGGTCAAATCAGATGGCAGCATGATGATTCTCATTGCCCCCTACTGGCCCATACCGCTTATCCTCCTGATGCAGTACTCCAGCCTAGAGCTGCTTCATCTCGGCTTTGTGCCTGATCTGATAACACAGGAGGTCGGGACTATGTTGCACCCAGCATCCGTCCCTTGGCTCTCATGGCATGGTTGTTGAGAGGCTATTGTTGTCTCAGCTCAACCTGCCAGACAGTGTAACCAGACTCCTTTTGGCCTCCAGGGGACCCTCTATGAGAAGTCTTAACTTGCAAATGGAAGAGGTTGCTGTCTGGTGTAGGGGTCAGGATCTAGACTCTTTCATCTGCTCCACACACGTACTTCTTGGGTATCTTCTTCACCTCTCTGGGTTTGGACTTTCCACTGCTGTTAGGCTTGCCCTCCATGCCTATCTCGATACTGCCTTTGGTTGTTAGCTTTATATGGGGATTACTTTTCTTGAAGTCTCCTTACCAGCTTCCCACAGTGTCTTGGATCTATGCCTATGCCTTCTAGGACACCTCATTGAACTGCATGGACAGTCAGTCTTCATATCTAGTATATAGCTGAGATTGTACTGCTTTCTTTTCTTTTGGGGCAAGGCAGATGAACCGATCTGTTCCCTTTACAGTTTTAACACACGCAGTATAATTTATTTTAATAAGGTCTATCAGTTTGCTGCTGTATTTGTGCAATTGATGCATTTACTTTTGCAGACTGCTTAGTAACATGCTATGGCTATTTATATAATTTAAAAAATACATTTTCCAGATTCCTAAACCATAGCCATCTTACTATATGAATATGCCACATAATGTAAATTCTTCACAATTCAGAGGGGGCTAGTGTTTACTGCTTTGCATTGGCAAAAGGCAGATGAGGACTGGACTTGAACACTCCCAGCTCCTGAGTAGCATGCCAAGTACTACTCTTGCAGTGACATCCAGTGACAATCTTTAGTAGCTGGGGAGGATGCTGCATCTTTCATCCACAGGCGCTTACATGGCCTGCGAATGGAAAACTCAAGAGAAAACGGGAAAATGATTGCCAGTTGTGTACACATCCTGAAAAGAGCAAGAGGGGAATGACCTAGAGGTGAAAGATGCCTTTTTAAAAATATATAAATACTTTATTTCAGAATTTGGAATTTGATTGCATCTGAAAATCTGGCATGAAATTATTCTGCATAATGTCTAACAGTAGGATATAATATGTTTGAGTTCATATATAGGATTTCTGGACTCTTACCTCACTTCGAAACAGAACTGGGCACGATATTTTTAGGCGAGGATCTTTGAGAAGCTTTATCATTTCCTTCCTCTTTTGTTTTTTTAACTTACTGTGTCTCTCCTCCTGTGTCCTAGCATCTGTCTGGCTCTGTCCTCTGCCTTATTGCACCTTTTTACAACTCTTCAGATTTTTAGACACAATAATCCCTGTGGAGGCTGATTCCCCAACACCAGGCGCCTGGGCTGTGGGCACGCATAACGCTTGGATGGGGCCGAGTTAGACCCGATTCCGCAACCGTGGGGCCTAGATGCACCCGTGATAGCAGAATTGGGGAGATAAACCTGTTGGTGGACACTGTATTTCGTAAGGGTGTATGCACCTGAACCTGCCTGTCCTCACCTGACAATGCAACCAGTGGTACAGGTGTGCCGTGGCGCCCTGTTGCCATGGCAGCAATCCATCTACCGTGCAGCACAGAATTGGCTGTCACCCTGTGGCCCCTGTACTCCGGTGTCCATCTGGATCAGGTCCGCAGGAGCAACAGCCAGTCATCGCCATGAGGAGTAGGGGGGTTCGTCGCATCTACGCTGCTCCACCTGGACCTTAATTCCACTGTAGGGTAGGAATAGGATGTGCGTCCGGGGTGCCGAGTTACGTACATACGTAGTTCCTGCATACGTTTTGTACGTCCCGCCACCTGGCCACTCCCTCGCTCTGCCCCTGCCACCCATATACTGAACTCCTCACACAAACACTGTGTACATGCAGAGCACACTAGGTACAGCATACACTCGGGGGGCTGATCTCATGTTACCCATCTGGCCCACACATACACAGGCACTATTCACCGTTTGGAATGCACCCCAAAGTGCCTTTCTCCTCTGAGAAGCAAGGGAGATGCGGGCACACTCAGTGGTGATTTCCTACAGACAGATTCCTGTGTATGACACACTCCTCTAACTCAGAGACTTTGTTTTTTTTAAGTCCCTAAGCATGCACGGGTCTCTGCACAAACTGGTGCTCCTTTCCCCCTCTATAAAGTTTCTCCATGCTACCCTTCACATGCGGTTTTGCTCTTCTGTCCTCTCCTTTCACTTGATTTTCACACAAAGAAAAGCTGCATCAGGAATGTAGACTCCGATATTTCTGAGGCAGTTCTCCTACCGCTGCGATTGTAGATTTTATATACTCATGCCATCCTCAGTTTCCTTTCAGGCTCCAGGTTCCCCTCAAAGAATGGTGATGCCGGACCAAGTTGGCCCTTCAGTTGTGCTCCTTTCCTTGGATCGTGATCATGGGCACAAAGAGCCTGCCAAAGAAAACTCTTAAAAGTCACCCCGATGGGATGTCCCTCCCATACTGGTGGCTGAAACACTTAAAAACTTGCAGTCAAAAAGACCTTGAGCATGTCTCTCGCGCAACTTCCCCATGCATGATGGGGCCTCTCTCAGGAGAAACGTCCCACCTAAAGAAATATGCCAAAACTAAGCATGTGGTTGTGGCACCTTAGGGCACTTTGGCAGTCTCTTTCCACAGCTCTTGGGGTGACAAGAATGCTGCAATTAATTTTTAAAAATACAACAGTTATGGCCTGTAAGAAATGCCTCTCCCATACTCCATGCCTTGCCCTCCTCCCAGAGTCCTCCCCTAGTGTCACACCAGCTTTGGTAGCAACCAAAATGCCTCTCTGCTTTAACTCATGCGAAGGTTTTTTCTTGAAATATCCTGAATGTTAGAGAGCACGGCTGTAGCCTCTGGAACTTGGGTTTCTTGCCTCTCTCACTGTAATCTATCATCAGGGATGCTCCCTTTTAAATTAGCTCCCTGAGACCCCTCAGCACAGTCACCTTTGCCTCCTGTGGTCACCCCAGAGGATGTAAGTTCAGTAACTAATTTTTCATTAGCCTTTGATTCGGACACTGAGAACCCAGAAGAGGGGTTTGCTCCCCTATACATCCCAAAGCAACTGCCTCTTCATCAGGACCCCATTGAGTGTGCTTCCTACCCAAAGTTCTTTTTTAAGCTGACTAAAACCTTACCCTTGGGAACCTCAGAGCTGCCAACTATTTTAAAAACCATGATCACCCCGAAGGAAGTCCTCGCTCTCCTGCTACATGATGTATTGCAGGACCTTTAGCTCAACACTTGGTAGGTACTTCTGTTGGTGAAAGCCATTTCTAGGCAATTGGAAGCCAAATACAGGCTTACTAATTGCCCAGAACACAACCAGCTTCAGTTACGACATTAGTTGGTGATCTTGGTGGCTGCTTTGAAGCACTTGAAATGGGTGAAGCCAACCAGTCTCGACCCACTGGACAGAGATCACAAGCTACTGGATATCACTGTAAATTTTATCATGACTCTATGCTCACTCTCAAAATTCTCGCCTCTGAACTACAAATGCTGCATTATCACTACTCCCCAATGCAACAGGCAGGGCTGGCTCAAGAGGTTGTAGCACCCTGAGCCAACTTTTCCTTTTGTGCCCCGCACACCCCACCTGGGTCCGATCTTGCAGTGCAAGCTGTGCAAACGGGTACATTTTCAGCCCACTGGCTTGTTAAATGCCACCCTCCCATTTAACTTATTCTGTGTATTCTGTATCACTATCCATATAGATAGCGCGCTGAATATAGAGTGTGATGGCGTGGTCATTGTATTATCTGTTTAAGCTAGGTCTGATATTCCACAGACCTATACTAAACGTGTAACTTACCTGAAGAGTGGCTGAATATTGCCACTATCTGGATAATTTCCTGACCGATCCTTGCTCTTCCTCTAATATGCCCCACAAATATACAGATAATTGGCCATTCTACAGTTTAAAAGCCTCATATTGTATGTATAGTTTTTGCAAATACATGGTTAGACTAATTATGCATTTCCCAACAAATGCCTAATTGCCTTTGAATATCAGTCTGATAGAGCATAATTAGGAGTGGGAGAATAACCTAGTGGTTAGAGCACTGACTTGGTAACCAAGAGACCAGGGTTCGATTCCACTGGCACTCCTTGTGAACTTAGGCAAGTCACTTAACCCCGGAATAAAGGCATGGCAATTTCCTTATGGTCACACTAACAAGAAAATCCAAGAGCTGCTGGGTTGCCGCATACCTATCCAGTATCAGCTCATTTCCAGTGTCAGTCAGTCCCCCCAGCCCCTTTATCTGCCCATTGCCAGTCCCTCCCAGCCCCTGTATCTGCCCATTGCCAGTCCCCTATCCCCAATATTAGCCAATACCATCCCCTCCCTGAGTTCCAACCCCCCAGTCCCAGTATCAGCCTTTATCCAGTCCTCCAGCCCAGTTCCTGCCCCAATATCAGCTCATTGCTAGGCTCAGCCCCTTGCCCCCCAATCCATGCCACTCCCAGTATCAGCCCATCGCCAGCCCCAGCCCAGTATCAACCCATTTCCAATTCCCACCTCAATGTCAGCCAATTGCCAGTCCCAGTATCGGCCCATATCCTGCCCCCCCCCCCAGCCCAGTTCCAGCCTCCCCCCCCCACAGCTCCAGTATCAGCCACCCCCCTCCCTTCAGCTGGGTCAAGGCAAATCTGGTATCCATTGTTTGTGTCATTAACAGGCGACCAACCCGTTTCATTGGGAACTCACCCATCTCTACTAAAGCAGCAGGAGGGCACCTGCTTCATCCCAACCTGCGTACTCTGACTCTCATCACATGGATGTTGAAAGTCATATGACCACACACCTTCCGGTTTTCCAGGAAGTATGAGAGGTCATACTAGCATTCAGGAAAGATCTATAGACTCAAATGGGGGCTGCTTCTCCTGATGGCATCTCAGTCACAAGCTCCATCCATTCTCTTGTCCATTAGGAGAAGTACTCTTTATCTTTTGTACCTTTCCTACACTGGCTTGAAGGTGAATTCAGTATGATAGACAATAAGCTTATATCCATAATTCTGGAACATCCAGATTCATGCAGGGACTCATGAATGTTAGACCACCCTTTCATCCATCTACTCTGGTCTGGGCCTTAACCTTGTTTTATCAAAATTGATGCACCCCCTCTCCCATTTGAATGTAACACAGGGGTCCCCAAAATACCTCACCTGGAAGATGATATTCTCTGTAGCCATCACCTTAGGCATCACATCATTGAGCTCCGTGTACACAGTTCCTGCCCAATGATTCTCTATATCGCCTTTCTGAAACAGGCAATAGCGGTTAACATTTAAAAATAAAGAAAAGAAAGGAAAGGAACTCCATTATGTTGATAGAATAGAAAAGAGGAGAAGAAAAGAGAACAGAAATGGGGAGAGAGTCAAGTAAAACGGCATGGACCCTCCTCAGTCAAAGGCTAGCTCTATGTCTTCAAGCCAGCCTTGAATGTTTTGTAGGAGGGTTCCACGCTTTAAGAAAAGTGGAAGGAAGTCCAAAAAACTGCCAGCATGGTTTAAAGGTGAGGCAGAGAGGCTGTTGTTGCCAAAAAAGCATCTTTCAGGAAATGGAAAAAAGAGCCAAACGACGAAAACTGGAAACAGCACAAGCACTGGCAAGTCAAATGCAAGGCATTGATAAGGCAGGCAAAGGGAGAGTTTGAGAAGAAGCTTGCTGCAGAAGCAAAAACGCGAAGTCCAGTTCCTGCCCAATGATTCTCTATATCGCCTTTCTGAAACAGGCAATAGCGGTTAACATTTAAAAATAAAGAAAAGAAAGGAAAGGAACTCCATTATGTTGATAGAATAGAAAAGAGGAGAAGAAAAGAGAACAGAAATGGGGAGAGAGTCAAGTAAAACGGCATGGACCCTCCTCAGTCAAAGGCTAGCTCTATGTCTTCAAGCCAGCCTTGAATGTTTTGTAGGAGGGTTCCACGCTTTAAGAAAAGTGGAAGGAAGTCCAAAAAACTGCCAGCATGGTTTAAAGGTGAGGCAGAGAGGCTGTTGTTGCCAAAAAAACATCTTTCAGGAAATGGAAAAAAGAGCCAAACGACGAAAACTGGAAACAGCACAAGCACTGGCAAGTCAAATGCAAGGCATTGATAAGGCAGGCAAAGGGAGAGTTTGAGAAAAAGCTTGCTGCAGAAGCAAAAACGCGAAGTAAAGACCTTTTCAAGTACATTCGTAGCAAAAAACCTGTGAGAGAGTCAGTTGGTCCATTAGATGATAAAGGGGTTAAAGGAGCACTAAGAGGCGACAAGGCGATAGTGGACAGACTGAATGAATTCTTTGCTTCAGTCTTTACTGAGGTGGTATTTAAAGGTGCGGAAGAATTGAAGGAAATATCGATACATCGGGAAGATGTATTACAACTATTAGATAAACTGAAGAGTAGCAAATCACCTGGGCCGGATGGTATACATCCAAGGGTGTTGAAAGAACTGAAATATGAGATTGCAGACCTGCTATTAGTAATCTGTGAACTATCATTAAAATCATCTCTAATACCTGAAGATTGGAGGATCGCCAATGTAACACCAATTTTTAAAAAGGGTTCCAGGGGTGATCCGGGAAACTACAAACCGGTGAGCCTGACATCAGTACCGGGAAAAATGGTAGAAACCATCATAAAGAATAAAATTACTCAGCATGTAGATAGTCATGACCTAATGGGAGACAGCCAACATGGCTTTAGACAAGGAAGATCTTGTCTTACTAATCTGTTATATTTTTTTGAAGGAGTGAATAATCAGGTGGACAAAGGTGAGTCGGTTGATATTGTGTATCTGGACTTTCAGAAAGCCTTTGACAAAGTCCCTCATGAGAGACTTTTGGCAAAACTAAAGAGTCATGGGATAGGAGTCAGTGTACTATTGTGGATCAGGAACTGATTAAAAGATAGAAAGCAGAGGGTAGGGCTAAATGGCCAATTTTCCCAATGGAGAAAGGTGAATAGTGGTGTACCACAGGGATCTGTGCTGGGTCCGCTGCTTTTTGACATATTCATAAATGACCTGGAAAGTGGAATAACGAGTGAGGTTATCAAATTTGCAGATGACACAAAACTATTTAAAGTTGTTAAAACCCAAGAGGATTGTGGAAAATTGCAAGAGGATCTTGATAAATTGGAAGACTGAGCATCAAAATGGCAGATGAAATTTAATGTGGACAAGTGCAAGGTTATGCACCTAGGGAAGAACAACCCAAACTATGGTTACACAATGCAAGGTTCCACATTAGGAACTACCGCCCAGGAAAAAGATTTAGGCGTCATTGTGGATACCATGTTAAAACCCTCGACTCAGTGTGCAGCAGCGGCCAAGAGAGCAAATAGAATGCTAGGTATGATAAGGAAAGGAATGGAAAATAAAACAAAAGATATTATAATGCCTCTATATCGTTCCATGGTGAGACCGCACCTTGAATATTGTGTGCAATTCTGGTCGCCGTATCTTAAAAAGGATATAGCGATTTTAGAAAAGGTTCAGAGAAGAGCCACCAAAATGGTAAAGGGGATGGAAGGATACTCCTATGAAGAAAGGCTAAAAAGGTTAGGGCTCTTTAACCTGGAAAAGAGACGGCTGAGGGGAGATATGATAGAAGTCTATAAATTGATGAACGGAGTGGAACGGGTAAACATAAATCGATTGTTTACGTTATCAGAATATAGAAAGACTAGGGGACATACAATGAAGCTACAGGGTAAACTATTTAAGACTAATAAAAGAAAATATTTTTTCACTCAACGTGTAATCAAACTCTGGAATTTGTTACCGGAGGATGTAATAAAGGCTGTTAGTGTAGCTGGGTTTAAAAAAGGTTTGGACAAGTTCCTGGAGGAAAGGTCCATAAACCATTATTAAGAAGGGACCCAGGATATCAATGCTTGAACCAATACAAGCATTGTGGAACCTGTGTCCCTTGGGGAAACTGCTAGGTACATATGACCTAGATTGGCCACTGTTGGAAACAGAATACTGGGCTTGATGGACCTTGGTCTGACCCAGTATGGCATATCTTATGTTATGTTCTTATGTTCAGATGGAGATGTAGGAGTAAAACACTCCAAAGAACGGGAATCTTGAAAAAGAAGGCAGATCAACAGGTTGATTCTAAGTTTTTTCTTGGAAAGAGGGGAAATATGAGGTTGGCAATCATGTAATGTGTGGAGTATTTGGGCAGGAGTATATAAGATGAGACAAGAGAAGTAAGGTGGAGTGCCATTGTTAAAAGCCTTGTGTGCTAGAATTAGTAGTTTGACGTGGTTCCAGGAAGAGACAGGTACTCCTACTATTTATTTGTATGGTACTACAAGGCATACGCAGCATGCAGACACATCTAGTCCATGATCTCCTCAGCATTCCCTAGATGCCTTTTCGTCATGGAGACCTGGCTGCGGGAGGGGGAGGATCCACTGCTTAACCATTGCCTTCCCCCCGGATTCATGGCTTTTTCCATCCCCTGGGTGGGCCGCATCAGCAGAGCTGTAGCTGCCCTCTTCTGGGCCTCCCTTCTGGTGTCTGAGATTGCAGCTCCACTGCTTCATTATCCTGAGTCCCTCTTGCTGCATCTGAGTAGCTTCCCCCCTCTTCATCTCCTTCTACTTTACATCCCTCCATGCCTCCGGCCTCATCTCTGGGACCCTCTCCTATTAAGCCTCTCAGAAGTTTCACTTCACTTCATTTCCCACGTCTCCTGGTACTTGGCGATTTCAACACTGTTTTTGACTCACCTAGGCCTTGTGATAAAATTCTTCTCACTACTTTACAAAATCTTTCTTTCACAAAGCATATCTCCTTTCCTATACCCTCTGCTTAAATCTTTTTCTCCCTTCACCAGACCTCAGTAACAGTACTGCTTGGTCTTTTGCCCCTTTGCTCCTCCTGTGGTCTGATCACTTGTTTGTCTTTTTCAGTCTCCCAGCTCTTCTATCTGACCCTTCCATGCTTTCTGCCCTACCTCCCCCTTATTCCTTCCTATCCCACTCTCTCTCCATCCATTCATTCCAGTTGCTTCTTTCAGCAGATATTCTGTTCCCTTACACCTTTCCTTCTCTCCCTGTTGATGCCCTGGTTGAGCTTTGCCCTTTTCTTTCTCTGTCGCAAACCCCCCGAACCGTCGCACCATGGTACCATCCACGCCTCTGTCCTTTGCGATCCCACCTCTGTCATGCTGAAAGTCACTAGCGTAAACACCATTCCCCCAGCTCTCCCCAACTTTTCATTGATCACCATGATTATCATTATTGTCTTAATGAGGCCAAGCGCAGTTTCCTTGACAATCTTATTTCCTTCACACCCAACTCTACTGGTCAACTGCTCTCCTCCCTTTCCCAGACTAGGACATCCACACTCCACCCGTTGATATCCCCCCTCTTAGTCCCACAGCTCTCTCTCAGTATTTCCAGTCCAAGATTCACTCTCTTCACTCAGACTTTCCTAATTGCCCCCACCCTTGCCTCCGCCTTGTTCTTCCCCCTTACCCCCATCCTCTGCCCAGTTTCCTACGCAGAACTCCACAAGGCCTTATCCTCTTCACAAGACTAACTATCCCTCTGACCCCATTCCATCTTCGTGACTCGCTGAACCATCCCTGGCTCTCTCTCCTCCAATTCCTTTCTATGTTTAACAGCCTTTCCTCTGGAACCTTTCCCTCCTCCCGGAAACATACCGTTGTCCAGCCTTTACTGAAGAACCCTTCTCTTGACCCTTCTATCCCAGCATACTTTAGGCCTTTCTCAACCCTCCCTTTTCTTGCTAAAGTACTCGAGAAACTTGTCCTCCTTCAACTCTCTGCTCATCTTGACACCACCCACGCACTGCATCCCTGTCAGTCCGGGTTCTGCACAGGGCATGGCACCGAAACTATTCTCGCCTCCTTTCTAAACGAAATTCATCAGTCCCACAACCACAGTACTTTTCCCTAGCTGTTTCTCCAGATCTCTCATCAGCCTTTGACTTTGTTGACCATCACACCCTCCTTACCCGTCTATATGACCTCGGGATTCATGGTACTGTTATCAATTGGTTTCGCTCTTACCTATGTCATTGGTCTTTTTCTGTTCTCAGCCGCTATCCACATCACACTCCTTGCCCTCTTCCTCACTTACCTGTGGCGTCCCCCAAGGTTCAGTTCTGGCCCCTCTTCAACATTTTTCTGACCCCTCTCATGTTGATCATTCAGCAACATGGCCTCTCTGCTTATTACCACACTTACGACATAATCATCATTCATCACATAAACTCCCTGATCTGCTCCCTCTGAACCTCTGTCTCTCCAGTATCTCCACTTGGTTCTCTAAAAATGTTTTACACTTGAACCCTTCTAAAACAGCTGCTATTTGGTTTTCCCTATCCAGTTCCTCTCCGTCATTAGCCTCTGCTTTTCCTTCAGGTCCAGTTCCTTTGATGACCACCCTTCGATATCTCGGGGTGATTCTCGACTCTCCTCTCACCTTTCAGGCACACCTCTCTTCCTTGGTTCACCGGGCCGCCTTCTCACCCTGTCATATCCAAGCTGTCCGCCCCTTCCTATCACCCTCTTCTCTTATCACTCTTCTCCTGACTGGTTGTTGCTATACTTGACTATTGCAAGGTCATTCTTCTCGGTCTTTGCCAGTACTCTCTCGCTCGTTTACAACTTATCCAAAACACTGCTGCCTGCATTATTACACATGCCACATGCTTCCACCATATCACTCCCCTCCTGATTATTCTTCACTGGCTTCCCCTCAGATATCTTGCACAGTATAAACTCTTAACACTGGTCCATAAGGCAATCCCATACTGTCATTCCTACTTACTTATCTGATGTTCTCCACCTACATGCCCCCTTACTCTCCATTCACTACACGCTAACCGCCTTCATTTACCATCCCCTGCACATGCCTGCCTTGAAGTCCATCCTCTCTTCTGCCTTCTACTACCATTGTTCCACACTCTGGAATTCATTGCCCACCGACTTATGCTCAGAACGTTCCTATCTCTGCTTTAAAGCTAGGCTCAAAATGCACCTTTTCTGCTGTGCGTTTGACCTGGATCCCTGACCCCCTTTGCTCTATCTTTCTTCCTGGCTCTTACATGAATGTTTGCCTTTCCTTTCAGAAGATGGCATTCTTTTCTACCTGACCTTTTTTGTGTATCTTTTTGTATTTTGGATTTGTACACCGCCCTGCTATTAGATGGCATGGTATATCAAGTGAGCAGTAAACCATAAGCATTGTACATATACATGTAAGAGACAGTTCCTGCTAAATAGAGCTTGCAATCTGTTCAAGACAGCACAACAAACTGGGGACTAGGTAACTAATGATGCTATATTAGGAGAGGCATGGCATGGTAAAATGTGTGGGCATGAGAGAGAATCTGAACTGCTGTTTGTTCAGCTTTGAGGCATTTTAGATTGATGCGAAGAGGCCAGCATAGATGGTGTTACAATAGTCAAAATAGGGAATACATTTTAAATCCTATTTTGTAAGAAGTTAAATGGGAATTATATTATTGTTGCAGGCAATTACTTTTACTGCTGCTTTCCTTGAGTCTTACCACATCTTTTTGTGTTTGTTTATGCAATCTCTTGATAATACTGCCCAGGCTGAAGGGCATCAGAGCGGTTTACAATTACTACAATCCCCAAAGGACTCATAATCTATGTGTACCTGAGGCAAGGGAGAGTTAAGTGGTTTGCCCAAGGCCACAAGGAGTGCCTATAGGACTAGAAACCCCAGTCCCTCCGACCTAAGATTGCTGTCCCCAGGTGGGAATTGAACCCCCAGCCCTCCGGCCTGAGGTACCTTATCCTAACCACTAGGCCACTCCTATACCATATTGAGGTGGAAAGGCCCCCATTATTTCTACTACATTATGCAGAGCAAAGGGTTTCTTAAAAAATATTAACCTTTGATACCTTTGTGCTATGGAACTATTTTTTAAATTTCTCATCTTTTTTTTCAGGTAACTTTTATTATCTCCAGGAACAAGCAGGAATGCAGTCTTCACATATGGGTGAACATAACAAGCAGGAATGCAGTCTTCACATATGGGTGAACGTCACCGACAGTCCCGTGCGGGAACGCTCCCCAGCGTCCAATAGGAAAGTCTTTGGGAACTCTCCACTGCGCCTGCGTGCGTGCCTGCCTTCCCAACTCCTTTCCTCAGTTCTTTGTTTTCTGTGGAGCTAGCAGAATACTTTGTCCTGTCACCAACGAATAACTTCTCTTTTTTGTGGTACATTGTGCTTCTGCCGTCTCGTCGACACCGGTTCCTTCGAATCCGACACCGGTCCTGAAAAAGGTTTCCTTTTTTTCTTTTCAAATTTTCCTTTTTCTTTTTCTTTTCCTCGTGGTTTCACCCTAGGCTAGGCCTCTAGGCCTCCATCACCTTTTCTTCAATCTCAAAGACATTTTTGAAGGCATGAAAAAAACAATCAGTGGTTTTAAAAAGTGTACCAAGTATGCCCGTACCATCTTGGTCACTGATAAACATGACTGGTGTCTAAAATGTTTGGGTACTGATCATCAGCCCAATTTTTGTCTTTTGTGCCAACAAATGACAAAAAGAGGCCTCAAGAACTGACGGTATAGGTGGTTGTTCGCCTTGGACTGTCTCAATGACTTTCACCTCATCAAAGGCATAGACTTCTTCTCATGGCTTTCAAACTTCTTTAGAGTCCAAACATAAGAGTAAGTCAAAGTTTCTAACTGTTTCCAAACCATTGGCATCGAAGATCAATACCAAGGCCAGAGAGAAGTCCCAGCACAAGCACCATGATTCCCCTAGAGGTGCTTCCACTGCAGACCAGCCAGCCAAACAGCCCCTGCAGGAGGATCTGTCCTCCAAAGCACAGGTGGGGCTCTGGGATCCTCCCGAGGCATCAACCTCGGAAGAGCTACTGGCTCCATGTTGTGGGGCAGTGGCTCAAAGCCCCATAGATGACTCCACTCAGACATCAGACATCTCCCTAAACCAGTACATGCTGGCTCTTGAGAGGAGGTTGGCAGCACTCCTGGCATCCTCTGTACCAATAATTGCAAGAGCTTCAGGAGTGCAGGCTTTGGCACCGAGACTACAGACATGCATATTGGGCCTGATGCTGGCCCTCAAACTGGCATCGTCAGAACCCCCGAGGTTGATACCGTCATTCCAACCGGTTGATGTCCCCCGTATCCCACAGACTCAGACCACCATGGCTCTCGGTTCCGGTACCTCCGAGTATTGGTATCGACCTTCAACGTCCATGAAGCATCGAGGTTGAACCCAGGACTGCCGGTATTCGATTTCTTACCAGACTCTGTTTCAACTTCTTCAGACTCGGATGGAGGATCACTCAATTCCTGAGAACTTCCAGACATCCCTTCGGACCTTTCGCCACCCCAGGAACAATGTCAGTCCCCATTAGAGGATATGTCCTTTCAGGACGTCATCCGTGACATGACAGCAGGGCTCTCCATCACAATAGCCCCAGAGAAGGAACCAAGGGCTGAGGAATTAGAGATACTCCAATACCTTCCCACACCCAAAGAAGTGACTACACTACCTGTGCATCGCATCCTATAGGATCTTATGTGCCGCATGTGGGTTTCTCCGCTCATGGTTCCCCCTGTCAGTAAGAGACTTGATACCATCTACTGAGTACCAGAATGTCCAGGCTTCCAAAAACCTCAGCTCCCCCACCACTCAATGGTGGTGGAATTGGAGATGCGCCAAGTAAAGAGCTCAAAGAAACATTCCTCCACACCACCTGGCAGAGACTCGACACTTGATGCCTTTAGGCGTTAATGATTCCAAGCTTGCATGTTGGCCTCTAGAATTAACTCTTACATGCTGTAGATGGCATGTTTCTGAAGGATGTCACCAGGGATCTGGAGACTTTTGCCCCCATGCTTCCTAAGGATAAAAGGAGTGCCTTTCAGACACTCATCAAACAGGGCTAAAACACTTCTAAGTTTCTTATCAGGGCCTCTTTCAATGTCTTTGAATCCACCAGCAGAGCTTCAGCAGTCTGCATTGGGGCTCGCAGGATGGCCTGCTAGCAGGCATCAGATCTCGAGCAATGGGTCCAGGATAAACTGGCCAATATCCCATGTACTGGAGAAAATCTTTTTGGCAAAGATTGGAAGGAAAAAGCAGGCGAGATTGAGACGGATGATCTCACTCTAAAACGCCTTTCTAGGAAAACAGCTGACCTATCCAAAAGGAAGGCCCTTCTGAAAAGAAGAGATACTATCCTTCTTACCCACCTTCTGCTGCCTATTGACCTTAGCAGCCTCAACAGAGAAAGCAGGGCCTTCACCAACCCAAGAAGCCCAAGGCTTCTAAGCCCCAACTACCTGAAAAGGCATAGCCTGCACCTGGGTTTTGACTCCTTCCTAGACAGCATTGCCAATCTGCCCTTGGAGGGCACCCCGCCCCTCCACATAGCAGGCTAAGAAAGGCAGAAATCTCAGTATAGCATGGATTTGATTATAAGAAAGCTTTTGACAGCATCTCACACTCTTGGATAACACATTGCCTTGAAATATATAAAATAAATTCTACTTTGATAGAGTATGTTAAGTTCACTATGAAAATGTGGCAATCCACACTCTTTTTGAGACATGAAGATGGTCAGTACGGAGTGGAGGAGTAGCCTAGTGGTTAGAACACTGGCTTGGTAACCAAGCAACCAGGGTTCGATTCCCACTGGCACTTCTTGTGGCCTTGGGCAAGTCACTTAACCCTCCATTGCCTCGGAAGAAAGGCCTGGCAATCTACTTCCAGTGACACTGCCACGAAACCCCAGGAGCTTCTGGGTCGCCAGGAGTCAGGACTGACTCGAAGGCACACATTGCATTTTTGATGGTCAGTACATCATTCCTAACATTAAGATTCAGCAAGGAATATTTCAGGGAGATTCCCTGTCGCCACTTCTGTTTAGTTTGGCGCTTAATCCAATGAGTGCTCTCATCAACTCTTTGGGGTATGGATTTAATCTGAATTCTAAAGACTGTACCAACCCAGAAGCAACTTCCTATCTGCTATTTGTAGATGATCTGAAACTCTACAGTTCCAGCAACCAACAGTTAGCAGAGCAGCTTTGTGTGGTGAAAAGCTTTTCTGTTGACATCAGGATGACTTTTGGCCTTGACAAATGTGCTAAGGCAACTTTTTTCAGAAAAAAATTGA